>JASXTE010000009.1:5847500-7047500 GCA_030280995.1 Hemileia vastatrix
TGACCAAGGGAGTTGGGGAAAAACCAGAGAGAAAATCCTCTGTCCAGAAAAATAGAGTGAGATTTACTTGCTAAAGTAAGTTGGTTCCTGTTTTGCTAAAGCCCCTTTTCAACACACTTGACTGCTTGATGAGCCAAGAAAGTAGTCCCCAGATAGACTACCAGATTAAAGAACTGAAATGTAGAACAAAGTCCACACCAGAGACAGAAAAGATACTTGATTTAGGCTGCAAATCCACACCAGAGACAGCAATAATACTTGCTATAGCTTGCAAGACTATATCAGAGAAAACAGTTGCCAAAGTTAAGTTAAATGAAGAACTCACTTGCAACAAACACAGCCAATTGTGGCCAGAAAACAGTGAAAACTGAGTGAGGAACAATGATATCACCTCCGGATGGTTGTATGATGATTAAGGCTGCCCCAAACTGTCTTATTCACTATGTACACACAGACCACTAACTAAGAGCCCATGCGCACCCACCAATCTGGCGCCTGTACCCACCAAATTGAATAAAAAAACCTCCTGAAGCGCTCCCCAACCTTCTAAAACAGAGGCGGGCGGGCCACCCGACGTCGGAGATGCCGCCTGAAGCGGCCCGGCCTCCCTGAAGCCAGAAAACCAATAAAAACAACTAATCTACTTAGAAAAATTAGCTACAACTACTAAAACCTTTAAAACACGGAATTTCACTATAACAACATTGAGACATGAAATATAGAGAAAAATTAGCTCTATCCAATGGTACTAAGCACTTAACCCTAAGACTTAAGGTTAGCCCATAAAACACGAAAAACAAAATTAAGCAGCAATCTTTTATAAATGAAAAATGAGGAAATGACCCCTTAAAACTCAGAATATGAAAAATGTCTACAAGACATAAAATATAGAGAAAAACCAGGGCTATCTAATGATAGTATCCACATACAGGCAGACCCAATATCCACGGAATAAAACCAGAAAAATACCCAAATCCTTAACAGATGTCAATCAAGACATGCACAAACAGCGCCAAATCACACAACAAAGGCCCCTGCTAATGTTGGAAGACCACATCCTCGCTCCAATTGAGAATTTCCACATTCTTTCTTCATCCAACCACCATGTTCAACCTCCTTCCCAATTCTGCCTCTGAAATGGGTCCTTGCCAATACTGCATTGACAATAATTTAATCTGCACCATGACAGCACCTGTCCATCCATACAGAATGTCCTGCAATGTCTGCCAATCTAGAAAGAAGACCTGCCACAGACCTGGTCCACTATCTTCTGCAACAGATTCACCTCCACCTCAACCTGGTCCATCTTCTGCCAACACCAAAAGATCTAGGCCATCCATCCTGACACCCAGATTAATCAAAAAGCTTCACCCTTTCCAGAAGAGTGCCACAACCCATAAAACAACTAGTTCCACCATCCCTGGTCCATCTGATGGTAAAGAACATTCATTCCTTCCTTCAACTTTAAAGCTGATAACTTCTCAGTTCCTCCATCTTCTGAAAGTGATGATAACAATGTAGGATCCATTGCACCACCAACACAAAACCACTTGCCCACTATCAAGGCCAAGTTCCAACAACACACATCTCAACAGAAACAACTTCTGCTTCACTACTTCCAATTCACTCCTGCTAGAGATCCACAGGACATTGAGAACAGAAGACACCTCATTCACCAGTTCAAGGCTAATTCTGAACACTTCATTTCATCTCTTGATTCCCTCTGTAATTCCACTAGTACTTGAGTTTGATTCAGAAAGAAAAATTGACCACACCCTCTATAGAATGTAACCACAAAACAACTCTCAGGTTTAAGTCTTGGGGGACCATCCTCATTTTATAGTCTTGAGGGACTCAAAAACCCTCAGTTTAAAGTCTTGGGGGACTCAAAAACCTAAATCATAAACCCAGAACCAGAGATCAACCACATTAAGACACAGAGAAAAAACTAACATTCTGGGGTAATTGTAAATAGAGCTGCCAGCCCATCAATTACCCCCAAACTTGCCTTTGCTAAATTCGGAGGCTCCCCCTGTGGATACCCTCCACCAATCTTTCAAAACCAACTCCAACAACAAAAACTCCTTCCTCAGTTTATAGTCTTGGGGGACTCACAACCCTCAGTTTAAAGTCTTGGGGGACTAAACCAACAACAATCCTCAGTTTAAAGTCTTGGGGGACTAAAACAGTGTTCAGTTTAAAGTCTTGATGGACTAGTCTTGATAGAATCTTGAAACCAGCCAGTTTAAAGTCTTGGAGGACTAACAGAAACCAGATTTCAGTTTAAAGTCTTGATGGACTGGCGGAATTTTGCATAAAATAGACGCAGCCAATTTTATACAGACCACCTCTACAGCCAACCTGCTGAACTTCCACCTTCACTTCATCATCTACCCATCACTGACAAAAATCTCCTCCTATCCCTTTTCATCATCTTTTCTCACCACAGATCATGGCTGGATCTCCTGATGTTAACCCTTCTACTCTCCCTTGCTTCACTGCTCCTAAGGACTATGCCTGCAAACAGTGCATCCACATATGCAGACCTTGCACATTCACTCTTCCAACTCCTGAATCCAAATTCTACAACAGGGCTTGTGATTCTTGCTATTCCAAAAAGAAAAGATGTGACAGAGATGCCAACTACCCTATTCCTCCTCTTTCACCTTCTCATAAATACATCTCTAGATCCCCAACCAGATCCCCAGAGCTTGGTCCTTCCTCTTCCTCTTTATCTTCAGCACCTTCCAGAATATCCAGAAGCTCAGCTTCCAGGACTCTTCCCAAAAGACCAGCCTTAGCTTCCCAAGAAACTGCTTTTATCTCCGCCAAATTAGCTCCAAAAGCTTCAAGATCAACTCCCAGGCTTCTAGACCACGTCCAGGCGGCCCGGGCGCCTCACTGGACAGTGAAAATACGGCTCAAAATCTCCGAAAACAACCAGAAAACAGCCAAATTCCATCAATCAACGAAAACAACTCTACACAATCACCTCCCACTTCTCCCAGAGCAATGAAGCCAACTCTTCCAAGGTCCAAAAACTTCAAATTTTCCCAAACTTCTAGGAGACCTGCCAGAGAACCCCAAGAAGAAACCAGAAAACCCCACACTGCACCCAAGCAACAACTTCGTCCCCAACTAAGAAAAAGAAACTACACCTCTCCTCTGTCAGCCAACTATTCTTCTGACAGTTCCATCTCTTCAAAAGCTCCATCCAGAAGAGATCAATCTGCTTCCAAATCACCCTCTCCTTCTCCATCTTTTAACAACCCTGGTACTCCATTACCAGCACCTCTTCCAGCTGAATCCAACAGAAATAACAGCCACAACAACAACAACAATCCCACTTCTCCAACTAAGCCCCAGGAACATCAGCCTCCTAGTTCAACTTCTCAAAATCTTTCAGAGGAGGACCAAGAGAATCCATATATTTCCATGGTTGATCCACCCACTATGACCATTACAAAATCTTCAGAGATCCAAATTCCAGCTTCTTACAAATTTGATGAGCTTCAAATCTGTAAGTACCAAATTAATTTATCCCATTTCTTCAACAAAAATAATTACTGATCCAATTCTTCTTGTCTAGTTGGAACCCCTCCTCCTGAATCTATTATTGGAGTTGGCCAACCTCTTGAAACTTCTTTGACCCTGGATTATGGAGAAATGAAGAAACACCTAAGCACCATGTGTTCCAACATGCTAAAAGCCTTTGCCCTCCATGGACCTTTGAATGACTTTGAAAAATCCCTGAGAAAGCGCCTTTTGGACGACCACTGGAAAATGTCTAGGATCATTAAGCACACCCTCCAGCACTCTATTCCTGCCTCTTCTTCTTCCTCCTCTGAACTTCCCTCTAATCCAATTCCTGACCATTACAATCCCTATAATCTCTCCAGAAGGATGCACTTCAAAGAACACAGTGCTTCCCACAATCCCAACAAAAAACAAAAACGTCATCACAATCCAGACCAGCCTCCAGAAGCTTCATCATCCAGGCAATGAGCTCCTGCAAAAAGATTAGAAACATAATAATAATATAAAACAATTAATAAAAATAATTTCAGAATTTTTTTTTTTTTATATCTACCAATATACTAAAATTAAAAATTAATAAATAAAATGAAATGAAATAACATAAATGAAATAAATAAAAAATAAAAAATAATACAAATGGTATCCCACAGCCAATTGATGAGCTGATCCCCTGATACCTTACCCACATCCAAGTGCACCTTGATGTGGATACACAATTAAATATTTTAAATGATTAACAAAAAACAAAAATTTTAGAAATTCAGAAGATAATAAAAATAACAAAACACAGAAAAAAATGAAATAAATAATAAATAAATAATAATAATAAAAAGAAAATAGCATTGCCCGGCCAATTGATGAGCCTTTCCCCACCAATGCTTGCCCACATACAGGTGACCCTGATGTGGTAACACCCTATATTTTTGATTTTATAATTTTAAACAACCCCCATAAAAAAATTAAAAGAAAAAAAGAGAAAAAATAAAATAATCTAAAACTGCTATCTAGCAAAAACATAACTGCAAAATCAAAGACAGTCCATCTCCATAGATGGTCCAATAAGGGAAAATCCAATCCATAGAAATGATCACTGGGTGGGCTCCCTCCAATAAGTAAAAATGATGGGAGACCACCAGTGATCCACCACCAATCTGAAAGAACCAAAGATAAAGAAGCCAGTCCCAAACCAGTTTAAAGTCATAGTGGACTTGAAACCTGAATAATAAACAACAGAACTAGAATTCAACTAGGAAAAACAAAAGACTTGAGACAGACATTCTGGGGTAACTGTTCTACAGAGCAGCCAGCTCATTAGTTACCCCCACACTTTCCAAAAATAAAATCTAGAAGCCCCCCCTGGGTACCTTCTAACAAAAACACAACATCCAACACAAAAAAGCAAAAACAATAAGAGCAATGAGACCAGCACATGAGAACCAGAGGAAATTCCAGTTTAAAGTCATAGAGGACTAAAACCTGTGAAAAGAAACCAATACTAGGGTTCAACCAAATTAAGAGAAAGGCTTGGAAACAGACAATCTGGGGTAACTGTTGATAGAGCAGCCAGCCCATCAGTCACCCCTACACTTGCCAAAATCAAATCTAGAAGCCCCACCCATGGGTACCTTCTAACAAAAAGTTTCCAACACAAAAGTTGCTCTGCAACACCACAAAAATTCCAAAACAAAAAAGATGTTCCATAGTTTATCCTCATTGCGGAGTCAATATTATTCATGCCTAGTGCCTCTGGGATAAAACCTCTTCACTTGGTCTGCAGCCACCCTCTTTTTCAAGACTGCACCATCCAACTCTTCCAAAACACAAGAACCTCCAGACGCCTGAGATCTGACTCTGTAAGGTCCATTCTATCTGTCAGAAAACATTTTCCCCCACTGACTCTCCAAACTTCTATTATACACCAAGACCAAACAACCATGTTTCAAGGGATTCCTGAGTCTATGAGCCAACTTCTTGTCCCAGTACCTGACTGATTGATTCCTAATCTTCATCATTCTAGAGTATGCCTTCTCCTGACATTCCTCTCTACATTCCAACTGTTGCATCCTGGCACAGAGCAATTCTTCTGTTAAGTGCACATCATCCCAATCAATACCAAGATAAGAGACAGCTTCCAAGTCCACTGGTAGAACGGCTTTCTGACCAAACATTAACTCATAAGGAGAATAGCCAGTTGTTCTCTTCACAGTGACCCTATCAGCAAATAACACCAAGGGTAAATAATGCCTCCACTTTTCAGCACTATCTCCACACATCTTCACCAAAGCATTCTTGATAACTTGATGGCCTCTTTCAACCATGTCTTCAGCTTCAGGATAATAAGGTGTAGCCACTCTAACTTTAGAGCCAACACTAGCCACAGCTTCTTTAAATTCGGCACCAAACTCTGGCCCGCCATCAACAGTCACCAACTTCATCAACCCATACCTATAAATCCACTCCTTCTTCAAAAACTCTGCCACATTCTTGGCAGTCAGATTAACCAGAGGCACTGCCTCAACCCAACCAGACAAATCATCCCTAGCAACAATCAAGTATTTATACCTACCCTCTTTAATATGGACAGCATCCAGACTGACCCTTCAAAAACAGTTGATTCACCAGTAGCACTGCCAACCTCTTTAGGTTTCAAGTGACTTCTTCATTGACATTCTTCACAAGATTGAACCCAACCCTGCACAGCCAACTTCATACCTGGCCACCAAAATCTGTCTGCTACTCTTCTATAAGTCTCCCCAAAGCCTCTATGACCAAGGTCTTCATGAAAAGACTTCAAAACCAATTCTTGACCCTTCTTCTGAGTCACCACCACTTGAGGATTTGGATGTCTCCTCATCATTAACCGCCTTCCTGACACATAAAATCCAGGACTCTTCTTCTTGATTGCCAACCAAGTATCATCATCACAACTATCTGGCCTCTCCAAGGTCAACAGATACTCCACCAAAACAAAATAAAACCCATACTGACCCCAGGTCTCATCTTCAAAATCCAACAACACCACATCCAAGGGTAAAATTCTGTCATCAAAATCACCAGTATGAACATGAGCCAATTGAGCAGCCCAACCAGGACACCAATCCTTAAATTTTGGCACGTCCTTCTCTTTCCACTGAACCTTGTGAGAATCCAGTTCACTAACAAAAACACCCTTTTCCAATTTTGAGCTGTCCCAAACAACAACTCCATCTTCATCAACAAAAACATCCTGATCACCAGAATCAAGATCAGATCCAGCCAGTTTAGCCTCTTGGGGGAGGTCAGAAAAATCTTCAGAACCCTTTGTGCTGGCCCTAACCACTGGAACATCTTCATCAACCTCTTCAGCCTCAGAATCTTCATCTGTAGGTGGCCTCCTTGATAATCCATCAGGCATAGTACAAGTTTTGCCTGGTTTGTGTACCAGGTCAAAAGAAAAATGTTGAATAAATGCCACCCACCTAGTCATTGGAGAATTTGGAAGACTATGTGTATTGATCATCTAAACCAAAGATTTTGCATCCACCTGCAGCTCAAAATGCTGCCCCCACAAAACATTCTGTAGCGTCTTTAAAATTTTTGCTACACCACACAATTCCAACTTAGGTTGAGAATACCTAGATTCCACCTCATTAAACACCACAGACTCATATCTTACTGGCCTGAACCTCCCAGTCTTATCCTCCTGAGACAAAAAAGCACCAGCAGCAATATAACTTGAGTCCACTGCCAGATAAATTTTTCCAGCACCAACACCATAATCCAACTTGTGAAGAACAATATCTTCACCAACAACCTTTTTCAACTTCTGAAAAGCCTCTTCACACTCTTCAGTCCATTCCCAATCTGCATCTTTTCTGGTCAACCTCCTTAAAGGTGAAGCCAAAAAAGAAAAATCCTTAATAAAAATCCTGACATATACACATACACCCAAAAATCCCCTGACTTCAGTAGTATTTTTAGGCCTTGGCCATGACTGAATTTTATTAATCTTCTTCTTCGCCATAATCCTTCCCTCTTTACATACTACATGACCCAGAATTTCCAAAGCAGGAACACAACAACAGAATTTTGACCCTGAAATGGTCAAACCAGCCTCTTCAATCCTAAACAACACTCTCTCTAGAGTTATTGCATATTCCCACACAAACCTCCTTATTCTAGGGTTCTCCGCTAACACCTCATTACCATAATCATTGGATGGTCCTTTTATTCCACCATCATCAATAAAAATACCAGCATGAGTAGGAACCTCATCCTTCAAAATCCAAGCCATCTGTGCCTGATAAACTGCCACTGAATTAATTTCTCCTTGAGGAAACCTAGTGAGCTGAAATCTTCCCAAAGGAGTCTCAAAAGTTGTGAGAGGCCTTGAATCCGTATGGAGTTCCCTCTCATCATAACCCCCCATAATATCACCCAAACCATAACACACCCTTCCAGCAAAAGCTTCAACAAAATCCTCTGCACTTGGTGGCATCCCAGCGTCCTTGATAGTGACTCTATTCAAGGCTCTAAGATCATGAACCACCCTCAACTTCCCATTATGCTTCTTTACACAGAACACCGGACTTGAGTAGCTGGATGTCAATTGTTTGTATAACCCAGTCCTGACTCTTTCCCTAAAAATCTCCACAAAATCCTCTCTAATAGCGGCTGGAATCGGAATAGTTTTGATTTGCCAAGGTTCATGACAAACCACAGGAATCAAGTAAGGTTCCCCATAAGAATGTTTCAATACACCCCTTTCCTCCTCAACAAACGCCACAGCCTTTTCCATTAGCACAATAACATGCAACAACAACTTCTTTTCTTCTTCAGACAACCACCCATCAGGACCAAAATTAACAACCTTCAACCTTTTCACGGTCACCCTAGCTGTCTCTACAAATTCTGGAGGATTCTTCACCAACGTAGTACAGTACGGATCTCTTGACAAAGGAGGTCTCTTCAAGGGCGGATTCAAACCCACAGGCATAGGCTCATTGACAGGCCTAATCTTCTGCGCTACCTTCTTATACTTTGCCGCTCCACCTTCAACTTGAGGGATCTTCAGGAAATCTTCACCACCAGACCTGGAACAAAAACCAAGGGTTTCCCCATTGCTCACATGTGTGGCCAAGGTAATGTTTTTGAAAGGTGTAGAAGAAACCCTAGCGGTGCAAAATTGGGAGGACTTACTTTTACACCCTAATCTCACCACTCCAAAACTTTTCCACAAATTCACATCTTCATCCTCACTTCCAACTTCCAAATCTTCAAATCTTGATTCATCTTCTGAATCACATCTTCTAAAATTGTGCAGTTTATCCTCATGCTGGAGGCCCAAAAATCGATCTTGATGATCTTCTTTCTTCATTATCTTCAGATTTTTTTCTTGATTTTCTTGAATTATCTTGAAATTTTTTCATTCTTTTCTTGAGTTTTCTTCTGACCTACAAAAATAACCAGGGGTTTCCCAAATGCTCACAGGTGTGGCCCAGGTAATGTTTTTGAAAGGTGTAGAAGAAACCCTAGCAGTGCACAATTGGGAGGACTTACTTTTAGACCCCAATCTCACCGCCCCAAAACCTTTCCGCATATCTTTCAATAAAGATATACAACCAATCTTCTTCTTTGAACTTGAATTAAAAATAATTAAGAATCTTGAGAGAGAACAGAGACTTGATAAAAAACTTGATGAATACTTGCAGAGAAGAGAAAAATTAAAAAGAGAAAGTTGAAAATTCACTTGGTATATCTCCAAGGGAGCTGACCTACTACAGCCTGGGATTTCCTCATCTTGGGGAGAGGTTGTAGCACTAGGGTGATCAGCCCTCATTACTCTAAAAAAGACAGACTCTCAATAGAGCCTGAGCCGCACTCCAAAAAACCAGAGGCAGCACCCACTTCCTTCCTTCTCCTGAAGCAGTCCATGCACTGGCACATTGAAGATAAATCAGGCCTGGTCTCCCAACCATCCTCTCCAGGGGATGACAACCTCATGTGAAGTCTCCTTTCATCTTCACCAGTCAACTCCAAACTAATTCCCAAATCAAATTGATAACCAATTCTTGCCTGAAAATCCATCAAGAATGGCCTACCCAAAACAGCTTTTACATTACCTTTAGCAATGTAAAAATGAACCTTCCCTGAGGCTCCGCCAACATCTAACTTCACAAACTCTGAAGTTCCAACCAATTCAGTGACATGGCCACCAATCCCTCTCAAATTCCCACCAATACAAGTTTTGATGGGGAGGCCCATATGAGTTGCCTCAAACAAAGAAATCAGGTTTATCTGAGAGCCTGAATCCACCAATGCCCTTGCCTCCCTGCCATTGAGAGTGACATTGACATATCCCAGAGGAGCAGAAAAATGAGTTTCCAACCCCTCACCAAACTTTTCAGCAGAATCACAAATGTATTCTACTTCACCAGAAGAAACTCTTCTTTTGGTCAACAACTTTTTTTGCCTATCAGCCAACCCTGGACTGATAGCATACAATTCCCCATAAGATAGGGAAACCTGACCCTGATTCATCCTTTCCAGGACAGAGTCCATAACATTAACTTGACCAGACACTACTGGCCTCTCAAAGTGAGCTCTTTGCTTCACCACCTTGGTCCTAGAAGATTCTTGAGGACCAGCACCACCAACAGGTTTACCATTAACAGGAACCAAACCAGATCC
Source organism: Hemileia vastatrix (assembly GCA_030280995.1). Taxonomy (NCBI): domain Eukaryota; kingdom Fungi; phylum Basidiomycota; class Pucciniomycetes; order Pucciniales; family Zaghouaniaceae; genus Hemileia; species Hemileia vastatrix. Next base: position 5,857,707 of record JASXTE010000009.1, read on the forward strand.
CTCACCAGAACCTCTAAATCCAGCAGGCTTTGGAAATGAAGCCAAAGGGACATCCTCTTCAGAGTCAGAATCAACCTCCATTGGCATTGGCTCACCATTCATGTCCAATGCACCAAAACTAGGGGGGGCCATGTCAGCCATACCCTTCTGCATCTTGTACAGCTCCTCTTTGCTGTACCTCTTCCTAGCTGCACTCAGCTTAGGATCCACCTTTGAAGCATTTGGCTTTGGTTGGGCCTGAGAACTGCTCTTAGGCCTGCCCACCTTTCCTGCTTCCACATCATAAACACCAGCCAAGCATTCACCACTTGACTGCCCACCACAAGAATACAACTCCAAACCACCAAAGGAAGTAGAAAAAGAGACCTTATTGATCTCCTTCCCCTTTCCCTTGCCATCCTCATTCTCCTTACCAGAAGACTTCCCTTTATCAGGAATCTCCTCAAACCTTGGCCTCCTTTGATTGAGACCTCCCCTTCTCCTGACCAAATCAACAGGAGCCTGCCCCTCACTGGGCTTAACAAAAGAACCATCAGGGAACTTGAAAACCCTGCCATCAAATTCCACCTTTCCTTCAGACACATCTCTGTTCAATGCCCAACAATCATTGGACCTGTGCCCCCTCCTGCTGCAATAAGAGCAGACCCAAGGATCACTCCTACTAGCCCTCCTATCAAAATCTCTAGACTGAGAAGGTGCCTTATTGACCTTCTTAGCCTCCTGAACAAAAATATGCAGCTGCTTTGTAAGATCAGCCAACTGCTCCACCATTGGGTCCCTTTCCTGTTTGGGAACCTGCACCAAATTCTTCTCCTCCTTCTTCTCCCTAACTTCCTCTTCAGCCAAAGCCTCACTTACTTTGCTGACATACTTGGCACACCCCTCCTGATAGGTGTCCACAGCCAATAACTTCAAATGGGCCTCAACAGCCTCCTTCACCTTATCCAAGGCAGGCAACTTCTGGTCCCCATTAGAAAGAGTCTTTATCAATTCCTTTCTTGACAACTCTTTCAACACATCCATCCTGACATCTCTAGCCAGGGCAGACCAAAAAACATCCTTGGCAGCATTTTCATGTCCCAGCTCCTCCACTTTGACCAAATATTCTACCACAGGATCAAACTGTAGCAGAAACTTCCTGTAACTATGCAAGTTACCAACACCACCATAAGATTTCCATTCACTGACAACCTTGTTCAGATCCACCATAGTGAACCTGACACCCCATCTATCCACCATCTCCCTACACAACAATTTCCAATCCCTCTTCTTGTAGCCAGACATGGCCACAATCTCCTTCTCCACTGACCTATCACCAATGAAGAAGATAATTTGCTTCACCATGTCCAGGTAAGAAGCACCATCCACTCCAGCAGCAGTTTCATACTTCTCTAGAAACCACTTGACATCCTCCCCATTAGACTTGGTACCATCCCAAATTTTAATCCTCACACACTCCCTAACCATCACAGAAGGAGGACCATCCCGCCCACTGACAGTCACCACAGGAATAGCAGAACCAGAAGCCATTCTTCCAGTCCAAAACACCAAAAAGAGCCAACCAAAGAAAACAGAGATTCCAAAGAACTAGCAAGTTCTACCCCACGTTGGGCACCAGAAATGTAGACAATCCTATAGTACTAGCTATAGGCCTTGACCAAGGGAGTTGGAGAAAAACCAGAGAGAAAATCCCCTGTCCCTTTAGAAAAATAGAGTGAGATTTACTTGCTAAAGTAAGTTGGTTCCTGTTTTGCTAAAGCCCCTTTTCAACACACTTGACTGCTTGATGAGCCAAGAAAGTAGTCCCCAGATAGACTACCAGACCAAAGAACTGAAATGTAGAACAAAGTCCACACCAGACACAGAAAAGATACTTGATGTAGGATGCAAATCCACACCAGAGACAGCAATAATACTTGCTATAGCTTGCAAGACTATAACAGAGAAAACAGTTGCCAAAGTTAAGTTAAATGAAGAACTCACTTGCAACAAACACAGCCAATTGTGGCCAGAAAACAGTGAAAACTGAGTGAGGAACAATGATATCACCTCCGGATGGTTGTATGATGATTAAGGTTGCCCCAAACTGTCTTATTCACTATGTACACACAGACCACTAACTAAGAGCACATGCGCACCCACCAATCTGGCGCCTGTACCCACCAAATTGAATAAAAAACCTCCTGAAGCACTCCCCAACCTTCTAAAACAGAGGCGGGCAGGCCGCCCAACGTCGGAGATGCTGCCTGAAGCGGCCCGGCCTCCCTGAAGCCAGAAAACCAATAAAAACAACTAATCTACTTAGAAAAATTTGCTACAACTACTAAAACCTTTAAAACACGGAATTTCACTATAACAACATTGAGACATGAAATATAGAGAAAAATTAGCTCTATCCAATGGTACTAAGCACTTAACCCTAAGACTTAAGGTTAGCCCGTAAAACACAAAAAACAAAATTAAACAGCAATCTTTTATAAATGAAAAATGAGGAAATGACCCCTTAAAACTCAGAATATGAAAAATGTCTACAAGACATAAAATATAGAGAAAAACCAGGGCTATCCAATGGTAGTACCCACATACCCGCAGACCCAATATCCACAGAATAAAACCATAAAAATACCCAAATCCTTAACAGATGTCAATTAAGACATGCACAAACAGCGCCAAATCACACAACAAAGGCCCCTGCCAATGTTGGAAGACCACAACGTGTAAGAAAAGAATAAATGTTACTTTCCATGGTATATTTCTTGAGCCAGTTCCAAGAGAGATACAGGATGAATTGATTTCCACTTTGGAGGTAGCTTGAGTCAAAATTCATTTTTTGAGATCACAGCATCAATTTCAAATGGACCCAAGCGCTTTTCAGATAGTTTTCTAGATGGTCAAGTTGTTTGAATATTTTTTGCATCAAGCCATACTTTGTCACCTGTTTTAAAGAGTGGAGGAGATTTTCAATGTTTGTTGGCCTGTTCCTTATACCTTTGATTTGCCACCTACAAGTTAGATTGAAGTTTTACTTGAATTTGTGAAACTGTTTGAAGATAATGTCCAGCAGGATGATTTATTCCTACATGAATAAGATTGAAGTGAGGATGTTGTCCATAGATAGTTTTGAAGGGATATTTTTCTTTCAATGAATGTGTCAAGTTATTATAAGCAAATTTGGCCAATGGTAGCCATGTGGTCCAATTGCCTTGTTGATAATTAACATACATTTGAATATATTGTTTGAGGATTTTATTTACTCTTTCCATTTTCCCATTAGTTTCAGGGTTCTAAGCAGTAAAAATATTTATTGTAATATTTAATTGTCAACATAATTTAGTCCAGAAAGTAGAAACAAACAAAGAACCCCTATCCAAACTAATATCATTGGGTAATCCATGTTTAGAAAATATGTGTTCTAGAAATAATTTTGCTAAAGCCTCTGCTGTTGCAGTAGTAACAGTTTTAATGAAAATAGACTTCTTAGAAAATATATTGACTATAACTAATATACTATCAAAATTATCTGATGGAGGTAATTGAGAAATGAAATCCATAGAAATGCATTCCCAAGGTTTAGAGGGAATTAGAAGTGGTTGAAGCAACCCATACTTCTTATGCCAAGGTACCTTGTTCCTATTACATTCATAATAGGCTTTAATATAGGCCTTGATTTCTCTAGTCATTCCTGGCCAGAAGAAATCCCTTGCTATTAACTGGTAGGTTTTGTCAACCCCAAAATGACCAGCTAACAGAGAATCATGTCTACTATTGAAAATCCATAATTTTATATCCATATCATTGGGGATGACTACTCTACCTTCAAAGACTAATGGACCTGATTTGATACTGAATCTTTTTGCCCCTTGCCTCAAGAGTATTTTTTCTTTAATCTCCACACAAAAATCATCTTTTGCTTGAGCTTCTTGAATGTTGGATAGTGGATTTTAAATTGTTTGAGTTGATGAGTTGTTAACATTTATTCATTGAAAGTTTATTTGACATTTTCTGGGTTCTTTTTCGCAAATGCCTCCCCTTGCTTTGGGTAAATGTTGTCTTGACGTGATAATATGTCTGGAACTATGCAATTTTTTTCTGGGCAATAGTTAATAGTAAAAGAACATTCAGATAAGAATTCAGCCCATCTGGCTTGACATTGCCTCAAGACTTTGGAAGACATAAAGTTTTTTAAAGCATTATTATCCTTTAAAATTTGAAAAGAACTATTAAGGCTGAGAAGAAATGAACACTATTTTTTCAAACAATGAATAATAGCAAGTATTTCTTTATCATTAATTTTGTAATTTAGCTCTGCTGCAATCAATTTGTGTGATTTGAACACAACAGGATGGAACAATTTTGTTTCAGGAATTAATTGGGATATAACCCCTGAAATAGCATAATCACTAGAATATGTTTTGAAAATCTTTGAAGAAGAAGGATCAAAATGTCAAAGAATTGGAGCTGTAGTGAATGCAGATTTCAATGCTTCAAATTCCTTTTGTGCTTTTCAGTGAAAACAAAGGGAATATCTTTTCTAAGAAGAGAAGTGAGATTTGTAATAGTTTTAAAGTAATCTTTAATAAATCTTCTATTGAAATTAGAAAAACCTAAAAACCATTGTAAGGATTTCACAGATTTAGGCTCAGGCCATTCCAATATTTTTTTAACTTTCCTATCATCCATTACAAGGCTGTCAGTGGATAAGGCAAAACCTACAAGTCAAAAGAATTTAGGTGTAATTCACACTTAGTGTGCTTGGGGTAGAGCCCATGCACTTAAAGACAATTGAGAACCTGTTAGACATGTTAGATATGTTCCTTGAGGGTCTTTGAAAAAATTAAAATATCATATAAATAGACAACGACAAATTTTTCAACAACATCATGAAAGATATAATTGACAAATGTTTGAAATGTTGAGGGTGCATTACATAACTCAAAAGGCATAAATAAGTCTTCAAAACTAGCAAACGTAGTGGGCATTGCTGTTAAAGGTTCATGGCCTTCAGCAACCTGTATAAGGTTTTAAGCGCCTCTTAGATCAATTTTAGAAAATAAGTTAGAACCGCTAAACAAAGTAAGGAGTAAAGACATAGGAGGAACTGGATATGTGTTCTTCTTAGTCACTGCCTTGAGTTTTCTATAATCAACACACAAACTAAGACTTCCATCTTTTTTCTTTATAAAAAGAACTGGAGAGCCGGTTGGGGATTTTCTGGCTTGGATAAAGCCTTTTTCCACATTATCTGAAATGTAGCCTTGAGGAATTTGAGATTCATCCTTTGATAGGGAGTAGACCAGACCTACTAACTTATTTTATGATTGTAGGGCCAATGAGGCAGTAGCTTGTTGGCCTTACAGACTGAAAATATGTTGAGGAAGTCATGATAGACTTCCGGTAGAGTCAATTTAATGGCTTAAATATTGATTTGGTAATCTTTTTCATCATGCAAGGAGTCTGTCAAGGGTAGAACTGAATTTAAAGAGAAATTATTGTTTATCTCAAGGCTATTGAAAACCACTTCAAGTGAAGTAACCAAGCTAGAAAGGTTAGCCAAATGCTCATTTAGAAAAAAATCAGATGGTTGCAAATCATCAGGCAGAGATATGTCCTCTAGCAGGACATGGTCAGATGGCTTGTTTAACTCCCTGTTGACCCGCATTGAAGAATCAGAAATATAATCAGAACAAGGGGTGATCAGTCCCTCTGACCAATTAATGTCAGGATTCCAATGCAATAAAAGGTCATGGCCAAGAATGGTATTTTCCATTCTTGTGGCACCCAAGGCTGTTGATTCCCACTCAAGGGAAGGAAAATTCAGAAAGTTGAAAACCAATAAAACTTTCTTACTAACCCAATACTTGGGTTCCTCTGATTTGACCAAATAAATTGGAATTCAATCAGTATCTACAAATGTCAGCTTAAGTTTTTTGGCAAAAGATAAACTGATAAATTAAATTGAAGCTCCGGAGTCAATGAGACAACTGAAGGGTATATCCTCCTTAAAAAAATAAATCTCAAATGTTTAATGGAAACTCCAGTCCTTAAGACATGGAGGTTCTGTGCACTGGGAAAAATAAAATAGTTTGCTTTGCACACAAGTAAACTATCTTCTAGTTTTTTGAATTTGAAATTTTACCTTCCCTTTCCTTCAATGTTGCACAATCTTCCAACTTGTTTTTACCTCCAAAATACATACATAACCCATTATCTGTCCATCTTTTCCTTTCAGATTCCCTTAATTCCCCTTTTGGATCTAATACCTTACTGATATTGCTAGGAGTCAATCTTTTGGGTTTAGACTTTTCCTTTCCCTTATGACTGGGTTTTGATTGAGTTGATTGGGTTGGTCGGGAATGATTGTTTGAAGAAAGCCCAGATTTGAAGTTTGAACCATGAGATTTTTGCGCATGAAGCCTTTGTTGAAGTCATCCTTGATGTGCGCCATTGAGTTTGAGGGTCCTATCCATTAAACTCATCATACTGCCCATTTTACACCCATGAAGATTCAATTGATACAGAATCCTTAAAGGGAGCCCCTTTTTGAAATGATATTTAAGAGCAGCATCATTCCAGATAACTCAAGTTTGTAAAGCCCTGAAATTCGAGATGTACTCAGAAGCTTTGCCATTAACATTCATTTGAAGGAAATAAATTTTTATCTCTGCGTTGTCAGTTTCATTTGGGTCACCAAACAACATAAAAAGTTTGTCCTCAAATTTTTCCCAATTATTTATGAGTAAGTGAGGTTCATTTGAGGAAATCATGAGCAGATAAGGTTTGAACCACCATGACACCTTTCCTGATAAATAAGAAGAGGCATAAATGACCTTTTAACAATCTGTACTAAAGGTTTGAGGGTCATTGTGGAATAGTAGCTTGCATGTTTGCAAGAAGGGAGGCAATCTGTCAGTATTTTCTCCATCAAATTTGTCCAGAGATTTCATCAAAGGAGTTCTTAATTTAGATCCTTCAGATGAGGCAGGATTAGTGAGGGTTTTAACCAGGAGTATCATGAATTCCTCCAATGAAGCATTTGGGCCATAACTTGATGATTGGCTTGAAGGTCCAGCAGCCGGGGCTGATGGTTCCTTGTGCATGGTGTCCTCCCCTTCATCTTCTTTTCTGGAGTCCTCAAAATCCTGAGGAATGTCCTCTAAAAATTGAATTGAATGTTTGTGCTCTCTTACATCAAGTGGTTCAAGGGAGTGAGTGCAAGAAACAGGACATACTGAAGTCAGCCTATCCATATTGCAAGCTCTAGTAGTAGGGCAAATGGGAGGAGGAGTGCATTGAACAGGCACCATATTTAGATTTAGCACCTGAAAGTTGTAGTAGTACAAAGAATGAGAACTATGGAGAATTAAATTATACTGTCACTAGACAACCTATGCACAAGGTCAAGGATGATCCCAAAGTAAGTGAGATAAAAGGATGCGGGAAATTACAACTTTTAAGCACAGAGGATTACTTCAAGGAAGTTATTCAAAGATAGAACTGAGTAACTAAGAATGGTTCCTAATATTATTCAAGGAATAATTAATGTATAATTTAAGGGAAATAACTATTATGTTAAAACTCACAAAGGGTTGCAACTTAATAATCAAAAGGAAGATTTAAGTACTAGGGATTTAATAAAATTGATTATTAAGAGAGAGAAGGACAAATATAATAGTAGCCTACAAGAGTTTGACTAATATCACAAATATATTCTATAATTTAATTCTAGAGAACATCAAACCAAATTAACCCCCTTCAAATTTCCTATTCCTCCTTGCACTGACCCATTTACCAAGCAGCCACCATATTACTCACAGACCCATTTAATGCACTGGAGTTCCCAATTACTAATTAATCTAACCTTATAATCCTTCTTTCCTGTTCCTACTTCCCAGACCTCCTAAGTACCCTCAGACCCATAATTACCCCTTTTGGATATTGCCTCAACTTTAGCACTATAGCATGCGTAGATTGCATATTTCTGAAAAGTATAAGTGTATTTAAATTTAGGATACTTAATAGTTTGAATGGTGCAGCTAATTTGAGAACACAATAAAATGTAATCATTTCAATATCACTTTTTGTGTATTTCTAGGAGTTAGACTGGAATAGTGGTGTAATTGAGGTATTTTTTCTTCAAGTTTTACTTGGTGTGTGACAGTAACTAAACCTATACCAACATATTCACTGTCTTAAGTTTTGTATTTTCAATGATCCATCTAGCCTTGCAACTTCATTTCAAGAATTATTTGATAATAAAAAAGAAGAAGCCTTTATCTTTGAAAAAAATTCTTTATTCTCAAAAGCCCTTCCATTACCTGTTGACTCCCAATCAGGAATAACAACAGAAGCTTACTGAGAAGCTGAACATTCAATTGAAAAACCTCAAAATACCTCTCCTAATTCAGCTCTGATGACACCAGTCATGAGCAATGTCTGAAATGGATATCATCAAAAAAAAGAATCTGAATCTGATCTCAATCCAATAATTGAAAATTCTTCTACTTAAATTGTTTAGCAAGAAATAAACATTGATATTGATGAACAGGAAAGTGCATTTAATTCATATCACATGCTGGAATGGAAACACACTAGGAAATCTACAAAATCATTTCCCTCACCTCATAAAAACAAGAAATTATTCCACTTCCCCCCTTTTTCACCATTCCAATTAAAAGCACACTATCCTTCCTTCAACAACCCTGTGCTAACTCCACCCCACATTTCCCCACCCCAATAAACTAAATATACCATCAAATCCTCACACACACACAACACTTCCAACCCTTAAAATCAACAGGGAAGAACAGATTCTTACTAGATAAAATATTCTAAAAGAATAAAATCTCAGTCATCTAAATCTGAACCATTGAAGATCAAAATAATGGAAATTGGGGATCAGATTAAAGCACTAGCTGCTGATTTCAATAATACATCAATATCAGAAAGCACACCACCAACAACACACCAACTTCCACCTGTTTTTTGATACCAGGGGTAACACATCATCTCACAAGTGCATTAAATGAGTTAATGAATTTCATAATCATTCCTAATTCTATTTCTCTACAAATTGCAACTAAAAATGTTTGTAACTTTATTGCAAGGAAAGGAGCCCTTTTTTTTCTTGACTGGATGGGGAAATGATCAAAATTAAAAATGTTTACTTTTTAAGATTCCATCTCACACACTAATCTCACCAGAAGTGCTCATTAAAGGTGGTTCCCTCATTGAATGAAATCCTAACAATGATATCTACATATTTTTGGCAGGTATAAAAGCTCTTAGAGCTGTTTTCACTTCCCCCTGTTAGCTTTTTCCATATCCAAAGTCAAATCCTCTCAAATCTTCTACATCCACTCCTTATATAACAATCAAAAATTTCCCAAAGACAGAAGATATAGTAAAATACTGTCAGCCAGACTATTCTAAGAGTCCAGTAAATCTTATGTTAAATTACTTGAGCAGAAATAAGAGACAAAATGTATTTAAATTATATATATGAATTAATATTATATTAAATAAAATTATATAACAATATTTTTAATATATTTAAAATAAGTGTTATATAAATTTTATTAATATATAAATTGTATATAAACCTAAATGAACATAAAAAATATAATATTCTATAAAAATTGGTGCATTTTTATGATTTTAATGTTTATAAATTAATAATAAATCAATTACAAATTTATATTATAATTATAAGCATTAAATTTCCCTTATAATTTAATTAATTAATTAATTGAATATATATATTAGGGGATGTCAGTTCTGGAAAATCCACCCTTATTTAAGTGGGGATTTCTGAAAAATACTAGCCCCAGAATGGGTGGATCTCAAAATGAAATAAGTCACTTATTTCACTTAAATCCACACTCTCTCAAGAAAAAGTTCTGATTTCACCATAAAGTCCCATTTCTCTGATTTGTCAGTATCATCCCATTCACACACAGCACTCCAAAGCATAACACTTTATAACTCAAAACATTGTACATCATTTACATTTTTATACTGTATAAGAGTCATGCATTCCTCATTCTCAAATTGGAATAAGCTACATCACGCAATGACTTTCACAGCTCTTGATCTCATCTTTGACTCTGATTGAAATTCTAATTCCTATCATGAAGAAGATTTTATTTTTTTATCAAAAATGGTCAGGAAACATAACCTTCCTCGTAGAAAGCCTTAAGTACTTCATACCCCCACGTACACCATTCGAACCCTTCTTAACTTATCTGTACCCAGTTTTAGAAAGTTTTTTAGGACTTCTCAGAAATTTTTACTTAAATTTCTTGAGCTTATTCAGAAACACCCTATCTTTCACAACAATTCTCAAAAACAACACTGTGATCCTTCAATTCAATTGGCCATCACACTATGTTGTTTGGGTTCCAATGGTAATGGATCTGCCTTGAAATGTTTGAAAAATGTCTTTGATTTAGAGTATGGCCCTGTTAACACTTATACAAAATTATGCATCAATTTTATAAACCCCTTGGAATCTAAACTTCTCACCTAGCCAACTAAAGAAGAGCAACTTGAATCATCTCAGATTATGCAAGCAGTGGGCTTCCCAGGATGTATTGGTTTTTTTAATGGTACTACTATTCCTTTGAGTCAGAAACCTGCTCAAGGTGTAAATAATTACTTTAACCATAAAAGGAGGTATCTTATTTCTAATTTCATTCATTCTTTATCTTTCATACTAACACAAGCAGCTATATCTTCTCTATAGATATTCAACTTCCATTCAGCTTATATGTGATGTGAAGAGAAAATTTATATCTTTCTTTTCTGGATATCCTGGTTCATGTCATGACTCCTATGTCTTTCAAGGAATACAAATATCAAATAAACCTGAAGAATTATTCAATGAAGATGAGTTTCTTCTTGCAGATTTTGCTCATGTAAATTGAAATTATGTACTTCCTTCTTTTCAGGGAGCAGCATCTGAAGACGTTCAAAATGCCAAGTTCAACAATCATTTGGAAAAGTCAAGAGTCCATATTGAACATTCTATTTGAATCTTGAAAGGTTGTTTTCCAAGTTTAAGGGAATTAAGAAGTCCTCTTAGAAATAGATCTAAAATGGAGGCAGTGATAAACTGGATTTTGTGTTGCACTATACTTCATAACCTACTTGCTGACCTCAAATATCAATGGTTAGAGTTGTATCAAGATGAACAAGTTGAAACACCTTCCACTGTATCTAATACTTTTATTTCTCAAACCACTGGTACATGGGAAAAAATTCTTCCAATAAAACTAGAACATTGGGAGATTTAGTGATTTGTTTTTAAATTATTACAAATTTAATTTCATTTTTATCTACTATTAATCTTTCTTACCACTGGGATATGCTTCATCATTATGCCAATAATACTCCAACTTTTCTCAACAAAACTGTTTTAATTTTTTTAATACTCTTAAAATGATCAATTTGTGTGTATTATTATCTTGCTTTTGTAATCTTATTTTTGCATATTGAATTTTATTTTCAATTTTCAGTGAAAGTCTCTTTTTCCCTGTCTCTTTTGTTTTTGGTCAACACCTCAACATGAAATCAAATATTTTCAGCTATCACATAATTTTTCTGTCATTCTTTTTTTCATTTATCCCTTATATTTTTTTCCTCTATTCCTCAAACATCCCTCAAACAATTTGGTTTCATTTATTTTCTCATCTCATCTCTCCAGGTAAGTCATTTTATTCATTTTTTGATTTTTTGTTTGCTAACTATAATTTTTTGTTTCCATCTTCCATTTTCCATTTTCCATTTTCTTTTTTTTTTTTTTTTGTTTTTTCTTTTTTTTTTGTAAGTGGTTCTTTTTCTGGTTTTCAAGTTTAATTAACTCTTTTTTTGGTTCTTTCTCTCCCTCTTTTCTCTTTTTTTTACTCTCCATCATCCCCTCTTTATCCCTCATTGGTCTGGTCATTATCCCACCTTTCCCCCCTCATTGTTATCCTCATTCCCACCTTTCTCTTCTCTTTGGCTTCCTCTGCCCTCCTTTTTTTCCTTCTTGGATGCCTCTAACTCCCCCTTTACTCCCCCTACAACTCCCTCAAACCCACCCTTTCCTCCCCCCCATAACACCCTCAAATCCCCCCCTCAAACCCCCCTATAACCTCCTAAAATCCTCCCTGCACCCACTTCAATACCACCCCCTAGTCCCCCGCTTATCCCTCTCCAAATTCCCCCTTACCCCCCCCTCCTATTTTTTTGTTAATAAACAATTTATTAAAATCATTTATTAACTAATCAAAACATTAGAAATTCAATTAGTTATAGAAAAATTGATGGAATTTTTTTTTAAAAAAAATGAGAAGCTGAAGAAGGTAAGGGGGGGTTAAGGGCATTTGGAGAGGGCTGGGGGTTTTTGAAGCAGGTGTAGGGGGGTTGAGGGGGTTTTGGAGAGTGTTTGGGGGGTGATTTTGGTGAGAGTTTGGGGGGTGTTTTGGTGAGAATTTGGGGGAAGTTTGGAGTGGGCTTGGGAGAAGTTTTACAACAGGAGAAAGGGGACTAATTAGGGAGTAATGTAAACATTAAAAGAAAAGCTTTACAGGGACCAATGAGGGAAAAATTTAAAAAATGACAGAAAAGTTTTATTAACATTTAATTTTTTTTCTTTTTTTTGTTTTTTGTGCAGAGTTAACCAAAAAATTTCTCAAAATTAAGTTCAGTAATAACAATTCTTATAAATTATTTGCAGAAAATTTTTAAGGTCATTTAGGCTAAACTGTGTGAGTTTTTAATTATTTTTTTAAAAACAATTGATGTTTCTTTGACCAGTAAAACTTTTTTTCAGAAAAAAAAAGTCTGTTTCTTCAGATTCAAGCCTTAAACCTCTATCTTCATCTTTATCTTCTTTATCTTCTTCTTCAATATTTACTTCATTTCAATCATCAAAAAAAATTTCAGAAAAATTGCCAAAATTTTTTTTGAAAAATAAAAAAAAGTTTCTTCTGATTAAAGCCTTACACATCTATCTTCATCATCTTCTTCAATTTCTACTTCAATTCAATCTTCTTCAAAACCTTTAAACATAAAAAATGATGATCAATTTTATTAAAATAAAAGAATTATAAAAAAAACTTATTTGAAAATTATATTTGGCCATATATCAAACATCAAGTACTATAAAACTAAATTTGATAAAAAAAATAAATATTCCAAGAATTTACCAGAATAAATTAGATATCTAATAGAATTAGGAGGTGATGAATTTAAGGCTGTTATAAATAATACTTTTAAACCTCAGTTTATATACCAAAATCATTGATTTGATGGAGTTAAAAGTGAATCCTTTATTCAACTATCTGATCTTATAACAACACTATATTAAATAGCTTTGGTTCACTCACTAATAAGGAATAAGAATTTATTTGGTGGTATCATGATTGGTTTTGAATGGAGACCAGGATTTATTATAGTTTATTCTCTTGGTAAGTATGATAATGTTTATTGTTTCATTCTTAATATAGTTCACTCAGTTTAATTCTATAAGAATCTATTCTTTTCTCAGAAATTTATTTAAAGTAGAAATAGATAATTATTTTCAAAAATAGGACTCTTTACCTTCCTTTAATTCTTTTCTTGCTCTTCTACTTATAAAACTCAGTAAGAAAGATTTTAAAAACAATCACAAACTTGCAACCAGAGTTGGAATTCCAATTTGGTGTGACTAGGAATGGGAAGAAATTAGAAATGAGTATCTATTTTTTTCATATGTTATAATTACTCATTCTGGATTTCATAACAAAATACATACCGTTTCAAATGATTCTAATTATCTTACTTTGGGGAACTTCTCTTCTATCAGTCCTATTACTGGAAAACCTATTCCTTCACCTTCTAAAATTGAAGGACATGGTATATATTTCCCAGATTGTAGCTGAATAATCAATTTTGGATTAGGAAATGGAATTATTGAATAAGTTTGGAGCTCTTCTCATTATAATCACCAAAAAAAAAGCTCCTCTGGGTTTGGAATCTTGTCATGACTTTACTCATTTTGGCTTCTCCTTCCAAATAAGTCAAAAGCTAATCCAAAAGATAAAAAAGGTAAAAAAAGAAGGTAAAAGTAAAAAATTAAAAAAAAACTTTTGGTAGATCAAAAAAGTATGGGGATTTGTAAATTCATCAAATATTTTTTATTCTTTCATATTTTTTAATAAACAAGTCTGATATTTCAATTTACTAAACTAAAGTAATGAGCCAACTACCTTGAGTTGTATAAATGGTAATCATGAAAAATTAAATTGTTTCATGTGGTTCATCTTTCCTAAACCTGTAGAAAGTCCCAAACTTAGTTTCTAGACTTAGTCTGCATTTTGGCTTGAGGAATTTTCATTACTTTAAAACTAATAGATTTGATTTATCTTATTCATTTATTAATTTATGGAAATATATTAAATTTTTGGTGATTCCCACCCCTTAATTTAATAAAAAGCAGGAGAGGGTATTGGCAAAGTTTCAAATCTGACATGAAAAATTGATGACTTAGAAAAATTTGGTGATACCCCCCCCCTTGCTTCAATAAAATGCAGGGGAGGGTATTGCCAAAATTTTCAAACAGATATAGAATTTTGTTGAATTATCTCTATATAAAAATGAAAATTGGTGGTCATTTGATAAAATTATTTTGGCAATGATGATTTTTGCACAGGTGCCAGTATTATTTTACTATCTGGAATTCCAAAAGAGAAAAATTTTAGATTCCAGTAAGGACAAATTTTTTTATCAGGATCTCATGATAAAACTTTTTTTGATAAGATTAAAAGTAATTATTAAAGTCATTCCCCAACCATTACCCAAATAAAAAATTAAAAAATTCAAGTAATTTTTTAATGTCCTCATAAGATTTCCCAATTTTTATAAATTCTGTAATAAATTCTTTTTTTAAACCTTTCTTGTTTTTCCAATTCACAACTGGCCATTTCTTTTTGAAATTCATGGTCTTTTTTTCTCTCTTAGAAAAGGTGAGGTCTTTCCATCTCCTCTGCCTATAATTCAGCCTTTTCAAATTTTTATTGAAGCAAAAAAAATTTTCTCAAAATCTAAAGACTGTTCATCTCTCATTAGCATATGATCGAACTTCATCTTCTCAAAGTCAAGGGAATTTTATGTAGTGGAGGAGTTTTCTGAGAAAATTGAATAGAGAAAAATAAATATTTTATTGAAGAAGATACATAGTGACCAAATCTTACTTATATCTTTTTTCTCAAAATAATTTTCAAGGGAGGACAAAGAGGTGCTTGAAGTACTACCACATTTTAAAAGATGGTTCAAGCTCATTGAAGTTTAAGCCCAATGCTTTAGTTTGTAGTTTGAACTAGAGGGTTCAGAAAGTTGTTTTAAAGCAGCTTGCAAATCAGGATTGTCTTTCCAGAATTTTTATTCTTTTTAGAAATTTGAGTTTGAGTAGGAGGAAACTAGAAAATAAAGAATGAGATATTTAGAAAAGAATTGAAGTTAAAAGAGAGATTAAAAATACATTGAAATTCTGGGGCTCTGATGACTCATATCTACTCCAAAATAATTGTTCTGCTTGATAGTCAGGATCATCTTCAGGTGAACTATGGTTAGAAGCTTGAAGGGATTGATGTCCTTGAGTTTTAGGTGTTTTGGGAGTATTATTGGCTTGTTGAGATCCAGAGGGCATATTCTTAGTAGTATCATGTATAAACCAAGGGTTGACATCAACTTGGGAATCAAAAAGATTATCCATTTTCTCATAGAGAAGACACATGACATTGAGGTTTTCAGAAACAGTAATAATTCTAATTGCCAAATTATCATCATCAATACCAAAGCCAGTGGAAGTGGAAGCCAAAAGAGCCTTTTTATATTTGGATTGATAATTTTTAAGACTCTCCTTTATTTGCTTATGATTGATGTCAATTCTCCCTTTTGTTTTCTTTTTTACTTCATTTGCCATCAACAAGAAGCCGTTGACCTTTGTTAAACATGGAAATCCAATTTGGGTGGACTTCTAACATCCAAAACATGCATCATAATTTTATTTAATTTTTATGAAGTTGATGATGATGAGATAATCTTCCTTTTTTATCTGTCCAGACCTTGATTTCTACAGTGAGGGTCTTGCATTACTAGAAGACCTTTGTGATGTAGAATTTTTTAAGTTTCCTTTCAAGTGTTGGATTTTCTAGGAGGCATTATAAAACTGGTATGTTACAAGAAAAAAGGTTAAGAGGTTGAAAATATAAGAAAGAAAGGAAAAAAACATCCCTGGTTAAAATTTTGCAATAAAATATTTCAAATAGAAGTGAGGAGTGTGTGCTGAGGATTAATTAGGGGATGGATGTCTGCCTTTCTCATATGACAGGGATAGGGTGGGAAAGGAAGCAATGATGTGTCTAACTTGTGGTTGTGAAAAAAAGGAAATAAGTGCTTATATGAAATCATAACTGACATCCATATTTTAAATAAGTGACTTTTCTGAAAAATTTAAGTGCTGATTTGGTTTGAAATCCGCACTTAAGTTAAGTGCCAATTTTCCAGAACTGACACCCCCTATTAAACAATAAAAATCATATCTCACAACCAATAATTATTGGACACCTTATTGACTCACAATTGTGCCTTTAAATAAATTAAAACAGTTAAACATTTTATTTAATAAAATATAAATGTTTTATTTTACTACTTAGTTATTTTATTAAAATAATTACTTGTTTAATTTCAATAACTATTATACTAGTACATTTAGTTTAAATTGCTTAATTAATATTTTTTTATACAAAATTAACTAAGTGTATAACCTCTTTATGTCACAAATAGTATAACTTTATGTTTCACTAAATCTGATTATAAAATTAATAATAGTGTAACCTGTTTTGAAATTACTATAGTTGCATTTTCCTGTTTTATACCAAATTAGTATCCCACTTACTAGTACTACATTGTTTAAGGGTTTAAAGGGTGGATAAATTGGGTTTTTTATTTCTGTTTTAGTAAATTGTTATATGGGAACCTTATATTCCTTGTTACATGTAGTTCTTATTTGTTTCACATATTTAAATTTTTATATACATCTAGTGACATCTCAGAGGGCCTCATTTGCCTATATAAATGCTTTACTTTCTTCCCTTGTAGTCCAAATCACTTATACTACCTTAAATTTTCTAAATAAAATTTATGTTAAACTTTAAGTATCTTTCTAGCAATTTTATTACAGAATTTTTCACAAATACTATTAAAATATGGAAATATAGCTATATACAAGGCTGCTGTAAGAACAGTTCAATTGTTATATTTTGTTTTGTTATAAGCAGAAAGATAAATATTACTTACTTGATTAATTAGAACCCTTATGTCCCATAGTTGTTTTGTAAACCCTTACTTTCTTCTTATTTTTTTCTTTTTATCCTTTTATTTTTTTCCTGCTGTCCTTTTATTATTATTATTCTTCTTCCTTTTCTTCTGTAGTTTTCTTCTTTCTTCTAGACAACCAATCAACAATTAAGAGCCTTTCCTAATAACAACAATTTTTGATTTTTTGAACAAACTACTTGATCCACGGACCAGCCATGTAAAATATTTTGAACCTTTGCCGCAACCATGAATTGAAACAAGGTTTAATAGTAACATTTTATATATACTTAAATAATTATGTATTTCAGTGTGATTTTTTGCTCATTATGGTAAGTTAAACTTTGCTTTCAGCCGGGGTATTCCTAGGACTGAGTTAAAATTGCTTATAAATCATGTTAAAAGAATTTAGTACACATGGGAACAATAAATAAAGGTATAAAAGTTATATACATAAGTGAAATTAACAATTAAACACAATATATGCCAATATAATTTCTTATATGCATGCATATATCCACCTTTTATAAGTCTAATGTACTTAATATTAAGTTGGAATATTCTATGGTAATCTTAAGAACCTTAAAAATAAGGCTACATAATTTTTCAAGTAGACTTAAAGCTGTTGTTTTCATTGTTTTATGGAAAAAACAAGAAATGCACTTTAAATCACTTAAAAGTTAAATATATGTGCTATAAATTTAAAAATCTCAAAAATTTGCCTTAAATATCAATTTATCTTAATTATAACTATTGATTTTACTATTAAAATGCATAAAAATAACACTTTTCAAATTTGGTTTTTTTTATGCCAGAAATGGCTTCTGTGTACTGGCCACATACTGCCTGCAATTTTCCCAAGTAAATAGCTTCATTTTTAGTAAAGATAGAATTTTCACACTATAATCACACCACATTATATGCCCACTATGGGGAAACATGCTAAAATAAGGGGCAAGCACTTATTTGGTGTCCTAATTTAATGATTAGTGCATTGACCTCATTATATGCACTAATTTCATTAACAACATCAATATGGGAACCTTTAATTCACTACCACCCTTTAATTTGCCTAATAATTCAAGGATTTACCCATGTGAGTGCCTTCCAAGTGACTGAATTCAGTTAACCCACATTTCATGTCCTTTTTTGGGTTTCTCAGTGGTTTTTAGGTCAATGTTTGTCATAATTGAATGGGGGTTTCATTTATTAATTTAGAATAATTAGCCCCTTCATTTCTACTTTAATCTCACTTAATAATGTGTTATATTTAGTGTTATTATTATCTTTTTTAGTCTTTTATTTTAAGGTATTACATGCATATACTCTCTTTTTGGCATATTCTTTTAGTTTGATGGATTATCACTATTTCTCCAGGATTTCTGTGGGTGATATCATTCTAATAGAATTATTTTTAATCCCTTATGTTTTTGGGAATTTGTATTAGCTAGATTGAGGCTTTATTATCCATGTATATGATTGGTACATCAGGGGAGCATATTCAAGAATTATTGGTTATAAAAGGAGGGGGTTCTTGGTCTTATTTTCTATAATTTATTATCATAAAAATTGAAACTTATAAGCATTAAAATTACAATACATATCAAAAGTACTTTTAAATGTCTTTGAGTAGTGTTTGTATTATTATATCTATTTTTCTACCAACTAAAAGATTTTAACTTATTCATAATTAGTGAGATTAAAATTACTGAGACCCTTATATTGAGTTATATTTTAACACTTATTGGATTTTTACTACAGTATTCATATAGGACCATTAAAATCTTCTAGACAACTGACTAATTAAGCTATTAACCTCTCTTTACTTGACTCAGCCTGACAATTGGGGACCTTTCCTCAAGAATTCTGTTGGTTGTCTTCCAGTAAGTAAAAAATTTAAAAAAGGATACAAGTAAATAAAGTCCCTATAGAAATACTTTGATAATTACAACAGGTTGGGGTCACTCCATATAGTGATTTCAAAAAAAAAATCCCTGTTATATAATAAAATTTTAATATTGAATCAAAAATTTTACTACTAAATTGAATATAAATTTCTCTTAGTAGAAATCTGTCAAGAGACCAATTAAATTTGAGATCTTTGCAGATAATAAACCAGATAATAAAAACTTATTTAATGAATCTTTTTAACAGGACTTTAAATCCCTTTTTCTTGGTTTTTGAAACTCATTTAATATTTAAAAAAATAATATTACTAACAAATTTATTTTTAATATAAAAACGCAGCTGCATATTGCAGATCTGTTAAATCAAGTGATCACATGAAAGCATATTTGACTTTTGGAACTTCTTAATTCACTACAAAACTTAGAATTAAGAAATTAAATTGATTTAAGTAGTGTAAAATCATACCAATAAAACTCATTTTTGAAGTTTTTAATAACTCATATCTGAATTTTTATTTAAATTCCACTTACAACATGTTTGAAAACATTGAAACTGTGAGTAATAAATTAAAGCCTTATAATTTGAGACCTAGAGCTGAAAGACCTGGTATGTCAGCCAGGATATCTCAGGAGCCCAGTAATTTACATAATAAATTACTGAAATCATGTAAGTGAATAGCATTATGTATTATGTAGTTACAATAAATTATTTTATTAAATAATAAAATTATAAATATTTTATGAATAAGTCAAATAATTACTATATTTAATTTTATTATTAAATAACTTTTTATTACATAAACAAATATTATATTTTATAAAAACATGGCACATTTCTATGTATTTAATATTTCTAAGAAATTAATTAAATTAATTATTATATTATAAGCTTAATTATATTTAACTTATAATGAATATAATTTAGATATTAAATCTAAATCATCATATAATATTATCCATAAATATTGGGCGCTTTTTTGACCCTTAACTGTGCCAGTAAAATTACTAAATAACTTAAAACACATATTTAATATATTAATATTAGATTCTCACTTTAAATAAGTTACAATTAAATTAATTATTTGTTTCAACTAAATTAATTACTGAAAGTAGTTAAAACAATTAATTAATTTCTCTTTATAACTGAATTAAATTGTTTACATAAATTTTGGTGTGAAAATAATTCTATTTGTTTTAATTAAAACCTTTACATCTTATTATAATACTTGTTTAGGATATTTTTTCTCATATTTCTCATGGTCTCATACTTATTTAGTTATTAATTATATTAATTACTTGTTTTAGAACTTTAAGATGGGAAAGTTATTTACTTATTCACGGGTTTAATTTTTTGTTTCATTTTTTCCCTCACATTTTATGTTTTAATTAAAATCCTTTGATCTTTTGTTTCACATTACTATTTCTCTTGTATATACATTTGAAGCGCCTCAGAAGTATCCTTTCCTATAAAAGGTGCTTGGAATTTCTCTTTGTAGATCATCATTTACATTACACACATTTTAAATCTTACAATACATTATTATTATTTTTTATTAGTTTCATAAATCTAGTATAAATAATCAATTAATAATCTAAGTCTTCTTTAAGTTTATTAATAACCATATTTGTTTGCTGCGCAGTGAAGACATTTCTTACTTAACTCAAAATTTTATCACTTAACTTAAACCTCAACTTTGTGTTATTTCTCATAAGTTGTTGTTGTATTCTATCTCAATTTATTTACTTAATTTTTTATTATTATCTTCATTTCTTATTTCTTTTATTTCCCTTTCTCTAGTTTTATTTTCTTCTCCTTTTTCTCCTTCTTCTAGACAATCTGCAGACATGTTATGTCAGACAGGCTATATTGAGAGTCATGTAAAATCTAATGTTAAATTAGAATAAGATAAAAATTGGATTTAAAATACATACAAATTAAATATTATGTAGAAATAAAATTATATAGCAATATTTTTTAAATAAATTGTTATATTAATTTTATTAATACTGTATATAAATGTAAATAAGATATAAAAATTATATTCTATAAAAGGGTTGGAGTTAGTTTTAGATACTTAATGATTATAAATTAATAATTAATTAATGAGAAATTATTATAAGTAATAATATCATCTTATAATGTAATTAGTTAATTATTAAATTATATACATTAAAGAATAAAAATATTACTTTACAATCACTAGTAATTAAACAATCCTTTTTCTCACAATGGAACCAATAAAATAAAATAAATAAATAGCTAAATAAATAAATAAATTAAACTAGTGAAACCTTTATTCCAAATATAAATGCTTTTTTTAATAAACTGATTTTATTAAAATACTTGGTTAATTAAAATAATTATTATACTAGTATAAGTAGTTAAACTGATTACTAAATATTTGTTTAAATTATATTAGTTAGGTATAAAAAATTTTTACATCGCACATAGTATAATTTTTATGTTTCACAAAATATTGTATTTTTAATAAAATAAAATGTTGTAATGTGTTTAATATTACTATAGTTACAAACTTCCTGTTTTATATCACTGAAGTATCCTATAAAGCTACATTACACTGTTACAGGGTTCAAAGGGTGGATAAAATGGGTCTTTTATTTCTTTTTTTATAATTAGTTCCATTGCAACCTCATTTTGTTTGTTTCATTTAATATTAAATTTTTTTCCTTCATTTATTTTGTATATACACTTATTAGTGTCTCAGAAGGCCTCATTTTCCTATTTAAAGCTTTGGTTTCTCACCTTGTTGTCCACATTACTTACTTTACTTTACAATTTATAAATAACACATTATTTTACAATTTTAGTATCTTTCCTATCAAATTTATTACATTGGTTACAATAGATAAATTGAAAACTTTAACTAAATACAAGGTTTTTTTAAAAGTTTTTCATTGTTTTATTTTTGTTTTGATATAGTAAAGAGAAATAGAAGTACTTACCTAATTTGATAAAAACCATTACATCCAATAGTTGTTTTGATCTCCTTAGTTCTTTAGTTGTTGTTGTGATTCTTGTATTTTCTTCTTATTTTGCACTTGCTTTCTCTTCTTCTTTTGTTTATTTAGTATTTCTCTTCTTCTTCTAGATGAACCTCTGAAAATTGGGAGCCTTTCCTAATAACAACATTTTTGATTTTTTGGACAAACAACTCAATGCATGGACCACCCTTGCACAAAAAACAAATTTTTTTTGATGGCCATGATTTGAACCAGGGTTTTAGGCTAAAGTTTATATATACTTAAAATAGTGTATATTTCATTTTGACTATTCAATTACTATAGTAATTTTACCTTTTCTCATAAAAAACTCTAACTTTGAGCTTTTATTGCAATAACTGTGTCATTGGCTATTTTTGTTGAGTCACTGCATGTAATTAATCAAAAAATAATTTTAATTTTTTGTATTTGAAAGTTATAGAGTAACTCTCTTAGTCCTAGAAGATCAGTGTTTTTTGATTAATTATTAAATTAATTATCATTAATACTTGATAATATTGGTTGACAATAATAACACTTAGTGTTTAGTCCCAAATAATTTTTTTTGGTTATTATTTTAATTAATATAATCAAATTAAAAATGATTGAAATCAAATATTGCTATAATTATTGTTTTATAACACAAATAATAATCATTGTAAATTTAAATTTGTTCCTCATATTTTTAAATTAAAATATTAATTACATATTTTTATTTTATTTCATAAATTTAAATTTAAATCATTGTAAATTGACTTTGACTTTTTCAGGATAAAGATTTCATGTCTAGAAATTCAACTGATAGAGCGGATAATTTACATGTTGATTAAATAGAGATGGATGTTGATTTTGAATCTTTAGGTTCTTTAAAATTAATTTATAAGGATTCATCAGCTGGAAGAAAACCATCAAATTCTTCAAGAAATAGAAATTTCAGGAGAAGTTATAAACCTTCCTCCTCTAACAATCCAGAAAGAATTAAAACCTCTAATAAATATGGAAGATCCCTTAAAAAATATAAAAGTAAAAAAGATCCCTCTGGAACAGTAGGTAAACAAACTATAAGGTCATATAAAAGAGATGGAAGGAGAAAATATGAGTCACAAAGCCAGAGTGGATATGCTTTGGGATCAGATGCAAGAGCTATTAAAGAGAAGCAAAAGTCATCATCAAATCATACAACAAAATTCACACCATCCTCAACAAAACTCAAAGACTGTGGAGGTAGAAAAGTGGAAATAAGATTATCTCATGAATCATTACCAGAGGAATGTGAAACCTCCTCTAGATAATCAACCTGGCTCATCCAGGAAACACAATTACCATCCTCCACCTGTAAATCCTTACCAGGGAAGCATAAAAAATAAGGCTCAGACCCAGGGGAAGCTTCCTCTGCCATGGTAAGGAACCTTTTTGATAAGCATTTTAGTATGTATAATACTAAATCTTCCTCTTCAGGTAATGTTGTTGAAAGTGGTGATAGAACTATAAAACCTCTCAAGAAACAAATTCCTATTATGAGTAGTCCAAATGATTTAATCAGTAAATTGTCATTTTATGAGCCTTTAAATTTTATTTAAACTTCTTTAGTAAATTCTTCTCTTGCAATTAAAAATGATTCTGTTGCAACTTAAATTAATGTCTTACTTGAAAAAACTTCTGAAAAGATTTTGAAAGATTCTCTTGATTTTAGTGTAATAAATAATAAAGTTTTAAAATATTTATTAAAGCATGAAAATGACAGATTAAATAATTTGCATTTACATTGTAAAGTGAGTTCTTCTATACAAGATACGATTTATTTTATATTTAAAGACACTTTGAATCATTTATTGGATCAACAAAAAGTTATAAAAATGATCACAAATCACTTTCAGATAAAAATCATCATCTGCATAAAGTTATTAGTGAATTAAAACCCCTGATAGATGAGAACACTTCATTAAAAATGATAATAAGACCATACACAGTGAATCGAAAAAATTGAAAATTAATTTTCTAGCTTTGAGTAATAAATACTCAGTAGTGGAGGACAGAAATTTTCTATCTCTTGAAAAAATTAATTATCAAATTTCTTATATTCCTATGTTAAGAAATAAATTATCAAACCTTGAGGAATCATTTTCAACATTACCAGTTATCCCTGATGAACATTATCATGTAGTAAGAATTCTACTACTAGAAATAAAGTTAGAAAGCCTGAACAAAGAGTTTTCTCTTTTAATGTAGCCACAAATTAATCTGACAATGAGTCTATGAAATCTTTTGTGACCAGCAAAAAATTTAATACTCATGATTAACCAGTTGTTTTTTTAATTAATGAAATTTCTGAACACTTTTCTAGGCTTAAAGAATTGATTACTATCAATAGTCCCAATCTTAAAGTTAAAAATCCCAGTAGCAATAAGAGTTGGCCTAAACTTGATCAAAATTCTACATTTGATGGTGATTCTTCATCTGACTGGCAACATTTTATTAAAATAATTGATAATTTAAAGATTTCTTATAAATTTACAGATGAAGAAATTGTTTCTAAATTAATTTCTTTATTTTTCAATGTAGCACTGATGTGGTATGAATCTGTTTTATTGGATAAAACAACTATACATGGATTCAGTGGAAGACATTAACTGATAATTTATTTGGTGGTTCAAAATTCAGGTTGGAACAACAGAGATTATATGAGAATTCTAAATAGATATCCTCCTCTTCTGAATAACCTATTTTTTTCCTTATTAAAATAACAGACATTATTAGAGCTATAGATCCAAAAATGTTTTATGATATTTGGAGAGACAAAATTCTCTTTGAATTACCAAATTCTCTCAGAGATTTGATTGTAGCTATAACTGAGAATTTAAGAGAGCATTCTTCTTCTATTAATATCTGTCATGAATTATTACTCAACCATAGATATGAACCAAAGGATTATCCCTCAAAATCTTATGATAATCAGCAAAAAACTCCATCAAAACTCCCAGAAAAACCTGGTAAATCCTCTGCCCTAGTTGCACCAAAGGAATATGCAACAAATACTAGTTTAAAATGTAAAAAATTATGGCAGAAAGTACTTGTTTGTGACAAGAAAATATATCTTGTTGAAAAAACTGAGGAAACTGAAAATACTGCAGTTGGCCTTGATTATTCCTCTAGTGACTGTGATAGTAATAACTCTTATAACAATAATTCTTTAAATGAGGATCTAATGTTGGAACAAGATGTCTAATATTTAGATAGCTTATCTGAAGTTTTTAACTTGAATTTATCTTCAGTAGATAATTCTGACACCACACAATATGGAGGGTGGACTTGCTAGCAAGTCTGCAACCTTGGACCCAAACTCACCACAGATTGAACACACATTGAGCTATTGACAAAGGAACCATACAATCAGGGATGAACACCACTCAGCAGGACAGTTTTAGGTGGGTGTTCAAGTAGAGTTCAGTATGGGTTCAGTATGAGTTCAGTCTGAGTTCCATCTCAGTTCAGGTTGGGGACTTGCTAGCAAGTCCACCCCCTATATTGTGTAGTGTGATATTATAAAAGATATTACTGACAGTTCCATATTAATTTCCCCCTTAAGAGCACCAGTTATCATCAATGGTAAAAATGTTGAGGTTATTCTTGATTCTGGTGCTGGAGGAAGTGCAGTGTCTGAAAAAGCACTGGCTTCAGAGGATAAGGATTATCATATTAAATTGTTACAAATTACATCTGAAAAATGTAGTGGTTATGGTTCTGTTTTATGCACCATTGGCAAGTACAAACCACTTTATTCTTTAAGTATAGTGGAAGATTTGTCAGAGCTTTTTTTTAATTTGTTGTGATGAATAATGATAGCTTAAGCAATTTATTTATTATGGGAAATGACATTTTAACCATGTTTGATATCAAATTGGATCCAGAAAATAATGGACTCTCAAAAAGTAAAGTACGTATTTTTTAATCAAACTGATTGAATTACTCAAATAACAAGAGGTAGTGTTAAATATTAATATATATTTTATAGATTAGATATACGTTGATGTAAATACTAATGTTATAAAAGTATAGAAATAGTAATGGTTTGTGTAAAAGTAATAAGTAAGTAAGTAAGGAATGAATTCAAAAGGACAAAAAGGAAGGGCCTTTTATAGGCAATATGTGAGAGACAAGAACATGGAATTTACATCTCCTAATACAAGAGTGTGAGAGAGAAAAAACTTAATTTAAAGAGAGTATGTGAAATAATAAGAGTAAGACTAAATAGTGCGTAAATAAAAGTATTTATTTTATTTGAAATAAAACTCTGAACCCTTTTTTCCATCACATTTTAGTGTAAGAACATTTGATTTGAAATATTGAATCAATAAAATCTAAATAAAGGAATTTGAAAAAGTATTTTTCTTTTTATAATTTTATATTTTTGTAATACTAATTTTTATTCCCATCTCATCTGTATTATTGAGCACGGTGTTTGGGAGTAAAAATATATGTGGGACAATTACTTATTTTTATTAATTAATTACTTAGTGTACTTAGGTAGTTAATTGTAATTAATACATAAGTATTTAATAAATAATTAATTATTAATAAGGATCTAAAAGGCTTGGCTTCACCTCAGTAAGATAATTAATTATTTTACTGGGTAAGTCTAGTAGCCTGGCTGACAGGGTAAGTCTAGCAGCCTGGCTGACAATAAACAAGTACAGGAGGATTTAGGACTCATTATATCTTTTTACACGTTTTTATTAAAGCATCTTTCTTTAAAGTACTATCATAACTCTCTGAAACTGGTTACTGAACTAGATCTTCCTTGCTATGATGGTGTTAATTCTTTTGGAGGTAACTTAACTTGGACTTCTGGGGGCTTCTCCAATGTCCCACACAAAGATTTGGATGTTGGTGATATTAGCCTGGGTTTTTGGTGCCCGACATCTTTAGATGGACTTTTGGCTGAAGATTCTTGGAAGGAACACCTAGACAACATGGAGGCCACTTTATCTTTCCAGAGCTCAAGTATATGGTGGATTTTGAAAAGTGTCATAGTTTATGGGTGGTTATTTGGCCTGCTAATAAACTATATCATCAAACGACTCCAGTAAAAGATTTTGGTAACTTTACAAGGCTAGGTTCTCCAATTCAAATAAGTAAAAGACTATTAAAATATATTAAAACATTAAAAATGTTTATACCAAATGTTATAATGTCTGATTATATAAAAATGAAAGAAAAAGAAAAGTTAGAATACTTACATGATAGCTTTCTTCAAAAATTATTGGACAATACTGGCTGTTTATAAGTTTATAATTGTTATTATCATTATAAAAAGACATGTATATTATTAGAAAAGTAAATTTAATTCTATCAGAATGGGAGACTTAAATACATATAGATTCAGGGATACAAGAGGAGAGGAGGAAAACAACATGATGGGTTAAAGAATAAAAGAATTAAATATAATAAAAAATTAAAGCAGTTGTGCTGAGAAATTATGGAGTATGATTGGCATAATGATAGAGCTTATCCTAATGGAAATTAATTTTTGTGAATAAAGGGGGGTGAGGGCTGGTGCAGGTTCAGGATCTTCTTCTTCATAAAGATCATACCACTCATCCTTCAAATCAGCCAGGATATTATGGAGTATAATTCAAGTCATTATCCAATGATTTGCAGTTTTGATTTCCATTTTTTTTGAAATTGGATTTTGAGTTCCCAGAGACTATAAAATATTCCCTTTAAAATCCCAATAGCATGTTCAATTTGTACTTTTGATTGTGCAAGATGATAATTAAAAGATGTTTTGGGCCATTTTATAAATTTGCGCCTTGGAAAGCAGATATAACATATTTTTCACTTGCATATGCTGAGTCTGCAAGGAGGTACTGAGATTTGTCAAGGTATTGGTCATGATTTTGAGAAATCTTCATTCTTTGGAGCACGGAAGAGTCATGACATTAGTCAGGGAAGCCACTATGAAAAGCAATAAAATTTTTATTGATATCACACACAAGTTGAATGGCAATAGAGTATCTAGAAAGAAGATAAAAACTTAGCTCATGAAGAGAAAATTGAGAAAATTTTGAAGAAAACTTTTTTTGAAATCAAAATAATGGTTGCCATCATGAGTAGGCTTTTGGATGAACAGTATAGTTGTACCATCAACAAAACCTACACAGCCAGGGAAACCTTCAGCTTGCATTACTTGAGAGGATTCAAGTCGCTGAGGTGGAGTTGGCCAAGAAAGTGTTTGAGACTTGAGAGAAAGGATAGTAATCATACAGTACTTGGTTTATAACAAGACAGTACCATATCCTAATTTAAAGAGATTATCTAAACTTCTTACAGAAGCAGAATTTCCATTTGAACCAAGCAACATAGTGCAACAGAAATTTGAAAGGCAGGATTACACTGTTTGTTATTGGAATTACTATGGAAGATAGGATGATTGGAGATGAGTTGAGAAAGTGTGAAAAAAGAATCAGGAGAAGTTTGAAAAATTTGTGTGAAGTTTAAAAGAGGAATTTCAAGAATTGAGGCAAGATCATATCTGAGATCATGATAAAGGTTAAGCCCCCTTGGGATGATGTAACTCTTTTTGGAAAGAAAAGACATATAAGCTAAAGTGCCTTCCAAACCAGAGTCAGAATCAGAGTCAGCAGCTAAAGTTAAAGTGATAGCATTCATAGCTGAGTGAAGTTGCTTCCTAGTAGAGAGGTGCTTCATTATTGTTGGTAGAATGAGTTGTCAGTAGAAGATTTAGGTGATGAGTGGGAAGTGGGAATTCACCACCAAATGAGCAGGGGGGTTGTGTAGATAGAAAAAAAATGTTTTGTGTTTGCCACCAAAATTAAGTAGCATAGAGAGAAGAAAGACTGAAGAATGGATGGCATCTTCAATTTTATGTCATGTGACTTTCCTACAAATTAATCATGGATGTGATGAGTTTGGGATCAGGAATTAGGAATGCAAATTGGGCTATAAGAGGCAGGATAATGCATTATCATGGATTCCTTATCCACTAGCCCCAGGGCTAGTAGATAAGAATCTTCCTCAATTAATAATTTCAGATGCAGGAAAAAGAATTCCTGATCCCTAATTGCAGATCCCTGAACATTGATACCCCCTATTGAGTTTATTACCATTGTTAGCTGCATTCCCCAACTCATCATCTTCACAGGCTCACCTTCTAGTCAACCCAAATCCATTGGATACATCCCGCGATTCTACCAATTAGTCAACTGCATTCCTCAACTTCATCCAGCCCATTTGGTCATCCCTGAGTTCATCATTTATTATTTTTATTTAAATATTCTCTTACTAATTTTCACCAGCACAAAAAACAACAAGATACTTTCCTAGATTTTTGGAGCCTTCAACTTATTTATTTTCTAAACTGTGGCATCAACTGTGTCCAAATGACGTCTTGTGACAAGTGCCAAAAACTACAAAACCCATGTTAAATAATTGATTAAATTGTGTGCCTTGCCATTTAGACCCAACTTTTGTTCCATTTTTTCCCTTCAATTTTTGTCATTTATTAATGTTTATCTTATTATCTTTCTATCCTCTCATACTACTTCTATGCCTCTGTCAGCTCTACGTTTCCATCTCAAAAATAGACGTCGGACAAATTCTTGAACAATGAGAAAACTATTTAATATTCTTTATTTGAAATCATATTCTCAATGTGAAAGCCTTTTTAAGCCATGGAACAAGTTTTCAATGAAATAAAATGATATTTGTTAGAGTAGTACAATACAAAAGGGTGATAGAGCTTTCTTCTGGGAACCGTACGAAGATGAAGAGAATGAAGTAATAGCGTGGTCTTTAAAGCAAGGAATTTCCACGTAGTCTTCCTTAGGCACAGAAGTATAGACACTAGCACTACACCAAAAGTGTTATATACCCAAAATGTATATTTCATGGGTGGGTTGCGTATATTCCAGGCGGGAAAGAGGGGTGGACATAAGCTTAGGCCTTTTCTTCAAACAATTTCTCCTTTCAAAAAGTTGTAGTTTTTTCAAATATATATATATATATATATATATATATTCCCAAAAAGAAGGTTTTATTCTAAAATAAATTTTTTGTATCAGGTTAAATGTTTCTCTCCGGAAAAAAAAATTATGAAACATGTTGCGTAGGAAATTAAGGTTTCCGAATATACCCAGCCCACCTGTAAGTATACCTATTGGGTATATCACACTTTCGGTGCAATGCTAGCACGTGTAGTGCACTAATACAAGTCAAGGTAGAATCACGACTAAAATTTCTTAAGTATTCTAAGATGATAGAGAAGACTTATCTCAAAAGGGAAACAAAAAGAAAGAGTGATAGCCAGAAGCAGAAAGCAGAAAGCGGGCAGGCTGTGAATTGGGATGAATGTCTAGAAAGGAAGTTCAAATATATTCATCACCAGGAAACCGGAGTACAACAATGATGAAGCACCGGATCAGTAGAGCTAAGAGAGAAAAGCTTGCGGAATTTTAGACGAAAATATCTAAGTTTCCCTCACTGACTTGCCTATTCATTGGAAGTACCCCCGGCCTATCCCCGGCCCTTTTGATTAGGCAAATCATTTCTTTGTGAGAGCAACTTTGATTTTTTCGTCGAAAATTCCGCAAGCATTTCCAACTTCGCTGTAGGGTAGAATGAAATCATTCAAAAGTGCCGACCGGAGTAAGTGTTGTCCAAAAGAAAACGCAATGGATATATCTTTCTTATTATACATCCAGTGGACCTCAGGATTCAAAACAGAAGAAACACAAAAATTATGTCTGTATATTGGGATCATTTATCTGAATTGATTCGAATTTTTTTTTGAAATCGGCAAAACGTTTATCCAAGTAGAAGTGCTCAAAAACTAATTAACCGCATATGCCAGATTCTCAGCGGCTTTCGCAGAAAAAATCGCGAATTTTATTTTAACAATTTATTTCAAGTGGTTTTAATTCTTCCATAGTCATTATATCATTTTCTAGTTGTCTTCTCATACATTTTTAATAATTATATGGCGCTTAATTTGAAATTAGAAAATGCGATCCTGAAAAATGTTGAGCTAAAAAATTGTATGCCTTCTGATATTTTACTTCTGTGATCATGTTCTTAAAATGTAGGTCTTTTAACACCAGAATATATCAGTCTGATATTTTTGAGTAATTTATTTCTGGTTAAAAAAAGTGGAAAAAGTTTCTGAAAACTGAGAAATATTATTTACTTAATATATTCGCTAGAAACATACTTATGATTTAAAATGACAGGTGAATAGAATAGGAAAAATGAAGGGCTGAGCTCATCATTTTCTGGGTTTGTGGGATGTAATAGTAGATTTTATGTGTAAAAAAAGATCCCATAGTTTCTAACTTCGAGCCTTGAACAAAAATATCTTTCTTCACCTCACACTTATTATCAAAACCACACTTAAATAACACTAATTGTATTATCCTCACTTAAAACTTCATTTGTAAAATAAAAAGATCTGTTTTCCGAAATAAGGATATTTTCATTTACATTGACGGGTGTGAATTCGGTACTTGTGAATATGGCATAGTAACAAATTACCTTCGAGTTAAGGATTAAAGTATCAGAATTATTTAAATAACTTGATAATGGTAAATTGAAGAGTTTAGAACTTCTTGATGAAATTAAAACTTAAAATCATTAAATCACTCTAAATACTCATAAGTGTAGATACTAATGTGGTTAGATAGTTTGTGAACGGAGATTTATTACAGACCCAAAAAAATAATATGGAGTCGTGATTTTTAATTTTTAATCAAGTATCTTTGAAAGAATCAATGTATTTGAATATGAAAATTGGGTTATTTAATAACATATCCTTCATTAACTCATTTAAAATTTGATTATATATATCAAGTAGTTTTTTCCACTTCGTCGTCCTCGTTTTCTTCTAACCTATAAGTCATCTTGTAGTTTTCAAAAGATTTTTTAATGGTATCACAAATACTAAGCGACCGAGTAACAAATTAAATTATCCTGTCACTTTTTTATTGCTTTGCAAAGGAAAAATTTTGTCCCTTATATTTCATCTTAATATCCTGAATAGAAATTAAACAAAAAACGTACTTTTATAAAAATATGCGACAATCCGTTTCCTGCCATGGAATGAGTGTGTAGGATCATCATGGAGATATAGGGTAAAAATCTTAATTTCTTCTATTTTTGTATCTGAGATGTTTTTCTTTTTAACATTTTTTCATGACAACGAAATTTACTTTTAGTTGGATAAATAATAGAATAAAAACTTACGGTTGAGAGTAATATTAGATTTCTGAATTTAAATGAATCTTAATAAAAATCATAATTTAGGCGGGAATTTATGGTGGTAAAAGGTAAG
This sequence comes from Hemileia vastatrix, assembly GCA_030280995.1. NCBI lineage: Eukaryota > Fungi > Basidiomycota > Pucciniomycetes > Pucciniales > Zaghouaniaceae > Hemileia > Hemileia vastatrix. The sequence continues at coordinate 5,890,293 of JASXTE010000009.1, forward strand.
AAAATCTTGGTGTAAAAAATCTTTGAGAAGAAATGAGAGGGTTTTTATGAAAGGATTATGTAAAAATCAAAAGTATGTATATATATTTAAAATAACATATTTAGAGAGATTTTCATCTTTAAATTGCTTGTCTTTGCAATAAATTTCCATGAGAGTAACTATCACAATAACCAGTTTGGCTCTCTCCACTCATACCTTGAGATTGTGAGAGTCCAACTTGGTAGGGGAACTGGACAGCTACGGGCATTGATTCTGTTAAAATGCCGGTGGAAGATATTATCGAATAATTTGGACCGAAGGCTAAGGTACCAGTATTCACAAAGTAATTGTTGATTGTAGGGCGTGCAAATGTGTAGTTGTTATCATGTGGTAAAGTTTCAAAATAGCCCTCGCCGCAGATAGTTCCAAGCTCCTTTGGAGCTGAAGGCAGGGAAGAGGGGGGAGACCAATTATTGGGAATAAATTCAGTTGTCCAGTGAGGCACCCTTTCAGTATCTTCTGTTACTCTTTCTAATATATGTACTGAGCTATTGACATCGGGCTCATTGTTGAAGTTTGTGCTTCTTAGTGGGCTGTGGTAGTCATAAGAATGACAAGAAGTATCAGACGATGCATCCGACTCAGAATGAAGTCTTGTTTTTTTGTGACTTTTCCAATTTTCGACATCTGCTCCAGAGATGAACTGATAATTTTCAGAATCATTTGCGTCAATATATTTTAGGTTCTTTAGTGAAGTAGTACTTTTAACGTCTGTACAATCACTCGGTGATTTTACAATTTGTCTAGTAAACTGTGGAAATGATGAAAATTCTTGATCTAGTGATGTCACGTCCAAAATTTCCTGGCGCTTCCGCTGTAAATCCCTAGAGTTCCATCTATTTCTTTTAATTTTTTTATTAGAATAATTTGTTAAACACAATATTTTTTTTTGTCAAATTACCTTTGTACTTACTTTATCGCGTTTTCTGGTCTTCCAGGGAGAAACTTGGCCACTTCACACCATTTGTTCGCTTGCATTGTCTGCTGCATTTGAATAATGATGAGATCTTCTTCATGGCGGAAAGGTGAATGGTCAACTTAAATGGCACATTTTTTTTTTCAAAAATATCAAATATAAAGACTTAGTTACACAAGAAAGAAATTAATTAATTGCAAGGGAACTTGACAAACTATCTGGAGAAAGCTGATTTGTCCAACGCTCCCGGCATTGCTTTCCTGTTCTGCTCCCAACTCTTCGGGCGATTTCCACCCATTTTCCTGTGCCTAATTGGCTAACCCAATACCTGAGAGCAATATCTTCGGTTTTGTGCCATGGACCCTTAGCCTTAGTCAGTAAAGGTGGAGGAGGCCCATTGACAGGACCTAGAAGACTCTGATTGCGTCCGTAAAGGCGTGATTTCTGCAACGCGGAACTATTGGTGGCATATTTGAGATCACTGGTTTCAAAGGGAAAGTTTTTTGGGGGTTGAGATTCCAAAGACATGTGTCCGGTGCCGAAAGAGGATGGTAATGGTACATGTGAGAAATGTGAGGAGTCGAATCGGCCAACAGAGTTTGGATGGGAATTTTGTATAGGATCGCAAGCATGTAGACACAACTCATTGTTTTTTTGAGTTGAAATAGAATAAGATGGATTACAGTTTTCAATGATGCCTTTGTTATATTCTTGTTTTTTTCCGAGTTCTGTTTGAGGCTGAATGGAATCTGTGTCAAATGTAGCGCTGCAAGAGCCAACCAATGTGCTCCCGGCAACATAGGGAAACGACAAGATCCCAGTAGGCGAAGACGCGGGGGAAAGGCTAAAATTTTCAGACGGGACCACCCTACCTCCGATCGAAGAAGACACCGGCAAGTTGGCGCATGTATCATTTTTCGCCCATTTGGATGGTGACAAGGCGTTGAGGGAGATTGACATATGGCGGGAAGAATGAAAGTAGAAAGGCAATAACGCTGTAACCGTCACAACCGACAGTGATGAGAATGCTGATCAAAATCCAAATGACTAAAAATTTAATTTGGTCGAATCAAAAAGAAATGAACCAAATTCAGAACTTTAATTTGGGGGAATTAATGACTAATTTCAATCAAGTAAAAGAAAGAAATCTTGCTGTTGAAAATGGGTCTTTTTACTTGAATTTCAACGTATGCACAGTCAAACGTAGCAAGCTCCTGGAACGGCCTCTAAGCAGCGGCGTGAGCAAGTAGTAAGTGAACAGTAGCGGCAGTTACAGTTTTAGAAATATTATCCTTAGTTTTATAACAATGGTAATAGAGATAGAAGTGGTGGTGATAGTGGTAATATCAAAGGTAGCTGCTGCTGCTTCTGCAGCAGAAGTTACTTTTGTTAAAGTTGTAGCGCTAATTAGTTCACTTGTTGCCTTTTCAATACTAATCTTTTATAGCATCAATGTATAAATTTTATTTAGCACGAACAAGCCAGTTGATAGATAGAAAAAAAAGTAGGCAAAGCAGAAAAAAAAAGAAGAAAAAAAAAGAGAGAGAGAGAATGAAAAAACAATATATTTATATGTTGATAAAAAAGGAAAGAAAAAAAATCAATCAATCAATCTTCAAGTCAAAAGAATATTTCTACTTCAAAAAAGTATTAAAAATCATCCCTACCACGTTAGTTGTTGACTGAAATCATTCAAAGCCAACCAATTAAGTGACTTTTCGTAGAAAAAAAATGAGAACAGGATAAAAGAAAGAAAAAAAAATATAAATATATATTCAGATAGGTTTAGATAGATAGACGGCTCAATACAAAACAAGGCAACTAGTAAAATGATTGCAGATTTAGGAATTAAAAAATTCACGTCCAAATAGTCCGGGAATAATTAAAAGACGTTTTGGGCTCGGGGTGAGCAGCAAGTGGAGCTTGTTGAGGTTATAAAGGGGCCAGGTGGAACTGTTGACCGTTTTGTTAACACCTCAAGCAGGCGAATGAAAGGAGAGCAGAACAAGCGCTTAGTAGACGAGCTATGGCAAAAGGTCCTCATGAAGCGAGTAGAGAGAGAGAGAGGGGGGCGAAGACGGAGAGACAGGGAGAAAAAGAGAGAGAGAGAAGGAGAGAGAAAGGGTCTAACAGTGCCTAATTGTCATCTGACTGACTGGATCATTGTTATTTAAAAAGGTGCCTTGGCCGTCAATAGTTATGCAGTGTGTAGGATGATAATCCTAATAAAAACAACAATAATTCTAATAATAATAATTATTAATACTTCTACTGCATAATAATAATAATTATTATAATAATAATACCAGTATTTTTCCAACAATCGTAGTATAAGTCTTAAGTCTTAGTCTTAATCTTAGTCTTGGGGATGCGCTGTTTTGTTCAGACGTTAGGCTTAAATCAAGCGTTCACCTCAAAATCGACTCAAGGGAAGCAAGGAAAGGAAAGCAGAAATCACGTTGAGCATGATCCTATTGATGGGTGTCTCAGGTAATTCGGCCGTTGGAACGTTTCCGGATGCAGAAAATGGGGAGTCATTTGCAACGGTTTTCATGCGCAGTGCTTGTTCATGCACATGCGCTTTGCGCTCTGGTGGTTTGGTGTAACTTAAATCCTTCCAGCTGGCTACTCAATCATGCTATATATTATCAAAACTTGTATTTTTTTCATTTATTTTATTTCATTTGGATTTATATTTCATTTTTTTGTTTCTAATCAAATATTTTTACATATTTCAATTTCTATTTTTACCCTCATTTGTTTATTTATGTTTAGACACATTGATTCATCCAGTCATTAATTCAGGCAATTTTCATGATGACGTTGCTATATGGGCTCATCTTAAACGATAAGCAGCTTGTTAGTGAAATGACGTTTGTTCTATATGCCACCATTCATGACTATTTGCGCAACACTCGTTACAGAATGAAAAGATATCAGGCTAAATGTTTGAGAATGATGTGACACTTCATTCTTTTTTTTTCTTTTTTTTGATGACCTGAATATTACTCCACTCCCCCCGCCCCCCCCCCCCCCCCATTCAAAAACTAACGGGGCTCTTAAAAAGGTGATTTTCTACTATTATGATGTAGATAAGGCTGCTTCCAAGGCTCGTTGTTCTCGGTTTTTTAAAACCATTTTGAAAGTATACCGAGCCAAATTGGTGTTCTGTATCGCTTAAATTCAAAAATGAATCCGCAGCTGTTAGTTTCAAAATGGGGAACCTTATCTTGCAAGTGACTGAAAATCAGTGGTAATCATTTTCATTTTGCTACTATGACGGGATGCAATCCAAATTACAATGAATTTAAAGCTTTTTGAGCATGTACCTACCAGATGTTTCCAAAGCACACTGTCCGTGCGAAGATTGAAAATTCATGCATTTTTGTTCCTTCGGGTGGCCATTGTGTATGTAATCTACTAAAAATACGCTCCTCTAATCGCACTGCGGTTTACCCGGGAAACGATGATAGCTCGTATAAAAAGTTGCCTAGGCTATGGAAGATAGGAGCAAAATGAATAGCCTACTAATTCGAGCGCATGCGAATTGAGGCTCACCAACTTGAATCAAATATACATCTAATTACTGACAATCCCCAGTCGAATCATTATCGCGTGCAAGCACTTTCATGGACTTGGAATAAATTACATTAAATATGACAGATGAGTTATTAACCCGCTGTCTTGATGTGTTTTCAACCACTTGATTTGAAGAGTAGATTCTGATGGTGAATTATAGTAGCTTCCATATAACGCTAATAAACTACAATGAAGTCATTTTTTTCTTCTTAATCTTTTAAACATTACAACATAAGATCTGAGCTGCTAAAATCTTTTGGTTCAGATATATATATGTGTGTGTATTTCCTTTTTTTAAAAAAATGATATTAATCTCATGGCAAAGAGTCGAAGAATGTAGAAATGAAAGATGCATCCAGAATTTGAATCTTGAAAAAATGACGCGAAGAGGTAGTATGGGGGGAGGCTGATGGCAATTGTAACGTAAAGATAATACTAAACACTGACAAATTTTCGCTGGAATTGGAAAATGCATTCAAGTCCAAACCTTTGATCCTTTTTAATTTGATTAATTACTTTCAAACAAAATGAAAGATGAATTGATGCCTCTACCTCAGGGCACACAGTTCATAAGACAGTCTGAATGTGCCACTTCTAGCCCTATAGCAACATCAAAAAAAGTAGCAAAGCAAAAAATAGGATTAAAAAAGTCTACATGTATAAGAAAAATCTAATAAACGGGATGCCTAAAGGTAAATATTTGTCGAATTGGAACATAATTGAAGATGCAACTATTGGAAGGTTTTCAAGGGCAAAAGAAAGGTAAGAAAAAAGACAACCCCGGGGTGGAGGAGGGGGGGGGGGTGGATCGGCGCTAAGAATGAGAAAAATTTGACATGCGTATTACTAACTTGGCTCAAAAACCTTTCGAATCATTTTTTGCACTTACTTGAAAGATAACCAAAGTTTTGGAGACCAATAGATTTCGGCAGAATCCAAATGTTTGTTTTGAAAAGCGCGATTCAGCTCCAGCTATGTTTGTATTCAAAATGACTCTAACTTTCGGTAGGCTTGCTTTACATTGTTCAAATCAGCTTCATACATTATCATCATTTCATTCATCATCCCATTCTAAATTCGTTGAATAGGGATTTCCCTTTAAAAACTGGAGCTAAAAAATGGCTCGACATGGCCGTTCTGGAGCCATTTTCGAATATCCGATAAACAACATGATACATATCTCCTTCACTAGTGATCAAACCCGTTCTCGCAGAGAAACAAAACAAAAACTAGTTGTATAAACCTTTTCCTCTTTGCAAATATAGCCATTGGTTGATCTGCAGGGGAACCATTCTTTTATTTGTCTCGCTTCTTCTTCACCACAATCTGTGTTTCTTTTAATATCCGTTTCTAGCGTTACTGTCTTTCAAGACAAAACATAAAATAATATAACTGAAAGCCGTATTATACAGATATTTGTAGAAAGGTTGCGGTTTTCTGTCTCTCATCTCCCGCGAAAAGCATTGGTCAGCTGACCTTAGCTAATATTTTTGATGGGGCAAGGGAAATTAGAAAACCGCAAGCTTCTCGCAAAAAGCTGTATTATCATTTTGTTCAGATTAATTTAAAAAATTGACGTACACATTCTTCATTCACAAGTTTTACTTTTTAGAAATGTTAAGACTAAAATTTATGAAGATGCATTCCTGCTCGGAAATATCTGTATTTTTAAGGAAGCAGTGATAAATATCATATAGGAATCATATCTCAATATGGCAGAAACGCATTTTTTGTATTTATATTAATACATGCCACTCTAGATAAGTGGAGCAAAAGTCATTTACACCTCAGCCTGTCTCCATAGTAATGATCCAAAGGTCTACATATATCCCCTTTTAAATAATAAACCCACGAATGTCTCTGTGAAGTCGAACCCATCGAATAATTGCAAGGTACTATTTAAATTCAATTTGTATGTCTAACCTGTAAGACTGATTACAATTCAGTCACGCCTCAACTTCGTCTTATGCTGACTGGTTTCCATTTGGTGAAATTTTTTACACGCGTATTAGTGGGCCGAATTCAAGATCTCGATAACATGAGGGATGGATTACCGCCCAGTTAAACACGCAGGTGTCAAGGGCGTAACCAACAGTTCGAATATCAATTAAAACCGTGATTTATATTGTTAGTCTCAAATCAATTAAAATTATAATTTTATATGTGGCTGCACATTTGAGCCAAGGAGCATTTAATCAGTCATAGGAATATCCAAATATTAATTTTTCAAAATCCATACAACATTTCTTGTGCTTGTGCCAAGCATATCATAGTGCAAGACGTAAATATTTAAAATCCCTAGTATTTAGGTGTATCAAACTGACAAAGAAACCATGTTTCACTTTTAGAAAACGTTTCTTAAAAATCAATTACCTGCACACGTGATAGAGAATCTACTAAAAAAAAGTTTAGTATATAAGAAATATGATTTTTTTTTTCAAAAACTAGTTTTTTAAAACTCTCAGTGATTCCAAAATTACTTTACTCATATTTCTTGTCATCAATTTTACATCAAACAAAAATGATATTGGTTGATAGAACTTGGCCCGTTTAAGAAGATACAAATTTTGCACTGCAATGATTCAAATAGTATGAAAGAAAAGAAAATCGTCTTGTTGGTCAATTTATGTATTGATGTGTTTGTAAATGTGCGTGAATGAATGATCAAAAATATCGGCAAATGGAAATTAACTAGAGCCCATACAATTATCTACTTATATACATGTTTCATTTAAGTTCCTGAATAAACGTTCAATTTTTCAAATGATATTTAGAATGTCTCACTGTCTCTATTTTGCCCTTCTCCCCATCTCCGAGGAAACAAATTTCTTCAAATCAAACAACACCTACATTAAAGTTCCTTTTTAAAGAAGGCAGCTTCGGAAGATGAGTTAAAATTGATTGACTCCTTCCTTTAATCTATTGGTAAAAGTCTAAAAAACCATAAATTTAATGAAACCTACTAGTGAAATAGAATTAATTTTGATTTTGAGACATCAGGCGTTTAAGTATCTCATCATGTGCTAGACCACTCACATCACTGAAAGTGGCCCATCAAAAATAACGAAACTGCCTAAAAATGTCTTGAAAAAAATAAAGAGTTTCTGCAACCGAAATTTGACTCACTTCTTTTTAACCGCACTGTTAAATATCATCGCTTACTATAATAATATTTAACGATTATATTATATGTTAGTTTATAATTCTACTCTAGTCTAAATACATATCGATATTACAAGCATTCTATAAATGGATGCGGTGTTGTTTCTCTTTCCGCATCCATTTCTTTCTCCCTTATTTATTATTATTATTCGTCCACTTTACTTATCTTTACTTTTGTCCCTAGTTTCTCTGTCCTTGTCCAACCTCTTCTCGTGTCCATCCTCCCTCTGTCCACTAAGTCCACTAATCTTTTATTATCATTGTTATCAGGTAGATTGTATGTGTGCTCTTCCTCAGCAATGCATCCATTTCTTTCTCCCTTATTTATTATTATTATTCGTCCACTTTACTTATCTTTACTTTTGTCCCTAGTTTCTCTGTCCTTGTCCAACCTCTTCTCGTGTCCATCCTCCCTCTGTCCACTAAGTCCACTAATCTTTTATTATCATTGTTATCAGGTAGATTTTTCTCTGTCCTTGTCCAACCTCTTCTCGTGTCCATCCTCCCTCTGTCCACTAAGTCCACTAATCTTTTATTATCATTGTTATCAGGGTTATGGGCCCAGCGCCCCTGTTGTATTAAGGAAAGCTGGCTACCCCGAGTTCTATCAATACTAACGATTCCTCTGATCATAACTCTACCTACACTGCTTTACCCGATATGCCTGAATCGTCGACCCCCACTACTTCTCCTGACTTCTCTTATTTACAAGACTCTGCTACTTATTCTGAAATAAAAGGCATTGAAAAGTTAAACGACAAAAATTACAGTACTTGGAAAACCGATATCAAATATGCTCTTACTGTACGAAATTTGGATCAGTTTCTTATTAAAGACATATCAATACCTACCAATCCTGAGCTCCTAAGTATTTTCAAGTTGCGACAAAGACAAACAAATACAATAATTAAAATGTTCTTGGATCGACCTAATCAAGACAAATTTGTCCTCGACGATGATCTAGTAGAGCCGGCTGAACTATGGTCTCGTATTAAGGATCATTACGCATCTAAATCCACTCAGAATTGTTCCTATGTCGTCAATCAACTTTTCAAAATTAAATTCACGGAAAGCAATCTGTTAGGAGCCATTAACGAATTCAGAAGTACTATGAAATTACTCAGAGAAGTAGCTCCTGATTTATTTAAAGAAAACATTTTATCGTATATTATGGGAAATTATGTATTAAATTTACTTCCTGAATCCTACCAAACTGCCGCTACTATTATCCTAAGTAAATACGATATAACTAATCAGCGACCTACCATTGAAAATATATTTTCCGACATAGAAGCAGAGATCACCAGGAGAAAGGCTCTCAATAATTCATCCGGGACAGCTTTAACTATGGACGCGAAAGCCAAAACGTTTTGCTCAAAAGGAAAACATAACCCTCTAGCTCCTCATCCTGAATCTTCTTGTTTCCAGTTACATCCTGAGAAACGAGATGAATTTTTAAAAAGAAAGAAAGAGAGGGAAAATAAAGACAAGGACACCACTCACAAAGTTTTATCAATTATATCCAATTTACCTAACGACCATGCCATCCTGGACAGTGGCGCTTCGTTTACTATATTTAATGACTTAAAGTACTTCAAATCTTATCAATCTTCCAATATCACCTTAACAATGGCCAATGGAGATGAAATTATTGCCCTTGGACAAGGCACAGTTTCATTTCTCTCTGCAGGTCATAACTTTGTAATTGAAGATTCTCTTTATATTCCCTCAGTTAAAGCTAATCTTATCTCAGCCATTGATATTTTATCGGACGGACGGAGTCTTATTAATGAATCTGGACAATTCAAAATAAAACTCGATGACTCCTCATATATAAATTGCAATTCAAATGGACGAATTTTAACTTTTCCCTTATCAATCCATCCTATCTACAACCTATCAACTCCAGTTAACAATCACGAACAAAAACTAATGTTACTACATCACAATTACGGGCACCCTAGTAATCAAACCATGGAGAAATTATTCCCAGGTTTGAATTTCTCTAAATTTACTTGTAAAACTTGTGCATTAGCTAAAGCACATACTTTACCCTATTCTGGAACTTTTCCGACACCCGAATCACCTCTCGACGTTATTCATATGGACCTCTGTGGACCAATTACTCCAGAATCCAGGGGTGGCAAATCATATTTTCTTCAAATTGTGGATGGTCATTCACGTTATCGACATGTCTACTTTCTTGAACTCAAATCTGAGACGTTCCATCATTATAAAGAATACGAAACATTAGTCGAAAATCAACTTGACCGAAAAATCAAGAATATTGTCTCTGATAATGGTGGCGAATTCACTAATTATTCCATGCGAGATCATCTTAAAAATAAAGGTATTATTCATTTACGCACTGCTCCCTATTCTCCACAACAGAATCCAATAGCTGAGAGGGGTAACCGCTCCATTGTAGAGAAAGCCAAATGCCTATTGATTGAATCGGGTCTTGATTCCACCTGGTGGGCTGAAGCCGTTAACACGGCTACATACCTTCTTAATATCCTTCCTTCATCATCACTCGAATCAAATAAATCTCCATGGGCTCTCTGGCATAAAAACTCCAAAGAACCCACCAATCTTCATCCTTTTGGTTCAGATGTCGTCTACCACTTGCAAAAATCAAAACGAAACGGAAAATTTGAGAGGAGTGGAGAAGAAGGTATATTTCTTGGCTATTGTGATGGACATGTTAACTATCGAATATACTCTATTCCTGAAGATAAAATTATTATAACTCATGATGTCAAATTTCTCAATACCTTTAACCTATCACGCAAAATCTCTAATGGAAAATCAGCAGAGACACTTCAATTTCCTGATCTAGAAGACATCTGCCCCAACTTTACACCTTCTAATACTTCCAAATCAGTCACTTTTGAAGACCCCGTAATCGAAGCTATGTCAAATGAACCTGAATTCAATTCATCACCACCTGACATGGCAACATCTGAACCACCGGTATCCAAACATTACACTTATATCGACAAAAATCTTCGACCGTCTAAAGAAATTTCCTCTGATATTGACACCTCCAACATATTATCAAACAAAAGAAGAGCCAATATGACTTGCCTAGCCATCACTCAATTCGACACTCCCCAAAATTACTATCAAGCGCTAAACTCACCTGAAAGCGATGAATGGCTTAAAGCCATTAATGCTGAACTCTCAAGCATATCCAAACATAAGGTATGGGAAGAGTCTCCACTTCCAGCTAATAATCATCTTTTAGGCACTACTTGGACCTTCAAGAAAAAGACGGATTCTGATGGGAATATCGTCAAATATAAAGCAAGACCTTGTGTGCAAGGCTTTTCTCAGATTGAGGGTATAGAGTATAATGAAACTTATGCCCCCACCGGTAGACTTGCAACTCTTCGGTTCTTACTCAGTATTGCTGCTTACAAGGACTGGGAAATTCATCAAATGGATGTTAAATCAGCGTTCTTACATGGGGAACCGGACGAGGATCTCTATCTTCGATTTCCAAATGGCTATTCACCCAAAAATAAAGATTATTGTCTTCACCTCAAAAAATCCTTATACGGATTGAAACAAAGTCCTCGTTGTTGGTATAATAAATTAGCTACATTCTTCTCCGACATTGGTTTTAAGGCCAGCAAAGCTGATCCTTGTCTGTTTCTCAATCAAGATCTTGCGAACCCCTGTTATGTCTTCATACATGTCGATGATCTTATTATTGGTGGTCCAGCAGTCAACGACTTCAAAAACAAAATATCTCAAGTTTTTGACATGGATGATCAAGGAGAACTTAAATGGGTACTTGGAATGAAGGTCACCAGAAACAGATCAAACCGAACTATCACACTTTCTCAACAATTATACATCAAAAATATATTAAAAGAATTTAATCATGAATCCTGTCGAACTGTTACCACCCCTCTTGTTCCGAATCTTCATTTCACCAAATGCTCAACAACTAAACTAACCAGTCTTTTCAATTACAGAAGGGCTATTGGTCTGCTTAACTACCTAGTTCTCTGTACTCGGCCCGATCTAGCATTTGCAGCTAGTGCTCTTGCTCAATACCTCAATGAACCCACCGATCAACAAATAACATCTTTTTTCCATATTTTACGTTATCTTCAGTTAACCAAGAATTATGGTCTTACCTTGGGCAATGTCACTAACTCTCAATTGGGTGTTCTTACAGGCTATGCCGACTCTGATTACAATAAGTCAGAAGACTCAAAATCTACATCTGGAACCTTAGTTTTTCACTTAGGATTACTCAGTTGGCGTTCCAGCAAACAACAATCCGTTTCATTATCTGTCTCTGAATCTGAATATTACTCAATGACTGAATGTGGGCAAGACTTACTTTGGATGAAAGAACTCTTTAATGACTTCTCGATTCGACTGTCTGAAGTCAAATTAATTGGTGACAATCAAGGCGCCATCAAACTTGCTCTCAACCCACTCTATCAACATCGAACTAGACATATCAATACCCGAGTGTGTTGGTTGCGTGAACTTGTTAACAATAAAGAATTAGATATAGATTATGTCTCGACCAATGATATGTGTGCTGATATCTTAACTAAATCACTTTCTCGCATTAAACATAATGAATTTGTAGATAAACTTAATCTTCATCCATTGCTGTCTTGAGCACGGGAGGGTGTTAAATATCATCGCTTACTATAATAATATTTAACGATTATATTATATGTTAGTTTATAATTCTACTCTAGTCTAAATACATATCGATATTACAAGCATTCTATAAATGGATGCGGTGTTGTTTCTCTTTCCGCATCCATTTCTTTCTCCCTTATTTATTATTATTATTCGTCCACTTTACTTATCTTTACTTTTGTCCCTAGTTTCTCTGTCCTTGTCCAACCTCTTCTCGTGTCCATCCTCCCTCTGTCCACTAAGTCCACTAATCTTTTATTATCATTGTTATCAGGTAGATTGTATGTGTGCTCTTCCTCAGCAATGCATCCATTTCTTTCTCCCTTATTTATTATTATTATTCGTCCACTTTACTTATCTTTACTTTTGTCCCTAGTTTCTCTGTCCTTGTCCAACCTCTTCTCGTGTCCATCCTCCCTCTGTCCACTAAGTCCACTAATCTTTTATTATCATTGTTATCAGGTAGATTTTTCTCTGTCCTTGTCCAACCTCTTCTCGTGTCCATCCTCCCTCTGTCCACTAAGTCCACTAATCTTTTATTATCATTGTTATCACGCACAATCCTCCATAATTTACTCTCCTCTTAAGATCCGCAATACAATCATTACAAGTGATCTCCTCTCAAATCCAAACGAACACAAGTCTTCCTAACCAGTTGTTTCCCACTTTTAATGTTAAGATATAAAAATATGCTTTCACAGCACTCATATGCTTTGAAATTATGGTTATTGAAGCTACATATCTTATATTTTGGTTAAGGAATTAATCCTAAATCAATAAATTTGACAAGTGAATGGTTAACCATGTGGAAAATAAAAAAGGAAGCTACACACATCGTATATTCAATACTTACTTCTTTTTCAAATTTTATTCGCGGGAGAGTTAGATTAAATCTTTGAACAGCACAGCTCCATCCTTTCCGTTAACGTCTTAAGATCTTACTCAACCTGAGGTATGAAGGTGGCATCATATAGTTTAGATAAATAGTTTAATATATTCCTTGAAAGGCTCAATAAATCTGGTATATGTCAAATCATGCAGCCATAAACTATTCTTTTAAAAAGAGTGTTTTAAAGAAACAATTTAAAGTAATAGATAAGAACAGAATAAATGATAAAGGTTTTAACAAGTGAGAAAAAAAAAGTAATTATAGTATATACAGGTAAGGTGGACTGTTTTTTTCTACTCCAGCCAGGTCCATCACATGTTCTCTATGGTATTTTAATTCTTTCAGTCAAACCTTACGCTCACATACAAGGTAATTATTATTCATGTTATTGAATTTAAGAGCATCTCCACTCGTTTTGGTAAACCCGTTTGGTATGCATATTTTACAGAAAATAGCCGCTAAAATTCCACACTCATCTATTTTCAGTCTTTTGGTAAAGGGTCAAATCAGTAATTTTTTCAGTAAATCGTGGATCTTTCCATGAATTATTGAATCATTAGTGGAACTCATTTTCTGCCCTGCCATTTTTTCAGTAATTCATCTCACTTGGTCAACCTCATGACACCTCACTACCTCCAATTCATTAAATCTTCACTCTTACCAAACACTTCATTACTTGCTATTTTCTTACCAAACATAACTTTTCTCACTTCTCATCATCACATCACACCAAAATTATCACTTTTTTTATATTATAGTACTTTCTAATCTATGTCTACACCTCAAAGCTCCAGCAAATTTGAAAATAAGAGAAAATGGTCACCAAATTGGTCTCAACATGAGGAGGAAAAACTTGCTATATCTTGGATTTTTATTAGCAAGCAACCAGAATTTTCTACATACCAATCTGGGGAGACATTTTATAGGAAAATCGAAAGCCATTTTAATGAGTATAGCAAGACACAATATAGAGATCATGAACAGATTAGAATCCGGTAAGTTTTATTTAATTTGTAGACTTACATTTATATTAAAACTTGTTTATTATTTTTCAATAATCAACCTTAGATGGCAAGCCCTTAACACGTCCACCTTGAGGTTCAGCGCTATCTATAACTTTATTGAAAGAAACCCAACTAGTAGAAGCTCACCCAGTGACTGGATGAGGCTTGCACTATCTCTTTATCAAGAACAAACTAAATCATCTTTTAAAAGCTTGACTGTGTGGGACAAACTTAGGCATGTTCCTAAATGGAGACTCAATACAAGTAAGGATCTTCAATCTAGTACCACATACTCAAGTGATATCAATAGAGCAGAAGAGGCAAGCAGAAACATCAAAGTGGAAACAGGTAGTGGCACCCCACAATCAGCCTTTTCTCCACTTCCTCTGGGTCTAAAATCTTCAAAAAGACTTCGTATTAGTGAAGCAAGCAATCTTGAGGAACAAACTAACCTGGCTTTACAAATGGGTAAAATGGAAGAAAATCTATTATCAGCAATGAAGTTAATGGAAAAACAAAATGAGCTTACCAAAAAGAAAATTCTACTTACAAAAGAGAAAATTTCAATTCAAAAAGAGTGCCTCCAACTGGACAAAGAGAAAAATCTAAGTGAAATGAGAGGTAATGATATGAAACAACTTCTACTACTTAAAGAAGATAATTTTTGTACTGATGAAGACTTGGAGCTTTTACAAAAAATGAAGGAGGACATGAAAAGGAGGTGTATTGAAAAGAGTAACTCTTGATTTAGTCTGTTAATTATTGTTTTATTTGTGAATTTGAAAATATATATAATGATTTAAAGAAAAATAAAAGTGAGTCAAAATGAATATGAAAGAGCAGTAATAATAAAAAGAAGTGTGAGCCAAAAATAAAACTAAATATATTTATTACTTGAATGGAGAGGAGTAAAATTAATTACCAGTAATTAGTCAGAATAGCCATTTTCTGCAAGGGCTTTTGGGTTACCGTGTGGAGTATGTGAGGCAAAAATGTAGTTGGAAGAGCCATTTGCTGCTTTCATGCAAGAAAGAAAAAAAAAGAAAAAAAAAGGACAAGAGGAGAGAGGAGGGAAATAACTTACCAGTAAATTAATCGGATGAGCCATTTGGTGCATGCCTACAAGAAAGAAAAAAACAAAATAGGCAAGAGGAGAGAAATTACTTACTATTTTTTTTCCTCTTACTTTTTTCTTTCTTGCAGGCAAGCACCAAATGGCTCTTCTGATTAATTACTGGTAAGATATTTCCCTCCTCTCTCCTCTTGCCCTTTTTTTTTCTTGCAGGCAAGCAGCAAATGGCTCTTCTGACTAAATTTTGAGCTTGCTAGTAGGCCCAGAAATAATATATATACTGGTCTGTTCCATCCCTTTTGACTCAATTTTCTTCTTTTTAATTATTATTTACATAATGTCTTACAAGTATTACATATATTTAGTTTTATTTTCAACTCACACTTATTTTTATTTTTATATATTATTATAAAATATATATCTTGTAATTTCCCTCATCAACAAGAACAATATATTGATTTGGCTTTGAAGTTGCTTTTAATCCACTATGTTCATGTAAATAAAACAATCAGAGAATTTTGGAATAAAAAAGAGACTTTGTAAAAGATAAAATACATGTTTCAGAAATAAATTCTAATAATCAATGATGCATAAAAAAAAGTTTGGAGGTGCACCAAATATCTTTTGCGACTCCCTCCCAGGTGTGGTAAAAATCTTGGGTAAAGGCTTTTCAGACATATAGGATTCCCTGGGCAAGATATTCTTGTTCAAGGAAGCCAAGAACTATATAAAGTCTGCATCAAAGCTATTACCAACCACAAAAAAGGCTGGCACTTGCTAACAAGATTTATATATATGATATAAATTTATCTCAAGTTTTTATAATTTTTTAGTACTACACTGTTACATTCTCATGTTATTCTATTGGGTGCGCATGTGATAGTTTAGTTGCGCTGCTCAATATTTAAGGCTTGGGAAACTTATCCCAAGACTATTTTATATAATAAAAGGTATAGATACATTTGTATTACTACTTATCTCATTCTGAAATATATGTTGCTTACGGGCGGCCTGATACTATTGCTAAGTTAGTTGCACTGCTCAATAGTTATAAACATTTAGTAATCATAAATTATTCCCTTTGTATATATTCAAATCTTCCTCTATTTTTCCAAATATGTTTCTTCAGATTCTCTCACAATTCAAAATGTGTGTTGGAATTGTGAAGCTCCTGGCTGTTCTGAATAAAATTCACTGAGCTGTTTGTCAAAGAAGGATCTTGGTGGTTTGTCAAAAGTTGACATTGAATAGATTGTTAATTTAGGTAAGGATCTGATTCTGATTTTGCTTCCACTATCATGTTGTGTAAGATTATACAACAGGTCATTGTCGCCCTCACTTCTTCAATATGCCATAGACAGCATGGCTGGGTTAGAATGCCCCATCTACTTTGAAAATCCCCAAAAGCACATTCTATGTCCTTTCTAGCACTTTCTTGTAATTTAAAGTAATATCGGCTTTCCTCATCTTGCGGATGAGAAATTGTTTTGACCAGTGTTGACCATGGTGGGTAAAAAACATCAGCAAGGTAGTAACCATTTTTATAAATTCTATTATTCATTTTATATGTTACACCATCTTGACTACTGCCCAAAAGTTTATCAAAAAAGTTGCTGCAATGAAGAACATTGATTTTGTTTAAAGCTCCAGGTGATCCATAGAAAGTGTGCCAAATTCGTAAGTTTTTGCTGGCTACAGCCTCCAATATCATTGTTAGAGTTTTTTCTTTCCCCTGGAACTGACCAGCCCAGGCTGTGGGGAAACTTTTCCACTCCCAGTGCATCTCATCAATACTTCCAAGACATCCCAGAAACCCCCTGTCTTTGTACTCCCTCAAAATCTTGGTTTTCTCCACAGCTTTTGGTTCTCATAAATACTTGCTTTTTTATAAAGATATGATGTCTGTAACAAAAGTTTTCAATGCCTTTAGTGAAGTGGTTTCAGCTATGCCAACATACTTGTCAGTTGAGTTGGCTAAAATCCCATAGGCAAGCTGGCGAAGTACACTAGTTAGCTTTTGGTGAGGTGTCAATCCAAGTTTCCTGCAACAATCCTGTAGTAATGTAGTTAGTAAAAAATTGAGAAAAAGTGTGATGGATATTATGAAAAAAATACTATACTTACAGATTTTAAAACCCAATATTTATTGTGCATCTGTAGATCCTCAACAATTTTTGTAAATAGATCTTTGCTTATTCTAAATTGGCACTCAAAAATAATATTGTTGTAAACGGGGTTTTTCCCAAAGTAGTCTTTCATTAAGCATGCATTACCAGTGTAACAATCTCATTGTATCATTTTTTTCTTTAGTCTTGGTGTAGTTGAATTAGATGATTGATTGTTGCAATAGGTAGTTAACAAATATGTAAGAAGGAGATCTTCTTCTTCCATGTCTGATAAATCATCAAGGAAATTTAAAGGCATGGGAAATGTAACAATTTAGTGAAGAAAGATGATTATGGTAGAAGGAGTGATAGAAGAAATTAGTGCCGTGGAAGCAGTGATTTTATTGAATAAACTGAGAAACACGAGTGATGAATATTTTGTGTAACATGCAAATAGTGAATTTTTTGAAAAATGAGTGTAGAATGATATCATAAATTTGTGCAACTCAGAAGTAATATGCATTTAAGCGGGAGTTACACAACCAAACAAGTGTTGATGCTCTAAGACAGTTATTAGTTTGCTTGCATCAAATTAGTTTTCAAGTAAGCTCCCAAATTAGCTATGTAGATTATATCAAAATAACATATAAACTTTTTATTTAATTAATTTATTTAAGTAATCAAAAGCTTATTTACTTAAATTTTTCCAACTGAAGAATAAAGTGCGCTTCAAAATTAATACACTCACCTATTAGATTAAAAATTTAAGAAATAATTTCTCCTATCAAGGGTCAAGAGTTGTGTTTAACATCACAGATACCCCGGGCCATAAAATTGACTCTAATTGTCAGTACAGTCTAGTATATAAGTATGATATAATAGTGTTATTTTATGGTCCTACTACTTATTAATAAATGATTTAGTGATTAAACCTCAGGGGAAGACTAATAGAATAGTTATACTCAAATTAAACTCACAATACTTGGATTTAAATGCGTGCTAGTGGTGGAAAATAGAAGAATAAAATATAGTTATAGCTTTTATAAAGATAATATCAATTTATAAGGGCTTTATAATATATTTCTGAATGTTAATAATTGTAGTGTAATGTTTGTTTGAAGTGTAGTAATTGAATGATGATAATAAACCGTCAAAATCCCTTCTTACTTATACCCAAATCCACTGGAGTGCACAGACCTTCAATCCAGATGATGTCACTGCTATCCCCGGCAATTACAGCACTGTGAGGGCCCATCACCTCCCCATGGCGTCCACTTCAAGCAGTTTCAACACCCAGACCTCCAGTAAGGACCCTCCATCACTATTAATAATAACACAGAGTCATACCATAAATAGAAAACCCAGATAAAAGCGGATACCATAAAGAAACAGGTAAAATAAAAGATCAAAAAGAGATTTAATGAAACTAAAAGCATATAAAGGAAACAAATAAAATGTCCAAGCCCCCAATAACATCCCCAAGCATCCACATTAACCCAAAAACATATTTCCAACCCATAAATCCGTGAATAACCATCCAAGGAAGTAATTTTAGTTGTCCAAACTGGGTGTATGCGCCTGATATAGGTGTCTATGCTTCTGTAGGCGTTGTGAGTCCACTGATTTCGTCCATATGACCTAAAATAAGCAGAAAAACAAAGGTTATAGGCTATTAAGGGGCTAAAACCCACTTATATACCTAAATATACATAATATACTGCATATTTCACTGAATATGAGATTTATGTATACATATAAGCTTATGTATGTCAATAATTACTTCATATCACTTAAGATAAGTATATTATGACTCCATTAACACCTTAATAAGTATTATTAGGCCATGGATAAGCTATTTAAACTATTATAAATTATATAATAGAATAATAATTATATATATATATAATAAAATAATATATATTATTATTTTAACCTTATTTTTAAGATATAAGCTTAATCTAGTTAAGGTTATCTTATTTTAAGCATAAGAAATACTCAGTCCTAAGGATATTTAGGCTGACACTCCCTCACCCCAAAAAAAACAATAAAAAAAATGTTAAGACATTTTAATTAATCTTAAGGAATGAAATAATAAAATAAAAAATAATTTTTATAATACATATACTGAATGAACAGTATTATTTAGATTTAAATTTTTTCAAGAGATTTTTAAGATCAGAGATTTCATTTTCTGGAATCCACTGGTCATATTCACTTGATTTATTTTTAAATCTTAATAGATACTCAACTCCCTTTTCTTTAGTAAGGTGTCTCTTTTTAAGTATCTTTTCAATTTCTGCTTTTTCCACTATTTCTTCAGGTTTCTGTTTATGCCTTCCTGATCTTCTTGGAAAGAGAGCAGTATCATTAGAATGGTATGGTTTTATAAGAGAAATAGGAAATACTGGATGTTTTCTATCATAAGGTGCATATAGAATAACCTCAACAGCATTATTACCAACCATCTTTTTTACTACAAATGGTCCAATGAATGGATCCTTCAATTTAACATTACCATTTAAATTGAAATGTAGCGTTGAAATAAGGACTTCATCACCCTCTTTGAACATTTGTTCTTTATGGGCTTTATCCCATCTTTTCTTTTCATACTCAAAAGCCTTATTTATACATTCTTGAGCATGTTTTCTGCATAATTCCTGCATCTGAAGAAAAGATTTGGTACCTGGATGAATATCCAATCTAGGTAACTTATTAAGAGTTTTAGCAGGGGTATTAGGTACATAACCCAACCATAACTCAAATGGCTTTTTGCCAGTGACAGAATGTACTGTACTATTGTATGCAAATTCTAAACCTGGGATAAGGGTTACCCAATCATGCGTGAATTTGTCATTGTCTTTAAAATTAAGACCAAAAGCACAGTATCTTCTTATCATATCTTCTAAGGTTTGTATCATTCTTTCTGCTAGCCCATCAGTTTGTGGATGGTGTGCTGTAGAAAGTTTTAATTGACACCCTGAAACATCCATAAGTGACGTCCAGAACTCAGAAGTAAATTTAGGATCTCTGTCAGAAACTATTGCTTTGGGGAAACCTGCTGTATTTAACATTTGTGTCCACCATAAAAAAGCTAAGTCCTTTGCAGAAACCTCTTTGTGGGTAGGAATAAATTTACACATCTTTGTAAATCTATCTACAATTACCCAGCAGGAGTTATAACTCTTATGCCCTGCTATTGGCAAACCTGTTACAAAGTCCATGTTAATGATTTCCCATGGAGCTTTTGGTTGCTCAATTTGTTGTAATAAACCAGCTCTTTTTCCTGTTAATCTTTTAGATTTTTGACAAGAATCACATGTTTCAACATATTTCTGAACATCCTCAGACATGTTAATCCACCAAGCTGTGTTTTTTACTCTGGTTAATGTTTTATGGTAGTCAAAATGACCTGCTAATATATCATCATGACATATACTTAACATTAACTCCTTCATTGAAGGGGGAATTACAATTACATTACTTAATTTTTTCCTGTAATATATAAAACCATCCTCAATGGAAAATTTTCCTTTCTCTAATGCCTCTTTATACTTATCTGGTAATGTTTTTATTAAAACATTCATTGAAGCATTAGATGGATCATTTAATATTGTAGTTAATTTACTTAAGTCAGGATCTGAATTATAATTATCAAGAATTGATTGCATAAATTCATCCTCAAGATCTACAATATAAATGCCATAAATGTTAATAATCTCTGATTCAGGAACATAAGCAGGATTATCATCATTATTAGGCAGAGGTACTCTAGATAACAGATCTACATTAGAGTGCAAGGTTCCTGCTCTATGTGTAATAGTCATCCGTCCTCTTTATTCTTGTACAGCTAATTGCCATCTAAACATGTGTCTATTAGGAGTTTTCATGTTTAAGAGTGACTTAACTGCACTACAGTCAGTTATTAACTCAAATTTTTGGTCTTCAAGGTAATAATGTAGCTTTTCAAGAGCCCATACTACTGCCAAACATTCAAGTTGAGTAGCACCATATTTTAATTCACCACTTCTCAGAGTACGTGAAATATAGCAGATTACTACTTCTGACATTTTACCTTCAATAAGTTGTTTTTGATGCAAAGCAGCACCCAGTCCAATAAAACTTGCATCTGTATATAATACAAAAGGTAATTGGAAATCTGGTAATCCCAAGATAGGAGCTGTCATTAAACATTCTTTCAACTTATTAAAAGCTTGTTGTCTTTCATTATTCCAAATGAAAGCTTCTGATTTCTTTATCAGTGTGGTCAGTGGTGCAGCAATTGATTGGTAGTTTTTTATATATTGTCTATAATAACCACACATTCCAAGAAAAGATTGTACATCCTTCACATTTTGAGGAATGCCAATATTCTTTATTGCAGCCACTTTATTTTGGTCTACACATATTTGTAAGCCAGATACAATATGACCAAGCACTTTTAAAGATTCAAACCCAAATTTACATTTTTTCAATGCAAGGGTCATTTTTATTTCATCCATTTTCTGAAATACTTTCCTTAAATGGATTAAGTGTTCATCAAAAGTTTTAGAGAACACTATGATGTCATCAATGTATACCATTAACCATCCCTCAATCATTTCATTATGGAATGTTATATCCATTAACTTCTGAAATACTGAAGGAGCATTCTTTGGTCCAAATGGCATTCTGACATACTTATAAATTCCCATGTGTGTTGTTATCAACAAAAAGTTCTGTGAATTCTTTTCAACAGGAATTTGATGGTACCCTTTATTTCCATCCAGGCAACTTATATATTTAGCACCTTTAAGGGTAGCATGTATAGAGGCAATCCTTGGCAAGGGATAAATATCATCTACTGTAAATGTATTTAATGCTCTATAATCACCGCACAGTCTTGCTTTATCTTGTTCATAAGAAATCAGCACTGGTGATATTACACAATATTTTGGTGTAGTTTCAACCTTTTCAAGAATGTTCATCTTTAATAACATCTTAATATTATCCTCTATGTCTTTCCTCTTCATTGGTGAAGCAGGATATGGTTTCTTTTTAAGACTAGCAGGAATATTATCCATGTCACAGGTTAAACTAATTTTCATTTCATGATCTTTTACAAGGCCAAGTTCATTTGTACCATGTGCAAAAGCCATTGGAAAAGCTTTAATTAATTCCAAAATATTATCTTTCTCAGTTTCACTTATCTGAGTGCCAAATGATGCTTTTGAAATTTCTGTTTCCAGAAGTTCCATCTCATTGGATTCTCTTCCTTTAGACGGGGAATTTGTTACTGACTCAATGTGTAAGACTGTGTTAAAAGAATTTATTTTAAATTTCCTTTTACCATTCATGCCAATTGTAAAATTATTATTAGCAGGGTCTAATTTTACACCAAATTTAGTCAGAATATCATTTCCAATGATAAAACAGTTACTACAATTTGTATTATCCATTACTACAAAGTCACAAGTTACCCTTACATAACCATGTTGGTGTTTAAAGAAAACAGCAGCTTTGTATTTACCAATGGGGTGTAGTACTGATCCAAAACCTCTCCAATTTTTATTCTGAAGTGGTTCAAGCTTAAACTTATATTCACTATCAATCTTCTGTAATGTATTAGTGGAAACAACTGAACCAGCAGCTCCTGTGTCCAATACTATATTAACATTTTCACCAGAAATGATAGCTGGAACCGTGATAGGTGTCATTTTAAAGTTATCAGCTTGTATATCCATAATGATTTCAGCATCCTCAAAATTCATTAAAGATTCATTTGAGTCCATATTTAATATTGGATTTTCAAAGATGGACAAATCATCTTCCAACATACAGACTTCATTTTCATCACTATATGAGATATTGCTGTCATAATCACTTGATTCTTTACTTTTTTCAGTTTCAGTTTCAGATTCACGTTGATTTTCAACAATATTTATGTTTTTCTCACATTTGTGACCTTTTACCCAAGGTTTGTTACACTTATAACAAGTATTTGTTTCATACTTTTTAGGTACTACAGGTGCAGTAGGTTTTTTCTGCTTCTCCTGAAGTGTTTTTGAATTCTGAGATTTTACAGGTTCAACATTTTGTTTATAAGTGGAATACCTTGATTCATACTTATGGTTTAATAATATTTCATTGCAAATATTAATAAAGTCAGAATATTCAGTAACATTTAATGTTCTAGCTACAACAATGTCTCTGACAGATATAGGTAATTTGTATATTATCTTATCTTTCCATAAGTTAAAATCCATATGAGGCTCAATGGCTTTTAATATTTTGTTTAAATTCATTAAAAATACCATAGGTTTGTCACCATTCAACGGATTATACCTAGTCTTCTCATACAGTCTCTGCTGAGTAAGCCTGAATTTAGAACCTCCAAATTGTTTTTCAATAAGTTGTTTCCATTCAGCCCAAGAGTAGTCTCTACCCTCACTTAAGACAGCTTCAAACCATAATAAAGCAACATCCTTAAATAAAGAAATTAATTTTGATGTTATCTCTTCATCTGGTAACTTATATGAGAATTTCAAGTTGTCAATTCTTTGAATAAAATGTTGCCAATCAGAGCTGGCTTCCCCATCATAAGTTGGGTACTGATCTATCTTAGGCCAGTTCTTCTGATTGGATTTTATCTCACTAATCTTAGGTAAATTCAATAACTCATTTACTTTTGATAAATGGTCTTGTATTTCTTCCTGCACGGATTTGTGACTTACATTTTCAGATTTGACACTACCACCAGATGGTTTCAATTGTGGTGGTATAGGGAATGAATGAGATTCACTTTTGCCAATGAAAGGATTATTATTATATTGATTATACTTATGATTATCCTGGTTCATTAGTAGATTGGCAGTTTCAATCTCAACTTTAGTTAATCTTTGTAGCAACTCAGAGACACTTTGATTTGTCTGTGCAAAAGATAACTTTGTTCTTGATTCAGTCTTTAATAAGTGTGTTTCATATAATTTTTCTAACTCACAAAATTTGTTTGAAAGGTCATTATATTTATTACTCAATGAATCATATTTAAGAGTTAGAGACAAATGTTCTTTCTCTAATTCTTTATTACGTGTTGCTAATTTAGAAATGTTCAATGTTAAGGATGAAATTGTATCACTAGTGAGCTTAACTGTCTGTTCCTCACAATCAGTCATTCTATTCCACAATGCTGAAACAATTCTATGGACAGTTGGATTATTGTTAAAATATTCCATGTCCTCCTTTTCAATTCTCTCACTCTCCTGTGAACTTCTCATCTCACTAGTAGGTGGTTGCAACTGAGGATTAACTGTATTATCATTGTATATAGTACCGTTATTATGGATAAAAGACAAGTCAGGTGTATCTACTCTAAAACCCAAATTTCTTAAATCCTCCTCTATTTTTTGTACAGATTTAACATCAATAGAATTACCTATATTGTAATTATCAGTATTATGTCTAATCTGAGAGGGTAAGTTACTTACCAAGGGATGGTTGCCAGTCCTGATTTTTGGCGCTTTTTTCCCTTGTAAGGGTGAGCTGAGGAAGTCAGATGAGGGGGTGGATCCCTGTTGCAACTGTGGCTTGTCCACTGTTGGTGAAACCAGTCCCATTTCCATTTGTCTACCAGGATTTTCTCCTGGGAGTGAGTGGACCCTCCTTGGGTAGGGGGTTGCTGATTTGATTGACTGGGCTGGCCTCCCTTTAATTCTGCCATTGCCTGATTCATCTGCTGAAATCCTACCTTGCAATTGTTTTGCAACTGCTCTACTTCTTTGAACATGAGAGATTTTGATTCCTCTAGCTTCAGAACCTGTTTGGCCAGGTGGGAAAGTTGATCCTGAAGAGGAGGAGACGTCTTTTTGATAGTTATCTTTTTTAAGAGGGCGTCCTTTTCCTCTATACTCATGCTTTCTGGCTGGGGGTACTGTTGTCCCTCCATGGTGATGTCCTGGAAAGTTTTTATTAGCTTTAGACCTGGTATTAGAAGCAGGCTGTTCACTTACACTATCCTGAGGAGCACTCATATTGTTCAGAATAACAATATTTTACGTCTACAAAAGGAAAAAACTCTTTGGAATTAGTAGACAAAAGATATTAGTAATTATATTACTAATAAAAAAGCAATGGAGCTTACCCTGAATTTATATCTTTATTTATTTAAATAAAATATAAGAAAAATTCGAAAAAATCTGTTAAAAATATAATAATAAGTTTAACTAGACCTCTATAAGGGTGAATAATTAGCTTACCAAGCTTTAGCCAAATACCAATTTTATTGGGTGTTATATTGGTGTCCAAATACCAAGTGAAATTGGGTTTATATTGGGTACAGTTACTACTGTAAATATCTAATTTTTATGATAAAAAATTAGTACAATTATTATAAGGATTCTTTTCCGCAATCAATGAGTTATGATGACCCACTAATATGCAGCAGACCCAAATATTTGGTTAATTTTGAGTTGTACTAAGGTAAAAATCAAGTCCCAAGGCTTATACTAAATAATAAGTAAAATATAAGGAAAGACCCCCAATTGTCAGTACAGTCTAGTATATAAGTATGATATAATAGTGTTATTTTATGGTCCTACTACTTATTAATAAATGATTTAGTGATTAAACCTCAGGGGAAGACTAATAGAATAGTTATACTCAAATTAAACTCACAATACTTGGATTTAAATGCGTGCTAGTGGTGGAAAATAGAAGAATAAAATATAGTTATAGCTTTTATAAAGATAATATCAATTTATAAGGGCTTTATAATATATTTCTGAATGTTAATAATTGTAGTGTAATGTTTGTTTGAAGTGTAGTAATTGAATGATGATAATAAACCGTCAAAATCCCTTCTTACTTATACCCAAATCCACTGGAGTGCACAGACCTTCAATCCAGATGATGTCACTGCTATCCCCGGAAATTACAGCACTGTGAGGGCCCATCACCTCCCCATGGCGTCCACTTCAAGCAGTTTCAACACCCAGACCTCCAGTAAGGACCCTCCATCACTATTAATAATAACACAGAGTCATACCATAAATAGAAAACCCAGATAAAAGCGGATACCATAAAGAAACAGGTAAAATAAAAGATCAAAAAGAGATTTAATGAAACTAAAAGCATATAAAGGAAACAAATAAAATGTCCAAGCCCCCAATAACATCCCCAAGCATCCACATTAACCCAAAAACATATTTCCAACCCATAAATCCGTGAATAACCATCCAAGGAAGTAATTTTAGTTGTCCAAACTGGGTGTATGCGCCTGATATAGGTGTCTATGCTTCTGTAGGCGTTGTGAGTCCACTGATTTCGTCCATATGACCTAAAATAAGCAGAAAAACAAAGGTTATAGGCTATTAAGGGGCTAAAACCCACTTATATACCTAAATATACATAATATACTGCATATTTCACTGAATATGAGATTTATGTATACATATAAGCTTATGTATGTCAATAATTACTTCATATCACTTAAGATAAGTATATTATGACTCCATTAACACCTTAATAAGTATTATTAGGCCATGGATAAGCTATTTAAACTATTATAAATTATATAATAGAATAATAATTATATATATATATAATAAAATAATATATATTATTATTTTAACCTTATTTTTAAGATATAAGCTTAATCTAGTTAAGGTTATCTTATTTTAAGCATAAGAAATACTCAGTCCTAAGGATATTTAGGCTGACACTAATGAGTTTGAAGAAAAAGTTTTAAGTTTAAATAATGACACATGCACTTGATAAAATACAATATTTCATTCAAGTTATATAAAAATATTTTTTTTAATATTTACAAGGTGATTTAATGAGACCTCAAAATTTGATGGTTGTAAAAATAGAATTTATACACTTAAGAAACCATACAAAAAGCGCTACACATAGTTTAAGGGTAAAAACTTGATAATTTGTAAATAAAATAAAATATCCTTAATTTATATAAATTTACTTTAAGTTAGCAAAAAAATTCAGAAATATTTACTGCATATTTAATTATCATGGAGTATAAACCTTTCTCAAATTATCCTGATAAAAATTTATCAAGTACTTAATTTACTTTTTTCAAAATACTAAAAGAAATTCACGATTATTACTTTTTTAAATTTATTGTACTTATTTCTACATTCTTCTAATTTTTAACCTTTTAATTAGATTAGGGAGTATCAAAGTTCTCCAATTAACCATTGAATTAATGGCAGATAAAAAATGAAATATCCTAATTTTTTTTGGTAATTATTTTTAGAATAAATTGGTTATTTGGTGTGAGAAATATAAACTTTTAAGTAAAACTTGACATTTATGTTTTGAGTGAGATTCACAATTATGACTAAAAATTGGGGTATTAGGGCAAAACAAATGGGTTATTTTGAATTTCTTATCTATTAGTCTGGGAACCAGTGAATAAAAATCTTTCTGCATTTATAATTTTTTATAAAGAAAAGAAAAATTATGAATCTATATTGAAGGAATAAATAATTTGATACCCCTTATTGTTCCTGAAAAGACCCACAAGAAAGCCCATAAAATTCTGAAAATGAGCAAGTCTTACTTTTCTTTTACCTCTCTAGAAAATTCAAAATTTTTATGCTCCTTCCAAAATTTTTAATTCATGTTGATGTATCCTTTTAAATTCCAATCATGATTAAAAAGGACATGGAACCATGCTTTCTTTCACTTAAATTCTATGCAATTAGTAAAAAGTTCTCATAGAAAATGAGAGTTTAAGGCACCACTTGAAAATCAGAGTGAATTCCTTGAAATTCCTCTTACTTATCACTCATTTGAGAACTGATTTGTCAGCTCAAAAACTCAGTAAGATCTTGGTTGTGAAAAAAGGTAAAAAAATTTAGAAATAAATATTTCAAATTATTCCAAATACCTCCCAAAAGCTTTAAATAAATTTTAAATTAAGGTAAATGAGGAGGAAATTGTAGCAAGTACTCCTGTTTTACCACAAGTGAGTAATGAAGTTTCTATAAGAATTTATTGGGGAATTGAAAAGTTCATTGAAAATGTGACTGAAATAAATCAATGATTAAATTTAGAGAAATATTCAAGGGTCCTTTAATTTCCAGGAGCTCTTAGGCAACATTAAAAATTATTATATTAAAGTAGGGAAAAAATTCTTAAGTGGGTTAGAGAATTTAGCACAGAAAAGCATAATCTAGTGTTTGAATTAACAAAAAATATCAAATACTATAAATGAAAACATATGATAATAAATTTTAACAAAAAAACATAAAATTAAACCATATTGTATTCAAAAAACTTAGCTAAGCAAGGAGAATCCAAAATACTCACCAATCATCCTCACTATACATCTGTCAATGAAGAGCATACACATTAATTTAAGAAATATATAACTCAAGCTAATATGGTTCAGAAATTTGTTGAATGAAAAAAGAAGACAATATATAGTAGGCTAATTAATAATTAATAATTATTAACTAATAATTACCAGGAAAAATTAGGGGGCGCAACATGAAAGTTCACAGTTGGATCAACAATCAGAAAGAAAATTTCCAGAACTTGATTAGCACATTAACAGTAATGTATCATCACTTATTTAGAAATTTGACAGCCTATGAAAATCATTTCATCTTGATCTCATGGTAGAATTTTATCTCCTTTCTGTGTGACTTACAAAACTTACTAAAATATATCATTTCTTTAATTCTGTTAACTTTCAAATTTTACTTCCTTCACTAACCATTTTTCCATTATAATTTTATACTCATATATCATATTTTTACAATTTTCTAAATTTTTAATCTTCTCAATTTCCATTTTTATATTTTGATTTTTCACTGAAGTGTCACATTTCATTATTTACCAAATTTTTACTTTTCACAATTACAATTTTTCCACTTTACTCCATATTTTTACCATTTGTCAAACTTCTACTAATCTCACATTCTAATTTTCTATAAAAAATTAATAATTATCTCATTTCATTATTCTCTAATTTTTTACTCATCTCAATGGCTTCTTTCCATAATTGGTTTATACAAAAATACCACATTACACCAGAAAAAAATTTAGGAACCTTATTTCAGGTGCCAATCCTTATCTTTTATTTAATTCAGATCTATCTCAGCTGTAATTATTCTAGAAAGACTGTGCACTGAACACTGAGAATGCTAGATTTCATGGCATCAAAAATGAGTTATTCTTGTGTCACAAGTTGATTGAGGGATCAGAACCTGCTAGTAGGTTCCACATGTTTTTTTGTGGTTATTGAGAGGATGAATTCACTCAGGCTTTTTGTCGGCCAGTCATCTAGAAGAAGGTAAGAAAAGGGAAAAGGAACAGAGGAGGAAAAGGTAAAAGAAAATAAAGGTTTATAGAGAGTAAAAGAAATAAAGAATTAATTTATTTAAAGTGAGACAATGACAACTTATTTGAGGGTTGACACAAAATGAGGCTTTATTTAATAACAATATTATTTAAAGTAAGGTTTCTACGCGGCAAACACCGTAATTACTATCAGACTTAAAGCAACCTGTAAATAGTTATATAAAATTTAAATTAGAATATAATGCTAATACAAATAATTATAAAACATATTATATTGACAGTTTGTTCAGAGTTGGTTTGTATAGTAAGTGATGATGCTACAGGGGATTATCCAAGGCCTTTTTATAGGCAATGGGTCCTCTGAAGCGCCACTACAATTGTAAATACAAGAGTCATAATAAGATGAAACAAGAAAATAAAAGAGTAAGTGAAACATAACAATTTAGAGAAAAATATGAAACAAATAATTAAAACCCCAAATAAGAATGAAATTTTCCCACAATAAATTCCCAAATCAGTAAGTAAAAATAGTGAATAACTAAACAAGCCTGGGACATAGGAACTATGAGAAAAATAATTCAAAACAGATGGTACAGTCTGATTTAAGGGTTTTTAAGTGAAACAAGAAAAATATTTTGATGCAACAAAATATGTAATCAATTTTAATTTACTATAAAGAAATTAATTAATTGTTCCAACTATGTAATTAAATAATTAATTTAAATGAAACAAGTAATTAATTTATTACTAAATTAAGTTGAGAATTTTAATACTATTTTTTTAAAATAAGTATTATAATTTATTTAATTTTTTATTGACACAATTAAGGGTCCAAAAAACAGCGGCAATAATTATGGATAGTAGTATATGAAAAGGTATATTTTAATAATTAAATTTAATTAATTTACAATATAAGATAAACACTTGAATATAATTATCTTATAAATTTTTAATTAATTAATGTATAATTATTAAATAAAAAATGTGCCCTTTGTTATGGAATTAAATGCTTTTAAATTATCTTAAAATTAAAATAATATTTACTTTATTTATATAAATAAAATATTAATATAAATTTATTATGTAATATAATATTAATTTTGAATGCATACTCTGCAATTATTATGTCTTTATTTAACTCTAGTAAATTGTATGTTTATTTACTGGGCTCCTGGGACAGCCTGGCTGACACTCCCTCACTCCAAAAAAAACAATAAAAAAAATGCTATGATGTTTTCTTTTTATACTTTTTAATAGAGTAGGAAGGTTTGAAATTTCTTTACCAGGTATCCATGCATCATATTCAGATGACTTATTTTTAAATCTCAATAAATACTCAGTACCTCTTTCAGAAGTGATAATTCTATCATTGAGAATTTTTTCAATTTCTGCAGTTTCTGTGACTTCCTGAGGGTTTTTCTTAGGTCTACCTCTTCTTTTTGGAAATAAGTCACTGTTGGAGGTATAAGGTTTTAACAGGGAAATGGGGAAAACAGGATGTTTTCTATCATATGGAGAGTATAACACAACTTCAACTGCATTATCTCCAATCATTTTTTTCACAACAAAAGGACCCACAAAAGGATCTTTTAATTTGTTATTACCCTGTAAACTGAAGTGGACAGTAGATATCAACACTTCATCACCCTTTTTAAATGTGTGTTCTTTATGGGATTTATCCCATCTCTTCTTCTCATATTCAAATGCTTTATCAATACAAGATTGAGCATGTTTTCTGCACAGTTGTTGCATTTGAACAAAAGATTTGACACCAGGGTGTAATTCCAATTTAGGCAATTTACTATTGAGTATTTGAGAAGGAGTATGAGGGACATAACCTAGCTAAAGCTCAAAAGGTTTCTTTTGGGTAACAGAGTGAACAGTGCTATTATAAGCAAATTCAAGACCAGGTAATAAGGTGACCCAGTCATGAGTAAATCTGTCATTGTCTTTATATTCCAATCCAAAGGCACAATACCTTCTAATCATATCCTCTAGAGTTTGAATCATTCTTTCAGCTAGACCATCAGTTTGGGGATGGTGAGCAGTAGATAATTTTAATTCACAACCACATATATCCATTAGAGACATCCAGAATTCATATGTAAATTTTGGATCTCTGTCAGATATAATGGCTCTAGGGAATCCAACTATATTGAACATATTACACCACCATAAGAAAGCCAAGTCTTTGGTGGAGACATCTTTATGGGTGGGAACAAATTTGCACATTTTAGTAAATCTATCCACTATTACCCAACAAGAATTATAATTTTCTTTACCTGCAATAGGAAGACCAGTGACAAAATCCATATTAATGATTTTCCAGGGAGCATCAGGTGCTTCAATTTGCTGTAATAACCCTGCTCTCTTACCAGTCATTCTTTTGGATTTTTGGCATGAATCACAAGATTCAACATATAATTTTGCATTTCAGACATATTAGCCCACCAAGAAGTGTTTTTGAGTCTAATCAGTGTCTTCTCAAGATCAAAATGACCAGCTAATATGTCATCATGACAAAGTTTGAGGATAATTTCTTTCATAGAAGGAAAAATTACAATTACATTAGTAAGCTTTCTTCTATAATAAATATATTCATCTTCAATAGAAAAATTTGCTTTACTCAAAGCATTTTCATACTTTGCAGGAAGAGTTTTTATCAATTCTTGAATTGAAGCATTCTTAGGATCATTTAAGATAGTAACAAATTTATTTAAATCAGAATCTTTATCATATGAATCCAGTATTAATTGTAATAGCTCCTCTTCCATATCAAATATAAATATACCATGGATATGAACAGTATCATCTTCAGGTACATAAACAGGATTTGAGTCAATATTTGGCAGAGGCAATCTAGAAAGCATATCAACATTGGAGTGAACATTTCCAGCCCTATGGATAATTGTCATCCGTTCTCTGGATTCTTGAGCAGCAAGTTGCCACCTGAACATATGTCTATTATGTGTTTTCAGGTTTAAGAGGGACTTCACAGCACTACAGTCAGTTACCAATTCAAATTTTTGGTCATCTAGATAGTAATGAAGCTTCTCAAGAGCCCAAACAACTTCTAAGAACTCTAATTGAGTGGCACCATATTTCAATTCACTAATTCTCAAGGTTCTTGAAATATAACAAATTACAACCTCTGAGGATTTATCATTTATAATTTGTTTCTGGTGAAGGGCAGCACCCAGACCAACAAAGCTAGCATCTGTTTATAGGAAAAAAGGTTTGTTGAAATCTGGAAGAGCCAATATAGGGGCTGTCATTAATCAACTTTTTAATGTATCAAAAGCTTTTTGACAGTCATTATTCCAGAGAAAGGCAAAATCTTTTCTGGTCAGTTTTGTAAGAGGCAAGGCTATGACCTGATAATTTTTAATATATTGTCTATAATAGCCACACATACCCAAAAAACTTTGGATTTCTCTTACAGAAGTTGGTGCTTTCACATTTTGAATGGCAGCAACTTTGTTTTGGTCTACACAAATTTGTAAGCCTGACACAACATGGACAAGGACTTTCAAGGATTGAAAACCAAATTTACACTTTTTTAAGGACAAGGTCATATTGATTTCATCCATTTTTTGGAAAACTCTATTTAAGTGAATCATATTTTCATCAAAAGTTTTAGAAAAAATTATAATGTCATCAATATAAACCATGAGCCACCCTTCAATTATTTCTTGATGGAAAGTGTTATCCATGACTTTTTGAAAAACTGAAGGAGCATTTTTAGGGCCAAATGGCATCCTAACATACTTATATATTCCCATATGAGTAGCAATAAGCAAAAAGTTTTGAGAATTTTTCTCAACTGGAACTTGATGATATCCTTTATTACCATCCAGACAACTAATAAAATTTGCACCTTGCAAGGTAGCATGTATTGAATTAATTCTGGGTAAAGGATAAATATCATCAACAGTATAAGTGTTCAATGCTCTGTAATCACCACATAATCTAGCTTTATCTTTTTCATAAGAAATCAAGACTGGGGAGATGACACAATATTTGGGGGTGACATCCACTTTCTCAATGATATTCATTTTTAATAATGTGGCAATATTATCTTCAATATCCTTTCTTTTTGTTGGAGAAGCAGGATATGGTTTTTTCTTAAGACTAGGAGGGATATCACTCAAGTTACAGGATAAAGTAATTTTCATTTCTTCCTGAACAATTCCTAAGACATGGGAACCATGAGCAAAAGCCATAGGGAAAGAGGTAATTGAGGCAATAATAGAATCGTTTTGTTCATTAGTTAACTGATCACCAAAAGAAGCAGTATTTATTTCATTTAATAAATCATACATTTCAATTGTTGTTCTGCCTTTACACTGGATTAGTGAGTTACAAGACTTTAACAGATGCCCAGAAGGTTTTTTAGAGGAGGAAATTTTGAATTTCCTTTTGCCATCCAATCCCAAGGTGAAGCAATTATTTGCTGGGTCCAATTTCACACCAAACATGGTTAAAATATCATTACCCATAATAAAACAATTGCTTAAATTATCATTTTGCATGACAACAAATTCACAAATAGCTCTGACAAAACCACCACTATATTTGAAGAATACAGAGTTTTTGTATTTTCCAATAGGAATTAAGGTAGAACCATACCCTCTCCATTTTTCAGAAGTTGTAGGTAATAATTTACTCAAATAATCTTTATCTACTGAAGCTAAAGCCTTTTCAGAGACTACACTTCCTCCAGCACCAGAGTCAAGAACTACATCAACATTTTTACCATTAATGATAACAGGTGCTTTCAAGGGGGATATGGATATAGAATTGTTACTAATATCTTTAATTATTTCAGCATTTTCCACTGAAGATAAATCCATTACACATTCTTCAGATATATTATCTAAAAAATAGACATCCTGTTCTAACATTAAAACATCTTTAACAGAGTCATTGCCATAGGAGATATTACTTTCACAATCACTAGAAGAATTATTGACATCAATTTCAGCTTCATCAGTGTCTTCATTTTGTTCAACAAGATGAATTTTCTTGTCACAAACATGACCCTTTTGCCATGGTTTGTTACATTTATAACAAGTATTTGTTGCATATTATTTAGGTGCAACTGGGGCAGAGGGTTTACCAGATTTTTCTGGGAGCTTTGAAGAAGGTTTATTCTGATCATTATAAGATTTACCAAGGTAATTATTTGGTTCATATCTATGGTTGAGTAGTACCTCATTACAGATATTAATGAAAGAAGAATTTTCCCTTAGCCACAATCAAATCTCTAAGAGAATTTGGTAATTTATACAAGATTTTATCTCTCCAAATATCATAATCCATCTTTGGTTCAATTGCTCTTAAGATTTTTGTAATTTTCATAAGAAAAACAATGGGCTTTTCAACAGAGGAGGATACATATTTAGTATTCTCATACAGTCTTTGCTGAGCTAACCTGAATTTTGAACCACCAAACTGATTCTCAATCAAGGATTTCCAATCATTCCATGTATAATGATCGTTATCTAAAAGGACAGATTAATACCACATCAAGGCTACATTGGAAAATAAAGAAATTAGCTTAGAAACAATTTCCTCATCAGGTAGTTTATAAGATCTCTTTAAATTATCAATTCTTTGGATAAAGTGTTGCCAATCAGAGGAAGAATCACCATCAAAGGTAGGATATTGGTCCAACTTAGGCCAATTTTTCTGACTACTGGGATGGTCCATTTTTTGGTTTGAATTATTCTTCAGTAATAATTCCTGAAGTTTAGCCAGGTGTTCAGAAATTTCATTATTTACAGAAACAGCTGGTGCATGACCATCACAAGATTTTTTGCTAGTAGCAAAAGATTTTACAGACTCATTGTCAGTTTGTTTAATGGTTAAAATATGAGGAAGAAAAGAGGAACTCTGCTCAGGTTCTTTTTCTTTATTTTTATGCAGCTTATGGACAGCATTCTCATTCATACCATTATTGATGGTTAAGGTTGAGAATTTTTCCTGCAGGTCAGACACATAGTTTCTTATCCTTGGAATTTCAGACATCTGGTCATTTACTTTCGCAAGAGATAGAACATTTATGTCCTCAGAAACTGTGTGCTTGGCACTTAGTGCATGGAAATAATTCTTTAGCTTTTTAAACTCATTTTGTAGAGATTTTATTTCACTTTTTATAGAATAATTTTCTTTAATAAGGGGTTTCAATTCACTCAAGGTCTTATGTAGATTGATATTTTTATCTGAGATAGCTCTATGGTCACTCCTTATTTGTTTTTGTTGGCTAAGAACAATATTAAAGGTTTCTTTGATTTTAAAATAAGCTGTATCCTGTACAGAAGAGCTTACTTTACATTTCAAGTGCAAATTATTCAATCTATCATTCTCATGGATTAACACATCTCTCAAATGTTTGTCTTTCACAACATTAAAATCAAGGGTATCTTTTAATATTTCTTCAGAAGTTTTCTCAATTAAGTTATAGACTTCAGGGGAAACAGAATCATTCTTAATTGCAAGAGAAGGATTAATTAAAGAAGTAGAAGTTAAATGTAAAGGTTCATCAAATGACAATTTTCTAATTACATTAATAGGGCTACTAGTTACACTAAGCTGTCTTATAACAGATTTAACTATTTTTTCACCATTCTCAATAATATTACCTGCAGAAGAAGTCTTATTAGAAAACATTCCCAAGTGACTATCAACCAAATTACTTACCATGGCAGAGGAGGAAACTTCCCCTGAGAGTTATTTTGGGATTGTGCTTGGGCCTTCTTTCTCCTGCTTTGTTGGTAGGGATGAGGAGGAGGATGGAAATTGGGTGTTCTGGATGGGCCAGGCTGATGATGAGGAGGATGTTGCATATTCTTCTGGTAGTGACTCATTAGTTAATCCCATTTCCATTGCTCTACTTCCATAGTATTTTGATTTTGGATGGAGGAGCTGGGGGGCTGTGAAGGTTGAGCCTGAAACTGAGGCTGATTGGGAGGCAAGTGAGGAGGGGCCTGGGCCTGATTTTGGTTCCTGAGTTCCTGAACTTGATCCCACAAGGTGTCAACTTTTGCCTTGTATTTCATGTTTTCTGTCTTCAGTTCTTTGATGTGACTGGACAGATTGCTGATTTGTTGGGGCAGAGGAAGCTTTTTTATTTTGAATCCTTTTGGAAGACCTTCTTGAGGTACTGGAGGTTTTACTTCCTTCTGTTGTGCTTGGGTAAGGGGGTTTTATTTGTTTACTTCTCCTGTCATTTCCACATCCTGAATTATGTGAATTTTTCTTGTTAGCATAAGATTTTTTATGTTCAACTTTAGAAGAACTCACAGTATCAGAATCATAATCAATTTCAATTTCATCCACTTGCATGTTATACATTTTCTCAGCCAAATTGTTGGACATAATAGTGGGAAGATTAATTAATTTCTAAAAAAAAAATTAATAAAATTCAGTTAATAAATTGCTCCAAATATAAAAAATTTTTATTAATTAAATTATAAAAAAAAATTTTTTTTAATATAAAGTAATATTTATAAAAAATAATTAATAAAATGGACTGCAAAGGAAAATTGGGAATAAACAATTAAGTTATTTTCAACCAATTAAATTACCAAAATTAAATATGGCAATATATGGGACTAAGTACAAAGTACTATTTAAGTCAACCAAAATTAAACAAAAATTAATAATAAAAAATTAATTTAATAATTCAATTTTTATTAATAATAATGTTAATTTCTTCTAGGACTAAGAGGAATTAAGCACTTTATAATGGTCAACTAGGAAAAAAAAATTTAATAAATGAACACTTACACTCAGTGAATCAGCAATAAGCCACAATCACTGTTATTGCAGTAAAAATATAGTAATATGAGCGAGAGGTGCAAAGGTTAACTTACTATAGTGATTGGAAAATCACTTCAAAATAATAGATGAATTAGTTAAATATAAACCTAATAGATCGAACCCAAGTTTGAAACACGGTCGTGGAAAAAGTTACTTTTTTGCTGGGTGGTCCGTGCGCTATGTCGTTCGTCGCAAGTATTGATCGTCGTCGTCGTTTGGAAAGGCTCCTACTTGTCGGCCAGTTGTCTAGAAGAAGGTAAGAAAAGGGAAAAGGAACAGAGGAGGAAAGGGTAAAAGGAAATAAAGATTTATAGAGAGTAAAAGAAATAAAGAATTAATTTATTTAAAGTGAGACAACGACAACTTATTTGAGGGTTGACACAAAATGAGGCTTTATTTAATAACAATATTATTTAAAGTAAGGGTTCTATGCGGCAAACACTGTAATTACTATCAGACTTAAAGCAACCTGTAAATAGTTATATAAAATTTAAATTAGAATATAATGCTAATAAAAATAATTATAAAACATATTATATTGACAGTTTATTCAGAGTTGGTTTGTATAGTAAGTGATGATGCTACAGGGGATTATCCAAGGCCTTTTTATAGGCAATGGGTCCTCTGAAGCGCCACTACAATTGTAAATACAAGAGTCATAATAAGATGAAACAAGAAAATAGAAGAGTAAGTGAAACATAACAATTTAGAGAAAAATATGAAACAAATAATTAAAACCCCAAATAAGAATGAAATTTTCCCACAATTAATTCCCAAATCAGTAAGTAAAAATAGTGAATAACTAAACAAGCCTGGGACATAGGAACTATAAGAAAAATAATTCAAAACAGATGGTACAGTCTGCTTTAAGGGTTTTTAAGTGAAACAAGAAAAATATTTTGACGCAACAAAATATGTAATCAATTTTAATTTAGTATAAAGAAATTAATTAATTGTTCCAACTATGTAATTAAATAATTAATTTAAATGAAACAAGTAATTAATTTATTACTAAATTAAGTTGAGAATTTTAATAATATTTTTTTAAAATAAGTATTATAATTTATTTAATTTTTTATTGACACAATTAAGGGTCCAAAAAACAGCGGCAATAATTATGGATATTAGTATATGAAAAGGTATATTTTAATAATTAAATTTAATTAATTTACAATATAAGATAAACACTTGAATATAATTATCTTATAAGTCTTTAATTAATTAATTTATAACTATTAAATAAACAATGTGCCCTTTGTTATGGAATTAAATGCTTTTAAATTATCTTAAAATTAAAATAATATTTACTTTATTTATATAAATAAAATATTAATATAAATTTATTATGTAATATAATATTAATTTTAAATGCATACTCTTCAATTATTATGTCTTTATTTAACTCTAGTAAATTGTATGTTTATTTAATGGGCTCCTGGGACAGCCTGGCTGACAATTTTCCTTTACAGGAAGAGGCTGTCTAAAATGAAGAGGTGGATATGGCTGGTGGATCAGGTATATTTTTTGTAGATTAGTTCCAATCTCAGAAGAGATTTTTGAGGTGGATGTAGTTCTACAAGCACTAATGGAGAGTGTGGAGGAATTGGATTAACTCATAATTTAGAAAAAGGTGTGTTATTATACATGTCTTTTGGTAAGACAAATTCTGGTGGTTGGTTTTTGTGGAATTGAGAATTGGTGGAAATTTCCTAGGGGAAAATTTATGGGTTTCTTCCAGGGAATTTCAAGAATATTATTCCTCAAAAATGAGGATAGAATACTTTGAAATGGAAAAACTTATTTTATCTTTTATTTGGATTACTTTTGATATTTTATTTTGTTAAAAATCATTATGGAGACCCACCTTCTCTAGGATAGGGAGGGCTGATTATCCTAACATTTTAATCTCTCCCCAAAATGAGATCCCAGATTTTCCATAAAGGAAAGATGGGATGTATTATTTTGGATAAAATGTGGAATGGTAATTTGGTTAAAATGTTTGATAATAGTGGTTTTAATTCTGGGGGATTATTTTCTGGCCTCAAGCATGAGGATAAACTGCAATTAAACCAAAAAAATGAAGATAAAGCTCTTTTTAAAATTAATTCACAAAAATATAATAATATTTTGAAAAATCTAAAATTTCTGATTCTGTCCTCCAGCAAGAGGTTAAACTGCCAAATTTTTCACTGGGGATTTTATGGAGGATAATTGTGATAATGGAGATGAAAAAATTAGTGTAAAATTAGATAAAAATAGTTTTCATAAATATTATAATGAAAAATATGTTTCAATTTATATAGCTTCTGATTATGACGAAGATGAAAGCTCCAATCAAGCTTATGTTTAAGGCAGTTCAAAAAGTGATCGTATTACTCAAGTCAAAGTGGATGTAAAGCAGATAAATATTAGAAGGTAGAAAATGAAGCCAAGCCTTTCAATGAACTTCTACCTGCTGATCTATACTCACCTTTGAAGAGGAAAATGTAATCAAGAGATCCTTAAGACATTCCATTAGTCAAAAATGCACCTGAATTTTCTGAAAAATAAAGATTCACTTTTGATAGAATAGGTGTTCTTAATTTTTACCTGATGATTGGTTTTCAGATAAAGAGAAGAAGTTTTTGTTGGATGTGATTTTGAAAAGGGAGAAGGAAATGGTGTTTGTAGAAGATGAGAGAGGTGTGTTGAAGAATTATTATGGGGAACCTTATAAGATTCCTGTGGTATGTCAAAAACCATGGCAGCAAAATCCAATTCTAATTCCTACAGCTCTAAAAGAATATTATATCAAAGTTAGAGAAATGATTTGTACTGGAATTTCTGAGAAATCATCATCAAGTTATTCTTGTCAAGTTTTCTGTATCAAGAGACCAAATGTAAAGCTCAGGGTAGTTCATGATCTTAAGGAATTGAAGAGGGTTACAATAAAAGATGCTGGAATAGCACCTATTTCAGAGGAGTTTGTAGATGCATTTTCTGGAAAAGTATGTTATGGGTTAGGTGATATTATGGGGGATATGATGAGTGAGAACTACATATGGATTCTAGACCTCTCACTACTTTTGAAACAACACTTGAACTGCTAAAATTAACAAGATTACCTTAAGGAGAAACAAATTCAGTTACTGTTTATCAAGATAAGATTACTTAGATTCTACATGACAAAATTCTTCAATATTCTGGTATATTTATTGATCATGGTGTAATTAAATATCCTTCAACTGATAATGATACTGAATTTTTTGAGGAGAATCCAGAGATACAAAAATTTATCTGGGAGTATTCTTTTAACTAATAGAGGATATTATTTGGGATTGAAGAAGCTTTTTTAAATTTTTCTGGTTTCAAATTTTATTTTTGTGTTCCAGTATTGGAGATTATTGGTCATGTGTTATGTAGAGAAGGTAGAATAATGTCAAATAAGAAGGTTGATAAAATTCAGTCCTGTCCAAAAACATAAAATACTACTGAATTCAGAGGACTTTTTGGGGTATGTGTTCAGGTTAGAGTGTTTATCAAGGAATTTTCTTCATTGGAAGCTTTATTGAGACAGTTAACAAGAAAGGATGCAGATTGAGAGTGGTATGAAGTTTTTGAAGAGGAATTTGTGAAGTTGAAGAAGGTAGTTTGAGAAGATATTGTGTTGCATTAGTTGTATTTTGGGCAAGAAGCAGGTAGGTTTTATTTGGCTGTTTTAACTATGTGTCAATGTATGCTAGTACTTTAGTATCATTAAATAGTAAATATTAACAATAATACTACTTAATTTAAATTGTTTATGCTCTAAATCTCAGGGAAAGGCTAATAATACTCTTATAACTAATTTTTACCCCACAATATTTGTATTAGTACAGATTATTGGTAATAATAGGCTAATAAAATATAGTTATAACTAATATAAAGATTATATCAATTTATAAAGGCTTTAAAATATAATTTTATATGGAAATAATTGTTTTATAATGTTTATTTGAACTATAGTAGGTAAATGATGTCCAATAACCCCGTAAATTCCTCCTTTACTTATACCAAAATCCACTGGAGTGCACAAACCTTCAATCCAGATGGTTTCACTTCTATCCCTGAAAATTACAGCACTTTGAGGGCTCACAACCTCCTCAAGAAATCCACTTCATAAAATTTCAACACCCAGACCTCCAGTAAGGCCCCTCCACCACAATTAATGATATCATACACCCATACCATAAATAGAGAAGATAGATAAAAGCGGTTACCATAAAGAAACAGGTAAAATAACTCGTCCAAAGAGAATAAAATGAAACAAAAAGCATATAAAAGAACCAAATCAACTTTCCAAGCCCCTAATCACATCCTCAAGGATCCACATTAATCCAGTACTCATATCCCAACCCATAAATCCATGAAAATACATTAAAGGAAGCAGATTAAGTTTTCCAAAATGAATATATGCACCTGAAAAAGGTGTATATGCTTGTGTAGGCATGGTTATTCCATTGAATACATCTATATGAGCTAAAATAATCAGAGAAATATAGCTTATAGGCTATTTAGAGGTTTAAACTGGCATGTAGACCTATATATACATAATATAACTACATATTTTACTTAATATGAGATTTATGCATACATATAAGCTTATGTATGTCTATAATTACATAATATCGCTTAAGATAAGTTTATTATGACTACTTTAGCACCTTAATAAGTACTATGGTGATATGGATAAGATATTTAAATTCATATAAGTCATATAATAGTATAATATATATATATATATAAGCATAATAACCATATATATAAGTATTCTAACCATAATATTAGCTTATAAGCTTAATGAAATTAAGGATATCTTAATTTAAACATAAGACATACTTAGTCATGGGGATACCTAGTCTGACACTATGCCAGATGGATTTTTAAAAAGACCACCCACTAAATATGATTCTGACTCAGAAGAATTAAATGAAGATATACCTGTTATCAAGTCCAGAAAAAAAGGTTCTAATGATTTTCCTTACCTCCCCCATGAGGCTAAAATATTTGGTTTAATTTATGTAAATAATGATGATGAAGTGATGGATGATTTGTTTAAGGAAGATGGTGTAGATAAATTTGGTAAAAAAGATGTTGAAGATGTAAAGGTGTTTTCTGATGAAGATGGTATAGTTGTGTGGGATAGTAGAAGTTTGGAAAATGGTGTATATGTAGGAGAGTCAAGTTTGGCTATAAAGAGGTTGGATGAAAGTAGTGTGGTAGGAATAGAGGTGTTTGAAAATTTGGTTAAAGATAGCTTGAATTGTTCTGAAGAAGATTCAAAATCTTGTTTAATCAGAAAAAAAAAGGTATTAAGTTATTGGCTTACTCCAGTGTAGGTAATTTAGGTGATAGGGAAGTTCCCATTGATGTGTTTATGATTGAATTTAAAAATAAAGTCTGGCTTCAGACATGTTTTTATTATATGATGGTTAAATATTTCTTAACTATGGAATGGCTGGAGAAATTTGATGATGATGATTGGGTGGC
Source organism: Hemileia vastatrix (assembly GCA_030280995.1). Taxonomy (NCBI): domain Eukaryota; kingdom Fungi; phylum Basidiomycota; class Pucciniomycetes; order Pucciniales; family Zaghouaniaceae; genus Hemileia; species Hemileia vastatrix. The sequence continues at coordinate 5,933,365 of JASXTE010000009.1, forward strand.
TATAAAAAGGAAGTCCCTAAATTTTTATTTATCAGGAAGAAGGTTGATGAAGAAGAGGTATCAAAATCCTCAAATTGTTATTTCTCAGAGAAAAGAACAAGATTTGGCTTTAAAATAACTACAATAAGATCATGGGCATAGAGGTATAGGTGAAATTTATATAAGGATTACCGATTAATTCTGGTGTCCTGGTATCAAGATTGCTTCTAAACAGTGGGTAAAGTCATGCAAAAATATCAAAGAAGAATATTTTTAAGGACAAAAGTGAAAACCCTTTTTTTGGTAGAGTTAGTTTGGATGCTCTTCATATTAAAGATAGAATAAATAAATATTTAATTGTATCCAGAGAAAAATTATCTGCATGGATTGAAGCAGAACCTATTATTAATTTGAATTCCAAAAATGTGGAAGATTACTTGATGAAGGATTGGGTGCATAGAAATGGTGTGATGAAATTGGTGACAGTTGATGGAGGTCCTGAATTTGAGGCCAAGTTTAGAGACACTATATCAAAGGTAGGATCAAAGTTTAGGGTAGAAAACCCTTATTATCCTAAAGCTGAAGAAATGGTTGAAAGAGGGAATCAAGTCATTAAGGATGCTTTGGTTAAAATGTGTGGGAAAAGTGCAGAAAAATGGAGGTAATATTTATGATTGAATTTATTTTGCTAAAAGAATCACTTCAAAAAGGACAACTGGATATTTTACTTATGAACTATTTTTTGGTTAAAAAGAGGGTTTTCCAGTTGATCTAGAAGCTGAATCCTATCTTGGAGTAGATCGGGATAGCATCAAGACTACTGAAGAATTATTATGTGCAATAATTATTCAGCTAGAGGATAAGGATTAGTACTTGGAAAAGGCATATTTTTGGATGTCTAAGATCTGAAATCATTCAGTCAGATATTGGGATAATATTTGGCTCATAGATTAAGGAGACCCTTTAAAACTGAAGATATGGTATTTGTGTATAATAGAAGTTTGAAAAGTCAGTGGGGGAATATTTTTGCACATAGTTGGAATGGACCATATAAAGTCAGAGAGAATTTGTCTGGTTGCTAAAATGTCTTGGAAGAGTTTCATGGAGTTTTATTAAAAAAGAGGATAGCAGCCAATAAAACCAAGTGGTTTTATCTTGGGGGCTCCAGGAGTGCTTAAAAATAGCTATGAAATGAGGAAACACTATCTACTATTATTATGAAGAATAAATCTGAAATGAGGATAAACTATCTAATACAATTTGAAAACTCAATTTTTAAATTTTATTTTAAAAATTGATTATGGTGAAAATCTTGGTTGGATTATGTTATTTTGGCAGAAGTGTTCATAGGGGAACATTTTAGTTGTTAAAAATGGGAAAGGTTGGAGGTAATTGATGGGCTGGCTGCTCTATACACAATCACCACAGAAAAGCAAGTGGAACCTCCTAGCAGGTGCCTATCCCTATATTCAGTTTTGATTTAAGATTAAATTTGCTTTGATATTGTTAGAGCTAGTGTGCTCATTTTTCAGTGCGCAGTTTTTCCCGAAAAATTACAGCTGAGCTGAAATTGAGTTAAATCAAAGATAAGAATTGGCACCTGCTATCAGGTGTCTATGTTGTTTTTCTGGTGAATTACTCCACAATTTTCATTTCCATATTTTTCCAGTTTCTAGTTGAATCCTGGCTTTTTTCTTGTCATATATGTATTCCTCTAAGACTATTAACTAGAAAATTATGACATCAACAGAATATGCTCATTTGAACACAGGATTCAAGATTATTTTTTTATTTATAAATTTTATGCTTTGAATATTATTTTGTGTGATTTTAGTTATATTTTATTTAAAAAAAATTTTTTTAGGTAATTGTTTAGGATAAATTCTCACTAGTGGTCTCCAATTGTTTTTAAAAATTGGAGGGATCCCACCCAGTGATTTTTTTCCATTTTTTTTATATTTTCTAAATTTTAAGTTTTTTTATTTTTCTCAAACTTGTGTATCCTGCAACAAGGTACACTTGAATTTGGGTATGATGTCAGGGGTATGGCTCATCAAATGGCTTGGGGATATCTTTTAAATAAAATTTTTTATTACAAATTTTAAATGTTATTTTTTGTTTAATTTTCTTATCTCCTATTTACAATATTATTGTAAAAATTTCAAACTATGATTAAAAAAATAAAAAATAATTTAATAATTAGATAAAATAGTAATAAATAATAGTAAAATAATTAATTTTTAGTTTTTTTAGTTAGTTTAAATTTTTTATTTTTTAAGATTAGTTAACCAGTCCAGCTAGCCAATGAAGAAAATTCAAGTAAATAAAAAAGAAGTAAGAAAATTTATGTAATTTTATCTTTTGAAGAGGAAGTTTGGTTGGAAGATCTTCTTGGATTCATTTTGTAAAAAGATTCAGCAAAAATTATTTGATAGTCATGTTGGAGCTTCATCCAGGCAGAAATTTTATTTAGATCCCTCAAAATTTGTTCTCTAGTGGCCACTTCAGCCTGATCTCTAAAAGGGAAAAACCAAAAATATTTTAAGAAATTGTTGAAAGAATTGAAGTGATGAGTACCAATATGATGACAAGTGTCAACTTTTAATTGAGGAGCCATCTCTTGTAATTGATAAGTGGATTTAAGAATTTCTGGAAGCAAAGAACCTGAAGAGATAAAATCAATATATGAAGAAAAAAAATTGATAAAGAATGCATTTACCTGGCTCAACACTGTCAAGATTTGATTCAATAAGCTGAATGGGGATAAATATTTTTTGTAAAAAGTATGAAAGGGGTTTGAAATTTCTGGTAGAAGGAGTGATTTGGTAATTAAGGAGAAGTGGGAATCTGTGGAGATTGAAGGAGAAGTAGGCAATCTTTTTCTGATAGAGAATTTTGAAATTGAAGATCTGGCCCTATAAGAAGGATAACAATAACAAGACCTTAATTTTTGAGAAAGACTGGAAGGGCTTCTTGGAATATAAATAGGTGGTTCTGGTTGACAAGAAGGTCTAGGTGAATGGAGAGAAGGTGAAGGTGAAGTTATAATATGTAATGAATAACTGGTGACCTTCTCATGGCTTTAGGAGCAGTTGGAATATTAGGTGGAAAAGTAGAAGGATTAGGTTCCATCCTAGATTGAAGTTAAGAAATATCCAGAGTTGAAGTGGATGGTCTAGGTTACAGAGTATCAGAATTAGAGGGGATGTTCAGATAGGCTGAAGGTGTGAATGAAAAAATATTATTGGATAAAGCAGGATCAGGAGGAGGAATTAAAGATGTCTTGTAGGATTGTAGGGGGAAGCTTAGCTGGTATCTGTGATGGGAAAAGATCCATATTGAAGACCAGTGCACTTTATTTTCTTCGTATAGAAAGTGTAGAAGGCTCTGTTGTTGTTATATCTTCTCAGATTAAAGGTGAACACACATTCCCTATTTTTTAAAGAGCAGTAATGACAGGCTTGATAAAGAGCAGAAACACATTTGGTCAGAGAAATGTTGAAAAGTAGAAAATTAGGATGGATAGTTCCCTGTATGAAAAATGAAAAGTGGAAAAGAGGACTGTGAAAAAATTTGGGTCACAAAGATAGCTCCAGGGAAGAATGAATTGATCAAATGTTGTGTCAACTATTAACTTAAACTGGTAAATTAACAAAAGCCTGGTCCCCCATGACCTTAAAACTGGAATATGCTATGTATTTTACCAACATGAGATTAAACTGGAATGTCAATTTTTATTTGGTTGATTGACTAGGAAACTGAATTCAATCTTTCAATTTATCACTTTACAGAAAGACTCTAAACTGTTTACTCAGTCATTTTGGATAATGGTGGGTGCTAAAGTTTAGAATGGGAATGGACTCAAATTTTTCATGATGGAAAAATTTTAGATGGAACTTTAAGAAGGATTATATGAAGAAATTATGGTTAAAAATAAATATTGGATAAATAGGAAAAACTCTGACAGTTATCTTATTTAAAGAGGTTTTAAAAGGGTTGGATGATTTATTTGAAACTTATGATTAAGGATCATTTTTAAAGAGGATTAGGTAGTTGGAATTGTAGTAAGCCTTGTTCTAGTCTATATTGGAGGAAGCTTGGAGGACCTTATAACAGGAATTGAATCATTTCATATAGCTCAGTAGGTGTGGAGCCTACTCTCTCATGCTGTTCCAGAAAGATATCAGTAGAGGAGTCTGGTGGGATTCAAACCTCATTATCAGAAGTAGGAACCATCACAAAGCAAATTAGGATTTATTTTAGTTTGAATTTGATAAATTCAGATTATAAAATAGGGATTAAAAGAGATGGAGTTTCAGACATCAAGTTATCCAAAGCATTATAAAGAATCAAGAGAAAAAGGATTAATGAATATGTGATTGATCAGATATGCAAGTTAAATAATGGGGAAATTCTTCATTTGAGGGAAGATGTGGTATTCTAAATCCTAATATGGCACTCAAATGGTATGGCAAATTTTTGGTTACATTCATTTATTCATTTCCTGATATATTTTGCACTTTTTTTGAATTTATTATGAAGAAAATTGGTTATAAAAAGTGTAAAATTAAGTTATAAAAATACTCAGATTAAAACATTTATTTTACAGTAAAAAATATTTTTATAGGGTCAAAAGTGTATGGAATAAAATTAAAGATACTCAATAACCTTCTGGAATTTTTCTAATATTTTTGATAATTTTATTTAGTAGTTTCAAGAATTATTGATTTACAGATTTTAATTAACTTTGATGATTTTTAGTTCAGTGAATAGGGCTCCACTGGCTAAAAAAGATGGAGTAAGTTTTCAAACAGAAGTATTACTATCTTTGAGAATAATTAAAGATTTTTTAGAGTATATTTTAGATTTCAATTGAGTCCAGAAGTCTGGAAAATCTCCATGGACATCCATGGAAATCTGGATGAGCTCTGTGATGCCTCTAGGAGGGTAAATGGGGTCATGTGACTAATATATGCATAGAAATCACAGTAGACCCAAATTTAGAGCAGAGAAAATAATTATAGCAGACAATTAACAGCCAATAAATTTTATTAATAACTATTATAACATAATATTACATATATAACAGTACCCATATAATTTCCACATTTTAGTAATTATAGCAAATATTTTACACAACACTTCATAAAAATATACATATAGGGTACCATAAGAAAGCTTTTAACCTCAGGGATTGTAAAATAAAATTATTTTCATAAAATAAAAATTTTATAAAAACATACATTTAAAATCATTTAAATAACTTTTCACTGCTACAACTTTTTGTTGTATTTCATTCTATTTTCTAAAGAACTCAGATTCAAACATCTCAAAAGCATCAATAAAACCTTTTAAATAAGTATTTTTCATATCAAGTAGAAATTTCAGCTTATAATACTTAGAAATCTTATATTACTTAAAGGGACATGGTTTTCTTAGTTTTATCCAACTCCCTTGTATTCTGCTTACAGAAAGGCAACTGTAAGAGTCATTTTTCAGTGCCTCTCACCTATTTTAGAATGATTACACATATAGTGCATTTAACCAAGTAATTAATAGGTGTGAAATTACTAAATTTTTAATTAATGAAGAGATGCATGTGGGATAAATGCAGGCAGCATATGGCCAGTACACATAAGCCAATCCTAGCATAAAATTTTATCAATTTTTAGAAGTCTTGTTTTAAGAAATTTAAGTAGAAAAATCAGTCTCTCTGAGTAAGGAAAGTTTATCTGTCAAAGCATAATTTTAATATAATTTGTTTTTTAGTGCATATATCTAGCTTTTGATTGATTTAAAGTGAATTTATTGATTATTTCAATATGATAATGTAAAAAACAACTTTAAGACAAATTAAAAATTATTTAATCTTATTTCTAAGGTACTTAAGATGACATTAAATTATTTCCATTTAATTTTAAGGACATAAGATCCATAAAAGCATAGTATATGTATGTATCTAAGGTATTCTAATGTCATACACAGTAGTATATGACTTATTTCACTTATATATACATATTGTGTACACTAAATAATTATGCAAATTCTTAATGCATGTGTCTAAAATATTTTATATGCTTATTTTAATCAGTCCTGGGTATATCCAGGTGGAAAAGAATAGTAAGTAAAGAGAAGGGTAGTTGTGGGAATTTGGAAGGGGAAATGCATCATGAAATTGTTATGATATGTATTATAAAATGGGTTCTGAACTGCATTATGAAATGTGTTAAGAAATGTGATATAAAATGTGATATAAAAGAGTTTCAATAGAATGAAGTAAGGAATTTTCTAACTGGGAAGCTTGAATACATATAAATTTCATAGCCACCATGAATGAAAAAAGGAAGTAAAAGATAAAAAGTTTAACTAATACAACACATTTTTCAAGCAAGGTTGTATGTATGATTTTTTCTAATTTTTTCAAAAAAAATAATTTATATTAAAGACCTTTTCAAAACCTGAAAATAAAAAAATTATCACCAAAAATAAATAAAATAAAATTAATCCACTAATTAAAGTAACTTCTTAATTTCTGTTTTTGTTTTTACCTGCATTCAGGTATGCTCACATCAAGTCTTTACAGCCAGTTTCTTCTTCACTTTTTTTCTTTTGAATTAATTCATTATGTTGGAGCCGTAATGTGTCTTTTTTTTCTTTTTGAAAATTGAAGCTGTTTATTTTTGAAATTTCTGTTCTTATTCCCTTTAATACTATGAATTCTCAATCTCCATCTTTAAAAAATCTTTCTCAAAGAATTTTCATCCTATTTGAGTAAGTGAAAGATTTTATTTTATTTTTTTCATCCAGGTCATAACTTTGGTTATCAGGCTTCACTTGAGACTCCATTTTCATAATTTTTTATATCAGCATATTCTTTTGCCACTAAAAGCTTTACATAAAAATCATTTAAAAGTAAAAAAAATAATATAGAAATCAAACAAGTCACATAAGTCTTACTCTCTTCAAATTTATCCACAATTTCTCTATATAAACATAAAATACATTTTGAACTGAATTGATGTTTTGTAAAAAGATGTTGAAGCTCTTCTTTCAAGTCTGTCTAGTATTTTTATCGGCTCATATTCTACACAGATTTCCACATCAAAACTCTTTGGGAAAAGTATTTTGATTTTCTCTGCATTGAGGCTGGTTCCTGATTGAAATAGATGTTATTAGGTGGGAAAACAAAAAAATAGTAAAAGGTGAAGGCACATTGTTTCAGATAAGTAATTTTAATCTCACAAAAACTGCATCATCTTACTCAAAATCAAAACCATTGGGAGAATCCTCTAAATCTTGTGTATTGAGTATTGGGTCAATTTACATTTCTATGTCATAGTTAATTACAGAACCCAAAAATTGAGATTCCTCAGTGTGGATGACTTAAATGAGCTCTTTTCCCAACATGTTTATCTATCTGTTAATAGAGTAGCCACATTGAACTTAATTTTTCAGAAACTGAGGTAACTCCATTTTGGTGATCTTCTTCTTATACTTTAAAACAGTAGAAAAAGAATCCATTTTTTTCCTTCTTGTATTTTGCTTGATGATTTTTGAATCTCTATCTCTCTCAATCACTCACTCTCACTCTCTATATCTCATTTTATTGGCTGTTAAGTCCATTTTTTCATTTGTTTTTTAGTTCAATCACCATTTTTTGATACCCACTCATTTATGAGGCAGGTTTGAGTATTCCACATGTTCATAATTTTCAATACGAAATCAGTAATAATAGTTTGATTTTTTTTGCAACAAATTGATTCCAATCTGAAGTTCACTCTTGGTTAGTTAAGTATATACTCTTGAGAAAAGGTTTTTTTTTGCAAGGCATAATAGAATTAAAACTAGATGTAGAAGTTTTAGCACAGAGAAAGGCCAAACACAGGTCAATCAGAAACTTTTAACCTTGAAAAAACAAATAAATACATTAAAGCAGGTGCTATAACTAGAAAAATAACTCTATTCTCCCCACACAGTGAAGAGACTGTTAGATACAGCAAAGGGGGAACAAGGGGACAGGAGGAGGAAATGGAGGAAACAAAGAGAATAGAAAGAAAAAGATTTAGATTTAATTGCAAGAAAAAAAATACCTAAACACAGATCAATCATCAACTAAGCACCTTACAAAAAATTGTGTGCTAAAACTATAAGGGGAGAAAGTGTGAGCTGCTGTGATTAGGAACAAGAAAATTAGTAAAAAATAAAGCAGAAAAGAGAAGGAAGGAACTTGATCAAAAGACTCTATTCTCCCCACCCAGTCCAGAGACTATAAGGAGCAGCCAAAAGGGAAGCAGGGGAAAGGAGGAAGAAATAGAGGGAGAAAAGAGAATAGAAAGAAAAAGATTTGGATGGGGAAAACAAAAACAGCAAGCAGAGGCTTGACTATACTAAAAAGTACACCATGCAAAACAATATAAAATAGCTCAACATCAATAAAAACAACTTAGCTACAATACAGAAACAGAGAGAAAACACAACACTCAAAGACAGAATTCACATGCAAGGAAAAGTTCACATTCCAGATACAAAAACATTTCCTCAAAGTCCAGAACAAGGAATATGACTCTGGGTAAGATAGAATAGCTGTCCTCAGTGCTGGAGCTTTTATCTTTGAGATTACCTGGCCAAAAAATTCAGGAAAAGGTGATACGAAAATGAAGAAGAGCTGGATAAAGAAGTAAGTCAGGTATTGAATGCAGAGATTTCTACACCCCCCCTTTAATACTAGACACATGAGCTTGAGGAGATAAGACAGCATGAATTTTCCCAAGGATTTTGTGAGTAGATCAGTAAGCATGTTCCCTGTGGGGATGTTTTGGAGCTGAAAATGATATTTGTTAACACTTTCTTTGATCCAGAAAGGTTGAGTGTAAAATTTTTTGGATCTTTTAAAGTATCTGAGTGAATCTTTGCATTAATGAATGTAGCTGACATTATCTGCAAGAATTAGAGATGAAGGTGATGTGAGAAATTTAAAGGAAGTGAGAAGTTTTTTCATCCAAATTTATTCACATCCAGTGTCAAAAATACCTCTAAATTCAGCTTCAGTACTTGAAATGGTGACAACTTGTTCATTATTAGAGCTCCTGAAAAAGCTCCTCCATTTAGCATAATAACATACCCTCCAGTTGAAAGCCTAGTATCAGGATCGCCAGTATAATATGTGTCTGAATAGATAAGAGGGAAAAGAGGTGGATGATTGGAAGTGAGAAAATTCCCACCAAAGTTAAGAGAAGATAATGATGTGGTACAAAGAAATTTAAAGATGTGCTTGAAAGCTTCCCATTGTTTGAATCCTGGTTCAATAAGATGTTGAGATGATGCACCAACTGAAAAATAAAGATTGGGTCTTTTAGAAACAGGCAGGTAGTTGAGGGCACCAATTTCAGAGAGGTAAAAAATTTCAAGGGCTTTGAGTTCAACTATCTCTTCACAGGTGGCTTTGAATGGATAATAATTTGCAGATAAGGGAGTGAGACAGGGATTTCAATTTTCCATATTCCAGTCAGAAAAAAAATTTTCAGTACAAGAATCATGTGATAAGGAAAGATTTTGTGCTGTTCTGTTTCTAGTGAGGCACATTGCCAAAATCCAAGTGACAGGATCAAGATTATCCATCTCAAATTAAGTTTTAATTTTATCTTTAAACCATAGAAGGTGGTTACCATTAATTAACATGTAATCTACATGAAGATAAATGATACAAATTTGAGATTTTTTTCTCCAAACATATAAGCATTGATCATATTTAAGAGGAGAAAATTTGAGTTTACAGATATACTCATTTATAAATGAATTCCAACAAAAGAGAGCCTTTTTGATTCTATAAAGAGGACATAAAAATCAACAGACTTTACCTTCATTTTCAGCAGTTAATGTTCCTTCAGGTTGTTCCATGTAAACAGTTTCATTGAGATTCCTCTGAATAAAAGCTTCCAATATTTCCATTTGGTAAACATCCCAATCAAAGTGAGCCACAAGTGAAATAATTATCCTGAGAGAATTGATTTGACCAGTGGGGGTGAAATTTTGATGAAAATCTATTACAAAGATTTAAGAATACCTTTTTGCTACACAATGTTCTTTTAACTTTGAAAAACCGCCATCAGCATTAGGTTTAACCATGAAAACCCACCTGGAACCAATTGAATTGAATTTTTTCAGGTCTGGGAACATTTTTCTAAGTTTAAAAATACTGAAGTGCTTGATTTTCATGTTTCAAAGCCTCTTCTTATTCTGTTGAGTATTTGGAATAGATTTCTTGCTTATAGCACTGGTTTTCAGGAGATTTGTAAACCATTAGGGGTACCTCCAAGGAAAATACAGAATAATTTGCTGTAAATAAACCAAGAGGATCAAGATAATAAGAGTAAGAATCTTTCTCATAATGATCATAGTAAGTTTGACAAAATTTTCAGGAGTGGAAGTTTCAGCTGATGAGATATCTGAATCAATATGAAAATCAGAGGATGGATCATAATCAGGATCTTCTGAATTTTCTGTATCAATTGAGGCATATGATGCATCATATTGACTAGAATCTTCTTCATCTTGGACAGAGCTGATATTTATTGATGGAAATCTTGTTAAGTGACAAGGTTGTGGACAAGGGGTTGAGTTTGAAGGTGTGACAGACACATGAGGTTAAGAGAGTGAGAAGAAGGAAGCCATTTATGAGCTGAAATCATAAGAGATATTTTCTAAAGATATTGTTAGAGTAAAAGATTCAGATGGTGAAAGAGAAGGGAGAATTAGAGCAGCTAGTGTCAACAATGGTAGGTTTTTACAAGTTACCTCAGAGACTTGCTTCATGAGTTGTAACCATTTAACAGGCTTAATGCTAGATGAAACAAGACAAAAGAAGGATTCATTAAATGCAACAGATTTTTTGATCCTAGGTATCCCCAGGACTGAGTATTTATTATTTCTAAAATAAGATGACTTTAATTTCATTAAGATTATAAGTTAATATTATGGTTATAATACTTATATATATGGTTATTATGCTTATATATATATTTATTAAACTATTATATGACTTATATGAATTTAAATAGCTTATCCATAGACCCATAATATTATTAAGGTGCTAATGTAGTTATATTATACTTATCTTAAGTGATATTAAGTAATTAGAGACATAAATAAGCTTATATATGTATGCATAAGCCTCAAATTAAGTAAAATATGTAGTAATATTATGTATATATATGTCTATATTCCAGTTTAATCCTCTAAATAGCCTAAAAGCTTTATTTCTCTGCTTATTTTAGGTCATATTGAAGTATTTAATAGACTCACCATGCCTACACAATCATATACACCTTTTTCATGCACATACATTTAGTTTGGACAACTTAATCTGCTTCCTTTAATAGATTTTCACGGCTTTATGGGTTGGGATATGATTAATAGTTTAATGTGGATACTAGGGGATGTTATTGTGGGCTTGTAAAGTTAATTTGGTTCTTTATATGCTTTAGTTTTCATTTTATTCTATTTGGATGAGCTAGTTTACCTGTTTTTTATGGTATTTGCTTTTATCTGTTTTCTATATTTATTGTATGGGTGTATGATATTGTTAATTGTGATGGAGGGCCCTTACTGGAGGTCTGTGTGTTGAAAATTCTTGGAGTAGAAGCCATGGGGAGGTGATGAGCCCTCATATTTCTGTAATTTCTAGGAATATCAGTGACATCATCTGGATTGAAGGTTTGTGCACTCCAGTGGATTTTGGTGTAAGTAAAGGAGAATTTGGCTGGTTATTGGACATCATTTACTTACTAAAAATCAAATAAAAATTCTTAGAAAATATTAGAATTCAATAATATATTGATAAACATTTATAAATTGATATTATCTTTATATTAGCTATATCTATATTTTATTGGCCTATTCTCAACCACTAGTCTGCACCAATCCAAATATTGTGAGTTAAAAATTGAGCATAACAGTTTTATTAGTCTTTGCCTGAGGTTAAATCTATAAATAAATTACAAATAAGTAGTAGTAAAATTAATATTTACTATCAAATCATACTTAATTACTAGCATATCCTGACGATTGGGGGTCTTTCTTAATTTAATACTTATTATTTTAGTATAACCTAAGACATGTTTTTACTCTATTGTAGCTCATATAAACCAAATATTTGGGTCTGAAGATCATTAGTGGGTCATAATAACCCAATTATTGTGGAAAGGAAACCTTATAATAATTTTACTAATTTTTTTAAAGAAAAATTAGGTATTTACAGTAGTAACTGTACCCAATATAAACCCAATTTCACTTGGTATTTGGTCACCAATATAACACCCAATTAAATTGGTATTTAGTTAAAGCGTGGTAAGAATATTACTCACCATTATAAAGTTATTGTAAAACTTATTACTTAATTTTTAACATCTTTTTTAAATTTTTATGATATTTTATTTAAATTAATAATAATATAAAGTCATGGTAAGCTCCAGTGCTTTTATTAGTATTTATATTACAAATATTTTTTTCTACTGATTAAAATACTGGTTTTCACTTTTGTAAGAATCTTAGTTAATTAATTTATATATTATGAGCTCTCCACAGGACAATTTAAGTGATAAACCTTGTCAGCCTGTATATCTCCAGGACTGAGTAAAAAGTAATTATAAGTTATGTTAAACACATGAACTATACATGGGAATAATAAATAAGAGTACACAAATAGTATACATAAGTAAAATTATGATAATACACAAAAAATGCCATTATAACACCTTATATACACGCATATATCCACCTTTTATAGGTCTTATGTACTTAATATTAAGTTAGAATATGTTAGGGTAATCTTAAGAACCTTAAGTATAAGGCTACATAATTTTTAAGTACACTTAAAGCTGTTATATTCATTGTTTTATGCAAAAAACAAGAAATGCGCTTTATTTCACTTAAAAGTTGACTATATGCGCTATAAAATTGAGAATATCAAAATTGCGCTTTGACAGATCAATTGGGCTCATTTAGAACTATTTATTTGGCTATTTAAATGCATAAAAACAACACTTTTCAAATTTGGTGTTTTTTTATGCCAGAAATGGCTTCTGTGTACTGGCCACATACTGCCTGTTTTTTTTCCCGTGTGAATAGCTTCATTTTTAGCAAAGTTAGCTTTTTCACACTATAATTACCCCACATTCTACGCCCACTGAGGGGAAACACACTAAAATAGGCGACAGGCGCTTATTTAGTGTCCTAGCTTAATTAATAATGCATTGACCTTGTTTATATGCACTAATTTCATTAATAACCTCACTCTTGGCACTTTATTTCATCACCACGCTTAAATTCGCCTAATTTTAGTCAAGGATTTACCCATGCAAGCGCCTGCCAAGAACTGCATGTAGTTACCCCACATCTCACACTCTTTTTTAAGTTTTTGGGTGGTTTCTCAGTCAATTTTGGTTATTTTTGAATGGGAATTTCACATAGTATAATGTCAGGATTAGCCCCATTATTTCTACAGTCAATCCCCCTTATTATTAAGCTATTATTAACCTTAAAAAGTCTCCTTTAGTCTTTAATATTATTGTTTTATACGCATATACTCTCTTTTTGTCTTTTTCTTTAATTTTGATGGATTTCCCTTATTATTACAGGATTTTGGCGGTTGTTACTCTTCTAATTATGTCATGGGTTACTGGGAATGTTGATGGGCATGTCTATTAGTTGTTTAGAGGCGTCATTAACTGTGTATTTGGTGGTATATCAAGGGAATCATTGGGGAACTCAGTGTGTATAAAAGGAGGGGGTTTTTGGGTTGTATTTCTTCATTCTTTATCATTACAATTTAACCAATATAACCAAATAAATTACAATACATATCAATTAGTACTTTTATAAGTCTTTTGAATAGTATCTGAATTAAATAATCTATTTTTCTACCAGCTACAAAGATTGTAAGCCATATATAAGAATAGTGAGAATTATATTACTGAGACCTTTATATTTGATTATATTTTACAACTTAGTGGATTAAAACTACAGTATTCATATAGGACCATTAAAATCTTCTAGACAACTTACTATTCAAGCTAGTTCACGTCCTTGTACTTGACCTTAGCCTGACAATTGGGGGCCTTTCCTCAAGAATTCTGTTATAATCCTGTAAGTGAAATTTTCAAAGAAGGTACATGTAAATAATATCCCTATAGAAATATTTGGATAATTAAAACAGGTTGGGGTCACTTATATAGTGATTTCAGAAAAAGAAGCCCTGTTATATAATAAAATTGTGATATTGAATCATCAATTTTACCACTAATTTAACATATAATTGTTCTTAGTGGGAGTCTGTCAATAGACCAATTAAATTTGTGATCTTTGCAGATAATAACCAATTAAACTGATTAATTGTTTTCTTTTTACAGGACTCTTAATCCCTTTTTATTGGTTTGTAAAATTCATTTAATATTTAGAAAGAATCTTACTAACAAATTTTCTTTTTTAAATATAAATACACGGCTACATATTGTAGACCAGTTAAATCAAGTGACCACATAAAAGCATATTTGACTTTTGGCACTTAAAGATTCACTTAATACCAATAAGTAAGCAATAAAATTGTCTTCAGTGGTATTAATAAATACTGATTAAACTCCTTTTTGAAGTTTTTCAAATCTAAACTTTCAATTCTCTAAAATTCCACGTGAAAATGTGTGACAACAATGACATTGTAAGTAATAAGGCAAAACCTTATAACTTAAGAACTAGAGCTGAAAGACCTGTTACAGAACATCCAAATGGAGGGTCAAGAATCACCAGTAACAATAAACAACACCCCACCAATTTCCATGGAGGAAAAGGAAAAGCTCTTAAAACAAATGTCAATAAAGAAGTCCAAAAACACCTTACAAGAGCAAATTCACTCCCTCTCAACCCTACTGAATACACTAACAATAAGAGTAAACAATATGTTAGACCAGATCAAAAATCTGGAGAAAAGGGTGGCACAGGGCTTTATAGAAGTCAACCAGGCTCTAGTGGATATAAGGTCTCATCAACAACCAGTGGCACCAAATACCACAGCAACACCTCCAGTCCCAGAAGAGGACCAAAAGATAACTGTAAGCAAATGGAAGTGGGATTGGTATGCCCAAAACTACAACAGTCCTCCTCAACAGGGATCCAGAAGTCACCCTTACAGGGGAAAGCCAAGGAGAGGCAGGGGAAATGGAATAAGACCGTGGTAAGTCATCCATCTTCTCAAGATCAATTATATAATCCTAACAATGAATTACTTATAGGTAATGAAATTGATAGAGAGTTATTGGATATAATTGATAAGGATTTAAAAAATTATTCATTTGAAAATAACATGTTAGACTTGTCATTACATGAGGACAATGTACATAGTTTTATTGATCACCAGGAAAATACTATTAATATAAAAATGGAATCAAATGAATTAAAAATTGACCCTGATGATGAATCTTCTGAATTGGAAACAGACAAAATTGAATATTTTCTGAAAGAAAATCCAATGGAATCAAAAATAATTAGTAAATTATTATTAAGAATTGAAAAATTGGAAGAATTCTCTAGAGAGTCCAACAATAATACAGAAAGTGTATTATTAAACATCACACAATCATTGAGTACAACAGCCAATAAGTTAAAAGTTATTGAGAATTCAAATAATGAATTGATCAATGAAAACAAAAGATTAAATTCTGAGATTAAAAATTTAGAAATTAAATTAGAACATTCTCAAAATATTATGGCCACCATAGAGGGACGTGTAAAATTGTCTTTTTCAAATGTAAATGATACTTTAACTCATGTACCTGTAATAAAAGATAGGTTACAAAGAGTAGAAATTGAGGTAGCCAACATTTTGAAAAATACTGAAACAATAAAGGATAATACCTCTTATGTAGAAAGAGTACCAGTTTTTATGAAACACTCTGATGATAAACCAATGATGGAACATGAACATAGTGTCATGGGCTCTGAGAATATAAAATCAGTAAAAGATGAAATTAATGATCATCTTTCTAAAGTGAGTGAATTACTCAATATTCCTCGAGTTAGGGAAGCTAAAACTAGCCAAAAGAACTGGCCTAAGTTAGATCAGTACCCTTCTTTTGACGGGGATTCAAAATCTGATTGGCAACAATTCATACAAAGAATTGATAACTTAAAATTTTCATACAAATTACCTGATGAAGAAATTACTTCAAAGTTAATATCTTTATTTACAGATGTGGCCTTATTATGGTTTGAATCTGTATTGAGTGAGGGAATTAATTACTCCTGGAATGAATGGAAGGCACTAATTGAAAGGCGATTTGGTGGCCCAAAATTTAGAATCACTCAACAAAGACTGTATGAAAGGGCCAGATATAATCCAAATGCTGGAGATAAACCCATAGTCTTCTTAATGAATTTAATAAAAATCATGAAAGCTATGGATCCAAAAATGGATTATGAAGAGTGGAAAGAAAAAATAATATACAAATTGCCTATATCAGTTAGAGACATTATTGTAGCTAGAAATGAAACTGTCAGAGACACCTCTGGATTCATTAATATATGCAATGAGATATTATTAAACCACAAGTATGAAACCAAGTATAGTAATTACAGACAAAGTGTTGACGTGGTAAAACCTACTACAAGTAAGTTACCAGTGGAAAAGAAAAAACCTTCAGCTCCCCTTGTCCCTAAGAGACAAGAAAATAACACTTGTTACAAATGTAATGAACCTTGGGTTAAAGGTCACACGTGTAAGAAAAGAATAAATGTTATTGAAACCTCACAGAATTCTGAACCTAGTAATCATGAAGATGAGAATGTGGAATCTAGTGAGGATTGCAAAAGTAAAATATCTTACAGTGATGATGAAAATGAGATATTTGTATTAGAACAGGATATAATGTTCCTGAATGATGCTATACCTCATACAGACACATCTTTAACTTCCATAGAGGAAGCTGAAATAATTAAAGATGTATCTCATGACACTTACAAAATAACACCTATCAGAGCTCCTATTATCATATGTGGAAAAGAAATGAATGCCATTCTTGACACTGGGGCTGCAGGTAGTGTAGTTTCACTTAATGCATTAATGAAACTTGATAGTAAGTACCAGGAAAAACTAGAACCTGTTCAGACAAAGAACTGGAGGGGTTTTGGTTCAGTATTAAATCCAATTGGCAAATACAAAACTGCTGTATTCTTTAAATATAATAATGGATATGTTAGAGCAGTTTGTGAATTTGTAGTAATGGATAATAATAATTGTAGTGATTGGTTTATTATTGGCAATGATTTATTGACAAAATTTGGCATTAAACTAGATCCTGCAAACAGTTGTTTCACCATAGGGGTGAAGGGTAAAAGAAAATTCAAAATATGTTCTGAAAATTCAGTATATGCCATTTCTCCTAGAGAAGAACAACTGCAAGGTGGAAGAACCACCAATGAAGTGGGTGAATTGGAAAATGAAATCCAAAAGGCCTCTTTCAGTCCTCAACTCTCAAAAATTGAACAAGAAGACATTTTGAGATTGATTAAATCATATCCTATGGCATTTTCTCATGGCTCAAATGAACTAGGATTGGTCAAAGACCATGAGATGAAAATCTCTCTAAGCTGTGATCTGGATAATATTCCTGGCAGCTTAAAAAAGAAACCTTACCCAGCATCTCCTGCAAAAAGGAAAGATATTGAAGACAATATAAAATTGTTGTTGGAAATGGGTATTGTTGAAAAAGTGGACACAACACCTAAGTATTGTGTCATTTCACCAGTATTAATCTCTTATGAAAAAGATAAGGAAAGATTATGCAGTGATTATAGAGCTCTGAATACATATACAGTAGATGATATTTACCCTCTACCAAGGATAGCTTCTATCCATGCTACCTTACAAGGAGCAAAATATATTTCCTGTCTGGATGAGAACAAGGGTTACCACCAGATTCCTGTGGAAAGAAATTCTCAAAATTACTTATTAATAACCACACATATGGGTATATAAGTATGTGAGAATGCCTTTTGGCCCAAAGAATGCCCCTTCAGTCTTCCAAAAATTGATGGATAGTGTCTTTCATCAGGAAATGGTTGAAGGATGGCTATTGGTCTATATTGATGACATCATAGTGTTTTCAAAAACATATGATGAACATTTAAATCACCTGAAAAGAGTCTTTCAAAAAATGGATGAAATTAATATGACTATTGCATTAAAGAAATGTAAGTTTGGATTTCAATCCTTGAAAGTACTTGGACATGTTGTATCTGGATTACAAATTTGTGTTGACCAGAATAAGGTGTCAGCAATTAAAAACATTGGGATACCTAAAAATGTAAAAGAGGTTCAAAGTTTTTTGGGTATGTGTGGATATTATAGACAATATATTAAAAATTACCAATACATTGCAGCCCCTTTAACAACATTAATCAGGAAGAATGAAGCTTTCATTTGGAATAATGAAAGACAACACACCTTTAATAAATTAAAGGAATGTTTAATGTCAGCTCCAATATTGGGACTTCCAGATTTCACCCTACCTTTTATCTTGTACACTGATGCAAGTTTCATAGGTTTGGGTGCTGCTTTACAGCAGAAACAGATAATAAATGGAAAATTATCTGAAGTAGTTATCTGTTATATATCCAGAACCTTAAGAAAAACAGAATTAAGGTATGGTGCCACACAGCTAGAATGTTTAGCCGTGGTGTGGGCTTTGGAGAAACTTCATTACTATCTGGAAGACCAGAAGTTTGAACTTATAACAGATTGCAGTGCAGTAAAATCATTACTAAACATGAAAACACCTAATAGGCACATGTTTAGATGGCAACTAGCTGTACAAGAGTACAGAGGAAGAATGACAATCACTCACAGAGCAGGAACATTGCATTCAAATGTGGATTTATTATCCAGAAGTCCTTTGCCAAATGATGCTGACAACCCAGCTTATGTACCTGAAAATGAGGTTATACATATATTTGGGATTTATATAGTGGATTTAGAAGAAGAGTTTATGCAAACTATATTGGAAAATTATTCATCTGATAAAGATTTGTCTAAACTATCTACCATTCTTAATGATCCAACAAATGCCTCCATGAGTGCATTAATTAAAACCTTGCCTCCAAAGTATAAAAATGCGTTGGAAAAAGGTAAACTATCAATTGAAGATGGATATATATATTACAGGAAAAAGTTAAGCAATGTAATAGTAATACCACCTTCTATGAAAGAGTTAATGTTGAGTACTTGTCATGATGAAATCTTAGCTGGTAATTTTGACTTTAACAAAACATTAACCAGAGTTAAAAATACAGCCTGGTGGATAAACATGAAAGAGGATGTACAGAAATACATTGAAACATGTGACTCTTGTCAGAAATCTAAGAGATTAACTGGGAAGAGAGCTGGGTTGTTACAACAAATAGAGCAGCCAAAAGCTCCATGGGAAATTATAAACATGGATTTTGTAACTGGCTTGCCATTAGCAGGAAAAGAAAGTTTCAATTCTTGCTGGGTAATAGTGGATAGATTAACAAAAATGTGTAAGTTTATCCCTACCCATAAAGAGGTATCTGCAAAAGACTTGGCATTACTATGGTGGACTCAGATGATGAATACTGCTGGGTTCCCCAAAGCCATAATCTCTGACAGAGATCCTAAATTTACTTCAGAGTTCTGGACATCTTTGATGAAAGTATCAGGTTGTCAATTAAAATTGTCTACAGCACACCATCCACAAACTGATGGGCTGGCTGAGAGGATGATACAAACTCTAGAAGACATGATCAGAAGATATTGTGCCTTTGGATTAGAATACAAAGACAATGAGAAATTCACACATGACTGGGTAACATTAATTCCTGGCCTTGAATTTGCTTATAACAGCACAACTCATTCTGTAACAGAGAAGAAACCATTTGAACTCTGGCTGGGATACGTACCAAATACCCCAGTAAATCATTTACATAAACTACCAAGGTTGGATATACACCCTGGCACTAAATCCTTTATTCATATGCAACAAATGTGTAGAAAGCATGCAGAAGAATGCATCCAAAAAGCATTTGAATATGAAAAGAAAAGGTGGGACAAATCTCATAAAGAATTTGAATTTAAAAAGGGAGATGAAGTCCTCATATCAACACTACATTTTAACTTACAAGGTAATGTTAAATTAAAGGATCCCTTTGTAGGACCTTTTGTAGTAAATAAAATGGTTGGGAATAATGCAGTGGAAGTCATATTATATGCTCCATATGATAGGAAACATCCAGTTTTCCCTATCTCATTATTGAAACCTTACCATGCAAATGATCCTGACTTATTTCCAAAAAGAAGGGGAAGGCCTAAAAAGCAACCTGAAGAAATTGTGGAAAAAGCAGAGATTGAAAAAATACTCAAGAAAAGAATCCTTACTAAAGAAAAAGGAACTGAGTATTTACTAAGATTTAAAGGGAAATCAAATGAATTTGATAAATGGATACCTGAAAAAGAAATTTCTAATTTATCCACCCTTCTTAAAAAATTTAAACAGAAATAAATTTCTGTTCAACCAGCTGAGGGGTTAAAAAACCAGTACTCATAATATTTTATTATGTTTTATTTCTTTAAAGTTGAATCTTTAATGCTACAGATTTATTCTGAATACCTGAAAAATTACAAATTAATAAAATAAAATGTATAACTTATCATTTTTTTTATTGTTTTTTTTGGGTGGGGGAGTGTCATCCTGTATATCTCCAGGACTGAGTAAAAAGTAATTATAAGTTATGTTAAACACATGAACTATACATGGGAATAATAAATAAGAGTACACAAATAGTATACATAAGTAAAATTATGATAATACACAAAAAATGCCATTATAACACCTTGTATACACGCATATATCCACCTTTTATAGGTCTTATGTACTTAATATTAAGTTAGAATATGTTAGGGTAATCTTAAGAACCTTAAGTATAAGGCTACATAATTTTTAAGTACACTTAAAGCTGTTATATTCATTGTTTTATGCAAAAAACAAGAAATGCGCTTTATTTCACTTAAAAGTTGACTATATGCGCTATAAAATTGAGAATATCAAAATTGCGCTTTGACAGATCAATTGGGCTCATTTAGAACTATTGATTTGGCTATTTAAATGCATAAAAACAACACTTTTCAAATTTGGTGTTTTTTTATGCCAGAAATGGCTTCTGTGTACTGGCCACATACTGCCTGTTTTTTTTCCCATGTGAATAGCTTCATTTTTAGCAAAGTTAGCTTTTTCACACTATAATTACCCCACATTCTATGCCCACTGAGGGGAAACACACTAAAATAGGCAACAGGCGCTTATTTAGTGTCCTAGCTTAATTAATAATGCATTGACCTTGTTTATATGCACTAATTTCATTAATAACCTCACTCTTGGCACTTTATTTCATCACCACGCTTAAATTTGCCTAATTTTAGTCAAGGATTTACCCATGCAAGCGCCTGCCAAGAACTGCATGTAGTTACCCCACATCTCACACTCTTTTTTAAGTTTTTGGGTGGTTTCTCAGTCAATTTTGGTTATTTTTGAATGGGAATTTCACATAGTATAATGTCAGGATTAGCCCCATTATTTCTACAGTCAATCCCCCTTATTATTAAGCTATTATTAACCTTAAAAAGTCTCCTTTAGTCTTTAATATTATTGTTTTATACGCATATACTCTCTTTTTGTCTTTTTCTTTAATTTTGATGGATTTCCCTTATTATTACAGGATTTTGGCGGTTTTTACTCTTCTAATTATGTCATGGGTTACTGGGAATGTTGATGGGCATGTCTATTAGTTGTTTAGAGGCGTCATTAACTGTGTATTTGGTGGTATATCAAGGGAATCATTGGGGAACTCAGTGTGTATAAAAGGAGGGGGTTTTTGGGTTGTATTTCTTCATTCTTTATCATTACAATTTAACCAATATAACCAAATAAATTACAATACATATCAATTAGTACTTTTATAAGTCTTTTGAATAGTATCTGAATTAAATAATCTATTTTTCTACCAGCTACAAAGATTGTAAGCCATATATAAGAATAGTGAGAATTATATTACTGAGACCTTTATATTTGATTATATTTTACAACTTAGTGGATTAAAACTACAGTATTCATATAGGACCATTAAAATCTTCTAGACAACTGACTATTCAAGCTAGTTCACGTCTTTGTACTTGACCTTAGCCTGACAAACCTTCTTTTAATACCAGGTCTAAAACTAAAAACAATGTACAAGGACATAACTATGGAAGGAAAGCCTTATCCTCCACCAGAAAGATTAAGCATAGAAGAAAAGGAAGACCTCTTAAAACAGTTGACAATAAAAAAGACATCATCTCCTCTTCAGGATCAACTGTCCCATTTGGCCAGAAAATTTCTGAAGTTGGAGGAATCAAAGTCTGCTATCATCATGGAGGTGGAGAAAGTGCAAAAAAACTGCAGTTTGGGATTCCAATAGTTGAATCAAACACTGGGAGAATTGAAGGGAGGACAACAAAGCCAGCCAACCCCTTCCATAGGAAGATAAAATCAGGCCCAGCAAAATATATATGTAGAAAAATGGAAGTGGTGTTGGTTTCACCAACAGTGGGCCAGCCAGAATTGAAAAAGGGGTCCAGACCCTCATCAGACCACTTCTAGTCACCCTTACAAACCAAAAAAAAAAGCGTCAAAAGCCAGGGCTTACTCCCATCCCTTGGTAAGTAAAGCACCTTCTAAGATTGTACATAATACTGATTATTACAATTCAGGTAATTTGATTGATGTAAAATCTGTTCAGAAAATTGAGGTGGACTTGAGACAATTGGGCTTTGATATAGATACACCTGATTAATCTTTTGTCCTTAACAATAGTAATATTTATGATAATAGTATACAGTTAACCCTCAGTTTCCACCACATATCAGTGAGATGAGAGCTTCACTAAATAGTGAAGAATGAGACAAGGAAGATATTGAGTATTTTATTAAAAAAACCAAATGTTCATAGAATTGTTTCAGCATTATTGAGTAGAATAACTGAGTGTGAGGAGTAAGAAATTCAGATCACAAGTGAAAACATTTTGTCCTTAACCTTGAATATTTCTAAAATAGAGACAAGAAACAAAGAATCAGAGAGAGAACACCTGGATCTAACTCTTAAATATGATTCATTAAATAATAAACATAGTGAACTTTCAAACAAATTCAGTGAGTTACAAAAATTGTATGAAGCACATTTATTAAAATATGAATCAAGAACAAAATTATCTTTTTCACAAAAAAATTAAACTGTCTCTGGTTTGTTTCAAAGATTGACTAAGGTTGAGAGTGAAACTTCCAATCTACTAATGAATCAGGATAATCAAAAGTACCAACAGTATAATAATAATCCTTTCATTCGCAAAAACGAATCTCAATTATTCCCATTTCCACAATAAATAAAAACATCTAGTGGAGGTTTCAAGTCTGAAATAACAAATAAGAGTCAAAAATCAGTACAAGAGGAAATACAAGACAATTAATCTAAACTAAATGAGTTATTGAACTTTTTTATGAATATTGAGATTAAATCCAATCAGAAGGATTGGCCAAAAATTGACCTGTACCCAACTTATGATAGGAAAGCCAGCTCTTATTATAAGCATTTTATACAAAGAATTAAAAATTGAAAATTATCATATAAATTAACAGATAAACACAGCGAAAAAAAGTAGGCACTAGACGTCTAGTGCTTTTTTTTTCTTCCTTAGATGATTCCATGATGGATTTTTTTGTGATTCCATCTTTGTACTCCCTCCCCTGAAATTCCCTTATCTCTCAGATCCCTTGACTATTATGTCTTTCTCCTTTGCATGCATCTCCTAATAATGGATGAATTTATGTTTGTATGACCAAAAAATTAAGAATACAGAGAGGACTAATCTCAAAGTAGTGAGTAATTTGGTGATAATTATAAAGACAAGAAGCCTTTACTCAATGAATAAAGTTCCAAAAAAAGATATTGTTTTCCAGTTTTTTGTTAAACTCAAATCTACGTGAGGGGAGGTAAAAAAGTGGAGGAGAAAGGGAGGTGATGTAGGGGAGGGAGGTTCACATGAATGGAGTGGAAATACAGGAAGGGGACATAACGTAAGGGGATGGGAGCAATGAGATAGAACATGGTCTGTCAGTGACATAGACTGAAGTTTCAAGTGGAATTGCAACAAGGGATAGAAAAAAGAACTAGACGTCTAGTGTGCACTTTTTTCCCAATGTGGAAGAGACAAAATCAAAACTAATTTCATTATTTAATGATGTTGCTTTATTAAAGTCTGAAGCTTTATTAAGTGAGGGTAAAGAGTACTCTTGGGCTGAATGGATTCAAATAATTTAAAAAAAATTTGGAGGTTCTAAATTTGGACCAACTCAGAAAAGATTATATGAGAAAACAAGTTATAATCCATTAAATGGTGACAAAACTATGGTATTTTTAATCAATTTAAATAAAATATTAAAAGCCATTGAATAAAATATGGATTTTAACTTATGGAAAGATAAGATAATTTATAATTACCTATATCTTTCAGAGACATTGTTGTATTTAGAACAATAATGGTTAATGAGTACTCTGAATTTATTAATATTTGTAATGAAATACTATTATAACATAAGTATGAAGCAAGGTACACCACTTATAAAAAATAATGAACCTGTGAAAATTTATAATTCAAAACCACTCCAGTAAAAGCAGAGAAGCCTACTGCACCTGTAGTACCTAAAACATATGAGACAAATACTTGTTATAAGTGTAATAAGCCTTGGGTTAAAAGTCAAAAATGTGAGAAAAATATAAACATTGTTGAAAATCAGAAATAATCTGAAATTGAAACAGAAAAAGTTAATATTAAAGTGATTGTGACAGTAATATCTCATGTAGTGATGAACATGAGGTCTGCATGTTGGAATATGATTTGTCCATCTTTGAAAAACAAATATTAAGTATGGACTCAATTGTATCACTAATGAACTTAGAAGATGCTGAGATCATTAAAAATATAAAAGCTGATATCTTAAGAATGACACCTATCATGGCTCCAGCAATAATTTCTGGAGGAACAGTAAATATAGTATGGAATACAGGAGCTTCTGGCTCTGTTGTCTCTCTATGTACATTACAGAAAATTGATAGTGACTATAATTCAAAGCTTGAGCCCCTTCAAAGTAGAAAGTGGAGAGTTTTTGGATCAGTAATACACCCCATTGGTAAACACAAAGCTGCTGTTTTCTTTAAAAATCAACATGGTAAGGTTAGAGTAACTTGTGAGTTTCTAGTAATGGATAATACTGATTGTAGTAGCTTTTTTGTCATTGGTAATGACATTCTGACAAATTTTGGTGTAAAATTAGATCCTTCTAAAAATAGTTTTACAATTGGAATGAATAATAAAAGTAAATTTGAAATAGGTTCTTTTAACACAGTCTTTAACATTGAGTCAGTTATAGATATTCCTTGCGAAGGAAGAGAAACCAGTGAGATGGAACTTCTGAAAACAAAAATTTCAAAAGCATAATTTGGCACTCAGATAATTGAAGCTGAGAAGATAAATATTTTGGACTTATTTAAGGCATTTCCCATGACTTTTGCACATGGGAAAAATGAACTTGGCCTTGTGAAAGATCATGAGATGAAAATTAGTTAGATCTGTGAAATGGATAACATTCCTTCTAGTCTTAAAAAGAAAACATACCCTGCTTCAACAATTAAGAGGAAAGACATAGAAGATAATATTGAGATGTTGTTAGACATGAAAATTATTGATAAGATAGAAGTTACACCAAAATATTGTGTGATATCACCAGTGCTTATATCTTATGAAAAAGATAAGGCAAGACTATGTGGTGATTATAGAGAATTAAATACATTTACAGTAGATGATATTTATCCCTTGACAAGGATTACCTCTATACATGCTACCCTGAGAGGAGCTAAGTACATAAGTTTCCAAGATGGAAATAAAGGGTACCATCGAATTCCTCTTGAGAATAATTCACAGAATATTTTATTGATAACAACACATATAAGAATTAATAAATATTTCAGGATGCCATTTTGACCAAAAAATTCTCCTTCAGTATTTCAGAGATTAATGGATATAACATTCCATTATTAAATGATTGAAGGGTGGTTGTTGGCATACATCAATGAAATAATAGTGTTCTCTAAGACATATGATGATCACTTACTTAATTTATAGAAGGTATTTCAGAAAATGGATGAAATAAAAACGACCCTTGCATTGAAAAAATGTAAATTTGGGTTTGAGTCTTTAAAGGTTCTTGGTCATATTGTATCTGGCTTATGTCATGGGCCATGTGACACTCAAAGAAAAATTCAATCTTTTAATCAATATATTGATACACAAATCTATACTTGAAGCTCCAAAAGCAACATCTACCTAACAACCACTTTTCTCCTTTGTTGTCTTGATTTGAATACACTAGCAACTGTGCTATCTAAATGTTAAATCTAAATTAGTCAATCATCTGCTTATAATTTTTAACTTTTAGCAAATGGATGGGTATTAGTAATTGGATCAATAGTATAGTTTTAATGTTGTTTTATTGTGTGATTACAGGTAATTAAAGGTCTGTGAGTGGGAATAAGAGTAAGGTTAAAGGATCTGTGGGCTATAGTGGAGGGTCAGTGGTAAATCAAGGGTGGATAATTAAAGGGTGCAATGCAAGGAGGAGTTTTCTATATAATTGGAGGGATTTAGTTTGACATTCCTTAGAATTAAATTATAATATCATTTTGATAGTAATTAAATTTATTTAAAGCTATTATTGTTTCTACCTCTCTTAATAATCAACTTTCTTAAAAATATTAAACTCCTAAATCTCTTTTGATTATTAAGCTCCAGCCCTTTGTGATATTCCTTGAATTTCAGTGTTACTCTACCATACATTCCCAGCTACCTTGAACTTGCCTCAAAGCATATAAATTATCTTTGACATATCATTGAATCACTTCCTTGAAGTAGTGCTCAATTACTTTTACCCTTATAAGTTACTCAGGAACACCTTTGGCCTTGTGTGTATGCCGTCCTGTGACAGTATAGTTTAATTCTCCATAGTTCTCATTTGTTTTCCTACTAATATGTATTTTAGGGGCTAAGTTTTAAATGGCACCCATTCAACACACTCCTCCTATGAGCACTACTACTACAGTTTGCACCAGGGATAGGCCAACAGTTTTGCCACCTATTCCCCACACTCACTCCCTTGAACTTCTTGAATTGAGGGAACAGGAACATTCTATTCAATCTTTAGATGACATTAGAATTTAAAAGATTCTAGTGAAGAGGATGAAAGCAAGGATACAATGCACAAGGCACCATCTTTCTTGGCCACCAACCCTTTGGGCCAAAAATATGAATCTGGCCCAGATTCTTCATTGGAGGATTTTATGAAATTATCTGTGAAATCCATGTCTAATACTTCTCCTTTGGGGAGCTCTAAATTTAAAACTCCCTTAATGAAATCCCCAGATATATTTTATTGAGAACATCCTGACAGAGTGAGAGCTTTTTTTCAAACCTATAAATTTTTGTTCTACAATGAACCTTGAACCTTAAATACAGATTTTTCCAAGTTAATTTATGCCACATCATTCTTATCTGGGAATGCATCATGATGGTTTGGGCCCTATTTTCTCATGCTTTCTTTGACAGAAACCCATTTGCAAATCAACAATTGGGAAAAATTTGAGGATCAACTTTCCACATTATTTGGGGACCCTAATGAAACCAATAACACATAAATTGAATTAGATTTCCTTTTCAGGAAAGATAATGGTAAATATTCTGAATATATTTCAAATCTCAGGGCTCTTAAAACTCAAGTAGGTTGGAATGATGCAGCCTTAAAATATCATTCCAAAAAAGGACTTCCTTCAAGGATTCTTGACCAACTAAATCTTCATGGCCAGAAAATGACAACATTAAGAGAACTGATGGATAGGACTCTTGAACAAGATGATGTTCACCAAGTCCATATTCAGCAAAGACGTAATGCCAATAAATCTCACAGTTTGAACTTCAAATCCAGAACTTCTTTGAATCATCCTTGACCAACTCAAAACTCATCTCAAACCAAAGCCAATCAAAAAGTTAAGGAAAAAGCTTTACCCCAGGCAATATCAGTAAGGTATTGGATACATAAGGGGAAATAAAGGAATATGAAAGGAAAAGAAGATCATAAAATGTGTTGTGTACGTATTGTAGGGGAAAAAAAAAGTTGGATGAATGTGCTAAATTAAAGGACAGAGAAGGTAACAGTTTCAAGTCAAAAAACTAGTTAATAGTTTACTTGTGTGGAAAGAAAACTAGTTTATTTCTCCCAGTGCACAGACCCTCCATGTACTAAGGACTGGGGTTGACCTTAGCTGCTTGAGACTAATACTTTTTAAGGAGGATATTCCCTTCAGTTGTCTTATATAATCTGGAGCTTCAATTTCATTTATCAGTTTATTATTTGCCCAAAAACTTAAGCTGAAATTTATTGACATTGACCCAATTCCAATTTATCTGATAAAATCAGAGGAACCCAAATACTGGGTTAGTAAGAAAGTTTTATTGGTTTTCAACTTTCCAAAACTTCCCTTCTTTGAGTGGGAATTTACAGTCTTACATGCCCCAAGGATAGGCAGTACCATTCTTGGCCATACCTTCTTACAGCATTGGAATCCTGAAATTGATTAGTCACAGGGTTTGATCACCTCTCATTCTAAGTATATTTATTATTCATCAATGCAGTTCAATAGGGAGTTAAAAAACCTATCTGACCAAGTACAGCTAGAGTAAAATTCTCTTCCAGATGTATTGAAAGCATATGATTTCCCTTTAAGTGATAATATGGCTAACTACTCTAGCTTGACTAATTTACTTGAAGAAGATTTAAATATCCTCAAGGTAATTTATTTATGCTCCATAAATACAGGTCTACCTTCAACAGACTTCTTCAAAGATGAGGAGGATGAAAAAATCAGTATTGAAGCCATTAAATCAACTCTACCTGAAGCCTATAATGACTTCATCAATGTTTTCTAAATCCATAAGGCCAAAAAGCTACTGCCTCATCAACCATAAAATCATTAAATAGAGTTAATAGGTCCAGTACCACTGGCAGGTCCTGTCTATTCTTTGTTGAAGGATGAATCTCAAGTTCTTTGAGACTATGTTGCAGAGAATTTAGCAAAAGTTTTCATTTGAGCCAGTAAATCTCCAACTGGATCTCCAGTTCCTTTTTTAAGAAAAATTATGGAGGTCTTAGGTTATGTTTTGATTATAGAAAACTCAATGCAGTGACTAAGAAGAATGCACATCAAGTTCCCCCTATGTCCTTACTCTTTTCCTTTTTTAATGGTGCTTATTTCTTTTCTAAAATTTATCTCAGAGGTACTCACAATCTTATATGTGTTGCAGAAGGTCATGAAACTTTAACTGAAATGTGTACCAGATTTGGTAGTTTTGAATATTTAGTAATTCACTTTGGATTGTGCAATGCACCATCAACTTTTAAAACTTTGGTAAATGATATATTTTAAGATATTGTCAAAAGGTTTGTTGTTTTCTATCTAGGTGAAATTTTAATCTTCTTGAAGTCCCTCAAAGAACATATTCAACATGTCAAAATTTTTCTTACTCAACTTTGAGAACAAGGAGTCTATGCCAAGCACACCAAGTGCAAATTCCACCTAAAATCTATCAACTTTTTGGGGGTTACATTGTCCACTGAGGGTTTAGTGATGGATAATAAAATAAAAAAGCTAAAAAAGTTTTGGAACGGCCAGAGCCAACCAACCTAAAATTCTTACAGGGATTTTTGGGTTTTGCAAATTTTTATAGAAGATTTATAAAGTATTACTCTAAAAATATAAATAATCTTATTTCTCTTTTTAAAAAAATTTCCCTTTATCTTTACAGATGTAGCTCAGAAAGAATTTGAAGCATTGAAAACTGAATTTACCACAGCTCCAATTCTTTGATACTTTGGTCCTACAGCCTCAACAATAGTTGAGACATATTCTAGCAATTATGCTATAGCAGGGGTAATATGCCAATTAATCCCTGAAACAAAATTTTTCATCCTGTTGCATATGAATAATGAAAATTGATTTCAGAAGAACTAAACTGTGAAATTCATGATATAGAGTTATTAGCTATTACTGATTGTCTCAAAAAATGGTGTTCTTTTCTTCTCAGTCTAAATAGCTCTTTTCAAATCTTAACTAGTCATAATGCTTTGAAATAATTCATGCCTTCTAAAGTACTAACTAGATGTCAGGCTAGGTAGGCTGAGCTCTTATCTTAGTTTTTATCAATAATACCTACATCCCAGGGGAACATTGTGTAGTTCCAGATATTTTGACATGTTGGGAAAACATTTATCTACAGCAGATGGAGGCATTTGCTGCCAAGAATCCAGCAAATGTGAAATCAATTTTCAATGATTCAATGTTAAAAACTCATCAAATTAATTCAATGACAATAAAATCAATTCAAAATCCACTATCCAACATTTGAGAAGCTCAATCAAAGGATGATTATTTCTTGGGGATTTAAGAAAAATTACTCTCAAAGTAAGGGGCCAAGAGATTCAGAATAGAATCAGGTCTGTTAGTCTTCAAAGGTAGAGTATTCATACCAAAAAATAAGGATATAGAATTATGGATATTTAATATTAGACATGATTCTCCATTAGCTGGTCACTTTGGTATTGATAAAACCTACCAGTTAATAGCAACAGATTTCTTCTTTCCAGGAATGACCAGGGAAATTTAAGCCTAGATAAAATCCTGTCATGAATGTAATAGGAACAAGGTACCTCAAAATAGGAAGTATGGGTTGCTTTAACCACTTCCAATTCTTTCTAAACCATGGAAATCAATTTTGATGGATTTCATTTCTCAATTACCTCCATCAGATAACTTCACTGCTATATTAGTCATAGTTGATAGATTATATAAAATGTCTATTTTCATTAAAGCTGATACTAGTGCAAATGCAGAAGATTTAGATAAATTATTTCTAGAATTTGTACTTCTAAACAAAAATTACCAACTGATATTAGGGGGTATCAGTTATGATCAATCCACAATTAAATTAATTTTGGATAGAAATCATTATACCCCAATTATTTTCCGCAATTATTTTTTCTAATAATTTGGTTATTTTAAACTTTTTAACTGTCAATTTTCACCTTTATTGGACATTTTTATCCTCAATGTTTCATAACCACATCTTGGACAACTTTCTGGATGTGCCAGCCTCCCTACCTTGCTGCACACTCCCATCCTGTCTATTCATTTCCATTCAAAAACCCTCCTCATCTCTTTTTTTTCTTCTCTTTTTCATTTCAAATATCTCAACATGGCTTATCATCATAGATCTTCTCAAAGGCAGCCTTCCCCCAGTTGTTCTTCAAATCCCATTACTCCCTCTTTCCCCTTCCCAGCTGAGAAATCAAAGACTGTTCAACTAAAAAAAGATGATCATCTCATACTTATCAACTGGCTGAAAATAAAAACTAATTATGATTCTTGTTTTGGCACTGAGAGTGCAACTAAAGTAGGATGGCACCCTGCATCAAAATTCAATGGCTATCTTCTAATGGCCAATGAATAAAAAAATAAGACAAAGTGAATGATTGATATTTTGCCTAAAAAGATGTCTGAATGTTTCAAGCATTACCAAGCCAAATAAAAGAAGGCAAAGACTCTGTCAGTGTATCTAGTATTTAAGTATGATATAATAGTATTTATTTATGGTCCTACTACTTATTGATAAATTATTTAGTGATTAAACCTCAGGGGAAGACTAATAAAATAGTTATTCTCAAATAAAACTCACAATACTTGGATTTAAATGTGTGCTAGTGGTGGAAAATAGATGAATATAATATATTTATAGCTTATATAAAGATAATATCAATTTATAATGGCTTTATAATATATTTCTAAATGCTAATAATTGTATTGTAGTGTTTATTTGAATTGTATTAAGTGAATGATGTCTAATAACTGTCAAAATCCTCCCATACTTATACCAAAATCCACTGGAGTGCACAGACCTTCAATCCAGATGATGTCACTGCTATTCCCAGCAATTACAGCACTGTGAGGGCCCATCACCTCCCCATGGAGTCCACTTCAAGCATATTCAAAACCCAGACCTCCAGTAAGGACCCTCCATCACAATTAATGATAACACAGACCCATACCATAGATAGAAAATCCAGATAAAAGCGGATACCATAAAGAAACAGGTAAAATAACTCATCCAAAGAGAATATAATGAAACCCAAAGCATATAAAGGAAACAAATGAAATTTCCAAGCCCCCAATAAAATCCCCAAGCATCCATATTAACCCAGCAATGACCTCCCAACCCATAAATCCGTGAATATCCACCCAAGGAAGCAGATTAAGTTGTCCAGACTGAGTGTATGCGCCTAAAATAGATGTTTATGCTTCTTTAGGCGTTGTGAGTCCACTGGATACGTCCATATGACCTAAAATAAGCAGAAAAACAAAGTTTATAGGCTATTAAGAGGCTAAAAACCACTTATAAACCTAAATATACATAATATACTGCATATTTCACTGAATATGAGACTTATGTATACATATAAGCTTATGTATGTCAATAATTACTTCATATCACCTAAGATAAATATATTATGACTACATTAACACCTTAATAAATATTTTTAGGCTATGGATAAGCTATTTAAGCTACTATAATTTATATAATAGAGTAATAATTATATATATATGTAATATAATCATATATATTATTATTTTAACCTTTTTTAAGATATAAGATTAATGTACTTAAGGTTATCTTATTTTAAGTATAAGAAATACTCAGTCCTAGGGATATTTAGGCTGACGGACTCTTTCATTTTCTAGTGGTTTTGGTATTATCAACATTGATATCAGTAAGGGCATAATATCCATAGATGATAAATTTGAATCTCTATGTCCATACTTTAAAGATATTGATGCTATTTATGGAGAGAAAGCTAATGTTAGTCCTGCCAAAATTTTGGATGGTGAAGATGCTATCTCCAAACATGATGTCTTAAAAAATCTTTTCCCATCCTCTTCCTCCACTCAAGCCTCCCCTGTTCTAAATTCAACAAATCTAGATAGCTTTCCAATATATCCTTATGGTGATTAAAACCAATGTGATCCCACTCCAGTAAGTTTTTATTTCTTGTCTAGTTGTCTTATTTTTTTATTTCTAAAAAGGCTAATGAAAAAACCCAGGATCCTCAAGCAAGTAAGTCTGAATATAGCATCAATGATGAAGACAAAAAAGTTACCAAAAAAAAAAATATGAAGACCATCAACTACTTTAAATTTCGACAGTCATAGAAAGCAAAACAGAGATAGTTTTTCCCAAACCCCTTTTTCTTCCATTGATGATTTTCTAAAGAAATGTGAATCTAGTAAGTGATAGCATATCTCTTAATAATTAAGTGAGATTTTCTTATCTTTTTTTAACATTCCTTTTCACTCTAGGTAAAGTTAAAGTTGCAAGAGATATTCTCAACTTTAAAAAAAACAATACAAGCTCTCTTTACAAAGGGACAATAGGGAAAAAGACTTGGAGGAGAAGAAATTTGAGCTTTTTTTACAGAGGGATGAGAGGGCACATGACTTGGAGGAGAAGAAATTTGAGATTTCTTTAAAGAGGGATGAGAGGGCACATGCTTTGGAGGAGAAAAAATTTGAGATAAAGAAAGAGGAGAAGGCTCTTGAGTACAATTTTATATTGGATTAAATGAAACTCAAGTATCAACTTGAAGATGGGTTAAAAAGAAATATTTCTTGAGAGAATGTGTTAAAGCTAATAAATCTATTGAGGAAATTGAATGCTTAATGAAAATGTTTTTTAACTAGTTTTTTTTATTTTGTTTACAAAGTTTTCTTGATAGAATGCATTAAAGCTAATAATAAATCCTCAGCACCCACTCCTCACTGAGATTTGAAACATTTTATTGCAACATTTTAGATTATTTTTTTTGGTTAAATTAATTTTGTTTTATTTCTTTTTGGTAATAATTTCATATGTGCTGACTTTTTAAAGGTCTTGATTCTAGATGATTTTTTTTTGCAAAAAGTTGAAAAACTCATACATCTTCTATTCTTTAGATTCAAACCATTAAATTTACTTTTCTAAATACAGCTAAGTCAAAAAAACTTTATATCTGTTTTAAAAAATTGGCAATACCCTCCCCTGCATTTTATTGAAGCAAGGGGTGGGTATCACTAAATTTTTTTAAGTTATCAATTTCACATGTCAGATTTGAAAATTTGGCAATACCTTCCACTGCATTTTATTGAATTAAGGGGTGAAAATCACCAAAATTTAATATATTTCCATAAATTAATAAATTAATAAATAAAATATATCAAATTTACTAGTTTTAAAGTAATGTAAATTCTTCAAGCCAAAATGCAAAGAAATTCTAGAAACTATGTTTGGGACTTTCCACAGGTATAGGAAAGATGAACCCCATGAATCAAATTATTACTATCATTATTCCCATTTATACAACACAAGTTTGTTGGCCCACTACTTTAGTTTAGTAAATTGAAATATCTGATTTAATTCTTAAAAATTTATGAAAGAATAAAACATATTTGATGACTTTACTAATCCCCATACTTTTAAAATATACTTAAAGTTTTATTCAATTTATTACTTTTACCTTCTTTTTTTTACCTTTTTGACTAATTTGGAAGGAGTAGCCAAAATGAGTAAATTCATTACAAGATTCTAAACCTGGGGGAGCTTGTGTTGTTTGGTTATTATCATTAGAAGAGTTCCAAATAGTTTCTAAGATTTCAGTTCCCAATCCAAAATCAATTATACAGTTGTGATCTGGAAAGCATAGCCCATGACCTTTATTTTTAGCTGGGGAAGGAATAAGTTGTCCAGTTATCAGATTGATATATGAGAAAATTCCAAAATTGAGATAATTGGTGTCATTTTTATCAATATGAATCTTATTTTGGAATCCTGAATGAGTAATAATAACATTTGAAAATAAAAGATATTGGTTGCTAATTTATACCTATTTGAAGTCACACAAATTTGATATTCCAACTTTTGTAGCAAGTTGATGATTCTTTTCAAAAGCTTTATTGAAGAGTTTTTTGAGGCAAAGAGCAATAAAAGTATTGAAAGAAGTTAAGGTGTCCCATAAGCAAAAATCATCATCTTTTTCAGCTTTAGACAAACTTTTAAGTAAAGAATAGATTCCTATGGAAATAAAATTAGTGAAATTATATTAAGAAAGAAACATATATTATCAGACATACCAAGATAATAGCCTTTGACAAATCCTGGTCTCCAACCAAATCCAATCATAATACCAACAAAAAAATTTGTATTCCTTATTGGTAAGTGAACCAAAGCCATTTGAAATTGTCGGACGTTCATCTAGAAGAAGGAGAAGAGGAAGAAGGAAATTTAGAGGAGGAAAAGATATATAACAGATTAAGGAAATAAAAAAAAACAAATGATTTAAAGATGTTAATGAGGAAGCGACGAGTGTTCTTGGGGACTTGACAAAAATGTAAGGTTTTTTTTAAATTATAATATATTTTAACTAGCAATTATTTTTAAATGCACAACAGACAACTGTTATTATTATGAGACTTAAGGAAACCTTTAATTACTTGTATACTTTTTAAATTATATTAAGAATACTAAAATAAAGGATAATAAACATAATGAAATTAATAATGAAATTTGTTTGAGTGTAAATAATGATCCAGCTACAGAGAATTTTCCAAAGCCTTTTATATGCAAAGAACCCTCTGAAGCATCACAAATGAGTACTTACAAAAGAGTAATAAAATGAAACAAGAAGATAAAGGAATAGAACTAAACATAGAGATTGAGAGAAAAACATGAGACAATAAACTAAAACCGTGAGAAAGTAGCCAATTTTCCCACCATAACTTCCCAAAACAATTAATTAAAATAATTAGTAACCAAGTAAGTCTGAAACATGAGAACAGTGAGTAAAAAAATCCAAAACAGACATTATAGTGACATGTAAAGGGTTTAAGTAAAACAAATAGAATTATTTTCACACCAAAAATTCATGTAATCAATTCAATCCAGTTTAAAGCAATTTTAATTAATTGTTTTAACTATGTAATTAATTCAATGATTAGTTTAAATGAAAAATATAATTAGTTTTATTATATTTGTAATTTAAACTGGGGATTTTAATACTATGTTATTAAATAAGTGTTATAATTTATTTAATAATTTTTCTGACACAATTAAGGGTCAAAAAAGCGCCCAATATTATTTTTTAATAATATAAGAAAAGTTTTATTTAATATATAAATTTAATTAATTAATTTAATTACATTATAAGTCAATTTTACACATATAATTATAATATATGTTTGTATATTAATTAATTATTAACTTATAATTATTAAATACATAAAAATGCGCCATTATTTGTATAATATAAAATATATTATGCTTAATTTAAATGTATAAATAATTTATATAGCAATAAAATTAATATAACACTTATATTTAATAAGATAATTATATAATTTTATTATGCAATAAAATATTAATTTATATACATCAAATGCAATTCTTACGCCCTCTTTCAGATCCAATAAATCAACATATCATTTACTGGGCTCCTGGTATAGCCTGGCTGACAAAAATAGTGTTATTATGAGATTGGATACTTGATTAAAGGTTTGATCTTTTGAAGCATTAAAAGAATGATTTTCATAAATAAATGTGATTTAAAAGAATTACTGATAACTGCTTTGATTTCATTGTCTCCTGATTTGGTTAAATATATTAAATCTTCTGGTAACTCATTTTAATAAGAATTTTTTTGATCCACTCTAGTTTTATAGTATTCAATATTTGATATATGGCCAAATAAGCAATCCAAATGAATTTTCATTTTTAAATTTCTTTTACTCTGCTTACTTCAAACATCAATATTATTATTTTTGATATTTTGGATGATGATTGAAATGAAGTTGAATTTGAAAAATACAATAAAGATGATAAAGATAATGATGATAGAGAAGTAAGAGGTGATTCTGAAAAAATAGAAATTTTTTTCTCTGAAAAATTGGATGATGATTAAAATGAAGTTGAATTTGAAAATGATGATAAAGATGATAAAGAGGATGATGATAGAGAAGTAAGAGGTGATTCTGACAAACTAGACATTTTTCTCTCTGAACAAAAGAAAATTTGTGTCAAAAACCAAAAAAATAAATTGGCAAAAAAATAAAACTCACAAAATTTAGTGTGTTTCTTCAACCTTATAAATTTTATTGATAAAAATTAATCCAAATAATTGTTTTTTGAAAAGAAATCAATTACTAGAACTGTCCTTGAAAAAAAAATTGAAACAAAATAAAAATAAAATAAAATAAAAACAAACATCAGAAAATTTATTTCCCAAAAAAATGAATTTTAAAAAAATTTGGTGTTAGATATACCAAGTAAATTCCTGGAAAAAAAAAGATAAAAATAAATTATAATCAAAAATTTAAATCAAAAAAAAAATTTGTATCAGAAAAACTATTCCCAAAAAAAAAATTCAAAATTATTAACATACCAAATTTTTTTTGAATCAGCTTGAACCTTAAAAAATGTTTTTATAATATTCTGTTAAAAAAATACAAAAAAAAAATACAAAATAATATTAATAAAAAGAATAAAAATTATATTTTACAAACCCCCATATTACCCCTCCATGTCTGCCTCATTTCCCTCTTTTTGGTGTCCTCAAACCCCCCCCTCCCCCTTCTTGATCTCCTCAAAATACCCTTACCCCCATTTTTCACCAGTTCCTCCCCCCTTTTACAATACTCTTGTCGATGGGCCTCTTGGTCTAGAAGATTTATTTGGAGTTTCTACGGGGACGTCAAGTAGATTATTGGACTTTCAAAGGCAGTGTACGTATTTCTCTTATCCTTATGATTATTTACTCAAATTAAAGAGGTGAGATATAAAATTTTTATTATAATTAATGATTTAGAAGTATGTGAATGTAAATACTAAAACAATAATAAATAGTAATAAATCTTTAAGTATAATAAATGTTTGGTAATATAAGTAAGTAATGGAATGAATCAAAAACAACCAGAAAGGAAGGCCTTTTATAGGCAAATGAGAGAAAAAGAACGGTGTAAAAATCCTAAATACAGTAGTATGAGAAAAGAAAGGAATATTCAAGAAAAAAATTTCCAATTAATAAGCTTTTTCCAAAAAGAAGGTGTCAGAAAAGTGTATTTACTGTATATGACAGAAATAAATGAATGCATTTAAAATTTACTGTAAATTTCAATTTTAAATAAGTAATTTGAATTTTTTGTAGATAGTTAATTTTATTTAAATTTTTATTTTATTTTAATATTAATTTCTATTTCTTTTTAGCCTGTCATTGAGCACGGTGTTAGAAAATAGAAATATAAGGGACATTTTAATATTAATTTTAATTATTCACTAACTTTACCATTTTGTAATTAGTTAATTTGTTATGGGTAAATTTAATGTAAATAAATTATAATTAATAAAATTAAAATAATAAGGTGTGGCTTCATACAGTAAAAAATTAATTATTTTACTGGGTAAGTCTAGCAGCCTGGATGACACTCCCTAACTCTAAAAAAAACAATAAAAAAAATGCTATGATTTTTTCTTTTTATATTTCTTTAGCAAATTAGGAAGATTAGATATCTCCTTTCCAGGTATCCAAAAAAAATATTCAGAAGATTTATTCTTGAATCTGAATAATTATTCTGTACCTTTTTCAGAAGTAACTATTCTGTCATTTAGAATTTTTTCAATTTCTGCTGTCTCAGTGAATTCATTAGGGGTCATTTTTGGTCTTCCCTCCTTTTTGGAAATAAATCACTATTGGATGTGTAAGGTTGCAAAAGAGATATTGGAAAAACAGGATGTTTTCTGTCATATGGAGAATACAAAATAGCTTCAACTGCATTATCTCCAACCATTCTTCTGACAAAAAATGGGCCAACAAATGGGTCTTTCAATTTGTTATTACCTTGTAAATTGAAGTGGACTGTAGAAATCAACACTTCATCACCCTTTTTAAAGTGTATTCTTTATGGGATTTGTCCCATCTCTTCTTCTCATATTCAAAGGATTTTTCAATACATTGTTGAGAATGAATTCTGAAAAGTTGTTGCATTTGAAGAAAAGATTTTACACCAGGATGTAAATTCAATTTAGGTATTTTATTATTGAGAATTTGGGCAGGATTATTTGGAACATATCCAAGCCAGAGCTCAAAAGGCTTTCTTTAAGTAACAGAATAAACAGTGCTATTATAAGCAAATTCCAACCCAGGAAATAAGGTAACCCAATTGTGAGTGAATTTGTCATTGTCTTTATACTCAAGGCCAAAGGCAGAATACCTTCTTATCATGTCCTCTAAAGTCTGAATAATTCTTTCAGCTGATTCATCAGTGTGAGGGTGATGGGAAGCAGAAAGTTTCAGATCACAACCACAAACATCCATCAGAGACATACAAAATTCAGAGGTAAATTTAGGGTCTCTGTCAGAGATTATGGCCTTAGAAAAACCAGAAGTATTAAACATATGAGACCACCATAAGAAGGCTAATTCTTTAATGGAAACATCCTTGTGGATAGGGATGAATTTACACATTTTTGTGAATCTGTCCACAATAGCCCAACAAGAGTTATAACTGTCTTTTCCAGCAATGGGTAATCCTGTTAAAAAATCCATGCTTATTATCCACCATGGTGCATCAGGAGGTTCAATATGTTGCATTAATCCAGCTCTCTTACCAGTCAATCTTTTTGATTTTTGGCAAGAATCACAAGATTCAACATATAATTTGGTGTCTTCAGACATATTAACCCACCAAGCAGTGTTTTTAATTCTGATCATTGTTTTTTCAAGATCAAAATGTCCAGCTAATATGTCATCATGACAAATTTTCAAGATTATTTCTTTTATAGAAGGAGGAATAACAATGACATTACTCAACTTTCTTCTATAATAGAGGTAGCCTTCATCAATTGAAAATTTACCTTTCTCCAAAGCCTTCTGGTACTTTGTTGGAAGGGGTTTAATTAATGCTTGTATTGAAGCATTCTTTGGATCATTTAATATGGTGCATAACTTTTTTATGTCAGTGTCCTTATCATATGAATCCAGAATAAGCTGTAATAGCTCTTCCTCCACATCAACCACATATATCCAATGAATATGAATAATTTCATTCTCAGGATCATAAGCAGGATTAGAGTCATCATTTGGTAAAGGTAACCTTGATAACATATCCACATTTGAGTGAACAATACCAGCCCTATTAATAATTTTCATTCTCCCTCTGTATTCCTGAAAAGCTAACTGCCATCTGAACCTATTTCTGTTAGGTGTTTTCAAGTTTAAAAGGGATTTAACTGCACTGCAGTCAGTGAAAAGTTCAAATTTCTGGTCATCTAGGTAATAATATAGCTTTTCTAGAGGCCAAACTAAGGATAAAAATTCAAGCTGAGTGGCACTATATTTCAATTCACTATTTCTCAAGGTTATTGAAATATAAAAAATTACTACTTCTGATACTTTATCATTCATCACTTGTTTTTGATGGAGGGCAGCACCAACACCAATAAAATTGGCATCAGTGTACAAAACAAATGGTTGATTAAAGTCAGGTAAAGCAAGAATTGGTGCTGACATCAAACAATGTTTCATATTGTCAAAAGCTCTCTGTCTTTCACTATTCCAGAAAAAAGCAACATCCTTTCTAGTCAATTGGGTAAGGGGTAAAGCTATGACTTGGTAATTTCTAATATACTGTCTATAGTATCCACACATTCCCAAAAACCTCTGGAGCTCTCTAACTGTGGTAGGAGCCTTCACCTGTTGTATGGCTGCCACTTTGTTTTGGTCAACACATATATGTAAACGTGAAACAACATGACCAAATACTTTTAAAGAATGAAAACCAAATTTACATTTCTTCAAAGCAAGTGTCATATTAATTTCATCCATTTTGTGGAACACTTTACACAGGTGGTTAAGATGGTCCTCAAATTATTTTGAGAATAAAATTATATCATCAATATAAACCATTAGCCATCCTTCAATTATCTCTTGATGGAATGTGTTATCCAAAACTTTTTGAAAACTGAAGGGGAATTTTTAGGGCCAAATGGCATCCTAACATACTTATATATGCCCATATGAGTAGCAATCATCAGAAAAGTCTGGGAATTCTTCTCAACAGTTACCTGGTGATATCCCTTGTTACCATCCAGACAGATTATATATTTAGCCCCTTGTAAGGTAGAATGTACAGAGCTAATTCTAGGTAAAGGATAGATATCATCAACAGTATAAGTGTTTAATGCTTTATAATCACCACATAACCTGGCTTTATCTTTCTTATAAGAAATTAGGAAAGGTGATATAACACAATATTTAGGTGTTCCACTACCTTTTCAATAATATTCATTTTCAAAAGGGTAGATATATTGTGTTCAATACCTTTTATCTTTGTGGGAAAAGCAGGATAAGGCTTCTTCTTTAAACTAGGTGGTATGTCAGTTAATGGACAAGATAATGAAAGTTTCATTTCTTCTTTAACTAATCCTAGCTCATGTAACCCATGAGCAAAGGCCATAGGAAAGGATTTCATCAATTTAATGATGGAATCTTTATCCTCACCAGAAAGTTGTTCTCCAAAAGAAGCATTGTAAATTTCAGACATAAGGGCATGCATTTCTTTTGTAGATCTTCCTTTATATTGAACCACAGAATTACATGTGTTCAATTCTGGTTTTAATAATTTTTTGGGGGAGGAAATCTTAAATTTTCTCTTCCCATTCATCCCCATTGTTAAAAATTGGTTTGAAGGATCCAATTTTATGCCATACTTTGTTAAAATATTATTTACTATAATAAACCAACTGCTTAAGTTATCATTTTTCATGACAACAAAATCACAAATAGCTCTTACAAAACCATGGTTATATTTAAAAAACACTGTGGCTTTGTATTTACAGATGGGGGACAAAACAGAGCCATAAACTCTCCAATTTTCAGAAATGATAGGCATAAGTTTTGATTTATAGTCTTGATTCACTGTAGCAAGTGCTTTTTTAGATACTACACTTCCTCCAGCTCCAGAATCCAGAACAACTTCAATGCTGGTTCCGTTGATCAAGACTGGTGCTTTGAGAGGGGCAATAACAATTGAGCTATCTTAAATGTTCCTAATGATCTCAGCATCCTCAACTGTAGATAAATCATTATTATAAATAACAATAGTATTTAAATAATGAATATCTTCTTCCAGAATCAAGATTTCTTGTTGAGATTCATAATATATATTGCTGGCACAATTACTTGACGTATCATCCAGTGCTATTGTGTCATCAGCATGCTCCTCAGTTTGTTCAAAAGATTTATTTTCTTGTCACAAACATGGCCTTTCTTCCAAGGCTTTTTGCACTTGAAGCAAGTGTTTGTTGCATACTTTTTAGGTGCAACAGGGGCAGAAGGTTTACCAACCTTTTACAGAGGTCTCTGTTGATAAGTGGAGGGTTTCTCCAAAGGGGTTCTAGGAATGAATCTTCTGGCATCACTCTTGTTGTTTAGAAGGATATCATTACAAGTATTAATGAATAAAGAGGGTTCTCTGGAGAACTCAGTCCTAGCCACTATCAAGTCTCTCAAAGACATTGGTAATTTATAAAGGATCCTGTCCTTCCATAGCTCAAACTCCATATTTGGGTCCATTTCCCTCAAGATCTTAACCAGTTTAATTAATAACTCAATAGGTTTATCAGTAGATGAGCTATATCTAGTTTCCTCATACTGCCTTTGTTGAGCCATCCTAAACTTGGAGCCACCAAATTGTGCTTTAATCAATTTCTTCCAATCTTCCGATGAGTAGTCATTCTTATCCAAGAGAACAGATTCATACCACATTAGGGCTACATTGGTAAACAAAGAAATTAACTTAGACACAATTTTCTCATCTAGGAGTTTGTAAGAATTTTTCAAGTTATCAATTCTGCAAATGAATTTCTGCCAATCAGAAGAAGAATCACCATCAAATGTTGGATACTGGTCAAGTTTTGGCCAATTCTTTTGATTTGAAGGAGTCTCCTTAGTATTAGCTTGTTTCTGAGTAAGAAGCAGCTGTAACCTTTCCAATTGTGCAGTAATCTCAATGTTTGATCCTTCTGTTGAAGATCCTGGTGCATCATCAATTTTTGATGGAAACTCAGTGGTATCAACAGGCATTTCTGAATCTAATTTTACCTTAGATGAACTAGCAATTTGTAAATTTGGAGGATCCTGTACCATATGCTCCTTCACAGAAATGTCAGAATATTTTTGATCATTAAACAATGAATTCAATTTCTCTTCAATGGTTGTTAGTCTGGATTTCACTCTTGGAAAACTAGATAAACTCTCATTGACTGTTGCAAAAGATAATTGAGTTTTATTTTGAAAAGAAGAATAATGATCACTCAATCTTTTCAGGTTCATCTTATCTACCTCTAACTCCTGGCAACAGGATGACACAGTATCTTGTAGTTTAGACAAATCATTTTTGATATTTTGCCATAAAGTAACTTTCTTTTCATGAGTTACTTTGTAATGAAACAAATCATCAGAAACTCTCTGTAACTCACTTCTCAATGCTTGATAACCCTGTTCAGTTAACAAACTATTATATTTCTGAGTCAGTTGCATGTTGTTCATTATATGATTTTGTTTAGCAATAATATCCCTCAAATATTCATCATTATTTTTTGCTACATCTGGAGTGTTTCTCAATAAAGAAACAGTGTAACTTTCCAGATTCTCATAAACCTCAGGATCAAGTGTTTCATTAATAATAGCCATATCAGGATTTATCATTGAAGTAGCAATTAAAACTAAAGGATTTGATACATTCGTATGTTGAGTTATTTGTATACTCTTACCAGCCTCTACTGGTCTCACAGTTTTATATCCTCTTCCATAATTACATGAAGGAACTGAATTAGAAACAAGAAATGGTACTTGAGATTCAATAGAGGGGCTTACCAAGGCTTGGGCAAGATCTGAATATTGTTTTTTTTATTTTCTGCCTCCTTGATAAGGCTGAGGATGTGTGGGGTTGAATTGACTGGGTCTAGATGGACCTGGCTGAGTCATTTGAGGCTGCTGATGTTGAGACAGATAATCCCACTGGGTGTTTAACTAATCTTACTGCCACTTTGATACTTTCACATTTTGTAGTTTCTGGGGAGCCAATTGTGGAAGATCCCTGGGGGGAGGAGGTCTCCTCTTCTCTTGAAGAAAGGCATCTATTTTTCTTACCTTTTCTTCTAGTGAGTCTGTTCTTGCT
Organism: Hemileia vastatrix; assembly: GCA_030280995.1. Classification (NCBI taxonomy): domain Eukaryota; kingdom Fungi; phylum Basidiomycota; class Pucciniomycetes; order Pucciniales; family Zaghouaniaceae; genus Hemileia; species Hemileia vastatrix. The sequence continues at coordinate 5,977,845 of JASXTE010000009.1, forward strand.
CTCATTCTTAAGTTCTCTGTCCTCAGTTCCTTTATGTGGGTGGAGAGATTCTTTACTTGCTGAGGTAAAGGCATTTTTTTTTATTTTGAAGCCTTTGGGAAGTCCTTCTAGGGGGTTGATGGAAGGCTTTTGTTCCTGAGCATTTGTCTCCACTAGTATTTCCACTTCCTCCATTTCCACATCCTGATTGGTTCAATGATTGATTAATTTGAGCCAATTTTGTAGTAAAGGGAGAGCTTACAGAAGTAGCTTCATCATAATCAATCAGATCCAATTCCTCTTCACATGTAGAAGAAACACCTTGATCAGTCATTTTTTTTAATTTAACCTGAACTGAGGGAAGGAAATATTAAGATGTATTAGTTTTATTTTTGCTTTTCTCAAAAGAAAAATAAAAAGAATTTAAAAATCTTCAGGAAAAAAATCAACTGAAATAATAATCAAAATTTTTATCAACTCAAAATTATTTTATAACCAGAATTAAAAGAAATCAACTGAAGAAACAAAAATAATTTTTTAATAAACAAATTAAATTTTGATAATTATCAGGATTAAAATAAACTGAAGGATATTTAATTACCAGGACTTGATGTCAACTGAAATAATTTTAATATAATTTATTTTTATTAATATTTTATTGTCAGGACAATTTGTCAACTGTAACAATAATTTCATTTTAATTTATCAGGACAAAGTCAACTGAAAAAAAAATAATATAATATAATAATAATAAAATGCTTTATATTACTTCTAGGACTAAGAACACTATAGCTCTATCTTTGTCAACTAGGAAAAAAAATTAAAAATTCCAAATTACCAGACACCTCCCCCTGTAAAATGAGCAAATTAATGCCACTTACAGAGTGCTGAGTAAAAGGAAATACATAGAGTATGAAGAGTGCAAAGTGACCCACAAATAGTAATCAATATAATTACCACAAATATATATGACTATAGTCAATATATAAGCTTAAGTTTTGGACCGCGGTTTGATTCCCATTTGCAGGAATAAATAAGTCACATGACTGATGACATTTGTGCTTTTCGTCGTCCTCTCTGTCCATATAGGTACCTCGATGGCAATGGTCCCACGGTCTCCAGCCTCAAGATATCTATGTGATGTCAATGATTCGGAAAGGGTCCCAACTGTTGATGGGCCTCTTGGTCTAGAAGACTTATCTGGAGGTTCTACAGGGACATCAAGTGGATTATTGGACTTTCAAAGGCAGTGTACATATTTCTCTTATCCTTATGATTATTTACTCAAATTAAAGAGGTGAGATATAAAATTATTATTATAATTAATGAGTTAGAAGTACGTGAATGTAAATACTAAAAAAGTATTAAATAGTAATAAATCTTTAAGTATAGTAAATTTTTGGTAATGAAAGTAAGTAATGGAATGAATCAAAAACAACAAGAAACAAAGGCCTTATATAGGCAAAGGAGAGACAAAGCACAGTGTTAAAATCCTAAATACAATAGTATGAGAAAAGAAAGGAATATTCCAGAAAAAAATTTCCAATTAATAAGTTTGTTCCAAAAAGAAGGTGTCAGAAAATTGTATTTACTGTATATGACAGAAATAAATGAATGTATTTAAAATTTACTATAAATGTCAATTTTGAATAATTAATTTGAATTTTTTGTAGATAGTTAATTTTATTTAAATTTTTATTTTATTTTAATATTAATTTCTATTTCTTTTTAGCCTGTCATTGATCACAGTGTTAGAAAATAGAAATATAAGGGACATTTTAATATTAATTTTAATTATTCACTAACTTTACCATTGTGTAATTAGTTAATTTGTTATAGGTAAATTTAATGTAAATAAATTATAATTAATAAAATTAAAATAATTAGGTGTGGCTTCATCCAGTAAATAATTAATTATTTTACTGGGTAAGTCTAGCAGCCTGGTTGACAACTCCTCCCCCTCTCCCCTCCCCCCTCCCCTCTTTCCTTCCCTCCTCCCCATAGTTATATACCTAAACAAATTGCTTAGTGATTTGTTTAGGGATAAAAGGGGGGAGGAGCCAAGGAAAGAGGGGAGGGGAAAGGGGGGATTGAGGCAGTCAAGAAGGGGGAAAAGAAGGGAAAAAGAGCAGGACAAGAGAGAAAAGAGGGAGAGAAAAAAAATTAGTTTAACCTTGAAAAAAAATAATTGAAGCACTTACAAAATAAAAAAAATAAATAAATAAATAAAAGCAAAAAAACATGATTCCCAAATAAAAAATCAATAAAAATGAAAAAATGACTTACCTGGTGAGATGAGTTAAAAATGCAACCAAAATATTTGAGGGATGTTTGAGGAGAGGAGGAAAAGGGTATGAGTGAAGAATGAAAAAAGAAAAACTGAAAAATATGTGATTTTATGTTGAGCTGGTGAAAGAAAACCAATGAGCCATACAAAAAAGAGATATTCACTGTAAATTTCAAGAAAAAAATGAATATGAAACAAACAAAAATAGCAAGCCAAGTGAATAAATTATACAAAGTGGACATTTGGAGAGTATGAAAACAAAAAATTAAAAGGGTTGTGTGTCAAAATGGTGGAGGGTGATTGGAATAATGACAGAGCGTATGCCGGTTGAATGAATGTTTTGTGATTCAAGGGAGGGGAGAGCCAGCGCTGGTTCAAGATCCTCTTCTTCATAAAGATCATTCCACACATCCTTTAAATCAGCTAGGATATTGTGGAGTATAATACAAGTCATTATCCAATAATTTGCAGTTTTTATATTTATTTTTTTTGAAATTGGATTCTGAGTTCTCAGAGACTAGAAAATCTTCCCTTTAAAATCCCAATAGCGTGTTCAATCCGTACTCTTGATTGGTAAAGGTGATAATTAAAGGTGGTTTTGGCGTCATTCTCTAAAGTTGCGCCACGGAAAGAAGGTATAATGTACTTTCCACTTGCGTATGCTGAGTCTGCAAGGAGGTACTGAGATTCATCAAAATATGAGTCAGGACTCTGAGAAATCCTCATTCTTTGGAAGACAGAAGAGTCATGACATGAGCTGGGGCAGTTACTATGAAAAGCAATAAACGTTTTTTTGACTTCACAGACAAGTTAAAAGTCAATAGAGTATCTACAAAGAAGATTAAAAATTAGTTTATGAAAGATGTTAAATTGGAGAACATTTTGAAGTAACCTTTTTTTGCGATCAAAATAATGGTTTCCATCATGAGCAGGATTTTGACTCAAAGGTATAGTTGTACCATCAAAAAAACCTACACATCCAGGGAAACCTTCAGCTTGCATTACTTGAGAGGATTCAAGTTTCTGTTGTGGAGTTGGCCAAGAAAGTGTTTGAGCCTTGATAGAAAGGATAGCAATCATGCAGCACTTGTTGTATAATATGACTGTACCATATCCTATGGTAAAGAGATTATCTAAATGTCTTATAGAAGCAATATTTCCGTTTGAACCAAAGCAACATAGTGTGACAGCAAGTTGAAAAGCAGGATCACACTGTTTGCTCAGGTAATTATTATAGAAGATAGGATGATTGGAGATGAGTTGAGAAAGTTTGAATAAAGAATCAGGAGAAGTTCAAAAAAGTTGTGTGAAGTTTAAATGAGGAATGTTGAGAATGGAGTGGAGATCATATCTGGGATCATGATAAAGATTTGGCCCCCTTGGGATGATGTAACACTTTTTGGAAAGAAAAGACATATAAACTAAAGTGTCTTCCAAACCAGAGTCAGAATCAGAGTCAGCAACTAAAGCTAAACTAATAGCATTCATAGCTGTGTGAAGTTGCTTTCTAGTAGAAAGGTGCTTCATTATTGTTGGTAGAAAAGGTTGTTCGTAGAAGGTTTAGGTGATGAGTGGGAAGTGTGAATTAGCCGCCAAATGAGCAGGTTGGGTGTGTAGATAGAGAAAAATGTTATGTTTTTGCCACCAAAATTCTGTATCATAGAGTGATGAGATACATAAGGATGATATCTTCAAGTATATGTCATGTGAACTTTATACAAATCAATCATGAATGTGATGAGTTAGGGATCAGGAATTAGGAACAGAAATTGGGGTATAAGAGGCAGTATAACACATTATTGTGGATTCAGTATCCACTAGCCCTGGGGCTTGTGGATAAGAATCTTTTGCAATTAATAATGTCTGATCCTGGGAAGAAAAATTTCTGATCCATAATTGTGGATCCCTGAAAATTGATACCCCCTATTATTTCAAATAGATTATCTCTGTTTTTATCTACTTTCTGGACTCAAATTTGTTGACAACTTAATATTAGAAGGAATATTTCCACTTCTTATCATCCTGAAAACAATGGTCAAACCAAAAATATGAATCAAATCCCCAAACAAAATATTCAAATGTATGTCAACTACCAACAAGACTATTGGACCACATGTTTACCATTGATCAAATTTCCTTATAACAACTTGACACATTCTTTGAAAAAACAATCTCCTTTGGAAAAAATCTATGGAAAAGATCTTTGATTCAATCCAATTTATGTAGAAATGAATCATCCTGCTCAAAATTATCTTCAAACAATTTCACAACTTCCAGGAAAACTCCAACCCCTCCTCAAGGCAGAAAATTGAAGAGATAAGGAACAGGCTGACAAACATGGACAATCTGATCCACCTTTTAAACCAGGCTATAAAATTGCCTTGACTCTAAAAATATTCAAACAACTCAAGCATCAAGGAAATTATCAGAAAAGCACTTGGGTCCATTTGAAATTGATTCAGAAGTATCTATAAATGAATTTTGACTCAATTTACCTTTAAAATGGCAATATATTCATCCTATTTCTCACATATCTCTTCTGGAACTGGCTTGAGAGATATACCCAGGAAAGAACCAACCCCCTCCAGAACCAGTCAAAGTAGAAGATAATCTAGAGTGGAAAGTAATTCAAATTATTGATTCAAGAAGGTAAAAGGGGAAGCTTTAATACCTTGTAGAATGGGAAGGCTACCTTGATGATTCAAATAAAACATCCTGGGAACTGGCCATCAATGTTTTAAACTGTCTTGAACTTTTAAAATCTTTTCACTTAAAATATCCTAAAAAACATAAACTATAAATTCAATTTTCTTCCTGTAAATCTTTTAAAACATTTTTCTTTTTCTTTTTATTTTCTTTTTTTCTAAATCAATTTTAAATTTCATATATACTTTTCTTTTCATTTCTCTTCATTTCTAAAATTTCTAAATACTCAAACAAATAAAATTCAAACTAAAATTAAAATAAAATAAAATAAAATAAAATCAAAATAAATTTAAATAAAACTAAATTAAAATTTCTGTTTCTCTAAATCTTACTACACAAAATTATGTATTTTATCAATTGTTTTATTTCTTAAAACTTCAATTCAATTTATTTTTCAAATCGAAATTTGTTCTTTATTTCTTTTCTTTTTCTTTTTCTCTTTCTTTTTCTCCTTTCTCCTAAATCATACATCTCTCAATCATCAATGTCTTCTTTAAATACAAGCATATACTGACAGATTTGGAAATAACTACCTTTTTGAGTTCCAGATTCCAAACACAATAATTGGGTGTCCCTTCCTTATATTAAAGCATTTCACACTTCTTTGAATTAGCTGAGAACTTCTCAGGATTCTGAAGTTTATCAAGAAAAAGCATAACATGCACAACCAAAAAGTCTAAAATGAAGTGCAGATTTCAAACCAAATTGGCACTTAAATTTTGAAAAAAAGTCACTTATTTCAAGAATGGGTGTCTGTTATGACCTCAAAACACCACTTTTTTCCTGATTTTTTTTCACAACCACATGTTGGTCACATCATTGCTTCCTTGCCCACCCTGTACCTGTCACACCTGACACCCAGACCCCAATCCTCTCATCAATCCTTGGCACATGCCCCTCACTGTGATTTGAAACATTTTATTGCAAAATTTTAACCAAAAAATTTTTTTCCTTCTTTTTGTATATTTTCAACCTCTTAATTGTTTTTATTTTTACATAACAGTTTCTTAATGCCTCCCAGAATTTCCATCACTCAAAAGGCAACTCAAGAAAAGTGTCATCCAGGCTGCTAGACTTACCCAGTAAAATAATTAATTATTTACTGGGATGAAGCCACACCTTATTATTTTAATTTTATTAATTATAATTCATTTACATTAATTTTACCTATAACAAATTAACTAATTATAAAATGGTAAAGTTAGTAAATAATTAAAATTAATTTTAAAATGTCCCTTATATTTTTTTTTCTAACACTGTGCACAATGACAGGTTAAAAGAGATAGAAATTAATATTAAAATAAATAAAAATAAAAATTTAATATTCAAATAAAATTAACTACCTACAAAAAATTCAAATTACTTATTTAAAATTGACATTTACAGTAAATTTTAAATACATTAATTTATTTCTGTCATAGACAGTAAATACACTTTTCTGACACCTTTTTGGAACAACCTTATTAATTGGAGATTTTTTTCTGGAATATTCTTTTCTTCTCTCAGACTACTGTATTTTGGATTTTAACACCGTTCTTTGTCTCTCCTTTGCCTATATAAGGCCTTCCTTTCTGGTTTTGTTTGAGGATCCATTCTTTACTTACTACATTAACAAACAACTTATTCTATTTAATTCTTTATTACTATCCATTATTTTTTTTAGTAATTACATTTACATAGTACTATCTCATTAATTTATAATTAAAATTAAAATTCTTACCTCTTATATTTGAGTAAAACAAATAAAAAGATATACAAACATACTCTAACTTGTAAATCCTAAATTTCCACTGTTACCGCCATTGGACCGCCGTTAAAAACCTTCTAGACATAAGAGACCCCTTGACAAAAAGCTTCATCACAAAGGTCTTCCCATAATGCAAGCCCCTCACCTGATATATCAAAGTCTGGAAAGCTAAAAAAAAAGGAAGATTATCTCATCATTATCAAATTACTCAAAATTAAATCAAATTATGATGCATGTTTTGGTTGTGAGTAGTACACCCAAATCAAATTTAAACCTTCATCAAAGGTCAATGGCTTTTTGTCAATGGAAAATGAAGTAAATAAAAAAATAAAAGGGAGAATTGAAATAAAACCTAAGCCAATGAAGGAGAGGTTCAAAATTTATCAATCAAAATATAAAAAGGCTCATTTTCCTTGCACCTTTACTGGCTTTGGTATTGATGATTATAATTTGGAGAATGGAAGTACTTATTTTTCCAAAAATCCCAATGTCATGTTTCTTCTCTATGAGGAAATGGCTATTCTTTTTGGTTCCTGATTTAATAGTGACTTTTAATCTTATCAAAAATAGTTATATCATGAGATTCTGATAACACCATTTTTTCTTACTGGACTCTAAAATAGGGGGTGTCAGTTCTGGCAAATCCGCACTTACAAATCCGCACTTAAATTTGACCAAATCTGCACTTATTTAAGTGCAGATTTCTGAAACACACTAGCCCCAATACTGGTGGATTTCAAAATGAAATAAGTCACTTATTTCAAACAAATCCACACTTTATCAACAAAAAGTACTGATTTCACCATCAAGTCCCATTTCACTTATTTTTCAGCATCATCCCAATCATACACAGCACTCCACAGAATAACACTTCATTACTCAAAGCATTGTACATCATTTACATTTTCATATCATATCATATAAGATTCATGCCTTCCTCACTTTCAAATCATGATAAATTACATAAAGAAATGACTTTCATGGCTCTTGAGCTGCTCTTAGACTCTGATTGTGATTCTAATTCTGATCTAGAAGAAGATTTTGTCTTTTTATCAAAAATGGCCATGAAACATTACCTTCTTCCCAGAAAGCCTCAAGTACTTCATACCCCCAAGTAAACCATCCAAAAATTTCTTAACCTATATACACCCAGTTTTAGACAGTTGTTAAGGACTTCTCCAGAATTTTTCCTTAAATTGCTTGAGCTTATTCAGAATCATCCCATATTTCACAATAATTCTCAAAAAGAACAACGACATCCTTCAATTCAATTGGCCATCACACTATGTTGTTTGGGTTCCAATGGTAACTGAGCCGCTTTGAAACATTTAGAAAATGTCTTTGATTTAGGGTATGGTTCAGTTAACACTTATACCAAACAATGAATAACTGCCATCAACTCCTTTGAATCTCAACTTCTCATCTGGCCAACAAAATGAGAGCGACTTGAATCATCTCAGGTTATGAAAGCAGAGGGCTTCCCAGGATGTATTGGTTTTGTTGATGGTACTACTATTCCTTTGACCCAGAAGCCTTCTCAAGGTGGAAACAATTACTTTGACCTTAAAAATAGGTAGATTATTTTTAACTCCTTTCATTCTCTTTTAAACTAACACAAATAACTGTATCTTCTTTATAGATATTCAATTTCCGTTCAGCTTATATGTGACATTAAAAAAAAAATTATCATTCTTTTCTGGATATCCTGGCTCATGTCATGACTCCTACGTCTTCCAAAGAATGCAAATTTCAAATAAACCTGAAAAATTCTTTGATGAAGATCAGTATCTTCTTGCATATTCTGCTTATGCGAATGGAAAGTATGTACTTCCTTCCTTTTGGGGAGAAGCTTCAGAAGACAGTCAAAATGCCAAGTTCAACAATCATTTGGAAAAGTCAAGAGTCCGTATTGAACATTCTATTGGAATCTTGAAAGGCAGTTTTTCTAGCTTTAGGGAATTAAGAAGTCCTCTTAGAAATAAATCTGAAATAGAGGCGGTGATCAACTGGATTCTGTGTTGCACTATACTTCATAACCTACTTGCTGACCTCAAAGATCAATGGTTAGAGCTGTATGAAGATGAACAAGTTGATTCACCTCCGACTATATCCAACACTTCTATTTCTCAATCAACTAGTATAAGGGCAAATATTCTTCCAATAACACTCCAACATTTTTCAACACAATTTTAATTTTTTTTCATACTCTTCAAATGATCAATTTGTATGTTTTACTCACTGAGAATGGCAATTTTTTTCGCATACTTATTTTGTTTTTGAATTTGCTGTTAAAGTCTTATTTTTTATCTCTCTGTGTTTTCTTTCATCAACTCAACATGAAATCAAATATTTTCTGAAAATGCATATTTTTTCAGTCGCTCTCTTTTTTTTCTTCACTCATATATGTTTCCTCCTCTCTTCTTACATCACTCAAGAAATTTCAATTCTATTTCTTTTTTCTCAACTCATCTCTCCAGGTAAGTCATTTTTTCATTTTTACTTAATTTTTTGCTAATTTTTTTTTTTTGGTTTTTTTTGGTTTTTTTTGTTTTTTGAAAGTGCTTTTTTTTAAATTTATAGGTAAAATGATCAATTTGAATGTTTTATTCACTGAGAATGGTAATTTTTTTTTGCATATTTATTTTGTTTTTGAATTTGCTGTTTAAGTCTTATTTTTTTATCTCTCTGTGTTATGTTTCATCAACTCAACATGAAATCACATATTTTTTCAGTCGCTCTCTTTTTTTTCTTCACTCATATCCGTTTCCTCCTCTCTTCTTACATCACTCAAAAAATTTCAATTATATTTCTTTTTTCTCAACTCATCTCTCCAGGTAAGTCATTTTTTCATTTTTACTTAATTTTTTACTAATTTTTTTTTTTGGTTTTTTTTGTAAGTGCCTTTTTTAAAATTTATAGGTAAAATTAATCTTTTTTTCTCTCTCCCTTCCCTCTTTTCTCTCATTCATCCTATTCTTTATCCCCCCTTGGCCTGGGCTTCTTCCCACCTTTACCCTCTCCTTGGAATGGATATATCCCCCTTTTCCCCCCTTTGGCTGCCTTATTCCCCCCTCCTTGGCTCACTCTAACCTCCCTATTCTCCCTCTTTGATCTCACCTCTCCCTTTCTCCCCCTTTTTGGTGTTCTCATTTCCTCCCCTCATTCATTTCTCTCCAACCCCCCTCTAAATCCCCCTTCCAAATAAACCCCAATCCCCCCCTATCACCCCCTCCAATCCCCCCTCCTTTCCCCTTCAGAACCCCCCCAAACCCCCCCTGAAATCCCCCTCAAAATACCCCCAATCCCCCCCCTCAAAATCCCCCTACCCCCCCCCTCATTCCTCCTTAACAATTTGCTAACAAATCTTTAAGTTACTGAATGATTACAATTAATCGTTCATTAACTTAATGATTCTCTAACAAATTGTTTAGCAAATCATTAAGTTAATGAACAATTATGATTAATTGTTCAGTAACTTAACAATTTGTTAGTGAATCATTAAGTTAATGAACAATTATTATTAATTTTTCAGTAACCTAACAATTTGTTAGTGAATCATTAAGTTAATGAACGATTATGATTAATTGTTCAGTAATTTAACGATTTGTTAGAGAATTTTTAACAAGGAATGAGGGGGGGGGGTTGGGGGGATTTTGAGGGTGATTGGGGGGATTGGGGGGTTTTGAGGGGCATTGGAGGGGATTGGGGGGTTCTGAGGGGGATTGGAGGGGTGGATTTGGGGGATGTGGGGGATGTGGGGAGGTTGGAGGGGGGGTTTGTACAAGGGTTTTGGGGAGGTGGGAGGGAGGGTTGGAGGGGGGGATTGAAGGGAATGGGGAAGGGATAAAAAAAAATTCACAGTTTTTTTGATTTTTTTTTCTGAATTTTAGAGAAAAATATTCATCAAGTTCAAGTGAAATAAAAAAAATTCTTATTCATCTTTTGAGGAATTTTTTTTTAATTTAAATTAAGTGAGTTTTTTTTAATGTATAATTTTGGGTATTTGAAAAGTAACAAATTTTTATGTAGAAAAATACATGTCTTTAACTTCAGACTCACCACTTACCTCACTCTCTTCTTCTTTAACTTCATTATCATCTTCAAATTTAACTTCTTTTCAATCGTCATCTAAAACGTTGACAAAAAATGAAGAGTATCAAAATAAAAGATATTTAAAAAAAATTCAATTGGATCAAATATTTGGCAATATTTCAAAAATCAAGTACTATAAAACTAAAGTTGAAAATAAAAACAATTTTCCAAAAACGTTACCTGAAAATATACATTATTTAACTGAAATCGCAGGTGATGAAGTTAAAGCTGTTATTAATAATACTTTCAAACCTTAATTTATTTACAAAAACAATTCTTTTAATGGTTTAAAAGATGAAACATTTAATCAACTCTGCGATCTCATCATAACACTCTATCAAATGGCTTTGGTTTGCTTACCTTTAAGGAATAAGAAGTTGTTGGGTGGTATTATGATTGGTACTGGATGGAGACCTGGATTTGATAAAGGATTATCTCTTGGTATATTTAAAAGTTTTTCTGGATTTTTTAATATCATATTACTGAATTTAATTATATAGGCATATATTCTTTACTCAGATCTTTATCTAAAGCTGAATTAGATAATGATTTTTGAAAAGGGAATACATTACCTTCATTTAATTTATTTATTGCTCTTCAATAAAGCTTTTGAAAAAAATCATGAACTTGCTACAAGACTTGGAATACAAAATTGGTGCGACTCTGAATGGGAAGATATTAGCAGTGATTATCTAATGTTCTCAAATGTTATAATCACTCATTCTGGATTTCATAACCAAATTCACACCAACTCAAATGATGCCGATTACCTTACTTCTGGAATTTTCTCATATATTAATCCTATCACTGGACAACCTATTCTGTCACCTGTTAAAATTAAAGGACATGGATTATATTTCCCGGATCATAGATGTATAATCAATTTTTGATTAGGAAACGGAATCATTGAAACAGTTTGGAATTCTTCTTATGATAATCACCAAACCACAAAGGCTCCTCCAGGTTTAGAATCTTGTCAAAACTTAACACATTTTGGTTGCTCTTTCCAGATCAGTCAAACGTTAATCCAACAAATAAACAAGTTAAAAAAAGAAGAAAAAGGTAATAAATTTTAAAATTCTTTAGGTAGATCAAAAAAGTATGGGGATTCATAGAGTCACCAAATATTTAATATTCTTCCATAAATTTTTAATAAATAAATCTGATATGTCACTTTACCAAATTAAAGTAATGATCCGATGACCTTGGGTTGTATAAAAGCTAATCATGAAAAAATTTATTTGTTTCATGGGGCTCCTCTAGCCTATACCTGTGGAAAGTCCCAAACTTAGTTTTTAGACTTGATCTGCATTTTGGCATGAGGAATTGTCATTACTTTAAAAGTAGTAGATTTGACATATCTTATCTATTTATTTATTAATTTATGGAATTATATTAAATTTTGGTGACTTTCACTCTTTACTTCAATAAAATGCAGGGGAGGGTATTGCCAAGTTTTTAAATCTGACATGTGAAATTGATGACTTAGAAAAATTTGGTGGTACCCACCACCCCTTGTTTCAATAAAATCAAAGGGGAGTTATTGCCAAATTTTCAAAAGAGATATAGAATTTTAATGACTTAGCAGTATTTAGATAAGAAAACTTATTGACTTGAAAGTAAATGTAGAAAAATGGTATTATATTTTCAAATTTTGGTCAAAAAAAAGTATAAGCAAACTTATTGACTTGAATGTAAAGATAGAAAAATTGTATGATATTTTTGAAAATTTGTCAAAAAAAAGTACTATATTCAAGACCTTTTATAAGTCAGCATATAAGAAAATATTACCAAAAAGAAATCAAAAAAAATTAATTTAACTAGAAAAACAATTTATCGATTGAAAAGGTCAAGCAATTTTTTAATGTCCTCATAAGATTGGCCATTTTTTACACATTCCATAATGAAATATTTTTTTTAAAAACTTTCTTGTTTTTCCAATTCACAAGTATCCATTTCTCTTTGAAATTGACAGTCATTTACTCTTTCCATCTGCTCTGCCTCAATTTTTTTTTCTTCCAAATCCAAGGCTTGCTGATCTTTCCTTAGCATATGATCAAACTTCATCTTCTCAAAGTCAAGGGCATTTTTCACAATAGTTGATTTTGCTGAGGAAATTAAATAGAAATACATAAATAAATAAGTTAATGAATAACATATATAGTAAACAAATCTTACTTATATCTTTTTTTCTCAAAATAATCCTCAAGGGAGCCAATTGAGCTTGCTGAAGTATTACCACGTTTTAAAAGATGGTTCAAGTTCATTGAAGTTGAGGGTTGTTTCTTTAGTTTGGAGTTTGAAAAAGAGGCTTCAGGAAGTTCATCTAAAGCAGGATTCACATTTCCAGAATTAAGATTATTTAATGGAGTTTGAGTTTGAGTAGGAGGAGAATAGAAAGAAATAGAAATTTAGAGAAGAATTGAAGAAAAAAGAAAAGGTAAACATACATTTAAATTTTGGGGCTCTGAGGATTCAGATCTGCTGCAGTTTAACTGTTCTGCTTGATAGTTGGGATCATCTTCTGATGAAATATGGTTAGAAGATGGAGGGGATTGATCCCCTTCAAGTAAAGGTGTGTCAGGAGGATTATAGGAAGGTTTGCATCCAGAGGGTATATCCTTAGTAGTATTGTGTAGAAACCAAGGTTTTACATCAACTCCGGAGCTAAAAAGATTATCCATTTCCTCATAGAAAGGACACATGACATTGAGCTTTTTGGAAACAGTATTAATTCCAATCTCCAAATCATCATTGTCAATACCAAAGCCAGTTTCATTTGCAGAATGATGAGCTTTTTTATATTTTGATTGATAACTCTTAAATCTCTCCTTCATTTGTTTAGGATTGACATCAATTCTCCCCTGTGTTTTCTTCCTTACTTCATTGGCCATCAATAAGTAGCCATTAACCTTTGAAGAGGGTGGGCGTCCAATATGAGTGGACTTTTCACATCCAAAACATGCATTATAATTTGATTTTATTTTAAGGAAGTTGATTATGATGAGATAATCATCCTTTTTTAGCTGACCTGACTTTGATTTTTCAGGTGTGGGGCTTGCTTTACAAGGAGACTTTTGTGACAAAGCAGATTTTTGATTTACCTTTTGAGATTCAGAACGTCTGGGAGGCATTATAAAACTGGTACATAACAAGAAAAGAGATTAAGAGTTAGAAGAAATAAGTAAAAAAGAATGTAAACATGCCTGGTCAAAAAATTGTAATAAAATGTTGAAAATGTTAGGAAGGGGTGTGTGCTGAGTATTGATGGGTAGGGAGCAAGGAAGGTCAGTGTGTCACATGTGACAGGGATGGGGTAAGAAAGGAAGGGATGTTGTGGCCAACATGTGGTTGTGAAAAAAACGGGAAAAAAGTGCTGATTTGAGGTCATAACTGACACCCTTTTTTGAAATAAGTGACTTTTTTGCAAAATTTAAGTGCTGATTTGGTTTGAAATCCCCACCTAAGTTAAGTGCGGATTTGCCAGAACTGAAACCCCCTAGTATTGCAATTTTGGAATTTCAGATGGTAAAATAATACTGAAACCTGTGCAGAAATCCTCATCACCAACATGATTTTATCACCTCACCACCGATTCGCATTCCTAAATAAAGCTAAGTCAACAAAATTTTATATCTGTTTAAAAAATTTGGCAATACCCTCCCCTGCATTTTATTGAAGCAAAGAGTGGATATCACCAAATTTTTACAAGTCATCAATTTTCCATGTCAGATTTGATAATTTGGAAATACCCTCCCCTGCATTTTATTTAAGCAAAGAGTGGATATCACCAAATTTTTACAAGTCATCAATTTTCCATGTCAGATTTGATAATTTCGCAATACCCTCCCCTGCATTTTATTGAAGTAAGGGTTGAAAATCACTAAAATTTAATATAATTCCATAAATTAATAAATAAATAGATAAGATATATCAAATTTACTAGTTTTAAATTAATCAAAATTCCTCAAGCCAAAATGCAGACCAAGTATAGAAACTAAGTTTGGGACTTTCCACAGGTATAGGCTAGATGAGCCCCATGAAACAATTTAATGTTATCATGATTACAATTTATACAACACAAGGCTATTGGCTCATTACTTTAGTTTAGTAAATTGAAATATCAGATTTACTTATTAAACATTTATGAAAGAATAAAAAATATTTGATGACTTTACAAATCACAAAATTTTTTTATCTACCTAAAGTTTTGTAAATTTATTTACTTTACCTTCTTTTTTACCTTGTTGATTTTTTGGACTAAATTTTGACTGATCTGATAAGAATAGCAAAAATGAGTGAAGGTTTAGACATATGAAAATGGTAAGAAAAAGAAAAAAACACACCTTGAAGAAAATGAAGAATAATAAGTAAAGAGAAAGGTAGTTTAAAGAATCTGGAACAATAAATGCATGATGTAAAAGTTATGATATACATTATGAAAAAATAAATGTGATATTGGAAAAAAAGGCTCAACTTGAAAGGTCAATATCTCAGTAACCACTGAACCAAATTCAAATCAGTGTGCTGGAAATAAATGACAGGATTCAGAAGTATCTTCAGCTAAAGGGAAAAAAGATTCAAATAAAACTAACCCTAATACTGACTCTGACTTTCAAAATAGCACAAAAACTTGAAAAGTGATGATGAAAAATCCAACATGATGGAGATAAAAGCCTAAATAACTTTCAGATAAGAGGTTCAGAAGCCTTATTCTCTGGTGAGACAAACTGAAATAGAAATAGAAATAGGAAAAAAAACAAAAAAAACATGTGAGAAGATTGATAAGATGATGATGAAAAAACATATAAAAAAAGAAACAGGATGAAAAGGGTTTGAGGACCAAGGTCTCTGATGTGCAGTGGAGTGAAGTGGAGTGGGAGGGTGTGTGTGTGTATATTGGTGTGTTGAATTGTGGTTGTGAAAATGATGCAAGAATAGAGAGTATTTTAGGAAGAATTTTGACCTCATGTTTGACATTTCTAACCTTAAGTAAGTCATTTATGATGGTGTCTTTGAATGGTGTTTTGAGACTGAAGTCTGTGAGGTGTAATATGGTAATGGTTGATACCCCTTATTAAAGAAGCTTCACTCATTCATTTATTCATTCATTAATTAGGGGGTCTCAAACATTACCAATCATGCCTAGTGTGTTTTATTTGAAAAATGCTACACAAACACACCATGAAAAATGGCTGATTTAGTACTTGGGGTCTCAAACATGGGGTCAAATACGTCCTACTTTTATACAATTTTCTTAACTACAACTCAGCCCACAAGTACCCACATTTTCCCAATCAGCTGTGCATCACCATTCATCTATCCTCACCCATATACTCCATCTCACAACCCTTCTCCCCCAGGTCATTTTCAAATCAAATTTTTCTCTTTCACACCACAGTAAGTCTATTACATTTTATTCTGTTTTTTTTTTTTTGAAAATTTTCCTGCTCAAATTTCTATACTCACAACTTCTTATTTTTATACAAGCCATCATAAATATCTAAAATCTCTGTCAGTCTCTCCTTTTTATTCAACAAAAAAATTTTTTTTCACTGACTTCTTTGTTTAGTGTTAATTTATCATGCCTTGCCCAAAATCTACTTCTTCAAATCAAATGAGGGAAAGATTCAAAAACTATCAAACAAAACACAAGAAAGCAAAGATGCCTTCTTCTTCCATTAGTTTTGGAGTTACCAAAGATGATGAAAAGAATGGAATCACATCTGTTTCTGAAATACTCAACTCTATGTGTCTTCTTTATGATTAAATGGACAAAGGCCTGATGTCAACCCCTTGCACATGAATTAAGGCCCAAGAGAGGTTATGAATCTCATACAAATAGTCAAGATTCTCCTTTAGATCCTTCACTTGACTCTCCAGAACTTGGAGAATCCTCTGCATATTCTGAAATGGAGCTTGATGAGCCCATGGTAGTAAGACTAAGCTACTTTTGCTATTATTTTTTCTTTTGTAGTGCTGATTTACTCCCCATGTATAAACCAGACCCAAGCCTCATTAAATCAAGAAATCTTTAAAGAAGTAGCTGACCATGAGAGATTATATGATAAAAAATTAACCCCTACTAGAAACAGACTCAAGTGAAGAGCTTCTGCTAGTTTTGCGACAACTCAATCAACATCAAAGGCTGTTTTTTCTGCTTATGGGGAGATTGTTAATAAATGCAAACAAGGTTATATTTTTTACTTTTGTTTTGACTAACTAAAGAATTTTTCTTAATTAATTTTTCTTACTCTTAAAAGTTAAACTTCTTTCAGAAAAAGAAAAAGCTCAAATTGAAATCATGAAGTTGGAATCTCATGAAAAAAACTGCAGAATGTCAATTACCTTTTGAGGAAAACAAGTGGTTTCATTCACCATCAAAGAAAGTGAATTTTTTTTTTTTTTTTTAGAAATTGAGAAAGAATGTTTAGATTTTGAGAGGGAGAAGGTTAGGATTCAAAAGAGAGGATGATGAAAAATACAAAAATAATCAATTTCAATTGGAAAAACACCAAAATTTAGTTACAAGCTGATGAATTAAAAATGAAGCAACTCAATGCTGAAAAATCAAGAAATCAAGCTTTTTTTATTTGTCTGTGTTAATTCAAATAAGTCAAATGCTGATATTAAAGAGTTTTTTTCTTTACTTAGTTAAAATTAAGTAAATATTAATACATTTCTTTCTGAATTTCTTCTTTAATATCAACATGAAATTCTTCCAACAATTCATGTATCTCCTTCCTTAGATTTTTAAACTCTTTAAAAAAATTTGTCTAACTAAACTACTTATATCTAATAATCTAGATCCCACTCTGTCAATCATATTATCTAATTTTTCATCAATTACATTTAGGAATTTTTTTGTTTGTCTTGTATTTATCACTTTGTTTTATTTGTTCCCAAATACTAGTATAATCCACTGATTCTTTTCTTTTGATTTTTTTGACCAATAAATGATTTCTAAGTCGCAAAAATATATGTCAAAAAAAATATTTTTGGAAATACCCTCCCTGCTGCTATTTACCATAGCAGGGGGTGAGGATCACCATTTTTTTTTCTAAATCAGAAAATCATTTAATACAAAAAAAATGGCAATACCCTCCCCTGTGTTTTATTGAAGTAGGGGCATAGATTGCTAAAATGTATGTTCATTGCATAAATTAACATGTAAACAAGTCTTATAAGATAATTAACAAACCTAAATTAATGAAAATTCAAGTAAAAATGTGAGTGGAAATCATCTGTGACCAAAGTCAATGAAATCAAACACAAATGTATACATGAGCCTCATGAGAAAAACAAATTTCCTCATGATTACCATTATACAACACATGGCCTGATGGCTCATTAATTTAGGTAAGTAGATTATCATATATATGACTTGTAAAATGTTAATTTTTGAAATAAAAATAAAAGTTGACAACCTATCTGACACCCCATACTTAATCAAAGTTGGATAAAACTTACCTAAAAATCTCTCCTCAAACTACCTGAATAATAAAGTCCAGAAAAATGTTGAAAAAGAGTCCCAAACATTCAACAAAAAAAAAAGTTGCCAAAAGTTGCCAAAAAAAAAAAAAAAAAAAAATAGAGTCTCAAAAAGTCTCCTAAAAGTGTTCCAAAAGTGTTCCAAAAGTGTTCCAAAAAAAAAAAAAAAAAAAAAAAAAGTGTTCTGAAATTCCCCTCATTCCTCCCCTAAAATTGCCAGAAAAGTGCCAAAAGGATTCCAAAAAAAAAAAAAAAAAAAAAAAAAAGTGCCAAAAAGTGCCAAAAAAAAGTGCCAAAAAAAAAAAAAAAAAAAAAAAAGTGTTCTGAAAGTCCCCTCATTCCCCCCCCCCCCCCCCCCCGAAAATTGCCAGAAAAGTGCCAAAAGGATTCCAAAAAAAAAAAAAAAAAAAAAAAAAAAGTGCCAAAAAGTGCCAAAAAAAAAAGTGCCAAAAAAAAAAGTGCCAAAAAAAAAAGTGCCAAAAAAAAAAAAAAAAAAAAAAAAAAAAAAAAAAAGGGGCCAAAAACAAATTTAAATCACTTTAAAATGCTTTTTAAAATGTTTCTGAATGGTTTCCAAGTATTCCCAAATTGATGTAGTAAAAAAAAAAAAAATAATAATAATAATAAAATAAATAAATAAATAAGTTAGACCCAAAAATAGCCCAAAAAAACACCTAACAATTCACTGAGATATGCTTGGAAAATGTTTCTGGAAGGTTTAAACAAAATAAAATACCAACCACAGGCCAAAAACACCTCAAAGTAAGTGAAAATTGCTTATAAAAATTTTTTTTTTTTTCCAAATTGTTTCTGAATAATTCTAAAGCAATTTAGCAAAAAAAAAAAAAAAAAAAAAAAAAAAAAAAAAAAAAAAAAAAAGCCCAAAAAAGCCCAAAAAAGCCCAAAAAAGCCCAAAAAAGCCCAAAAAAGCCCAAAAAAGCCCAAAAAAGCCCAAAAAAGCCCAAAAAAGTGAAAATGCTACAAACATGACCAAAAAAAAAAAAAAAAAAAAAAAAAAAAAAAAAAAAAAAAAAAACACATACACCAAAAAGTCAATCAATCAGGAATAAAAATGATAGAGAACAAGAAAAAAAAAAAAAAAAAAAAAAAAAAAAAAAAAAAAAAAAAAGGAAAAAAAAATGGGGGGGGGGGGGGAGAAAGGAAAATAAGAACAGATAAATCAGTAATCAAAACAAAAAAGATGATAAAAAAGTAAAAAAAAAAAAAAAAAAAAAAAAAAAAAAAAAAAAAAAAGAGACAAGAAAAAAGACATTTCAATTAGCAGTTAAATTTAAAAAAAAATGAGAAAGTGACTTACTTTGAGTGCTGTGAAGTGTGAGAAGTATCAGAGCCAAAAATGAATGATGGAAGTCAAAGATGAAGAGAAGATAAAATATCTTAGTAAGACAGAATCTTAGAAATGGTATGTGTTTGCAAATGTTATGCCATTTCAAGTCTGGGAGCTGAACCAAAACAAATGAAACTGAGAAACTGGAAAATGTCATTTGCAAAAGTTATTACACATAAAAAAAAAATTGTAAATCAGTTAAGCTAGGCCCTCAAAATGAGAAAGGGTGATTGGTAGTTTTTGAGCATGCATAGAACTGGGTTGAGATGATGAAGTACTGTTAGATTATATTGGTGGAGGTGGATCAGGAATCTCATCTTCATAAAGCTCATTCCATCCATCTTTTTAGTTAGCAAGAAGATTGTGGATTATAAGACAAGCAGTAATCCAGTCTAAAGCAACCTGATCTTGAATTATTCAATTAAACTAAGAAATCTAGGAAAAGTTGTACCAAACATCTGTTGAAAGCTAGCTTCAGGAATATTGGCAAAAACATCAAAGTGATATTGAGGTTGGTGTCACATGGAAGGTTTTCCAGGAAATAAGTAGTGGTTCTACAACATGTCTCACATGAAATCCAAGTCAAGTTCTGCATTGGAATTGGTATCAGAGTTAACCATTAGATCAAGAGCTACAGCTGCAGTAGTGATCTCAAGTTGATGGGAGACTGAAAGTGGCTTGTTATGTTAGTGAAAAGTGGTAAAGATTAAGGGTAAGTGTATGATGATGGGATTGATTAAGTTCTGGTAAGTCATACACCTCACTCATATGAATAAGCCCTTAAGTATTAGGTGAAGAAAATCTAGGTGTTGGTGCCTTTGTACCTTGTGCTGACAAATCATGATTATGAAGGGAAGTGTTTTGATGACTTGTTTGACCCAAAAGAAGATGTTGTGGTCTTCCAACATTGGCAGAGGCTTTTGTTGGTCTGTTTGGTGCTGTTTTGGTATGTCTTAATGGACATTGGTTGAATAATAGGGTGTTTTCTGGTTTTAGTCAGTGGATATTGGGACTATGGGTATGTGGGTACTACCCTTGGATAGCCCCAGTTTTTCTCTACATTTTAGGTTATGTTGACATTTTTTGTATTCTAAGTTTTAAGGGGTCATTTCCTCATTTTTTATTTTTAAAAGATAGCTGTTTAATTTTGATATTTGTGTTTTATGGGCTAACCTTAAGTCTTAGGGTTAAGTGCTTAGTACCATTAAGTAGAGCTAATTTGGCTCTATATTCTATGTCTCAAAGTTGACATAGCTTAATTTTGTGTTTTAAGGGTTTTAGTAGTTGTGGTGGATTTTTCTAAGTATTTTTGGGCTTTATTGGAGGTTTTTGGTAGTTTTCTGGCTTCAGGGAGGTCTGGCCACTTCTAGGCGGGCCACCTGCCTCAGTTATAGAAGGCTGGGGAGCGTTTCTAGAGGGTTTATATTCAATTTGGCTTCCAAAAGCACCAAATTAGTTGCTGTGCATGGATTTTTTAGATGGTGATCTGTGTGTATATACTGAAAAAAGACAGCTTGAGGTGACTTTAATTATCATTCAACCATCCAGAAGTGATATCATTGTTTCTCACTCAGTTTTCACAGTTTTTTTTTTTTTTTTTGGCCACAATTGTCTGTGTTTGTTGCAAGGTTAGTTCTTCATTTAACTTAACTTGGGTAACTGGTTTCTCTGGTGTAGCTTTGCAACCTGCATCAAGTATTACTGCTGTTTTCTGTGCAACAAGTGCACCGTGTTTTTTTTGGTTTTCTGGTGTGGATCTTTCTGCATTTCAGGTTCTCTATGGTCTTTGGTTCTCAATGGTCTGCTATTGGCTACTGTCTTGACTTGTTAAGCAGTCAAGAAGTGTATTGGAAGGGGGTATAGTAACAGTCTCTAATTTGCTGTAGCAAATAAATCTCACCTGGTATTTTCTCAAAGGGATAGGGGTTTTTCTCTCCAGTTTTACTCCAATTCCCTTGGTCAAGGACTATAGCTAGTACTATAGGATTGTCTACAACATGTTTGGGGACAAATACACTGTTGAAAACACCTGTCCAGGGCAGGTGTATTTCATTTTTTGGTGGCAGGTTCAGTACCTTTTTTGTGGCATGTTTATGTGGCATATTTGGTAATGTTTGAGACCCCCTATTTATTATTTTTTCAAAACCCAAGAACTCTCTCTACACACAACTCAATGTGAAATCAAAATGACTAGCATAAGTTGTTGTTACATGAAACTGGGCTTTTCATCTTAACTAACTGACCCTTCCCCCCCCCCCCCCCCCACGCACACACACACTCCCCACCCCACAGTCTCACCATTCCCATTGTATTCAATGTAAAGTAAGGCAAGGTTTGATTTACTGGTTCTTAAGCATGAGTCAACAGGTTTTTCATACTCTTTTATTATTATTATATATATATAATGATAATACTTGTTTTTTTTTGTCTATATAAAACTTTTTTTTTTAAAAAAAAGATGGGGTCACAAGGATATTTACATCACTAACACTAACACTGAAACACTAATATCAACATAACAAACTACTCAACATCATGATCATCACATATGCATTGAGTCTTCATCACCTAATAACCTTCCACCAGGGCCTCTTACTACACCACCTCTATTTCCAGGGACCATTGGATTTGGACAGGTATTTGCATAATGACCTCTTTGACCACACTTTTTAATGAATAAAACAAGAAAAAAAACATATTAACATTTCATTAAAAAAATAAAGTCAAGAGAAAGAGAGAAAGAAATGATTACTTTAAAACAAGTGACTTCATCTAAATTCCGTTTCTTACGAGGTCCAGCATCCGTTTGAATCCAATTATCATCATTATCTAGCCCAGTCGAATCACCACCAGCAGCAGCAGCAACCGATGAAGAAGAACCTGAATAAAAATTTCCATTTCCGCCACCACTGCTATTATTATTATTATTGTTATTATTGTTATTATTAGGATCTTGAGAGATCCCAGACTGATGATGAGAAAGAAGAGAAGGTTTTAAATGATTTCTATTAACCCCACCACCACCACGTGGAGCTCCTACGCCACGATCTGGATCACCACGTGGACGGTCAAAAGGATTGAAGGAATTGATATAAGGATTTCCACGAGGGGAGGGATCGACTTCGAATTTAGGATGACCCAAGTAACAAGAAGGACCTTGTGGACAGAAACCTAGTAAATAGAGTGGACAAGGGATTCGACGGATATGTTTTAAGGGACAAGCAGGACCTGAAAAGGGAAGGGAAGGGAAGGGAAGGGGAGAGATGAGGATAGATAGATAGATAGAGAGATAGATAGAAGTAAGTAAAGAGACCTTTAGGACAAAAACCTCTGCGATAATTCATACACTCCAAGACTCTCATTCGATCATCGATATGTAGATACATGCACTCATCGCCATTACTACAAAAGCCATACTTTCCAAAGAACCAACATTCGGGCATAGTTCTTAGATTATATTCATGTAAGAATTCACAAGAGGAACCCTTTTTACATAAACCTCTTAACCAATGTTTGCAGACAGTTTTAGGATGAGGATTGGAAGGATTAGGAGGGGTAGTATTTGGAGGAAGAGAAGGAAAGTTAGAAGGAGAAGGAGTAGCATGACGATAAAGACAGTTAGAGCCTAAAGAACAAGGATTGATATGATTAGGATTAGGATTAGGATTAGGATTAGAAATAGATTGCAAGTAGGCTAGATGGGTAGGACATAGCTGATGATCAGCATCTAATTTGATAGCATGATGAGATTTGATGAAGAGTTCGATATCTAATTCCAAGTGCCTAAAGTCAGGATTGATGATGAAGTGATGATCGATGAGAATTTGAGAGGAGGGAGGTGGAGGTGGAGAGGTGGTGGTGGTGGTGGTGGGATGCATGTATGCAATATGGACGGATGGAAGTGAACTGATCGATCTCGATTGGAGAAAAGTGCGTGGTGGCTGCTGAGAATGGTGAGTGTGAGTGTGAGTGTGAGTGTGAGGCGAGGACTCAGCTGAGTGTGTTTGACAGTCGCACACCCTCCGTCCGTATCTTGCCTGCGTCCGTGCGTCGGTCAACGCTGCACTCGCTCTTCAGCATTTTGACTCTCAGGTGATTATCATCACTCCCATCACTCCCATCACTCCCATCACTCCCATCACTCCCATCAATCTTTCCCCTTCCTACAGATCGTCGAACGTCACGATAGACCCGAAGTTGAAGCTGCTAAAACTCCTGAAGCTATCCTCACTCCCATCTACATCTCTCGTACTCCCGCTGAGTATGTTCTCTTGGAACCCAGTATTAATTCCCTCAGGCTCAGTATCAAAATTAAACAAGCTGATGATATTGAACATATCCTCGCTCATGGCGTCACTCGTTTCTTATCTCTTCGCGCTGAAAATTTCCTCATCTTGAGGCGTTCTCCTATCAAACCCTTCGATATCTCCTTTCTCATCACCACTCACAATTTACAACATTTAATTCGTCTCAAATTAGTCGACTTTATCATTCAGTCTGTCTTATATATATCCTCTTATCTTTCTGGATCTACTCTCACTCTCTCTCTCTCTCTCTCTCTCTCTCTCTCACAGGTTCATGGAAGACGTCGATCGTGAAATTAGTGAAATGAAATTAAGTCTAAATGCTAGAGCTAGAATCGTAGCTGAAAGTTATCTAGGTCAAGTCAGTCTCTCTCTCTCTCTCTCTCTCTTATTCCTTTTTTCCTCCCCCCTTTACTTTTGGACAAGTCTCTATTCATTAATCATGATCTATTCTTATTTGTTTAGTTTGTTTGATGAACAGCTCATCAGGAATGGAAGAGGCTTGAGAATATTAGTCTTACATCCTTAGATCTCCTTTCTAACCCTCTCCTCCCCTCCCCCCCCCCTTTTTTTCTTTTTCTTTTTCTTTTTGTTATTTTATTTATTTATTTAGTTGTTGGGAGTAAAGTCAAGGGAATGAGACACCACCACACTTGAATCCTGTGATACATCATTCGGTTCATCATCCTATCTTCCCTTATAAACTTTAAAACCAGTCCAGAGCATGATGTCTCATTCATCAATTCAACCTAATCCTGAAAAGCTTATGACGGTCCTACATCCCCATCCTCTGCCAAATCCATGATGTATATATATATATAATTTCTTACAGACTCGCCCAATGAGGGGCATGAAGGATCAACAAAAACATGGTAAGAAGTAGATACAATATGAGAGACATAACATTATAAGTCAGTCAACTGTGTCACATAATATACTGAAAATGGCATAATGTAATAAAAGCATGTACAGTGGCTGGCAACATATTCTTGTCACCTCATGATTTTTTTTTTACTCTCATTTCTCTCAAGCTACCACTTAGGTTTCATTGCAAACATGTATCATAGCTAAACAGCCTATCTAGATTCTAAAACTCTAATCATCATATCAACAAAACTCTTGCCCTGTTCACCAATGAGTAGGCCCCCCAGAGGCTTCTACTACTGCCTGCATCCTTTGAGGCATAGACTTAATCAACTTATCTAACACAAACAAACAAAACAAATTAGGTGGTAGCAAAAAAAAAACTGGTTGCCAGTCATTGTATGTACCAGTGGGCAGAAGGGTATCATTGTCCCTTGCATGCATGCATACATTCAATTTTTTTTTTTTTTTTTTTTTTTTTTTTTTAATACTTGTTTTTCAACCTTATTTCATTTTATTTTATTTTTACCACTTTTACCTCAGAAACTCACAATGTTCTGCTGTTTTATTTTAATTCTCTCTCTCTCTCTCTCTCTCTCTCTCTCTCTCTCTCTCTCTCTCTCTCTCCCTCTCTTTCTCTCTCTCTTTACCATAAGGTAAATTCTGTTCTAAACTAGGATCTAATTTGTATTTTATATAAACTGACCAAAAAAAAAAAAAAAAAAAAAAAAAAACTTACTTTGTTCATGATTTGCTCTAGATATGGCCAGATCTAGAGCAAAAAAAAAAAAAAAAAAAAAAAAAAAAAAAAAAAGAAAAAAAAAAAAAAAAAAAAAAAACCTTGCTACTCAACTGAAATGAAGTGCTTGATTGTCTCACTATCAACCAAGGAACTCATTTCAACTCAAATTGACCATCCCACTGATGTTCCTTCTACCACTATTCACTCAATATTAAAAAAGTAACCTTTGGAGGGAACTGTCAGACTAGGTATCCCTAGGACTGAGTAATTCTTATGTTTAAAATAAGATAACCTTAATTGCATTAAGCTTATAAGTTAAAATTAAGGTTATAAGACTGATATATATGGTTATAATGCTTATATATATAATTATTACACTATTATATTACTTATAGTAGTTTAAATAGCTTATCCATAGCCTAATAATACTTATTAAGGTGTTAATGGAGTCATAATATACTTATCATATGTGATATCAAGTAATTATAGACATACAAAATCTTATATATATACATAAACCTTATATTAAGTGAAATAAGTAGTTATATTATGTATATTTAGGTCTATAAGTGGGTTTAAACATCCAAATAGCCTATAACCTTATTTTTCTGCTTATTTTAGGTCATATGGACATATTTAGTGGACTCACAATGCCTACACAAGCATATACACCTTTTTCAGGTGCATGTATCCAGTTTGGACAACTTAATCTGCTTCCTTGGATGGATATTCACGGATTTATGGGTTGGGAGGTCATTGCTGGGTTAATATGGATGCTTAGGGATGTTATTGGGGGCTTGGACATTTCATTTGCTTCCTTTATATGCTTTGGGTTTCATTCTATACTCTTTGGATGAGTTATTTTACCTGTTTCTTTATGGTACCCATTTTTATCTGTTTTCTCTCTTTATGGTATGGGTTTATGATATCATTAATTGTCATGGAGGGTCATTACTGGAGGTCTGGGTGTTGAAACTGCTTGAAGTGGATGCCATGGGGAGGTGATGAGCCCTCACAGTGCTGTAATAGCCGGGGATAGCAGTGATATCATCTGGATTGAAGGTCTGTGCACTCCAGTGGATTTGGGTATAAGTAAGGGGGGATTTGATGGGTAATTGGACATAACTTACATACTAAAACTCAAATAAACATTATAAAACAATTATTATCATATACAAATATATTTTGAAGCCCTTATAGATTAATATTATCTTTATATTAGCTATACCTATATTTTATTAACTTATTTTCCACCACTAGCACACACCAAATCCAAGTATTGTGAGTTAATATTCAGAATAAGTATTTTATTAGTCTTCCCCTGAGGTCTAATTGCTAAATCATTTAACAGTTAGTAGTTGGACCATACATATTTACTATTATATCATACTTAAGTACTAACATATACTGACAGTTCTCAAAAATCATGAAAATGATATAAATTGTAAAAATCTTTAAAGTTATATGGTTACCTCCATTTATATTGTTTTGTGTTGAAGCAAATTATATAGTGGTAGAGATTTCAGAATCTTTCACTTTTTTATTTTTTTTTGTGTTGTCTGAGATGATGTCAGTTGGTATTCATATAAAAGAAGTGTTTAAAAGCTGATTTTTGAATATTCTGTACATTTTCTTATTTTTCTATAATCCATTATAAAGGCAGTTTATTTGAGGCTTAATTCAAGTGCAGATATGTGAATAGATTGATTATCCAGTTGTCTAGAAGTTTTTAATGGTACAGCATGAATAGTGTTGTCTAAATCTAATTAAGCAATAAAATATGATTCATTGAAATGGTCTCAGTAATTCAATCTCACTAATTATAAATAGTATACAGCTTAAAGTTGGTAGAAAAATAGAAAAAAATGATTTATAACAATATTTAAGAGATTTTAACAGAACTAATGAATATGCACCGTAATGGTCTGGTTATATATTTGCAAGGTGATGTAAAACAATGTAGAATATAAACCCAAATACTCCTCCTTTTATACCCATGAATTCCCCAATGTTCCCCCTTGGTTTACCCAATACTTTACATGGCCAATAACACCCCAAGCAAGCAGTTAAACATGGCCATCAAACCAAGGATAAAGCAATAACAAAAGATGAATCTGTCACACGCCAGGTGACACTCGAGGCAAAAGCAGCTCATTAAATCAATAATACAGAGGTCTAAATCCATACTCAAAGCACAGAAAGCAATTCTCCATAGCAACTGTGACTTTCCTTTGTGTACTCACTATTTAACCACGCTAGCCTAAAACTCTAAATCTAAATTAGTCAATCTCTCAATAGTGTGTCTCAGTCTTTTCCTCAATAAGCGACACACAGCGCAATAGTCAATTTAATAGTACACTAAAAGGTTTATGAAATGTCTGTGAATTATTAAAAGGGGTAGTGAGCATGGACGGAATGGATAGTGGAGGATTAAAGGGTTAACGGATGTTGGTGAGGAGGGTCCAGGTGTAATGGATGTATTTTTTAATGGTCTGTGGTGTGCAGAATAGTGGTTGGGTATGAGGTCAATGCGAGTAGGAGTAAAGGATATAAAAGGGGTTGGGTTTTTGGTTTGAAATTCTTTAGAATTAAATTATAAAACATATATATAGTTAATAGTGGTAAAGCTTTAGGTTAAATCATTATTATTGTATCTTTCCTTATTTTCTCAGTAATCATTTCTAAATCCTAAATCTAAATCTTTGTTATTGAGTTTCCGACCCTTTGTGAGATTTTAAGAATTTAATATTACCTTTAAATTATATTAGAATTCTCCTCGAACATATCTTAAAGCAGTAGTTCACCCTTTGAATCATCTTTGAATCACTTCCTCAAACATTTCCTCTGTGTCTCGCCAAAGTTTCTAAACTCCTTTCTCCATCTCACTTCCAGAAACACCCTCGACCTTGTGCGTAGGTCGTCCAGTGACAGTATAATTTAATTATCCGTAATTCTCATTCTTTGCACTACTACCTCCCTTTTCAGGTGTTTTTTCTCTAAATTCTTAAAATGGCACCTGTTCAATGCACTCCTCCTACGGGCGCTATTACTAGAGCTCGCGCCAGAGACAGGCCAACAGCCACACGGCCTGTTTCCCGCACTCACTCATTGGAGCCACTTGACCTAATGGAACGGCAACATTCAGTCTAATATGTAGAAGACATCCCACAAGATTTTGATGACTCTAGTGATGATGAAGAAGGAGAGGATACAATGCACAAGGCACCATCCGCCCCTGATACTCACCCTTCTGGTCAACCTTCAGAACCTGGACCATCTAATTCTCTTGAAGATTTCATGAGACTTTTCATGAAGACCCTTTCAAATTCAACGTCTTCAGAGGGATCTAAATTCAAAACTCCTTCTATGAAATCTCCTGATAAATTCAATGGAGAACATCCAGACAGATTGTGGCCCTTCTTGCAAACCTGCAAGCTCCTGTTCCATAATGACCCTCGAACCTTCAATAACAACTGATCGAAGGTTGTTTACGCTTCTTCATTCCTAGCCGGAAAAGCAGCAAGCTAGTTTGAACCTTATCTTCTCATGCTCTCTTCAACCAAAACCCACTTACTTATTAATAACTGGGAAAAGTTCAAAGACCAACTCTTCACGTTGTTCGGTGACCCTAACAAAACTGAAAACTCAGAAATTGAACTTGATTTTATTCACATGAGTGATAATGGTAAAGCCTCTGAATATATCTCGAACTTCAGAGCACTTCAAACTCGAGTAGGTTTGAATGATGCTGCCCTCAAGTATCATTTCAAAAAAGGACTTCCTTTGAGGATTCTGGATCAGTTAAATCTTCACAGTCAGAAGATGACTACTTTAACAGATCTAATGGATCGAACCCTCGAACTTGATGGCATTTACTAAGGACGACTTCAACATTGTCGATATGCCAACAAATCTCAAGGCCTAAATTTTAAATCGGGACCTTCTTCACACCCATGGACAACTCAATCCTCCTCGACTCAATCCAAACCCAATAAGGGAAAGGACAAACCTCCACCTAAAAGCTTGACCCCAGGCGATATCAGCAAAATACTGGATCCTAAAGGGGAACTTAAAGAAGCTGAGAGGAAGAGAAGAGCGGATAAGGGGTTATGTATGTATTGTGGGGGTAAGCACAAGCTGGAAGATTGTGTAAAGTTGAAGGAAAGAGAAGGTACTAGTTTGAAGTCAAAAAACTAGTAGATAGTTTACTTGTGTGAAAAGCAAACTATCTTATCTTGCCCAGTGCACAGAACCTCCATGTCTTAAGGACTGGAGTTGCCTTAAACCGTTTGAGATTCATTCTTTTTAAGGAGTATACCCCCTTCAGTTGTCTTATAGACTCTGGAGCTTCAATTTCTTTTGTTAGTTTATCTTTTGATGAGAAGTTACAACTGACATTTACAGATATCGATCAAACTCCAATTTACTTGGTCGAATCAGAGGAACCCAAATATTGGGTAAGTAAGAAAGTTTTATGGGTTTTCAACTTTCCAAACTTTCCCCCCTTTGAGTGGGAATTATCAGTCTTGGACGCCCCAAGGATGGACAATACCATTCTTGGCCATGATTTTTAATGCATTGGAATCCTGAAATTGATTTGTCACAGGGATTGATCACCCCACACACTAAGTATATTCCTAATTCTTCAATGCAGGTCAATAGGGAGTTAAAAAACCCGCCTGACAACGTCCTTCTAGAGGAAAAATCTCTGCCAGATGACTTGCAAGCATCTGATCTTTCTTTAAATGAGCAATTGGCTGACCCTTCTAGCTCAATGACTTCACTTGAAGAGGATTTAAATTGCCTTGAAGTAATCGAATTATGCTCTCTCAATTCTGGTCTTCCCTCGACAGATTCTCTTGAAGATGATGAGGACAACCAAATCATTGTTGAAGCCATTAAATCAACTCTACCGGAAATCTATCATGATTTCCTTGATGTTTTCTCAATCCGCAAGGCCAATAAGTTACCACCTCATCGACCCTACAACCATCAAATAGAGTTAATAGGTCCAGTACCTCCGGCAGGTCCTGTCTATTCTTTGTTGAAGGACGAATCTCAAGTTCTTCAAGACTAAATTGCAGAGAATGTAGCCAAAGGTTTCATCAGAGCCAGTAAATCTCCAACCGGCTCCCCTGTTCTTTTTGTACAGAAAAAGGACGGTAGTCTTAGGTTGTGTGTTGACTATAGAAAGCTCAACACAGTCACTAAGAAGAATGCATATCCTGTTCCTCCTATGTCATTGCTTCTTACCCTTTTCAATGGTGCTAATTTATTTTCTAAAATTGATCTTAGAGGCGCTTACAATCTTATTTGCATTGTGGAAGGTCATGAACCACTGACTGCAATGCGCACTAGATTTGGTAGTTTTGAATATTTAGTTATGCCTTTTGGATTGTGTAACGCACCATCTACTTTTCAAAATTTTGTCAATGACATCTTTCAAGATGTTGTCGAACAATTTGTTGTCATCTATTTATATGATATTTTAATTTTCACAAAGACACTAGATGAACATATTCATCATGTTCGACAGGTTCTAAATTGACTTCGAGATCACGGTCTCTACGCCAAGCATAATAAATGCAAATTCCACCTTAAATCTATTGATTTTTGGGTTTTACATTATCCACTGATGGATTAGTCATGGACGACAAAAAAGTCCAAAAGGTCCTGGAATGGCCTGAGGCCAAATCCGTTAAATCCCTCCAGGGATTTTTGGGTTTCACAAATTTCTATAGAAGATTTATTAAATATTACTCTAAGACTATTTCCAATCTTACTTCTCTTCTTAGAAAAGATATTCCTTTTGTTTTTACTTCCACAGCACGAAAGGAATTCGAAGCATTGAAGACGGCGTTCACCACAGCTCCAATTCTTCGACACTTTGATCCTTCTGCTTCGACAATAGTTGAGACAGATGCAAGCGATTATGCTATTTCTGGGGTCATTTCTAAATTAAATCCTGAAACAAAATTGTTTCATCCTGTTGCTTTTGAGTCACGCAAACTCATTGCAGCAGAATTAAATTATGAAATTCATGACAAAGAGCTTTTAGCTATTATTCATTGTCTTAAAAAATGGCGCTATTTTCTTCTCAGTTTAGATAGTCCTTTTCAAATTTTAACTGACCATAATGCTTTGAAATATTTTATGTCTTCCAAAGTGTTAACCAGGCATCAAGCCATGTGGGCTGAATTTCTGTCTGAATTTTCTTTTTCTATTTCCTATCGCCCAGGTAAGAACTGCATTGTCCCAGATATCTTGTCACGTCGGGACAACGTTTACCCACAGCAGGGGGACGCATTTGCTGACAAGAACCCAGAAAATGTGAAATCAATCTTCAATGAATCAATGTTAACGACTCATCAACTTAATTTGATGAAAATTCAATCTTTTCAAGATCCACTATCCAACATCCTTGAAGCTCAGTCAAAGGACAATTATTGTTTAGGGTTAAAAGACAAAATACTCTTGAAGCAAGGGGCCAAAAGATTTAGTATTGAATCAGGTCTATTAGTTTTTGAGGGAAGAGTAGTCATACCCAACAACAATGAAATAAAATTATGGATTTTCAATAGTCGACATGATTCTCCATTAGCTGGTCATTTTGGGGTTGATAAAACCTACCAGTTAATAGCGAGGGATTTCTTCTGGCCAGGTATGACCAGGGAAATCAAGGCCTATATAAAAGCTTGTTACGAATGTAATAGGAATAAGGCTCCCCGTCACCGGAAGTATGGGTTGCTTCAACCACTTCCTATTCCCTCTAAACCTTGGGAATCTTTATTGATGGATTTTATTTCTCAACTTCCTCTTTCTAATAATTTTGATGCTATATTAGTAATAGTAGATAGATTTTCAAAGATGTCTATTTTTATTAAAACCACTACTACTGCTACAGCAGAATATTTGTGAAAATTTGTTTTTAGAATATGTATTTTCCAAACATGGCTTACCTAATGATATTATTTCAGATAGAGGCTCATTGTTTGTATCCACATTCTAGACTCAACTGTTTTGACAACTCAATATCACGAGGAATCTCTCCACAGCCTATCATCCTCAAACCAATGGGCAAACGGAAAGGGTCAACCAAATCCTCAAACAATACCTTTGAATGTATGTCAGTTACCAACAAGACGATTGGACCACATGGTTACCATTGGCCTAATTTGCTTAAAATAACTCGACTCATTCTTTGACACGACAATCTCCTTTTGAAACTGTTTATGGAAGACATCCTCAATTCAACTCAATCAACGTAGGAACTAGTCATCCTGCTGAACATTATCTTCGAACCATATCGCAACTCCAAGAGTAACTTAAATCAAATTTGGAATTAGAGATTTGAAGGTACAAGGAACAGGCCGACAAACATTGAAAATCTGCTCCTTCTTTTAAACCAGGCGACAAAGTATGGCTCAATGCACAAAACATTCGAACGACTCGACCATCAAAGAAACTAGCTGAAAAGCGCTTGGGACAATTCAAAATCTACTCTGAAGTCTCTAAAACTGCATTTCGACTCAAGCTACCTCCTAAATGGCTGGCTATTCACCCTGTTTTCCACGTATCTCTCCTAAAACTGGCTCGAGAAACATACCTGGGCAAGAACCAACCTCCTCCAGAACCGGTTGAAGTAGAAGACCATCT
This sequence comes from Hemileia vastatrix, assembly GCA_030280995.1. NCBI lineage: Eukaryota > Fungi > Basidiomycota > Pucciniomycetes > Pucciniales > Zaghouaniaceae > Hemileia > Hemileia vastatrix. The sequence goes on from JASXTE010000009.1 coordinate 6,011,061, forward strand.
AGAGTGGGATGTAAACCGCATCCTTGATTCAAGAATGCGCAAGGGGAAACTTCAATACCTTGTGGAATGGTAAAGCTTCCTCAATGACTCAGACAAAACATCCTGGGAACCAGCCATCAATGTTTCTAACGCTCCTGAACTCCTAAAATCTTTTCATCTTAAATATCCTTTAAAACCAAAACCTTAAAACTCTCTTTTATTTTTTCTTTCTCTTTTTCTTTCTTTCTTCTCTTTTCTTTTCTTCTTTTTAAAATCTAAAACATCTTTACTTCTAAAAAATTCCTTAATTTTGATTTCTTCTTTATTCTTTTTCTTTTCAAAATTTTTCAACCTTCTTTAAAATAAACAAAATAAAATTAAAAATAAAAATTCAACTTAAAAAAATAAATAAATAAAAAATTAAATTAGAATAAAATAAAATAAAATTAAAATTAAAAAATAAAACAAATAAAATTAAAATATTTTTCTTCAAAATTTTTTCTTTTTTTTCTTTTCAATTTTCTATATACATTCTTTCTTTTAAAATTTCTTTTCCTCGAACTATCAAAATTTTTCACAAACGCAACACGACCATCTTCTCGAACTTCACTTCAACCTCTAAATCTCTCTTTTAAATCCTTTGAACAAATTACTTCTTTTCTTTCAAAACTCTTTTAAAATTTTATGTCTTCTCTTCTTTTCTTTCTTTTCTTTTTTCAAATAACTAAATTCCTCAAATCTTTAATTAACAAACTTTCATAAATAACAAATTGTTTCTTTTCATTAAATTTTATTTACAAAAAAATTATTTCAATCAATTATTTCTTTCTTCTTTCTTTCTTTCTTCTTACTTAATTCTTTTTCTTTTCTAACTTTAAAACTAAAACTCCTTCAATAAAATACTCTTTCTTTTCCTCTCTCATTTAAACATCTTCTTTTAAAATTTTAAAACAAAATTCTATTTAAATCTTTTTTCTGTCTTTTCCTTTTTCTCTCAAAATCTTATAAAAAATTAAATATTAAAATTTTCATAAAACAACAAAATAAAATAACTAAATACAAATTGTTTTTTACTTTTCTTTTCTTTATTTTCTTTTCTCTCTTTTATTTTACCCCAAACCAATCCCATCATCTTCTCCAAAATCTCCCTTATTTCCTTCCTACACTTCTCAAAGACTTCCCCCTCTCCTACCTGAATCACTTCTCCAATTTCCAGTAGCTCCTCGGCCACGTCGAAGGAGGCGGCATTGACAATCTTATTGATTTCTCCGCTTAATTCTTCAATCACCACGCAATATGGGGGGCGGACTTGCTAGCGAGTCCGCAACCTTGGACCCAAACTCACCACAGATTGAGCACACATTGAGCTATTGATAAAGGAACCATACAATCAGGGATGAACACCACTCAGCAGAACAGTTTTAGGTGGGTGTCCAAGTAGAGTTCAGCATGAGTTCAGTATGAGTTCAGTCTGAGTTCCATCTGAGTTCAGGTTGAGGACTTGCTAGCAAGTCCACCCCCTATATTGCGTAGTGAATAAACCTCACTCGCCGAACCTGGCGAGGCTTTTTTGACCATACTTAATCGAGGGTTTCTTCATTCTCATCCCTTGAGGCAACCACCGGTAATCTATCTTTGGTCGAGATCGACACCGTCACTTCCACAGCAGCGGGTTCCACAATGGTTGCTTCCACATTCAAAGCTTTGGCCGTAGGGACTTCTGCGATGACGTCTGAATTCTAAAACAAAACCATCAGTAACTAAATTTATAAAATATCAGGAGAATGTACTTACTTCAAAGATGGGGTCTGCTTCTAAGAACAATCTCGGAGTGACCTCCACCGCCACTTCCTTTTCCTCTTTTTCATCCTCGATGACCACCCGTCGCTTTTTCGGGGTCCGTCTCAAAATGGAGACTTCCTCTTCCTCCTCAACTAACTTGTCGACTTCTTCTCCAACCACTTGTTTCTTGCTCGCAGCCCGAGTCACCCAGGTTGCTACATCGTCTTCAGCCTCCTCCTCATTTGCTCCCACCAATTGATCATCCCAAATATCTTCGACTACCTCTTTTGTCTTGGGAATCACCCAATATTTAGTCTTCGTGAACTGACTCTCGATGTTGGCATTCTTCGACAAGATGTCACACGCCACCCGTCTCCAGCGGCAAAATTCGCACTTCTGGCGAGGACCTCATGTTTCCGTGCTTTCCACGAAAAAGTACTCCATTGACTTGCAAGCCGTGCAAGCCTTGGAATATTGCCGTGTGAAAATTCCCCCATCCGCTTTAGGGTGTGGAGGCGTGCGAGTTGGAGTAGGGAAATCCATTGTAGTAAATTATAGAGTAATTAAAAATAAAATTAAAGGGAAACTAGTGTGGGAAGTATGTCTTACGCTTAACGGAGCTCGCGTTCTTATACCTGGGCATCTGTCACGCGCCACATGACACTCGAGGAAAAAGCAACTCATTAAATCAATAATAAGAGGCTTTAAATCCATACTCGAAGCGCCAAAAGCAATTCTCCATAGCAACTGCAACTTTCCTTTGTGTACTTGCTATTCAACCGCGCTAGTCTAAAATGTAAATCTAAATCAGTTAATCTCTCAATAGTGTGTCTTAGTCTTTTTCTCAATAAGCGACGCACAGCGCAATAGTCAATGTAATAGTACATTAAAAGGTTTATGAAATGTCTGTGGATTATTAAGGGGTAGTGAGCATGGACTGAATGGTTAGTGGAGGATTAAGGGGTTAACGGATGTTAGTGAGGAGGGTCCAGGTGTAACGGATGTATCTTAATGGTCTGTGGTGTGCGGAATAGTGGATGGGTATGAGGTCAATGTGAGGAGGAGTAAAGGATATAAAAGGGGTTGGGTTTTTGGTTCGATATTCTTTAGAATTAAATTATAGAACATATATATAGTTAATAGTGGTAAAGCTTTAGGTTAAATCATTATTATTTTATATTTCCTTATTTCTTCAAACAATCATTTCTAAATCCTGAATCTTTTGATTATTGAGTTTCCAACCCTTCGTGAGATTTTAAGAATTTTAATATTACCTTTAAATTATATTAGAATCCTTCTCGAACATATCTTGAAGAAGTAGCTCTTCCTTTGAGTCATCTTCGAATCACTTCCTTGAACATTTCCTCTGTGCATCGAAGAAGTTTCTAAACTCCTCCCTCCATCTCTCTTCCAGGAACACCCTCGACATAGGTGTGTAGGTTGGCTGGTGACATTATCCTTGAAAGTGGAGCTACAAGACATATGATTTGTGACAAGTCCATCTTCACTCAATATTCTGAGGAAGTATCCTTAATCTCTTTTGGAAAAAGCTCAAACATTCAGAGTGAAGGACAGGGCACTATTCATTTATCCCTCAAGGACCAATCAGTTTACCTTCTGAACTGCCTGTATATTCCTACCTTAAAAATTAATCTATTCAGTCTCACTTCCATTCAGAGAAGCTATGCCAATCTTACTCTCAATCTTCAAGACAGTGTTTTTTGTCTCAGCAGTGAAGGGAAACAACTTATTGACAGTCAAATTGATAATAATCTCCTTATTATTCAATTGGCTATAGGTAAGTTGTTTTCTTCTGTTTCACTTCTCTCTGATACTGACTCCTAAACCCGTTGGCACAACAGACTAGGACACCCTGGCCAGAATGTCATGGATCATCTCCTAAAAAATTTCCAGATTTCATTTTTTCCTAGTCCTAATTTTTTTTATGAATTCAGTATTTAATATAAACACCATCAGCTTCCCTTTTCTGGTTCTCTTCCTAAAGCTACTTGTCCATTAGAATTTCTTCATGCAGAATTGAGTGGTAAAATATCTCCTCCTTCTGTGGGTGGAAATTTATATTATTTTCAATTAACTGATTATTTTATTTCCTATTGCTTTATTTATATCCTGCACAATAAAGATAAAACCTTTAAAACTTTTGTGCAATTTAAAAAATCCTTTGAATTATCCCATAATACAAAAATAAGCAATTTAATTAATGAAGGAGGAGGTAAATTTTAAAATTACAAATTTAATGAATATCTCCTTGAGGAATGTCAGCCAGGCTACTAGAATTATCCAGTAAAATAATTAATTATCTTACTGAGATGAAGCCATGCCTTTTAAATCTTTATCAATAATTAATTAATTATTGCTTACTTATGTATTACTTACAATTAACTAGCTAAGTACATTAAGTAATTTTAATAATTAATAAAAATAAATGTCCCATACATTTTTACTCCCTAACACCGTGTTCAATAATACAGTTGAGAAGGGAATAAAAAAAGTATTAAAAATATAATAAAATTTAAAAAAATTCAAATTCCTTTATTAAGAAATTTAAATTTCTGTTAAAACAACATTTTAAATCAAATGTTTTATACTAAATGTGACAATCTAAAGGAACTCAAGTTTTATTTCAAATAAAAATGATACCTTTTATTGAAGCACCATTTAGTATATCTTTTATATTTCACATACACTCTTCATATTTAGTTTTTCCTCTCACACCCTTTTATTAGGTGGTGTTAACTCAGTGTTTTTATCTCTCACATTTTGCCTATAAAAGGCCCTCCATCTTTGTAATTTTTGATTCATACCTGACTTGCTTATTATTTTATTAAAACAACTTATTACAATCAACATATTTGTTACTATTTATTGTTTTTAGTATTTATTTACAGAAATTCTAAATCATTAATTATAACATTTATTAAATTTTTTATCTCTTTAACTTGAGTAAAGCAAATAAAGGATAAACATATGTACTTAAACTTTGAAATCCCAAAATCCCCCTATCACAACCATTGGACCACCGTTAAAAACCTTCTAGACATAAAAGACCCCTTGACAATTGAGGCCCTTTGCAAATAGTTGACAGCGCATCAATATCTTGAGGCTGGCGACCGAGGGACCATTGACAATGAGGTGCCAATAGGACAAGTATACAACAAAGATGACAAATATCATCAGCCACGTGACTTATTTTTTTGCTGTGACCGGGAATCAAACCACGCTCCAAAAATTAGGTTCATATATTGACAATAGTCATATATACTTGTGGTAATTATTTGATTACTATTTGTGGGTCATTTTACAAATTTCATTGTACACGTACATCTTTTTATTACTCAGCACTCTGTAAAGTGGCATTAACTTGCTCATTTTACAGGGGGAGGTGTCTGGAAAAATAATTTTTTTTCCTAGTTGGAAAAGATAGAACTATATTGTTCTTAGTCCTAGAAGTGATATAAAAATTAAATTAATAATAATATTTTTTTTAATTATTTCAATTGACTTTTGTCTTGATAATTATAATTTTATATTATTGTTTCAGTTGACAAATTTTCCTGGCAGTAAATTAATCATATTATAAATTCATTAAATTAAATATATCAAATTATTTCAGTTGACATTAAGTCCTGGTAATTACAATTATTTCAGTTGACAATAAATCCTGGTAATTAAAATTATTTCAGTTGACAATAAGTCCTGGAAATTAAAAATTATTTCAGTTGACAATAAGTCCTGGTAATTAAATTCTTCAGTTGACTTCTAGTCCTAATAATTATCAAAATATTACTAGTTATTAAATTATTTTATTATTTGAGTTTATTTATTCTAAAATTGTGGTTATAAAATTACCTTAAAAATTAATAGAAATTGTGATTATTATTTCAGTTGATTTTTTGACCTTATAGAAATTATATTTTAATTATTTCAGTTGATTACAAGGTCCTGATAAATACTTATATAAGATATTTTTTTTCCTTATTTTTCTCTTATTAAAGTAAAAATAATAACTAATTAAATATTTCTTTTCTCTCAGGTCAGGTTAATCACAACTATGACTGATAAAAGTGCTTCTGCTGGACGTGATGAGGAACTAGATTTGATTTATTATGATGAAGCTTCTTCTTTAAGTTCTCCTTTGACTACAAAACTGGCTCAAATTAATCAATTACTGGACCAATCAGGATGTAGAAATGCAGGAGAGGGAAATATTAGTGGAGACAACTTCTCAGGAACAAAAGCCTTCTATCAACCCCCAAGAAGAGCTTCCCAAAGGCTTCAAGATAAAAAAGATGCCCTTAAACCAGCAAGTAAAAAATCTCTCCACTCACATCAAGGAGTTGAGGACAGAAAACCTCAAGCTGAGGTCAAGAATAGACTGTCTAGAAGACAATGTAAGAAACATAGAGTCTATTCTTCAAGAGAAGAAGAAAAATCCTCCTCCAAAAGCCCTTCCACAACTGGCCCCCCAGCAACAAGAAAAGGTGGAAGTCTCAAAGTGGCAGTGGGATTGGCTGAACACCCAGTGGGATTATCTGTCCCAACAGCAACAGCAACAGCGAAAAGTACCTCAGGCAGGTCCTTCAAGAACAATCAGATCAACACAACACCTCCTCATCCCTACCAAGGAGAAAGAAGGAGAAAAAACAACCACATCCAAGTCTTTCCCAAGCCATGGTAAGCCCCTCTATTGAATCTCAAGTACCATTTCTTGTAACTAATTCAGTTCGTTCAGGTAATTCTGGAAGAGGAGATGAGACTGTGAGACCAGTAGAGGCTGAGAGAAGTAGACAAATTGCTCAATATTCTAATGTATCTAATCCTTTGGTTTTAATTGCTTTTTCAATGATAAATCCAGATATAGCTATCATTGATGAGAAACTTGATCCTGAGTTTTATGAGAATCTGGAAAGTTATTCTGTTTCACTATTGAGAAATACTCCAGATGTAGCAAACATTAATGATTAATAATTGAGAGATATTATTGCTAAACAAAATCATATAATGAACAACATGAAATTGACTCAGAAATATAATAGTTTGTTAACTGAACAGGGTTATCAAGCATTAAATAGTGAGTTAAAGAGAGTTTCTGATGATTTGTTTCATTACAAAGTAACTCATGAAAAGAAAGTTGCTTTATGGCAAAATATCAAGAATGATTTGTCTAAATTTAAAGATACTGTGTCCATCTGTTTCCAGGAGCTAGAGGGACACAAGATGAACTTAGAAAGATTGAGTAACCATTATTCATCTTTACAAAATAAGAATAAATTATCTTTTGCAACCATCAATGAGAATTTATCTAGTATTCCAAGAGTAAAAACTAGGTTAACAACCATTGAGGAGAAATTTAATTCATTTTTATATAATCGAAAATTTTCTGAAATTTCTTTGGAAGAACCTGTTGAGCAGGATACCCCAATTTTACTTGTTCCTAGTTCATCCAAAGAAAATTTAGTTCCAGAAATACCTGTCGATATCACTGAGTTACCATCAAAAATTGATGGTGTACCTGGATCATCCACAGAAGGATTAAACAATGAAATTACTTCCCAATTAGAGAAGTTACAGCTACTTCTCACTCAGAAACAAGCTTGTAATAAGGAGACTACTTCAAATCAAAAGAATTGGCCAAAAATTGACCAGGATCCAACATTTGATGGTGATTCTTCTTCTGATTGACAGCAATTCATTTGAAGAATTGATAATCTATAAAATTCTTACAACCTACCAGATGAGGAAATCGTGTCTTAGTTAATTTCTTTGTTTACCAATGTAGCCCTAATGTGGTATGAATCTGTTCTCTTGGATAGTAATGACTACTCATGGAAATATTGGAAGAAATTGATTAAAGCACAATTTGGTAACTCTAAGTTTACGATGGCTCAACAAAGGCAGTATGAGGAAACTAGATACAGATCTTCTACTGATAAACCTATTGAGTTCTTAATGAAGCTGGTTAAGATCTTGAGGGCAATGGACCCAAATATGGAGTTTAAGTTATGGAAGGACAGGATCATTTATAAATTACCAATGTCTTTGAGAGACTTGATAGTGGCTAGGACTGAGTTCTCCGGAGAACCCTCTTTATTCATTAATACTTGTAATGAGATCCTTCTAAAAAACAAGAATGATTCAAGAAGATTCATTCCTAGAACCCCTTTGGAGAAACCCTCCACTTCCCAACAGAGACCTCTGGAAAAGGTTGGTAAACCTTCTGCCACTGTTGCACCTAAAAAGTATGCAACAAACACTTACTTCAATTAAAACAAGCCTTGGCAGAAAGTCCATGTTTGTGAAGAGAAGATAAATCTTGTTGAAAAAACTTAGGAGCATGCTGATGACACAATAGCACTTGATGATACGTCAAATGATTGTGACAGCAATATTTCATATGAATCTCATCAAGAAATCTTGATTCTGGAAGAAGATATTCATTATTTAAATACTATTGTTATTGATAATAATGATTTATCTACTGATGAGGATGCTGAGATCATAAGGAACATTGAGGATAGCTCAATTGTTATTTCCCCTCTCAAAGCACCAGTCTTGATCAATGGAACCAGCATTGAAGTTGTTCTGGATTCTGGAGCTGGAGGAAGTGTAGTATCTGAAAAAGCACTTGCTACAGTGGATCAAGACTATAAATAAAAACTTACACCTATCATTTCTGAAAATAGGAGAGGTTATGGCTCTGTTTTGTCCCCCATCGGTAAATACAAAGCCACAGTGTTTTTTAAATATAACCATGGTTTTGTAAGAGCTATTTGTGATTTTGTTGTCATGAAAAATGATAACTTAAGCAGTTGGCTTATTATAGGAAATGATATTTTAACCAAGTGTGGCATAAAATTGGATCCTTCAAACCAATGTTTTACAATGGGGATGAATGGGAAGAGAAAATTTAAGATTTCCTCCCCTAAAAGATTATTAAAACCATAATTGAACACATGTAATCTTGTGGTTCAATATAAAGGAAGATCTACAAAAGAAATGCATGCCCTTATGTCTGAAATTGACAATGCCTCTTTTGGAGAACAACTTTCTGGTGAGGATAAAGATTCCATCATTAACTTGATAAAGTCTTTCCTATGGCCTTTGCTCATGGGTCACATGAACTGGGATTAGTTAAAGAAGAAATGAAACTTTCATTATCTTGTCCATTAAATGACATACCAACTAGTTTAAAGAAGAAGCCTTATCCTGCTTCTACCACAAAGAGAAAAGATATTGAAGACAATATCTCTACCTATTTGAAAATGAATATTATTGAAAAGGTAGTTGAAACACCTAAATATTGTGTTATCTCAACAGTCCTAATTTCTTATGAGAAAGATAAATCCAGGTTATGTGGTGATTATAGAGCATTAAATACTTATACTGTTGATGATATCTATACTTTAAATAGAATTAGCTCTATACATGCTACCTTACAAGGTGCTAAATATATCAACTGTCTGGATGGTAACAAGGGATATCACCAGATACCTGTTGAGAAGAATTCTCAGACTTTTCTGATGATTGCTACTCATATGGGTATTTATAAGTATGTTAGGATGCCATTTGGCCCTAAAAATTTGCCTTCAGTTTTTTAAAAAGGTATGGATAACACATTCCATCAAGAGATAATTGAAGGATGGCTGATGGTTTATATTGATGATATCATTATATTCTCAAAAACATTTGAGGACCATTTTAACCACAACCAATGCAGCCAGGAAAACCTTCTTTTTGCATCACCTGAAAATTCTTCAACCTTTCTTCTTTATTGAGCCATTTCAGAAGTTGAGTTTCAAGAGAAATAATTGCAGTTATGACTTGCTTTGTATAAAGTTGCACTGTTCCTTGACTAAGCTGGAAGAGGTTTTCAAGATGTATTAATGCTGCACCATTAACATTTGAGCCAAATTGAAAAGTTCCTCAGATATTTGAATAGCTGGATCTCTTTGAGTACAATGAGAATTCTTTTTAAAAATTTAATGATCTTTAATTAATTCAAGTAAACTAAAAAATCCAGGAAAATTTGTGAAAAAAATCTGTTGATAGCTAGCTTCAGGAATGTTGGCAAAAATATCAAGGTGATATTGAGGTTGCTGTCATATGGAAGGTGTTCTAGGAAATAAGTAGCAGTTCTCCAACATTTTGCACATGAAAGCCAAGTCAAGTTCTGAATCAGAATTGGTATCAAAATTAACCATTATATCAAGAGCTACAGCTGCAGCAGTGGTCTCAAGTTGATGGCAGACTGAAAGTGGCATATTGTGTTAGTGAACAGTGGTAAAGATTAAGGGTAATTGTATGATTATGGGATTGATAAAGTTCTGGTAAGTCATATAACTTGCTCATATGAATAAGCCTTTAGGATTAGGTGAAAAAAATATAGGTGTTGGTGATTTTTTACCTAGTGTTGGCATCTTTGTAGCTAGTGCTGACTAATCAAGATGATGAAGGGAAGTGTTTTGATGACTTTTTTTATTCAAAAGAAGACATGTTTGGGAACAAATATGCTGCTTAAATACACTTCTCCAGGGCAGGTGTATTTCATTTTTTGATGGCAGGCTTGGTACCTTTTTTGTGGCATGCTTATGTGGTGTAGTTGGTAATGTTTGAGACCCCCTATTAATATACCAAAAAAATTTCAAAATTTAAAGATGAGCAGATTAAAATAAATTATTTAATAACAGCATTTCTTTTAAGATTAAAAATATATGTTTCATGCATTCACTTGCATGTTGAGAAGGCTTGCAGTTTGAAATTTGACTTCTTTTCAAAAAAGAAAGTACAAAGGAATAAACAGCTCTAATCACTATAAGTGTAAATTACAAAAGACACCCAAAAAAGAGGTCTCAATTCATAAGATGGTACAAACAACTACATGTGTGGAATCTAAAAAATTTAACTCTTTTTCTCAAAAAAACCCATTTCTTTCTACCAAAATTTAAACATTTCACATATTCCTTTATAGTTTCACCATATGATGTTTCTACCAACATCCACCACAGGAAATCTGGGGGTGAACTGCTAGCAGTTCCCTCTATATGAAACTATCAGGAATTTATCAGGAAACTTTTGGGAAACCATCCTGAAACTTTCAGAAATATGTTTTTAAATCAGATGAAAAAACATTGAAAAAATAAACTGTCACAGATTGAATCCAGAACAATCCCTCCTTGAGCAGAGCTTAGGAACCACATTGAACATCAGTTAATCTCAGGTTTGGCAAAAGGTTGAACAACATCACTTAGCATACCTTAATATTCAAATATTAAACTTGAATATATGTTGTGTGTTTAATATAGATGCATATGCATTTGAATTTGCATGGTGGATACTTATTGCATGGTCAAAATTGATGTGAAATGCCTATCAAAAGTGTATGCATAATGACTATGAAGAATAAATATGCATAAAAATATGCATAGTGATTATGCATAAAAAATATGCATATAAATATGAAAATTGAATATGCATTAAAAATATGCATATTGAATATGCAAAAAAGGTGCATATATGTATATGAATAAAATATATTAATATGCATATACATCTGTATAATGAATATGCATATACATATGCATAAATATGCATTATGATTGAAAAATGCAAAAAATGATGTTTAATGAGTATATTTTATGCATAAATAGAAATATGCAATATGAATTCATATTGCATACAAATAACACTGGCAAAGCAACTTGACCAAAACTCATACTAAATTTTCATTCTGGACTAAAGGTGTGAGGGAAGGAAGAAAAACAGTCTGACATTAGAAAAATGCTACATGCACTCATTTTGTGGCAGAGCAAATGAGAAGTGCTGAATTATGGTTGGTGCCCATAATTTAGTATGATATCATAATTTTACTTAATTGTTTTCAATATTGAAAAGACTTTAGGTCGTTTGGTATGGATCTAGCTGTGCCAGGGTCTAATCTAATTATTTTAACAATTTCTTAATAATTAACGGGTTTTAATACAAAAACAGGTTGTATTTTTTATGGGATATTTGATAAGATAAGGTCTTTTGTAAAAAAATCTTATATTGTTTAAAAATATTCCTGAATCAGATGTGGAATAATCACTTCAAAAAATTGTAGTACTGTGGGCAATAAAATATATGCACAAGCAGTAAAGAAAGGACTGAGTGAACCCTTTTTGTGCAGTGGGAATCATTAGAGTGGAATTGTGGATGAAAAATATAATTCATTATTACTATTTTATTTAATCAAAAAATTTATAATATTAAAAAGAACTATTGATTCATTGGTATTTGACCTTTGTGCCTTACTTATATTTATCATTTGATTGATTTTTTGTCACCATTATGTTATTAATATTATAAGCATAGCAAAAACTCGTGTGCCCAATGCATACCGGGTGATGTTACACCTTTTAAAATATTATTAAATAAAGGTAAAAAAATATGAAAATGATTTTTTTTATAAAAATAAAATGATATCCAAAAGCAATATGAGTGATAAAAAGGTAAAATTCAAGGGATCAAATATGAAATAAAAAATTAAAGTAAAATTCCTGCCATCAAGAGCAAGTAGACATGATGGGGTGAACGCCAACCAGTGGCACTAAACTTGGACTATAATTTCTTTTTTGAAAAAAAAAAGGTGCCAACCTGAGGTTTAACAAAACTTCAGAAGAACCATTTGGCCATATCAAACAACTTCTAGTGCAATTATTGAAGAAAAATTCATTTTCATTGCAATAGAGAGAATTGAACACATCCGACTGCATGTGACCAAACGTGTCCAGCACAAGTTCGGCCAAACTTGTGCTGGACTCTTTTATGATGGAGAGTAGCTAGGGTGGAATTTTTCTTCAGTTCATCTGGTATTTCTTATAAACATGTCCACAGGTATTTGATCTTTGTGCCTCACTCATATTTATCATTTGAATGATTTTGTGTCACCATTATGTTATTAATATTATAAGTATAGCAAAAACTTGTGTACCAAATGCATACCAGGCGATGTTACACCTTTTATAAGATTATTAAATAAAGGTAAAAAAATATGAAAATGATTTGTTTTATGAAAAATAAATTGATATACAAAAGCAATATGAGGAATAAAAAGGTAAAATTAAAGGGATCAAATATGAAATAAAAAATTAAAATAAAATTACTTCCATCAAGAGCAAGTAGACATGTTGGGGCAAATGCCCACCAGTGAGGCTAAACTTTGACTATAATTGCTTTTTTGAAAAACAAAAAAGTGCCAACCTGTGGTTTAACAAAACTTCAGCAGAACCATTTGGCCATATCAAACAACTTCTAGTGCAATTATTGAGAGAGAATTGATCACACCAGACTGCATGTGACCAAAAGTGTCCAGCACAAGTTCGGCCGAACTTGTGCTGGACACATTTATGATGGAGAGTAGCTAGGGTAGAATTTTTCTTCAGTTAATCTGGTATTTCTTATAAACATGTCCATTGGTATTTGATCTTTGTGCCTCACTAATATATATCATTTGATTAATTTATTGTCACCATTATATTATTAATATTATAAGTATAGAAAAAACTCATGTTCCAAATGCATACCAGGTGATGTTAAACCTTTTATAATATTATGAAATAAAAGTAAAAAAATATGAAAACGATTAGCTTTACAATAATTTAAATAGATATTAAAAAAAAGAGAAATAAAAAAGTAAAATTAATCTCAAAGAAATCAATTGTGAAAAACAAAATACTAGTAAAATTCTTGCTCTCAAGAGCCAGTAGAAGTTTTGAAAAAAATGGGAGCCATCAGGGCTAAATTGTAATAAGTGACCTTTTTTTTAAAGATAAAAAATTATACACCTGAGGTCGGGAAGAACAACAGGTGGATGATTCAACTAATCAAAACTACTTGTAGTGAAGTTTGATAAAAAAAAGTATTTTGTTTCCATAGAGAGAATTGATCCCATCTGACTTCACGTGACCAAAAGTGTCCAGAACAAGTTTGGCCGAACTTGTGCTGGACACTTTTTATGATGGAGAGTAGCTTGGGTGGAATTTTTCCTCAGTTCCTTCATCTTGTATTTCTCATAAACATGTCTACTGGTATTTGATCAGTCTGTATCATTCATATTTATCATCAGATTAATATTTTATCACCATTATATTATTAATGTTATTAGTATAGCAAAAACTTGTGTGCCAAATGCATACCAGGTGAAGTTATACCTTCAATAATTTTTTAAAATAGACGTAAATAAATATGGAAATGATTAGTTTTAAAAAAATTAAATAGAAATTCAAAAGTAAAAAGAGGAATAAAAGAGTAAAATAAAAGTCAAAGAGTTCAAATATGAAAAAAATACTAGTAAAATTCCTGCTATCAAGAGCCAGTAGAGGTGTTAAAGCAAATGGAAGGCATCAGGGCTAAATTGTAATAAGTGACCTTTTCTTTAAGGATAAAAAATTATACACCTGAGATTGGGCAGAACAGCAGGTGGATGATTCTGCTAAACCAAAATACTTCTAGTGATATTTGATAGAAATTTTTTTTTTTGCTGTACAGAGAATTGATCCCATCTGACTACACATGACCAAAAGTGTCCAGAAAAAGTTTGGCCGAACTTGTGCTGGACACTTCTATGATGGAGAGTAGCTGGGGTATAATTTTTCTTCAGTTCATCTGGTATTTCTTCCAATATGTCTACTGGTATTTTATCTTTGTGCCTCACTCATATATATTGTTTGATTAATTTTTTGTCTTAATTATATTATTAATTTTATAAGTATAGCAAAAAATTGTGTGCCAATTGCATACTGAATGATGTTACACCTTTTATAATATTATTAAATAAATGTATAAAAATATTAAAATAATTTATTTTAAAAATTATTAATTGATATTAAAAAGCAATATAAGGAATAGAAAATTAAGTTAAAGGATCAAATATGAAAAAGAAATCCAAGTATTATTCCTAATATCAAAGGCCAGTAGAGATGTTGAAGCAAATGAGAGCCATCAGGGATAAATTGTACTAAATTGACTTTTTTTTAAAGATAAAAAATTGTGTACCTGTGGTTTGGATGAACTCTAGGTGGACAATTCAGCTATATCAAACTACATCTAGTGAAGTTTCTTATCAAATAATTTTTTCATTGCCATAGAGAGAATTGATCCCATCTGACTGCACCTGACCAAAAGTGTCCAGCACAAGTTCGGCCAAACTTGTGCTGGACACTTTTATGATGGAGAGTAGCTAGGGTGCAGGTCTTCTTTAGTGCAACTGTTATTTTTTAAAAACATGTCCACTGTTATTTGATCTTTCTGTGTTATTCATGTTTTATTATCTGATTAATTTTTTTCATTAGAATATTATTAATTTTATTAGTATAGAAAAAACTATTGCACTAAATGCATTCCATGTTATATTACACCTTTTATAATATTATTAAAAAATGTTAAAAAAATATGAAAATGATTTTTTTTCCAAAATTATAAATTAATATCCAAATGTAACATGAGTGATAAAAAATTAAAGTAAAAGAGATCAAATATGAAAAAGACAAATTCAAGGAAAATTCCTGCCTTCAAGAGCCAGTAGAGGTGTTGAAACAAATGCGTGCCATCAGGGCTAAATTTGACAAAATTTAATTTTTTTAAAGATAAAAAATTTTTCACCTGAGGTTTGGAAAACCTTAAGGTGGATAACTCAGCCAGACCAAACTACTTCTAATGTAATTATTTAGCATTTTTTTAATTTCATTTCCACAGAGAGAATTGATCCCATCTGACTGCACCTGAACAAAAGCATCCAGCACAAGTTTGGCCAAACTTGTGCTGGACACTTTTATGATGGAGAGTAACTAGGTTGGAAGTGTTCCTCAGTACATCAGTTTTTTGTTTTTCACATTTCTATTTGTTTTTTATCTTTTTTTGTCATCCATATTTATCTTATAATTAATTATTTGTCACCATATATATTATTTATGTTTCTAGTATAGCAAAAACCTGCATGCCAAATGCAAAATTGGTGATGTTACACCTTTAATAATATTATTATATAAAGTTAAAAAATATGAATATTTTTAGTTTTTAAAAAAATAAATTGATATTTAAAATTAAAAAGAGTAATAGAAAAGTAAAATGAAAATAAATGGGATCAAATACAAAATAAAAAATACAAGTAAAAATTTTACTATCAAGAGCCAGAAGTGGTGTTGGGACAGTTGGGGACCCCTAGTTCAAGACTTGGTCTAAATTTACTTTTATGTATAGCTAACAAATTTTGACCTGAGTTTAGGACAGACTTCCAGGGGACAATTTTACAATATTAAACATTCTTTACGTCAATAATTGAGTGAAATATTATTTTCATTGCCATAGAGATAATTTATCTCATATGACTTCATGCAACCAAAAGTGTCCAGCACAAGTTTTGCCGAACTTGTGCTGGACACTTTTATAATTGAGAGTAGGCATACAGCCAATCTTCTTAAACTCATAAATGATTTCTTATAAACATTTCCACTGGTATTTGATCTTTCTGTGTCATTTAAATTTACCATTTGATTAATTTTTTGTCATCATTATATTATTAACGTTATTACTATAGTAATAACTTGTGTGAAAAATGCATACCAGGTGGTGTTCCACCTATAATCATATATTATTAAATAAAGGTATAAGAGTATGAAAATTATTTATTTTAAGAATTAAAAATTGATATCCAAAGCAATATGAGAAATAAAAAAGTAAAATAAAAGGGATCAAATATGAAAAAAAAATCTAAGGAAAATTCCCACTATCAATAACAAGTAGAGGTGTTAGATCAAATGTGCACCACCAGGGCTAAACTTGGACTATATTTTATTTTTTGTTAAACCAAAAAAAGTGTCCTGATTAGGTTTAAAAAAACATCAGGAGGACATTTTGGAAATATCAAACTACTTATTGTGCAATGATTGAGCAAAATGTCATTTTCATTTCCATAGAGTAAATTTATCCCATCTGATTGCATGCAACCAAAAGTGTCCAGCACAAGTTTGGCCAAACTTATGCTGGACACTTTTATGATGGAGAGTAGCTAGGGTGAAATTCTTCTTCAGTTAATCTTGTATTTATTTTAAAAATGTCTTTGGGTATTTGATCTTTCTGTGTCATCCATATTTATTATTTGATTAATTTTTAGTTACCATTATATTATTAATGTTTTTAGTATAGCAAAAACATGTGTACTGAATGTACACTGAGTGATTTTAAAACTTTAATAATATTATATAATAAATGTAAAAAAAAGTGAAAATTATCAGTTTTACCAAAATTAAATTGATATATAAAAGCTGAAGGATAAATAAAAGGGTAAAATTAAAATTAAAGAGATAAAACATGAAATAAAGATATTAAGTATAATTTCTGATATCATGAGCTACTAGAGGCTTCAGAAAGAATGGGCACCATCATAGATTAACATGGATTAAATTTACTTTTTACCAAAGTAAAAAATTGTCTACCTTAGGTTTGGACAAACTTCAGGGGGACAATTTTTCCTTATAAAACTACTTTCAGTGCAATGATGGAGTGATCATTCAGTCTCATTTACATAAAAAGAATTGAATGCATCAGACGGCATGCAACCAAAAGTGTCCAGCACAAGTTTGGCCAAACTTGTGCTGGACACTTTTATCATGGAGAGTAGCCAGGGTGCAAGTCATTTTAAATCATCTGGAATTTCTTATAAACATGTCCACTGTTATTCAATCTTTTTGCCTCACTCATATTTATCAATTGATTAATTTTTTGTCACCATTATATTATTAATATTATCAGTATAGCAAAAACTTGTGTGCCAAATAAATACAGAGTGATGTTACACCTTTTATAATATTATTAAATAAAGGTAAAAAACTATGAAAATTATTTATTTTACAAAAAAAAAAACTTCTATCCAAGAGCAATATGAGGGGAATAAAATAAAATAAAAGAAATCAAAGATGAAAATTAAAATCCAAGCTAAATTTCTGCCATAAACAGAAAAAAGAGATGTTGAATCAACTTAGCACAATCAGGGCTAAACTTGCACTAAATTTTCTTTTTTGTAAAAATAAAAAAAAACCACCTGAGCTTTACCAAAACTTCAGGATGAAAATTTTGCCATATCAAACTACTTCTAGTGTAATTATTTATCAAAAATTTATCTTCATTTCAATAGAGAGAATTGCTCCCATCTGACTGCACCTGACCAAAAGTGTCTAGCACAAGTTCGGCCAAACTTGTGCTGGACACTTTTATGATGGAGAGTAGCTAGGGTAGAACTTTTCTTCAGTTCATCTAGTATTTCTTACAAACATTTCTACTGGTATTTTATCTTTGTGCCTCACTCATAAATATCATTTGATTAATTTTTGGTCACCATTATATTATTAATCTTATAAGTATAGAAAAAACTCATGTGCCAAATGCATACCAGGTGATGTTATGCCATTCATAATATTATTAAATAAATGTATAAAAATATGAAAATAACTTATTTTAAAAATTATTAATTGATATCCAAAATTAATATGAGGAATAGAAAATTAAGTTAAAGGGATCAAATATGAAAAAAGAAATCCAAGTAATATTCCTACTATCAAAGGCCAGTAGAGGTGTTGAAGCAAATGAGAGCCATCAGGGATAAATTGTACTAAATTGACTTTTTTTTAAAGATAAAAAATTGTGCACCTGTGGTTTGGATGAACTCTAGGTGGAAAATTTGGCTATATAAAACTACTTCTAGTGAAGTTTTTTATCAAATAATTTTTCTCATTGCCATAGAGAGAATTGATCTCATATGACTGCACCTGACCAAAAGTGTCCAGCACAAGTTCAGCCAAACTTTTGCTGGACACTTTTATGATGGAGAGTAGCTAGGGTGCAGGTCTTCTTCAGTGCAACTGGTATTTTTTTAAAACATATCCACTGGTATTTGATCTTTCTGTTTTATTAATATTTTATCATTTGATCAATTTTTTGTCACCAGTATATTATTATTTTTATTAGTATAGCAAAAAAACATGTGCCAAATGCTTACAGGGTGAT
The DNA here is from genome assembly GCA_030280995.1 of Hemileia vastatrix. Lineage (NCBI taxonomy): Eukaryota > Fungi > Basidiomycota > Pucciniomycetes > Pucciniales > Zaghouaniaceae > Hemileia > Hemileia vastatrix. The sequence continues at coordinate 6,029,880 of JASXTE010000009.1, forward strand.
GTTAAACCTTTAATAATTTTATTAAATACAAGTAAAAAATTATGAAAATGATTTGTTTTACATAAAATTAATTGATATCTAAAAGAAAAAAAAGGATTAAAAAGAAATAGGTTTAATAAAAGGGATTTTATATGAAATTAAAAATTCAAGCTAAATGCCTACTTTCAAGGCTCAGAAGAGGTGTTGGATAAAATGGGCACCATCAGGAATAAAATTGTACTAAATTTTATTTTTTGAAAAACTAAATGAAGTTTTTGACTGATTTTTTTAAAAATTTTAGTTTGACACTTTGTCTATATCAAATTACTTATTGTACCATGATTGACCAGATTACATTCTCATTCCCATATGGCTGGACCAGGCCAAAGGTGTCAACCACAAGTTTGAGAATTCTTTTGGTGGACACTTTTATGATGGAAAGTAGTAGGGTGCAAGTCTTCTTTAGTTAATCTAGTATTCCTCATAAACATTTCCAACTTTTTTTTGGCCAAAAATCAGGTGGAAAGTTTGTCCATATCAAATTACTTCTAATGCCATGATTGACTAAAAATTGATTCTCATTGCCATATAGAGAGTTGATCCCATATGACTGGATCTGGAAAAAGTGTCACCACAATTTTTGATAAACTTAAGTTTGAAAATTTTATGATGGAAAGTAATTGCAAGTCCTCTTAATTTCATCAAGTAATGATCATGAAAATTTCCACCTGTATTTTGGACAAACTTCAGGTGGACACTTTGGCCATATTAAATTAATTCTAGTTCCATGTTGATAAAAAACTCATACTTATTGCCATATATAGATATTAAACCCATCAGACTGTGCCTTTCCAAAAGTGTCTACCTGAATTATGGCTAAACCTCAGTTGGACACTTTTATGATGCAGAGTAGCTAGGGCAAAAGTATTCTTCAGTTAATTTGGTATTCATAATAAATTTATCCTCCTGAAGTTTAGCCTAACTTCAGGTGGACAATTTTGGAAAGCACCTGTAAGTTACTATCCATCAAAAAAGTGTTCACCAAAATTTTAGCTAAACTTGTGGTGGACCCCTTTGATCAGCCACAGTCAGATGAGATCAACTCTTTATATGGAAATGAGGATGATATTTTGGTCAATCATGGGAATAGAAGTAGTTGGATGTGGCCAAATTATCTCCCTGAAGGTTAGACAAACCTCACAAGGACACTTTTTAACAGGGATTAACTGAGAAAAATCCATTTATAAGAAGGAAAATCTTTTATTGGATAGATGCCAAGGTTTCATATTTGTGTATTATGGTCAGTATTAATTTTGAAAGTGTCTGTACAAGCAATTTTATTGCCCATCATGACAAATTTTGTTTTAAATGTTTCAAACTGTGTGATAAAGTATTAAGGTGTCACATAGTATAATTAATTTCTATTAAGTGCCCTCCTATGATGCCTAAATTTATAATTTAATATCTTACATAATAATTATTTTTTATATAAATTCATCAATATTTTATTTTATTATCAAATTTGATAGAGCAAGTATCCGGAATTTTTATATATTCATAAGCTTAGGTTAGATCAATTTGTGCTCAATTTGGGCTCAACAAAGGACCAAAATCAAGTTCTGGAGGATCAACTTGTGCATAATTTGGAATCAGTTGATATTCTGTCTATAATCAATCTGAGAATAAATGTACTTCCAATACAATTTTGTATATTGTTATAAAGTGAGAATAACCCTGGAATAATAAGAGACACTCTGGAGTTCAAAGAGAGGGGATTGCTAGCAGTTCACACCCAGATTTTCCATGGTGATCATCATCTACTCAGGGAGATTATAGTAAAAAAACAAGCATATATAAATTTTTAATGATGTAAAAATTAGTATATGAGATATGTTAAAAGACTTTCATAAGGACATCAAAGAATTGATCAAGAAAGAATTTGAGTAATAGTAGATAATAAAGCTGTGTCTGAAAAATAAGCAAGGATGATTAGAAGAATTCTAGCACATATCACATCAGGTTGAGATGAAGAACTGGAGGATGATTCAATATTTGGGGGTGGTTCATGAAATTCATCTTCATAAATACTGATCCACTCATCCTTTAATTGTGCAGTATCAAGAATGAAATGATCCAATCAATAGTAACTTTCTTTCTTTCTTTGTATGTAAAGAACTCCTCATTTACCTTAGTGAATAAAATCAACCTTTAAAAAATCCAATCACTTTCTCAATCCTTACTTGAGACTTGACTAGACGAGTTTTAAATCAGGATTTTCCACTAGTTTCATCACCTTCCCCCATGAAATTTTGAGATCACATATGTACCACTAGTGTAAGAAGCGTTGGAAAGAAGATATTGATTTTCATCAATGTAGTTATATGGTTGTGGAGAAATCATCATTTGCAGAAAAACTGAAGAGTCATGGTGAGCACCAAGAAAGACAGCATGAAATAAAATTAACTTCATATTTCTATCACAAACCAATTGGAGAGCAATAGAATAACTGAACAAAGAAAAAGTAAGAGAGGATATGTAATAGATGTGAAAACATGTGAGATATTCATGAGATCTAGGGCCAGATTATTAGTGGTTTTCTGAAGCTGTTGAAAAAGTGAAGGTCTCATGTTAGTGTATGGGAGAAAAGAATAAGGGTGGGAGTAATCAAGGATGGGAGAAATTAAGGGTTGAAGTATGATGTTAGCGGGTCCTTAAGACTTAATGCACAGTGTACTGTGTGTGTATAAATAAGCCCCTAAGGATTAGGTGAAGAAAAATTTTAAGTTATGAGCATGTGTGTACCTAATGCTGACTAATCAAGTTAAGGGGAAGAAGTGCTTGAAAGTCTTGGATGTACCCAACAGACAAACACGATGTAAGAGTATATCCCTTATTCACTGTTTTACTTCAAATTAAAATGACTTACTTGGTACCTTTTTTGGGACGTGCTTGAATGGCATATATTCTAATGTTTGACACCCCCTATTATATCTTTCCAGGTAGTTTTATAAATTAGTTAGGATATAGTTATCTGCACAAAAAAGTTTTACATTTAAAATCTTATTATTTCAAGCTTATATATAATCTAGTTCTGATTATATATATAAAGTGTATAACACTCCTCATAGTTTTTTCAGTTCATTCTGCCTAGCTATATTGAGCTTGTAGGATATATTAATTACTTTACTTGCCAATTTAATCAGCTCTAAATGTACTTTCCGACAAATTATTTATTATGTAATGGAAATTATTCTCTAAAATAATGATTTTTTTATCAATAGATCTCAAGGTAGAGAAAAAATATGTCATTTCTATTGTAGCTGCTCGTGATGTTTATGGATATGTTGTCTTTTTTTAAGATTATCAATCTCTCATCATGTTCTATGTACTATATATATATATACAACTTAGGGTTTCTGCGGCACAGTTTAGTGTAATGTAACACCCGCCCCATCAACAAGCCACAAAAGGTAAAAAAAATAGAAGAATTTTTTTACAGGCATTAAAGAGGAAGAAAAAAGAAAAAAGAAAAGAAAGAGAAAAAAAATATCTATATTTATAGCCCACCCCGGCTCCTTGAAACTAAACCCTTAATTGATCATCTCAAACCCAGTTTAACACAGGATCTACTATGTAATATATTACCAAGACTTTTTATCAAAATGTCTGCTAATTGATCACTTGTCTCTACCCATACTAGAGTTGCCTTCTTTTTGAATAGCTTTTCATTGACGTAGAAGAAATCCCTTTCTACATGCCATGTTTGCTTGTTTGATGCCTGATCGGAAGCTATTTTCACTGTGGCTTGGTTATCACACTTCAGCACTAGGAGTTCAATGATGTCTATAAGTTCGTTCAAAAGTTTTCTAATCCATATTCCAATTCTGGTAGTTGAGCTTAGCACCATATGTTTGGCATGACTGGTCAAGGTAGCAACACAAGGCATTTGTTTGGAGCTCCAAAAAATTAATGATCCTTGCAGTAATATTGCCATGCCTGCTGTTGATCGTGAAGTCTCACCTCCCCAATTGGAGTCTGAATAAGCTTCCAACTTTCCTGTTAGTGTTGATTGTTTACCTAAGAACAGTTTCTTTGTTCATGTATTCAATAGATAACCAAGTAAGTGTCAAAGAGCCGTCCAATGAATTTCTTGTGGGCATTTGGAAAATCTTGATAGTAGATTGACAGAAAAGGAAATTTCTGGTCTTGTGCCAGTGGCTATATAACTTAATGATCCTATGATTGACAGATATTCCTTAGGAGAAAGGGGTTCAGAGGAATCAGCACTCGAGACAAGATGACAGTGTTGTGGAAGTGGAGTATCCTGGTAGATTAAAGGTTGTCCACTGGATTTCAGTACCTGATCAATGAGATGTGTTTGGTTCAGTAGAAATCCATCATTCGTTCTTACTGTTGAGATGCCCACTATAGAGTCAAGCGCATTTTCCCACTTAATCTTGAGATTTTTTTAGACAGTTTTCCAGGGTTTTGAGACATTCAATTGAGCTTTCAGTCACCAAGCCATTCTCTACATGAATCCAGATAAATGTTTTGTTTCTGTTTGATGACAAAAAATACACACTATTGTCATATTGAGATACATGATAGCCGGCATCTTGAAGCATGCTGTGTAGATGTTTCCACCAGCATCTGGAAGCCTGACACGTACCATATAGGGCCTTTTTAAGCCTGAGAACAATTCCATCTTTATTTTCAAAACCAGGCGGATCTTTTACCCATAGTTTTTCTTGTAAAGGGCTATGCAGGTATGCAGCGGTGACATCAAAAGAGTAGACAGGTCAGCGGTTAATGGTGGCAATTGTAAGAATAAGTGGTTGATAAAAAAGGTAGCGGTTGGAGCAAATGTTTCAGTGAAATCCAGACCAGGCACTTGTTTGAAGCCTTTTGCCACATATCTTGCTTTTCTTCGTATGATTAAATTGTCAGAATTCTGTTTTTCAGAAAAGACCCATTGTGCATCTAGGATAAGAGCTCCTTCTGGTGGCTTACAGTGTTCCCATACATCCATCTCTATCAGATTTCTTATTTATTCTTCACAAGCCACCTTCCACTCATTAGCAAAGGGTGACCTCATAGCCTCATTGTAAGTTTTGGGTGCTGGAAGTGCAAAGAAAGCCAAGTTTTTTTCAATGGCAGCAGTTAAAGTTTCTTGATCTTCATACTTGCGTTCTTGTGAGAAGTTACCTAGAGATATGAGGTCTGTAGAAACGGTGTAGACTATATGATCAATGGACATTTTGTTATCAGTCTTTGATTTGCCAGGTGTGGAGAAGTCTGCCCATGCTGAGGAAAGGAGCTTTTTGTCAGAAGGATTCCAAAAAATCCATCCCTTTGAGCCTTGAGGGTATCCAACAAGTATGCACGGTTTGGTTTTGTTTTCCAATTTTCTACATGTTTCATTGAGGATGTGAAAATATGTGAGTTTGCCGAAGCATCAGAGGAGATCCAGTTGAGGTTTCAGGTTAAACATTGCCTCATAAGATGTTATTGTTTTACTCGTTACATTGGGAAGTCGGTTGCGGATATATGCCTCCCATCTATAAGCAAAGCCCCAGAAGAACTTGGGAAGGCCACTTTCATGTAGAACCGTCCTTCCCATTTCTTCTATTCTTTGGTTGAGCCGTTCAATTCGACCATTCTGTGCATGGTAGTATGGCTGAGTTAATTCATGGTTGATACCTTTCTGTTCAAAGTAGGATACTAACCTTTTGTTTTTGAATTCACCTCCATTATCCGACTGGAAAATTTTCACATTTCTATTTTTTTGATTCAATAGACGGGTAATTGTCTTAATTATTACATCCATTGCTTCTGATTTCTGAGAGAGTATGTGACATTCGCCATATGAGGTCAAAATGTCTTTAATTGTGAGGGCATATAGGCCATTAGCAAACATTGTCTCTTCTAGGGGTCCGATCAGGTCTGCAGTTAGGATTTCTAGTTTTTCTGGGTCTCTACCTGTTGAGTTTAATAAGAATTTCTGTTTTCTCTTACATACTCTACAAGAATGACATACAATTTTTCCAGGTGGGAGATTTTCCGGTAATCCATGAGCAATTTTACCCCCTATCATTCTTTTCAGTTGTCTCAAACTAGCATGGCCAAATTTACAGTGGCAGTTATAGAGTTCTTCCTTGTCTTTGGTCCTTTTAACAACAGGTAATTCAACTGTGGGAATGTCTAGTTTCATAATTAATTGTGCTTGAGCTTGTTGTTCACAGGGCGTGGGTGGGGAAATTAGAAGATTTGGTTTGTCTGATACAGCTATTGTGTGTTGCTGTCCACATGTTTTTAATGAGAATAGGGTTTGATTAATTGGAGGAGGAAAAAACCACATCCTATTTACATGTTCTGCCTTTAACCGTTGGAGTCCATTTTTCCAAAGTATAAATGAATTGCCGCAGGTGGTCATCAGCAATTTCCCATTAAGTAGAGCTGCAGGAGAGATTAGTGTAACTATTTCTTTTGAACAATAGTGAACTGGTCCAACATTAATAATCTCCCCATGTATCCCAATAAACTGCATCATGCCCATTCCTGTAATAAATTTTTTTTAATTGCCATCAGTTGCCACTGTGAGAGGAATAGGAGTTTTCAAAGGTATAAATTCAACTAACAGGTAAAGATTTCCAGTTAAATGATGTGTATCTCCAGAATCAAGCACAACAGTATCGTTGCTACCTGACGCTGCAGGAAGTAGTTGTTCTGCCAGCACGGAGGCCACTGTTGGTTGATCATCAATTACCTCCACTATTTGTGCCTGCTTGATTGAAACTTGATTTGGAGCTTGTGGGTGAGGAACAGTTCTATACAATTGTTTCAGGTATGTTGGACGGTAGCTGTCCATTATGGGAGCTGGGGTTTTTGGTATATTTGGTCTGGGAAGATACGATGGAACCATTGGGACTGGTGCAAGGACTGGATAGAATGCCTGAAAACGCTGTCCTGGGGGTGGCATTGGCGCTATATTTTGGCATATTTGATTCCCAAAGGCAGGAGGTCATTGACAGTCAGCTTGTAAGTGATCGGCAGAGTTACAATTCCAGCATAAAGGTGGTTTGGCGATCATTGCTGCTGGTGTTTCCAATTCTTCAACGGACAACTGCTGGCTTACCAATAATCCAGCTGTTTGTGCTGTTAATGAGTTAGGAGAGGTTTCTGTTGGTTTAGCTTTCAGGGTCTTTCCCACACATTTGTCATCACCCATTGCTGCTCTATGTATGTTGGGTATTCTCCAGACACACAAAGACTTATCTCATTGTCCTCTAATACTTTCTCGTAAAAAACTGGATTACTCTTCATAGCCTGCTGGAGAAGAATGCCTAGAACAGTGTCTTCATTAATGCAGGGACCATGGCTTTTGAATTTCTCAACACATTCCTTGAATTTTGTCATGAGCAGCAATGGATCCCCAAAATCTTTAAGACTAAGGCTTGATAGTTTGTCCCACGCATTAAGTTGAGATGCTTTTCATGGAACATTAAATTGTGAGTCTAGTTCTTGATAAAGAAGAGCAACAGGTCTGATATCAACAACTAGTGATTTGATTTCTGGTGCCACCGAGTTGATTATAACACATCTTGCAATTTTTTCTTTAGACATGTTAGTGTCTGTCAGGATTTGGAGAGGGTAAAAGCTATCATCAATGTATTTGTCCAACATGAGCTTGACATCATTGTACCAGGCTTTGAAGTTGGATCCATCTGTTTTCAGGATATTGGTCCAACTTTTAATTTCTTTCTTGATACTAGTTATGGATTGAGTAATGTGTTGGCGTTCATCTCGATCCCATAAGGTCATACCCATTGGTTGCATGGGTGGTAGGGGAGTGGCTGTGTCACTTGTCAATCCTGTGTTGGGTGGGACTGGCGCCGCAGGGGTCTCGTTGGTAGCTTGTGTTCAGTGAGAGGAAGAGGCTGTTGCAGCTGTTGACGAAGCTCTAGTCAATTGATGTGGCAGTAGGTCTTGTGGGGCTGGGGTTGGTGTTTTGTTGTCTACAATTCTAGGGTTGTTTGACAACATTATGAAAGAGTTAAATTTAGTTTTTTATTATTATTATTTATTTATTTATATTTGGAAGGAAAGTGAAGGAGAAAGAGAGAAAAAAGAGAAAAATAAAAAAGGAAAAAAAGGATAAATTAAAAGAAACATTCGGAGTAGTTGCCCTTCTGCAAGTACACTTCAGGATCTGGCCAAGCTTCTGACCTAATCGTCAAAAGGTAAGTTTAAGAAAAAAAGGAGAAAAAAAATTGTGGAGAATTGGAAACGTAGAGAAATAGAGAAAAAGGATAAAGGAAAGGAAAAAAAAGGGAGAGAGGGAAGAGATAGAAAGAAAGTTGACTAGACTCGAATTAGTCCTTTTGTATAGACGGTTGACTAGACCAGGAATTAGTCTTAGAATGGTGAAGATAGAGAAGAAAATAATAATGATAAGCACTTTATAGGCCCATAACCTATTGTAGCTGCTCGTGATGTTTATGGATATGTTGTCTTTTTTTTTCAGATTATCAATCTCTCATCATGTTCTATGTACTATATATATATATATACAACTTAGGGTTGCTGCGGCACAGTTGAGTGTAGCCTAATAATTTCAACATCTTCCAGTTGAAAGTGTGATATAATGAAAATCACGAATCTGATGTCACTAATTGTAGGTTTGGAAAAAAAGAATTACTTGTTTCTAAATGTTGGTTTTCTAAAAGTAACAAGCCAAAGCTTATAAGATTTGCATTCATGCGTCTTTTATTGGTCCAACATTTAGATCTATTTGAAGCGCGGAAGCAGCTTATTCTCTCAGAGGGCCAAAATTATAAATCTTTAAATTTCCTAAGAGAAAAGCTTAGGAATCGTGGGCGGAATCCTCTTCGGGGAAGTAAATCTTCCCGAATAACAGTATTAGATAACCAGTGGCTTTCCTCATCTTCCTTCACGGCACCTTCGCTGACAATCTTCGAAAATTTTCGATGTCTATCCTTTCGTTTTTTCACCAGTTTATTACTCTCTTGATGTTGTAGAAGTGGATACTTTAATGATGGGTTTTTCAAGGTAGGGGAGAAAGAGTTTTTGCTCTGAAGAAGATGAGTTGCGGGTGTAAAACCGGGATTGTCCATTAAAGGGTCAAGAAGAGGAATAATATCGCAAGAGCCTATTCAAAATAAAGGAGATAATATATTAAAAAAAGTCTCTACATGAATATAAAAGACCCTTACAGAGAGAAAGGAAATTTTGATTGAAATTCATAAAGCCCAAAGTGAAAGTATTGATTTTGTTTGAGTTGCGAAATTGTAAAAATGTATGTTTGAATAGGATTGATATATCTTTTATAGGGGCCAGCCCTACAGCGAATACAAAGGTTATTAGATTTTTCGATAAAAAAACTCAAAAAAGTATTTTTACTAGGCAGGGTGTTTTCTTCTACAAAATATTACTAGTTTCTTTGATAGAATGCAATATGTATATATATGTTGAAAAAAATGGGAGAAAAAATATTGTATAAAAGCGCAAGATATTTCCAGGAAAAATTGAAATGAGAAGTTTAATCTAATGCAAACTGGAGCAGAGTTAAGATGGTGTTTAACCATTGAGAATCTACGAGAAAAAAATGGGCCTGGGATCAAATATATTTATATTGAGCAAAATGAAATCAGGGAAATCACATCATTTCATAACTTTAGTGCTCGTTCAAGTTAGATCTTTCTCACGATTCGTATTTCCCTTGTTGTTATGAGGATTGTTTGTTTGCCTGAGATAGCAGATGTTTGTTTATTTCTTACAATTTCAGCCAGCCAGGGCGATAAGGGAATGATTAACTAGTAAGCTAGGTACATGCAAGTTGGATGATAATGAGCGTAAAGGGTAGGGGAACAAGGGGATTTTGAAAGCTGAGGGAGAGTGGAGCATCGTGGGGGATAATGAGAAATTGACACCAACATTAAACGACAGTGCCAACCATAGAGAAGAGGGGTGTAGTGAAATGGCTGGGGCACAAGGGGCCGAACCCGCGTCACACTGGTCAAAGTGACTAGCGGCTATCCTACCAATTGCACCAGATGTTAAGCACGATCCGCTACAAACCATTCAGATGACTAGCAAATTTACAACATCTATGTAACTTATACTCCTATGTGTAATTTATCTTATATACTGGGTTTGAAGAATTGTCTCGATCGGGAATACATGGACGGTTTCTTTTTGATCTGATAGCCGACCATAAACCCCGCAAGTCCAAGGCTCCTAATATGTGTCTTCACACAGCAGTCAACAGAGTAGCTAGGACACCTCATTTAGAACTCTGTCTCTCCAATCGTTCAATATGTGTCTTTAAAGTTCCTGATAATGTCATAATGGCACGCTAAGGTGGGCTTAAATTGGAGAATTTAAGGCACGATGATAAACGTGAAAACTCATAGAGAAAAAGTAGATTCGTACGAGTAACAAAACTGTTATTCATATTACACGGTATCAGCCAACTGGACTACGAAACGAACCGAAGAACAGGAGGTACCGCTGCAACAGTACATCTACAATAATGACTAAGAGCATCTACTATCGTTCATATAACTATTACAAGCGATATTAAAAAGATCAGCACTTTTTTTGGATAAATCACTTGATTTCACTACCAATTCATTTACGCTCCCAAGCCAGGTTGATAATGTAATGTAATGTAGCCTAACCACTACCACTTCTTTTTCTGTCTTGGTTCTTGCATTTTCTTCTTCAACTTTTACAAGTGAACTACTCTCCGTGAATTATTATCGTTAAAATTTCTCTATGAAAATTCCTCATGTTGGGTCAGATGGAAAAACCAAGTTTAAAAATTACTATAGCACCTGTAAATAATGCACATCGAAAAGATAAATACACTACCAAAATTGTTTGTTACGCCCCACGGCTTAACAGTTGCGTAACGGTTGTGTAACAAATACATAACAATTATTATTGATTGGTAGGGGACATAAAGATTGTTATGTATTTATTATGCAACCGTTACACAACTGTTACGCATTTGTTACGCCTTGTGGCGTAACGAATGGTGTTGGTAGTGATACTCATTCAATAGTGTAGCAGCCAAACTGTGAAGGAAAGTCATATATTTTGTAGCCACTGTATATACATTTACATATACTGATCTTCTATTCTTTTGCCAACAACCACTTCTCTTAATTTCATTTTGCTCAGCATTAAGACATCATGGACTCGGTAGAAGCCTTTGGGGACTCTTTCATTACACGCCATCTCAACATACTCCAATCTTTGAGAAATTTCCCTTATCCCAATTTCTACACTCCACCCAATTTGAACCCTACCAAGCACACCCGTTGCCGAGTACATCATGAGCGTGTTACTGGCCTTGATTGCCTCACAACTGATTATCTTGGGAGTAACCCAAAGTACTCTGACTCTGTTTTCCAAAGACAGTTCAGGATCAGCAAATTTTTATTTTGCAGAATTTCAAATGATGTAAAACAGCAAAATCAACTTTGGATTCATTGGCAAGATTGTTGTGGAACCTGGGGTCTCCACCATGCAAAAATTTACTGCTGCTTTATGGCAAATGGTGTATGCGACTTCAGCTGACATTTTTTTTATATTTTTATTTCATACAATCTCACCCAACAAGGGGCATGAAGGAAAGGAACACATATAAAGTTAACTACAAATGAGGAAAGGCTATAGTAGAGTAGGAAAGTGCAATATGCGTTGAACAGTAAGAGAAGACTTGGGGGGAACTATTCCCGTAGAGGGAGGTTGTTAACAAATCTCCCTGTATGTACTAAGTAAGCAGCAACCTCAGACATAATACATGACGAGGACAGGAGAGCAGAAGTATTGAATGGGATCTTATGGGATTTGGCTATTTTAATGAATACTAGCCGTGATTCAGTGTGGGTGTCAGCCTAGATATCCCTAGGACTGAGTATTTCTTATACTTAAAATAAGATAACCTTAAGTACATTAAGCTAATATCTTAAAAATAAGGTTAAAACAATAATATATATGATTATATTACAGATATATATAATTATTACTCTATTATATAAATTATAGTAGTTTAAATAGCTTATCCATAGCTTAATAATACTTATTAAGGTGTTAATGGAGTCATAATATACTTATCTTAAGTGATATTAAGTAATTACTGATATACATAAGCTTATATGTATACATAAATCTCATATTCAGTGAAATATGCAGTATATTATGTATATTTAGGTATATAAGTGGGTTTTAGCCTCTTAATAGCCTATAACCTTTGGTTTTCTGCTTATTTTAGGTCATATGGATGTATCGAGTGGACTCACAAAGCCTACAGAAGCATAAACATCTATTTCAGGCGCATACACTCAGTCTGGACAACTTAATCTGCTTCCTTGGATGGATATTCACGGATTTATTGGTTGAGAGGTAATTTATGGGTTAATATGGATGCTTGGGGATGTTATTGGGGGCTTGGACATTTCATTTGTTTCCTTTATATGCTTTGGGTTTCATTATATTCTCTTTGGATGAGTTATTTTACCTGTTTCTTTATGGTATCCACTTTTATCTGGATTTTCTATTTATGGTATGGGTCTGTGTTATCATTAATTGTGATGGAGGGTCCTTACTGGTGGTCTGGGTGTTGAATCTGCTTGAAGTGGACACCATGGGGAGGTGATGGGCCCTCACAGTGCTGTAATTGCCAGGGATAGCAGTGACATCATCTGGATTGAAGGTCTGTGCACTCCAGAGGATTTTGGTATAAGGGAGGATTTTGACGATTATTAGACATCACTTACTTACTACAATTCAAACAAACATTACAACACAATTATTATTATTCAAAGATATATTATAAAGCCATTATAAATTTATATTATCTTTATATAAGCTATAACTATATTATATTCATCTATTTTCCACCACTAGCACGCATTTAAATCCAAGTATTGTGAGTTTTATTTGAGAATAACTATTTTATTAGTCTTCCCCTGAGGTTTAATCACTAAATTATTTTTTAATAAGTAGTAGGACCATCAATAAATACTATTAAATCATACTTATATACTAGATACACTGACAATTGGGGGTCTTTCCTTAGTTTTTTACTTATTATTTGGTATAAGCCTTGGGACGTGATTTTTACTTTAGTATAGCTCAAAACAAACCAAATATTTGGATGTGCTGCATATTAGTGGGTCATCATAACTCAGTGATTGCAGAAAAGAACCCTTATAATAATTGTACTAATTTTTTAGAATAAAAATTAGGTATTTACAGTAGTAACTGTACCCAATATAAACCCAATTTCACTTGGTATTTGGTCACCAATATAACAACCAATTAAATTGGTATTTGGTTAAATCTTGGGAAGCTAATTATTCACCCTTATAAAGGTCTAGTTAAATTTATTATTTTATTTTTAACAGATTTTTTCAAATTTTTATTAAATTTTATTTAAATAAATAAATATTTAAATTCAGGGTAAGCTCAAGTGCTTTTTATTAGTAATAACATTGCTAATACTTTAAATCTACTAATTCCAATAGGTTTTCCTTTTTGTAGACGTTATATATTGTTATTTTTATCAATATGAGTACTCCCCAGGACAATGTAAGTGAAAAGCCTGCTTATAATACCAGGTCTAAAGCTAACAAAAACATTGCTCCAGGACATAACCATGGAGGGTCAGTCATACCCCCAGGCAGAGCAAATGAGCATAGAGGGAAAAGACGCCCTCTTAAAAAAGATTACCATAAAAAAGACGTCTCCTCCTCTTCAGGTTCAACTATCCCATCTGGCAAAACAGGTATTGAAGTTGGAGGAATCAAAGTCCCTCATGCTCAAGGAGGTAGAGCAATTACAGAGCAATTGCAAGATAGGATTTCAGCAGATGAACCAATCATTGGCAGAGCTAAAGGGAGGCCAGCCAAGTCAGAAACCCCCTACCCCAGGAAGGTCACATCACTCCCAGGAGAAAATACTGGTAGAGAAATGGAAGTGGGATTGGTTCCATCAACAATGGTCCAGTCACAACTGCAACAAGGATCCTCCTCCTCATCAGACTTCCTCAGTTCACCCATACAAGGGAAAACAAAGGTGCCAAAAATCAGGGCTCACACAAATCCCGTGGTAAGTAGATTACCCTCTCAGATTGAACACAATACTGATAATTACAATGTATGTAATATTATTGATGTCAAATCTGTGCAGAAAATAGAGGAGGACTTAAGAAAATTAGGTTTTAATGCAGATACACCTGACTTGTCTTTTGTCAATAACAACAGTAGTATTTATAATACAGTTAATCCTCAGTTGCCACCAATTACTAGTGAGATGAGAAGTACACAAGAGAGTGAAAAAATTGAGAAGGAAGACATGGAGTATTTTAACAATAATCCAACTTTCCATAGAATTGTTTCAGCATTGTGGAATAGAATGACTGATTGTGAGGAACAGACAGTTAAGCTCACAAGTGATACAATTTCATCCTTAACATTAAATATTTCTCAACTGGAAACACATAATAAAAAATTAGAGATTGAACATTTGTCTCTAACACTTAAATATGATTCATTGAGTAATAAATATAATTAACTTTCAAACAAATTCTGTGAGTTGGAAAAATTGTATGAAACACATTTATTGAAAACTGAATCAAGAACTAAGTTATCTTTTGCCCAGACAAATCAAAGTGTCTCTGAGCTGCTACAAAGATTAACTAAAATTGAGATTGAAACTGCCAATCTACTAATGAACCAGGATAATCATAAGTATACTCAGTATAATAATAATCCTTTCATTGGAAAAAGTGAATCTCATTCCTTCCCTATACCACCACAACTAAAACCATCTGGTGGTAGTGTCAAATCTGAAAATATAAGTCACAAATCCGTACAGGAGGAAATACAAGACCATTTATCAAGAGTAAATAAGTTGTTGAATTTACCTAATATTAGTGAAATAAAATCCAATCAGAAGAACTGGCCTAAGATAGATCAGTACCCAACTTATGATGGGGAAGCAAGCTCTGATTGGCAAAATTTTATCTAAATAATTGACAATTTATAATTCTCATATAAGTTACCAGATGAAGAAATAACTTCAAAATTTATCTCTTTATTTAAGGATGTTGCTTTATTATGGTTTGAAGCTGTTTTGAATGAGGTTAAAGATTACTCTTGGGCTGAATGGAAACAACTAATTAAAAAACAATTTGGAGGTTCTGAATTCAGACTCATTCAGCAGAGACTTTATGAGAAAACTAGGTACAATCCTTTGAATGGTGACAAACCTATTGTCTTTTTAATGAATTTAAGTAAAATATTAAAAGCCATTGAGCCTAACATGGATTTTAACTTATGGAAAGATAAGATAATATATAAATTACATATATCTGTCAGAGAAATTGTTGTAGCTAGAAAAATAAATGTTACTGAATATTCTGACTTTATTAATATTTGCAATGAAATATTACTGAACCATAAGTATGAAGCAAGTTATTCCACTTATAAACAAAACTTTGAACCTGTGAAAAATCAGAATTCAAAAACACTTCAGGAGAATCAGAAAAAACCTACTGCACCTGTAGTACCAAAAAAGTATGAGACAAATACTTGTTATAAGTGTAACAAACCTTGGGTTAAAGGTCACAAATGTGAGAAGAATATAAATATTGTTGAAAATCATCATGAATCTGAAATTGAAACAGAGAAAAGTAAAGATTCAAGTGATTATGACAGTAATATCTCATATAGTGATTAAAATGAAGTCTGTATGTTGGAAGATGATTTTTCCATCTTTGACAATCCAATATTAAGTATGGACTAAAATGAATATTTAATGAATTTTGAGGATGCTGAAATCATTAAAGATATACAAGCTAATAACTTTAGAATGACACCTATCACGGTTCCAGGTATCATTTCTGGTGAAAATGTTAATATAGTATTGGACACAAGAGCTGCTGGTTCTGTTGTTTCTACTAATACATTACAGAAAATTGATAGTGAATATAAGTCTAAGCTTGAACCCCTTCAAAGTAAAAATTGGAGAGGTTTTGGATTAGTACTACATCCCATTGGTAGATACAAAGCTGCTGTTTTCTTTAAACATCAACATGGTTATGTAAGAGTAACTTGTGACTTTGTAGTAATGGATAATACTAACTGTAGTAACTGTTTTATCATTGGAAATGATATTCTGACTAAGTTTGGTGTGAAATTAGACCCTTCTAATAACAATTTTACAATTGGCATTAATGGTAAAAGGAAATTTAAAATAAATTCTTTTAACACAGTCTTACACATTGAGTCAGTAACAAATATTCTGTGCAAAGGAAGAGAATCCAATCAGATGGAGCTTCTGGAAACAGAAATTTCAAAAGCATCATTTGGCACTCAGATAAGTAAAGCTGAGAAATATAATATTTTGGACTTAATTAAAGAATTTCCAATGGCTTTTGCACATGGTACAAATGAACTTGGCCTTGTAAAAGATAATGAAATGAAGATTAGTTTAACCTGTGATATGGATAATATTTCTGCTAGTCTTAAAAAGAAACCATACCCTGCTTCAACAATGAAGAGGAAAGACATAGGGGATAATATTAAAATGTAATTAAGAATGAACATTCTTGAAAAGGTTGAAACTACACCAAAATATTGTGTAATATCACCAGTGCTAATTTCTTATGAACAAGATAAAGCAAGACTGTGTGGTGATTATAGAGCATTAAATACATTTAAAGTAGATGATATTTATCCCTTGCCAAGGATTGCCTCTATACATGCTATCCTCAAAGGTGCTAAGTATATAAGTTGCTTAGATGGAAATAAAGGATACCATCAAACTCCTGTTGAAAATAATTCACAGAACTTTTTGTTGATAACAACACACATGGGAATTTATAAATATGTCAGGATGCCATTTGGACCAAAAAGTACCCCATCAGTATTTCAGAAGTTAATGGATATAACATTCCATAATGAAATGATTGAGGGATGGTTAATGGTATACATTGATGACATCATAGTGTTCTCTAAGACTTATGATGAACACTTAATCCATTTAAAGAAGGTATTTCAAAAAATGGATGAAATAAAAATGACCCTTGCATTGAAAAAATGTAAATTTGGGTTTGAATCTTTAAAAGTGCTTGGTCATATTGTATCTGGCTTACAAATATGTGTATACCAAAATAAATGGCTGCAATAAAGAATATTGGCATTCCTCAACATGTAAAGGATGTACAATCTTTTCTTGGTATGTGTGGTTATTATAGACAATATATAAAAAACTACCAATTAATTGCTGCACCATTGACTACACTGATAAAGAAATCAGAAGTTTTCATTTGGAATAATGAAAGACAACAGGCTTTTGATAAGTTGAAAGAATGTTTAATGGAAGCCCCTATCTTGGGACTACCAGATTTCCAATTGCCTTTTGTATTATATACAGATGCAAGTTTTATATCTCTGGGTGCTGCTTTGCATCAAAAACAACTTATTAAAGGAAAAATGTCAGAAGTAGTAATTTGCTATATTTCACGTACTCTAAGAAGTAGTGAATTGAAATATGGTGCTACTCAACTTGAATGTTTGGAAGTAGTATGGGCTCTTGAGAAGCTACATTATTACCTTGAAGACCAAAAATTTGAGTTAATAACTGACTGTAGTGCAGTTAAGTCACTCTTAAACATGAAAACT
Source organism: Hemileia vastatrix (assembly GCA_030280995.1). Lineage (NCBI taxonomy): Eukaryota > Fungi > Basidiomycota > Pucciniomycetes > Pucciniales > Zaghouaniaceae > Hemileia > Hemileia vastatrix. The sequence goes on from JASXTE010000009.1 coordinate 6,047,576, forward strand.
CCTAATAGACACATGTGTAGATGGCAATTAGCTGAACAAGAATACAGAGGATGGATGACTATTACACATAGAACAGGAACCTTACACTCTAATGTAGATTTGTTATCTAGAGTACCTCTGCCTAATAATGATGATAATCCTGCTTATGTTCCTGAATCAGAGATTATTAACATTTATGGCATTTATATTGTAGATCTTGAGGATAAATTTATGCAATCAATTCTTGATATGTATGCTTCAGATCCTGACTTGAGTAAACTCACTAAAATATTAAATGATCCATCTAATGCTTCAATGTATGTTTTAATAAAAACATTACCAAATAAATATAAAGAGGCATTAGAAAAAGGAAAATTTTCCATTGAGGATGGTTTTATATATTACAGGAAAAAATTAAGTAATGTAATTTTAATTTCCCCTTCAATGAAGGAGTTAATGTTAAGTATATGTCATGATGATATATTAGCAGGTCATTTTGACTACCATAAAGCATTAACCAGAGTAAAAATACAGCTTGGTGGATTAACATGTCTGAGGATGTTCAAAAATATGTTGATACATGTGATTCTTGTCAAAAATCTAAAAGATTAACAGACAAAAAATCTGGTTTATTACAACTAATTGAGCAACCAAAAGCTCTATGGGAAATAATTAACATGGACTTTGTAAAAGGTTTGCTAATAGCAGGGAATAAGAGTTATAACTCCTGCTAGGTAATTGTAGATAGATTTACAAAGATGTGTAAATCTATTCCTACCCACAAAGAGGTTTCAGCAAAGGAATTAGCTTTTTTATGGTGGACACAAATGTTAAATATAGCAGGTTTTCCCAAATCAATAGTCTCAGACAGAGATCCTAAATTTACTTCTGAGTTCTGGACATCACTTATGGATGTTTCAGGGTGTCAATTAAAACTTTATACAGCACACCATCCACAAACTGATGGGCTAGAAGAAAGAATGATACAAACTTTAAAAGATATGATATGAAGATATTGTGCTTTTGGTCTTAACTTTAAAGACAATGACAAATTCACATATGATTGGATAACCCTAATCCCAGGTTTAGAATTTTCATACAATAGTACAGTACATTCTGTCACTGGCAAAAAGACATTTGAGTTATGGTTGGGTTATATACCTAATACCCCTGCTAAAACTCTTAATAAATTACCTAGATTGGATATCCTTCCAGGTAATAAATCTTTTCTTCAGATGCAAGAATTATTCAGAAAACATGCTCAAGAATGTATAAATAAGGCATTTGATTATGAGAAGAAAAGATGGGATAAAGCCTATAAAGAACAAATTTTCAAAGAAGGTGATGAAGTCCTTATTTCTACACTACATTTCAATTTAAATGGTAAGGTTAAATTGAAGGATCCATTCATTGGACCATTTGTAGTTAAAAAGATGGTTGGTAACAATGCTGTTGAGGTTATTCTATATGCACCATATGATAGAAAACATCCAGTATTTCCTATTTCTCTTATAAAACCATACCATTCTAATGATACTTCTCTATTTCCAAGAAGATCAGGAAGGCATAAACAACAACCTGAAGAAATAGTTGAAAAGGCAGAAATTGAAAAGATACTTAAAAAGAGACACCTTACTAAAGAAAAGAGAGTTGAGTATCTATTAAGATTTAAAAATAAATCAAGTGAATATGACCAGTGGATTCCAGAAAATGAAATATCTGATCTTAAAAATCTGTTGAAAAAATTTAAATCAAAATAATACTGTTTATTCAGTATATGTATTATAGAAAATTTAAAATTTTTTCCATTCACTCCTTACTTTTAATTAAAATGTCTTAACATTTTTTTATTGTTTTTTTTGGGTGAGGGAGTGTCAGCCTAGATATCCCTAGGACTAAGTATTTCTTATACATAAAATATAATAACCTTAAGTACAATAAGCTTATATCTTAAAAATAAGGTTAAAACAATAATATATATGATTATATTACATATATATATAATTATTACTCTATTATATAAATTATAGTAGTTTAAATAGCTTATCCATAGCCTAATAATACTTATTAAGGTGTTAATGGAGTCACAATATACTTATCTTAAGTGATATTAAGTAATTACTGACATACATACGCTTATATGTATACATAAATCTCATATTCAGTGAAATATGCAGTATATTATGTATATTTAGGTATATAAGTGGGTTTAGCCTCTTAATAGCCTATAACCTTTGTTTTTCTGCTTTTTTAGGTCATATGGACGTATCAAGTGGACTCACAAAGCCAACAGAAGCATAAACATCTGTTTCAGGTGCATACACTCAGTCTGGACAACTTAATCTGCTTCCTTGGATGGATATTCATGGATTTATTGGTTGAGAGGTAATTTGTCAATGGGTACTTTTGGTATAGAAGATTGGTTCGAGGTTTTTACAAGGGTTTTAAGGGTTTAATGGTCTCTCAACAAAAGGGTATGTATATTTAAATCAATATGATTGTTTTTACTCAAATAAAAGAGGTAGTTTTTAAAATATTAATATAAATTATAGATTAGAATTACGCTGTTGTAAAAACTAAAGTTATAAAATATATAAATATATGTTGTATTGTAATTGTAATAATAAAGTAAGTTATAAAGGAATGTTCTGAAAAGAACAAAATAAGAGGCCTTTTATAGGCAAAACATGAGGGAATAAAATATATGGAATTTACACCATATACTGTGAGAATTTGGGAAAAAGAATGACTAAAAGGAGTACATATATGACATAAGAAATAAATCAACTGGTACGTCAACAAGGGCATAAAATTTATTAGCAATAAAGTTTGAGTTCCTTGGACTGTCACAATTAATTGCACAATAATTAATTAATTATATTACTTTCACGGGATTCCAGATCTCTCACTGAGGTAATATAATTGTTTTAAAGTTTTTTTATTATAATTTTATTATTAAATTTTATTCCCATTGACTTATACTATTGAGCACGGTTTTAGGGAGTAAAATTGTAGGGGACATTTTATATACACTTTTTAATTATACTACTTATTGTACTTAACAAGTTAATTGTAAGTAATACTTAAGTAGATAATTAATTATTAGTAAGAAGAAGGGGCGTGGCTTCAACTCAGTAAAATAATCAATTATTTTACCAGTTAAGTCTAGTAGCCTGGCTGACACTCCCTTACTCTAAAAAAAACAATAAAAAAATGCTATGATTTTTTCTTTTTATACTTTTTTAGTAGAGTAGGAAGATTTGATATCTCCTTCCCAGGTATCCAAGAATTATATTCAGATGATTTATTCTTGAATCTCAATAAGTATTCTGTACCTTTTTCAGCAGTGACTATTCTGTCATTTAGAATTTTTTCAATTTCTGCTGTTTCAGTGATTTCATTTGGGGTTTTCTTTGGTCTTCCCCTCCTTTTTGGAAATAAATCACTATTGGATGTGTAAGGTTTCAGAAGAGATATTGGAAAAACATGATGTTTTCAGTCATATGGAGAATACAAAATAACCTCAACTGCATTATCACCAATCATTCTTCTGACCACAAATGGACCAACAAATGGATCTTTCAATTTGTTATTACCTTTTAAGTTGAAGCGGACTGTAGAAATCAACACTTCATCACCATTTTTAAAAGTGTATTCTTTATGGGATTTGTCCCAGCTCTTCTTCTCATATTCAAATGATTTTTCAATACATTGTTGAGCATGATTTCTGCAAAGTTGCATATGAAGAAAAGATTTTACACCAGGATGTATATCCAATTTAGGTATTTTGTTATTGAGAATTTGGGCAAGAGTATTTGGAACATATCCAAGGCAGAGCTCAAAAGGCTTTCTTTGAGTAACAGAATGAACAGTGCTATTATAAGCAAATTCCAACCCATGAAGTAAGGTAACCCAATCATGAGTGAATCTGTCATTATCTTTATACTCAAGGCCAAAGGCACAATACCTTCTAATCATGCCCTCTAAAGTCTGAATCATTCTTTCAGCTAATCCATCAGTCTGAGGGTGATGGGCAGTAGAAAGTTTCAGATCACAACCACAAACATCCATCAGAGACATCCAAAATTCAGAAGTAAATTTAGGGTCTCTGTCAGAGATTATGGCTTTAGGAAAATCAGCAGTATTAAACATATGAGACCACCATAAGAAAGCTAATTCTTTAGTGGAAACCTCCTTGTGGGTAGCGATAAATTTACACATTTTTGTGAATCTGTCCACAATAACCCAAAAAGAGTTATAGCTGTCTTTACCAGAAATAGGTAATCCTGTTACAAAATCCATGTTTATTATCTGCCATGGTGCATCAGGAGGTTCAATATGTTGCATTAATCCTTCTCTTTTACCAGTTAATCTTTTTGATTTTTGGCAAGAATCACAGACTCAACATATAATTTTGTGTCTTCAGACATATTAACCCACCAAGCGGTGTTCTTAATTCTGATCATTGTTTTTTCAAGATCAAAATTTCCAGCTAATAAATCATCATGACAAATTTTCAAGATGATTTCTCTCATAGAAGGAGGAATAACAATAACATTACTCAACTTTCTCCTATAATATAGATATCCTTCATCAATTGAAAATTTACCTTTTTCCAAAGCCTTCTGGTACTTTGGTGGAAGGGTTTTAATTAATGCTTGTATTGAAGCATTCTTTGGATCATTTGATATGGTGCATAACTTTTTTAAGTCAGTGTCCTTATCATATGAATCCAGAATAAGCTGTAATAGCTCTTCCTTCATATTAACCACATATATCCCATGTATATGAATAATTTCATCCTCAGGATCATAAGCAGGATTAGAGTCATTATTTGGTAAAGGTAACCTAGATAACATATCCACATTTGAGTGAACAATACCAGCCCTATGAATAATTGTCATTCTCCCTCTGTATTCTTGAACAGCCAACTGCCATCTGAACATATGTCTGTTTGGTGTTTTCAAGTTTAAAAGGGATTTAACTGCACTGCAGTCAGTGACAAGTTCAAATTTCTGGTCATCTAGGTAATAATGTAGCTTTTCTAGAGCCCACACTACAGCTAAACATTCTAATTGAGTAGCACCATATTTCAATTCACTATTTCTCAAGGTTCTTGAAATATAAAAAATTACTACTTCTGAAACTTTATCATTTATCACTTGTTTTTGATGGAGGGCAGCACCAAGACCAATGAAACTGGCATCAGTGTACAAAACAAATGGTTGATTAAAGTCAGGTAAAGAAAGAATTGGTTCTGACATTAAACAGTGTTTCATAGTGTCAAAGTCTCTTTGTATTTCACTATTCCAGACAAAAGCAACATCCTTTCTACTTAATTGGGTAAGGGGTAAAGCTATGACTTGGTAATTTCTAATATACTGTCTATAGTATCCACACATTCCCAAAAAACTTTGGAGCTCTCCAACTGTAGTAGGAGCCTTCACCTGTTGCATGGCTGCCACTTTGTTCTGGTCAACACATAGCTGTAAGCCTGAAACAACATGACCAAGAACTTTTAAAGAATGGAAACCAAATTTACATTTCTTCAAAGCAAGTGTCATATTAATTTCATCCATTTTCTGGAATACTTTACACAGGTGGTTAAGATGGTCCTCAAATGTTTTTGAGAATACAATGATATCATCAATATAAACCATCAGCCATCCTTCAATTATCTCTTGATGGAATGTGTTATCCATGACTTTTTGGAAAACTGAAGGGGCATTTTTACAGCCAAATGGCATCCTAATATACTTATAAATACCCATATGAGTGGCAATCATCAGAAAGTTCTGAGAATTTTTCTCAACAGGTACCTGGTGATATCCTTTGTTACCATCCAAACAGCTGATATATTTAGCACCCTGTAAAGTAGCATGTATAGACCTAATTCTAGGAAAAGGGTAGATATCATCAACAGTATAAGTATTTAGTGCTCTATAATCACCTTATAACCTGGCTTTATCTTTTTCATAAGAATTTAGAACAGGTGAGATAACACAATATTTAGGTTTTTCAACTACTTTTCAATAATATTCATTTTTAAAAGGGTAGAGATATTGTCTTCAATATCTTTTCTCTTTGTGGGAGAAGCAGGATAAGGCTTCTTCTTTAAACTAGGTGGTATATCAGTTAATGGGAAAGACAATGAAAGTTTCATTTCCTCTTTAACTAATCCCAGTTCATGTGACCCATGAGCAAAGGCCATAGGAAAAGACTTTATCAAGTTAATGATGGAATCTTTATCCTCACCAGAAAGTTGTTCTTCAAAAGAGGCATTGTTTATTTCAGACAAAAGGGCATGCATCTCTTTTGTAGATCTTCCTTTACATTGAACCACAGAATTACATGTGTTCAATTCTAGTTTCAATAATTTTTTAGGGGAGGAAATCTTAAATTTTATCTTCCCATTCATCCCCATTGTGAAAAATTGGTTTGAGGGATCCAATTTTATGCCATACTTGGTTAAAATATCATTCCCTACAATAAACCAATTGCTTAAGTTATCATTTTTCATGACAAAAAAATCACAAATAGCTCTTACAAAACCATGGTTATATTTAAAAAAAACTGTGGCTTTGTATTTACCAATGGGGGACAAAACAGAGCCATAACCTCTCCAATTTTCAGAAATGATAGGCATCAGTTTTGATTTATAGTCTTGATCCACTGAAGAAAGTGCTCTTTCAGAAACTACACTTCTTCCAGCTCCAGAATCCAGAACAACTTCAATTCTGGTTCCATTAATCAAGACTGGTGCCTTGAGAGGGGCAATAACAATTGAGTTATCCTCAATGTTCTTTATGATCTCAGCATCTTCAACTGTAGATAAAGCATTATTATCAATATCAATAGTATTCAAATAATGAATATCCTCTTCCAGCATCAAGATTTCTTGTTGATATTCATATGAAATATTTCTGGCACAATCACTTGACATATCATCCAGTGCTACTGTGTCATCAGCATGCTCCTCAGTTTTTTCTACAAGATTTATCTTCTTGTCACAAACATGGCCTTTCTGCCAAGGCTTGTTGCACTTGAAGCAAGTGTTTGTTGCATACTTTTTTGGTGCAACAGGGGCAGAAGGTTTACCAACCTTTTCCAGGGGTTTCTGTTGGTAAGTGGAGGGTTTCTCCAAACGGGTCCTAGGAATGAATCTTCTGGCATCATCCTTTTTGTTTAGAAGGATCTCATTGCAAGTATTAATGAAAGAAGAGGGTTCTCTGTAGAACTCAGTCCTAGCCACTATCAAGTCTCTCAGAGACATTGGTAATTTATAAAGGATCCTGTCCTTCCATAACTCAAACTCCATATTTGGGTCCATTGCCCTTAAGATTTTTACAAGTTTCATTAAAAACTCAATAGGTTTATCAGTAGAAGAGCTATATCAAGTTTCCTCATACTGCCTTTGTTGAGCCATTCTGAACTTGGAGCCACCAAATTGTGCTTTAATCAATTTCTTCCAATCCTCCCATGAGTAGTCATTCCAATTCAGGAGAACAGATTCATACCACATTAGGGCAACATTAGTAAACAAAGAAATTAACTTGGACACAATTTCCTCATCTGGGAGTTTGTAAGAATTTTTTAAATTATCAATTCTGCAAATAAATTGTTTCCAATAAGAGGAAGAATCACTATCAAATGTTGGGTACTGGTCAAGTTTTGGCCAATTCTTTTGATTTGAAGGAGTATCCTTAGTACAAGCTTGTTTCTGAGTAAGGAGCAGCTGTAACTTCTCTAGTTGGGCAGTTATCTCATTGTTAAATTCCTCTGTTAAAGATCCTGGTGCATCATTAATTTTTAATGGAAACTCAGGGGTATCAACATGTATTTCTGGAACTGGTTTACTTTTAGATGAACTAGCCACAGGTAACTCTGGAGTATCCTGTACTGTTTGTTCCTTCAAAGAAATCTCAGAATACGTTTGATCAATAAACAATGAGTTCAATTTCTCCTCAATGGTTGTTAGTCTAGTTTTCAATCTTGGAAGACTAAATAAATTCTCATTGATTGTTGCAAAAGATAACTGATTCTTATTTTGAAAAGATGAAAAATGGTCATTCAATCTTTTCAGATTCATCTTATCTATCTCCACCTCCTGGCAATAGGCAGATACAGTATCTTTTAGTTTAGACAAATCATTTTTTATATTTTGCCATAAAGCAACTTTCTTTTTATGGGTTGCTTTGTAATGAGACAATTCATCAGAGACTCTCTGTGATTCACTTCTTAATGCTTGATAACCCTGACCAGTTAACAAAATATTATATCTCTGAGTAAATTGCATGTTGTTCATTATATGGTTTTGTTTAGCAATAATATCTCTCAAGTACTCATCATTAATCTTTGCTACATCTGGAGTGTTTCTCAATAAGGAAACTGAGTAACTTTCCAGACTCTCATAGAACTCAGGGTCAAGAGTTTCATCAATTACAGCCATATCAGGGTTAATCATTGAGGTAGAAATTAAAAGTAATGGATTAGATACATGAGTTATTTGTCTACTGCTCCCAGACTCTACTGGTCTCAAGGTTTCTTCTTCCCTCTCAGATTTACCTGAAAGAACAGAATCAGCTACAAGAAATGGCACTTGGGAATCAATAGAGGGGCGTACCAGGGTTTGCTGAGTATGACCATATTGGGCTTTCTTCTTCTTTTGCCTCCTTGATAGGGGTGAGGAGGTGTGGGGTTGACCTGGTTGGGTATTGATGGACCTGCCTGAGTTAACTGATGCTGATTTTGAGACAGTTAGTCCCACTGAGTGTTTAACCAGTCCCACTTCCACTTGGACACTTCCACCTTCTCTTGGGACTGGGGAGCCAATTTTTGTTGATCCCTGGGAGGAAGAGGTTTCTTCTTCTCTTGAAGAAAGGTATCTATTTTTCTCACCTTTTCTTCCAGAGCATCTACCCTTGCCTTTAGTCTCAAGTTTTCTGTCCTTAGCTCCTTTATGTGAGTTGACAGATTCTTTACCTGTTGAGGCAATGGCATCTTTTTTATCCTGAAGCCTTTTGGAAGCTCTTCTGGTGGGTTTATCATAGGCTTCTGATCCTGAGTTGTGTCCACTAGGATTTCTACTTCTTCCATCTCTAAATCCTGTTTGGGGCAAGGATTTATTAATCTGAGAAATTCTTCTTGTTAAAGGAGAACTTAAAGAAGTAGGTTCATCATAATCAATCAAGTCTAGTTCCTCTTCACGTGCAGCAGAACCACTTTGTTCAGTCATTGTAAGATTTAACTGAAATGAAGAAAAGAGACAATAAGATTAATTAGTCTTTATTTTTAATTTTTATTTAACAGAAATAAAATAAAAATAATAAAAAAAATCTTTTTAGGATAAAAATCAACTAAATAAAATTAATTTATTAATTTAAAAAAAATAATTTAAAACCAGGATTATAATATAATCAACTGTAGAAATAAATTAAAATTTTTATTAATAATTTTAATTAATTATTTTCAGGATTTAAATCAACTAATTTATTACCAGTACTTAATGTCAACTGAAGTAATTAAATATGAATTTTTATTAATTAAAAAAATTTTTTTTATTAAACTGATCACTTAACTACCAGGACTTAATGTCAACTGAAGTAATTAAATATGAATTTTTATTTAAACATTTTTATTAAACTGATCACTTAACTACCAGGACTTAATGTCAAATGAAGTAATTAAATATGAATTTTTATCAAACTGATCAATTAACTACCAGGACTTAATGTCAACTGAAGTAATTAAATATGAATTTTTATTTAAATTGTTTTATTAAACTGATCACTTAACTACCAGGACTTAATGTCAACTGAAGTAATTAAATATGAATTTTTATTAATTAAAAAATTTTTTTTATTGAACTGATCACTTAACTACCAGGACTTAATGTCAACTGAAGTAATTAAATATGAATTTAAAAAAAAAAACTTATTTTCAGGACAATTTGTCAACTGGAAAAAATAAAATTTAAATTAAACAGGACAAAAATGTCAACTGAAAATTGTAATAATTAATATTAAAATATAATTATTTATTACTTCTGGGACTAAGAACACTATTGCTCTATTATTGTCAACCAGGAAAAAAAAATAATAAAATTAAATCCAAATCACCAGACACCTCCCCCTGTAAAATGAGCAAATTAATGCCACTTACAGAGTGCTGAGTAGAAGGAAAATATGTAGCAAATGAAAAGTGCAAAGTAACCCACAAATAGTAATATCAATAATTACCATGATATATATGACATTTAGTCAGTATATGAACCTAATTTTTGTAGCGTGGTTCGATTCCCATTCGCAGAAAATATTTTTTTTTGTCACGTGACGTATGACGTTTGTCGTTTTCATCGCTCTCTTGTCCTTACAGGTACTTGAATGCGGATGGTCCCTTCGATTTACGCCCTCAAATCACGATGCGCCTTTGATAATTTGGGAAGGCCCCCAATTGTCAACGGGTACTTTTGGCCTAGAAGATTGGTTTGAGGTTTTTACGAGGGTTTTAAGGGTTTAATGGTCTCTCAACAAAAGGGTACGTATTTTTAAATCAATATGATTGGTTTTACTCAAATAAAAGAGGTAGTTTTTAAAATAATAATATAAATTATAGATTAGAATTACGATGTTGTAAAAACTAAAGTTATAAAATATATAAATAAGTGTTGTATTGTAATTGTAATAATAAAGTAAGTGATAAAGGAATGTTCTGAAAAGCACAAAATAAGAGGCCTTTTATAGGCAAAACATGAGGGAATAAAATATATGGAATTTACACCATATACTGTGAGAATTTGGGAAAAATAATGACTAAAAGGAGTACATATATGACATAAGAAATAAATCAACTGGTATGTCAACAAGGGCATCAAATTTATTAGCAATAAAGTTTGAGTTCCTTGGACTGTCACAAATTATTACACAATAATTAATTATTTATATTACTTTCACGGGATTCCAGATCTCTTACTGAGGTAATATAATTGTTTTAAAGTTTTTTTATTATAATTTTATTATTAAATTTTATTCCCATTGACTTATACTATTGAGCATGGTGTTAGGGAGTAAAATTGTAGGGGATATTTTATTTACACTAATTAATAAACTACTTATTGTACTTAACTAGTTAATTGTAAGTAATACTTAAGTAGATAATTAATTATTAGTAAGAAGAAGGGGCGTGGCTTCAACTCAGTAAAATAATCAATTATTTTACTGGTTAAGTCTAGTAGCCTGGCTGACATAATTTATGGGTTAATATGGATGCTTGGAGATGTTATTGGGGGCTTGGAAATTTCATTTGTGTTCTTTATATGCTTTGGGTTTCATTATATTGTCTTTGGATGAGTTATTTTACCTGTTTCTTTTTTGTATCTGCTTTTATCTGGATTTTCTATTTATGGTATAGGTCTGGGCTATCATTAATTGTGATGGAGGGTCCTTACTGGAGGTCTGGGTGTTGAATCTGCTTGAAGTGGATGCCATGGGGAGGTGATGGTCCCTCACAGTGCTGTAATTGCCAGGGATAGCAGTGAAATCATTTGGATTGAAGGTCTGTGCACACCAGAGGATTTTGGTATAAGTAAGGGAGGATTTTGACGGTTATTAGACATCACTTACTTACTAAAATTCAAAAAAAAATTACAACACAATTATTATTATTCAAAGATATATTATAAAGCCATTATAAATTGATATTATCTTTATATAAGCTATAACTATATTATATTCATCTATTTTCCACCACTAGCACACATTAAAATCCAAGTATTGTGAGTTTTATTTGAGAATAGCTATTTTATTAGTCTTCCCCTGAGGTTTAATAACTAAATGATTTATTGATAAGTAGTAGGACCATTAATAAATACTATTAAATCATACTTATATACTAGATACACTGACAGTGGGCAGGGCAAAAGAGTAAGGGGTGTTCAGGGGTGTCCTTGTTGTTTCCACTGCATTTGGGACACCAGGGTGAATTTGTGGCTTTAAACCAGAACAGATAATTGTTGAGGGGACAGTGACCTGAGCAAGCTTGTGAGAAAGCAGCTGCCTGGGCCCTTGAGAGATTTGTGAAATGATTAAACATTTTGAGAGGTTTGAAACATCCTTGTAGTTTTCTTAGTGAGTTTTGATTGGGGGGGGAGAGAAGAAGGGAGCGCGAATGGGCTTTCAAGAAGGTTTTAAAGGATGTAGAGGAAGGAGGAGGGGGGGGAGAAGTTTAGTAATGATTTGGATCTGGACGAGAATTGATGGTTCCCAATTGCCAAATTGTCTACTATCTCATTTCCTGCAATTCCTTCATGTCCAGGACACCATTGGAGGAGAAATTTGAGTTTGGGATTGTTGTGGAGGAATTGCGAGATGGTTTTTATGATAGAAAGGAATAATGTGGTGTTTGACATGTGCAAGACAGTAGATGAATGGGCTTTGATAACAGCTTGGTTGTCCACTGAAATAGTGAGGTTTTTTTCATGATAATGTAGGGGGTTGGAAAGAAAAAGATTCAGCCCCAGAAGGATTCCCATCAGTTCCGCTTCAAAAACTGAATAGAGAGAGGATTCCCCTAAGGAGTAAACAAAAGGTGATGGTGAGCTGGGGCCAAAACAAGCAGCGTGAGTACCAGATGAGGATTTGGATCTATCTGTGTAGATAAAATGGGAGGAAAAGGGGGAGGAAAAAATAGAGGAAGAGACTTCTCTGAGTGCCGTTTCTTTGTCAGGGGCAATAGAGGTTTTAAATAATGGAGAGGACCACAGAGGGAGGAGGAATCTGCTCTTCCTGTCTAGATTCTCTAGCATGGAGAAGTGTTGGAAGTTGTGTTGGTTTTATAGGTTCTGTAGGTGATTTTTCTGGGTCTTTGGTGGAGGTGAGGTAACCAATTTCCTAGCCAGTCTTGCCATGGGGGTTGATAAGGAGAGGGAGAGAAGGCGTAGCCAGGCTTTTTGGACCACCAGGTCTAATATCTGGAGGCAGGTTAGTGAGGCAGAGTAATGTAAGACAAGACATACCGGGGTAGTCCTAAAACAACCAAGTGCTTTTCTGATTGCCTTGTTGTCTGCTACTTGGAGCATTTGGGTTGTGCAGTTGTTTTTCCAAGGGTGATGCCAAATAATTGCAGCGTAATCAGTGTGGGCATGTATTAATGAAGAGATTAGAAGCTTGTATTTCTTTAAGGGGATACCCCATCCTGACAAAGCAAGGTGGTGGATGTTGAATGCAGCTTGGAGGCCGACTGAAGCTAATTTGGTACTGTTTTCTTTATAGGTAAGACCAGGGTCAATGATCATACCCAGCCATTTGATGTTTTTGGAGGGAGGGATGTTACAATTGTTGAAGCTAAGAGGGGGGGAGGAAGTTAATATAAAGTTTTTTTTAGATAGGAGTAGCCACTTAGTTTTGGCTTTGTCAAACACTGCTGCATAGTTATCTCCCCATACTAGAGCAACCATCCCAATAGAGGAGAGTTTCTCCATGATCCAGCCTAGGTTTTTGTTGGCGGAAAGGTAAATGATGTCATCCATGCACCCTAGTGCATAGCAGTTGGGGGAGATTGAGGGGAGGGAAAGAAGTGAGGAGAGGGGATAGCCTTGTGGAAGGCCTTTGGGGAGAAAAATAGGAGGAGACTTGTAGGAGGAGAAGTAGATGCTTGTGAATCTATCATGGAGAGATTCAATAACTAGTGTGATAAGATTTCTAGGAAGGGGGAGGGAGGATAGAATAGCATTGAGTCTCGTTATGTCAACTGATAAGAAAGCTCCCTTCACATCCAGTGAAACAGCTCCCACAACATTACCCTTTGTCCATTGTTTCTTGACCCATGTGGTAAAGTGAAGAAGAGCATCTGAGGTGGAGTTAAGAGGGCGACCTCCATAGTGAGTTTCAGGCAGGAGGTTGGAGGATTCTAGGAGAAAACAAAGGCAGGTGGTGAGTAAAGAGTCTAAGAGCTTTCCCATCATGTTGAGGAGAGCAATGGGTCATTTTGCATTGGCCACTGTGTAGTCAGGATAGTTTGGTTTAGGAATGATGATGGTTTTGGCACCCTTCCAAGTTTTGGGATAGTGCCCCAAGTTGAGGCATGCTTGGAATATGGAAAGAAGAAGACAGGAAGAATTTTGTGGGTCAAGTTTGAGTAAGGAGTTAGGAATGCCATCTGGTCCTGGGGCGCATTTGGTTTTGGTATTATTTAAGGCAATGAGTAACTCTTGGTGGGTGAATGGGGGGAAAAGGATATAGGTTGAGGGTGAGGAGGGGGAAGGTTGTCAAGGGAACAGGGAATTGAGGCAACAGATGTTCCTTCAAACAGGAGATGTGCTTTCTTTAGATTATCAAAAATGGGGAAGCCATCTTGGGTAACTTAAAGGTGGTTAGTATGCTGAGAGGAGCAGGTAGATGAATACTTAGCTTCCTGATGAACTGTAGATGAGATGAGTGAGGATAAGAAGGATTGCCAGTGTTATTTTAGTAAGAAGGAAATTTTGGCTTGGAAGGCTTTTCTTGCTGCTTTGAACTTGGCTACATGGTGAGGTGCTTGGGAGTACTTGAGACATTGCTGGGCCTGATAGCAAGTTTGCTTGAGAGGGTCCAAGATTTTTTGGTTCAACCATGCATGACACTTTGATCCAGGCTGCTGAAGCAGGATAAATCCATCCATTAGTTTGATAAAAGAGGAACTGAGGAGTTTGGAAGCCATGTCAATCTGGTCTAGGGAAGAGATAGGGGGAGGGGAGGGGATGCAGGAGAGAGCAGGGAGGAAGGAAGACTTATCAAGATTTTGCCAGTTGTGGAACAGTCTAGGAGGCGGCAATGGTGAGGAGAAAGAGGATAAGGAGGTTGATATTGAGCGGTGATTGAAAAGGTGAGATAAAGAGCTGTCTGGGTCAGTCTTGCACTTTGTGAGAAGCTTAAGTGCTTTCTAATTTGCTAATACCAGATCTATTACTGATGTAAAATTTCTGAAGTTGCAAAAGGTGATTACCCCTGGCTGGGATGCAAGGGCCATGTTGAGAGATGACATGGAATCAAGAAAGGTAGAGGCTTCAGGGTGATTGTGTTGGTGAGTCACTGGGTTGGCCCACAAATTGTGATGGAGATTTGAGTCAATAAGGAGGAGGCACAGGAGGCGAGAATGTGGGGAGAGAGATGGGAGAAGAAACGGAAGGGAGGAGAATGAAGAGGGGGGGTTGTACATGTTTACAAATAGTGCTGGGGGGGGTAAAATTATTTACTAAGAGAATTTAGACATACATCAGAATTTTAAATAGGATACTAAAGCTATATATTTACTTTATCATGTCAATTATTTTTGAATTATTTTGTATGGATTTGTAAAAAATTTAATTAAATCAACGTACAGATTTATTGATAATTATTTATATATATTGAAAGATAAAGAATAAGAGGTAATAAAATATAAAAAATTATCATATAATAGTATTATAGTTTTAATTTCAAACAATTTTACATTATGTAGCTCATAATTATAAGTATGATGAAAAAGAAAATATGGATTATAAAAATATTTTGAAGCAAAAGAATTTGACTAAAGCTTTAACCATTTTCATAGGTCTCATCAGGAGAACTTACATATTTTTAATGCACCTATAAGTGCTTGTGGTAAAGTGAAAATTAATATTTCAAATGAATCATGGTTTTAAAACAAAGATTTAACTCAATATTTATTCATATGATTAAACAAATTTCTTAATTTATTAATTTCTGATTACTATATATACCTGAACAAATACATGTAATAACTTAACACTGAGGGAAAGAAAACTAAAAATATTTCTTAATATATATATTATTATTTAATATGTAATTGAAAAACTTTATAGGTTCTCTTAATTTCTAAAAGTCTTTTATTGCAATAAAAAAATAAATTTTTTTAAAAATAAATATCTTAGCTTTTCTAGAACTTAGATTGAACTCTCAATGAAAACCTTTGCCTGAATGTGGCTCAAGCTTAGTTAAACCATGAGTAGTTCTTTTGTTTTCTTAAAATTTAAAGATATCTATTCTAATGTAGCTTTATGTGTATTTTTTATCAAAAATATTTTAATTATATGATATAAAGTTACAGAAATAAATTTAAATTTGTATAATCTAAGAGAAAAATTATTTCAAATAGCTTTCATTTTATCTTCAATTATTATAATATGACTTTGCTTCCAAATGATAGACACAATAAAAATCATACAGTTATATATATATTCCACTGGTATGAATAAAAAAATTCAGAATATCTATTTTTATTAAATATAATTTAATGAAAGAAAATATCTCTTTTAAATTAAAATTATTTAGGTCCTTCTTAGTAACAAATTAATTCATATAAACTTAGATGTTTAAGTTTGAATAAACCCAAATGCATTAAAATGGAAATTTTCAAAATACAAACAAAAAATATTTTCAAAATATTAGAATTCAATTAAAATTAACTTATGAAATTTTTCTTCTGCTTAAATCTTTACTGGAAAGTCATTACTCTCAGTTGAAATGAATTTAAATAAAAAATTATTTATTCAAGTATTGATATTTGATGATTGGAATATATAAGAGGATTTATATAGAATTTTTTAATAAAAAATATCAAATATATTGGCCCATTGAATGTCTCAAATAATTTATTTTTAACCATAGGTTTGCTTATCTTATTTGAAATAAATTATTGAAAAAAAAATTAATCTATATTTCTGACTTGAGAATAATTTGCAAATATAGAGATGTAACCTTTTATTAGGGGGTGTCAGTTCTGGCAAATCCGCACTTACAAATCCGCACTTAAATAAGTGCGGATTTCCAAAACACACTAGCCCCAATACTGGTGGATTTCAAAATGAAATAAGTCACTTATTTCACTCAAATCCGCACTTTCTCAACCAAAAGTGCTGATTTCACCATCAAGTCCCATTTCACTGATTTGTCAGCATCATCCCATTCATACGCAGCACTCCGCAGAATAACACTTCATAACTCAAAACATCGTACATCACTTACATCTTCATATCATATCATATAAGAGTTATGCCTTCCTCACTCTCAAATCATGATAAATTACATAAAGCAATGACTTTCATGGCGCTTGAACTGCTCTTGGACTCTGATTCCGATTCTGATCTAGAAGAAGATTTTGTCGTTTTATCAAAAATGGCCAGGAAACGTTACCTTCTTCCCAGAAAGCCTCAAGTACTTCATACCCCCAAGTACACCATCCAAACACTTCTTAACCTATCTACACCCAGTTTTAGACAGCTGTTCAGGACTTCTCAGGAAAGTTTCCTTAAATTGCTTGAGCTTATTCAGGATCATCCCATATTTCACAATAATTCTCAAAAAGAACAACGACATCCTTCAATTCAATTGGCCATCACACTATGTCGTTTGGGTTCAAATGGTAATGGAGCCGCTTTGAAACGTTTAGAAAATGTCTTTGATTTAGGGTATGGTTCAGTTAACACTTATACCAAACGATGTATCACTGCCATCAACTCCTTGGAATCTCAACTTCTCACCTGGCCAACAAAAGAAGAGCGACTTGAATCATCTCAGGTTATGCAAGCAGAGGGCTTTCCAGGATGTATTGGTTTTGTTGATGGTACTACTATTCCTTTGAGCCAGAAACCTGCTCAAGGTGGAAACAATTACTTTGACCGTAAAAAGAGGTAGATTATTTTTAACTCCTTTCATCCTCCTTGAAACTAACACAAACAAATATATCTTCTTTATAGATATTCAATTAATGTTCAGCTTATATGTGACGTAAACAAAAAATTTATATCATTCTTTGCTGGCTATCCTGGCTCATGTCATGACTCCTACGTCTTCCAAAGAATGCATATTTCAAATGAACCTGAAAAATTCTTTGATAAAAATCAGTATCTTCTTGCAGATTCTGCTTATGTGAATGGAAAGTATGTACTTCCTGCTTTTCGGGGAGCAGCTTCAGAAGACAGTCAAAATGCCAAATTCAACAATCATTTGGCAAAGTCAAGAGTCCGTATTGAACATTCTATTGGAATCTTGAAAGGCCGTTTTTCTAGTTTAAGGGAATTAAGAAGTCCTCTTAGAAATAAATCTGAAATGGAGGCGGTGATCAACCGGATTCTGTGTTGCACTATACTTCATAACCTACTTGCTGACCTCAAAGATCAATGGTTAGAGCTGTATGAAGATGAACAAGTTGATTCACCTCCGACTATATTCAACACTTCTATTTCTCAATCAACTAGTATAAGGGCGAAAATCCTTCCAATAACACTCCAACATTTCTCAACGCAATTTTAATTTTTTTCTCTTTCTCTTCAAATTATCAATTTGCATGTATTATTCACTGAGAATGGTAAATTTTTTTGCATATTTTTTTGGTTTTTGAATTTGCTGTTAAAGTCTTATTTTTTTTCTCTCTGTGTTTTCTTTCATCAACTCAACATGAAATCGCATATTTTCAGCAAACGCATATTTTTTCAGTCACTCAAAGGTTGGGAAAGAGTTGGAAGGGACGATTAAGGGTTCCGAGGCATTTTAAATGAAGAAAAGGGTCTGGGAGAGGTTGAGAGGGGTGAAATGGGGATCAAAAGAGGATGGCATACAATGGGGCTGGGAGGATAGCGAAAGGCATGGGGAGGGAAGACAAGCATGTGTTGATAGAATTGAAAGGGATGGAGATTGGTGCAAACAGAGTGTGAAAATAGGAGGATGAACTCTGTTCTTCGGGTGAAGAACAGAGTTCACTTCCATAAAATATTAGCTGAAACATAGTTTTCAATTCTGTAAAAACAGTTGTAAGTAATAGAAAAAGTCACTGATTTTTTTTATATGTAATCGTTGCTTTACGAGGAGACTTTTGTGACAAAGCAGATTTTTGAGTTACCCTTTGAGATTTGGAATGTCTGGGAGGCATTATGAAACTGGCACATAACAAGAAAAAAGATTAAAAAGTAGAAGAAATAAGTAAAAAAGAATGTAAACATGCCTGGTCAAAATATTGAAAATGTTGGAGATTGGTGCAAACAGAATGTGAAAATAGGAGGATGAACTCTGTTCTTCGGGCGAAGAACAGAGTTCACTTCCATAAAATATTAGCTGAAACATAGTTTTCAATTCTGTAAAAACAGTTGTAAGTAATAGAAAAAGTCACTGATTTTTTTTATATGTAATCGTTGCTTTACGAGGAGACTTTTGTGACGAAGCAGATTTTTGAGTTACCCTTTGAGATTTGGAATGTCTGGGAGGCATTATGAAACTGGCACATAACAAGAAAAAAGATTAAAAATTAGAAGAAATAAGTAAAAAAGAATGTAAAAATGCCTGGTCAAAATATTGAAAATGTTGGAGATTGGTGCAAACAGAATGTGAAAATAGGAGGATGAACTCTGTTCTTCGGGCGAAGAACAGAGTTCACTTCCATAAAATATTAGCTGAAACATAGTTTTCAATTCTGTAAAAACAGTTGTAAGTAATAGAAAAAGTCACTGATTTTTTTTATATGTAATCGTTGCTTTACGAGGAGACTTTTGTGACGAAGCAGATTTTTGAGTTACCTTTTGAGATTTGGAATGTCTGGGAGGCATTATGAAACTGGCACATAACAAGAAAAAAGATTAAAAAGTAGAAGAAATAAGTAAAAAAGAATGTAAACATGCCTGGTCAAAATATTGAAAATGTCAGGAAGGGGTGTGTGCCAAGGATTGATGGGTAGGTAGCGAGGAAGGTCAGTGTGTCACATGTGACAGGGATGGGGTAAGAAAGGAAGGGATGTTTTGTGGCCAAAATGTGGTTGTGAAAAAAAACGGGAAAAAAGTGCTGATTTGAGGTCATAACTGACACCCTTTTTTGAAATAAGTGACCTTTTTGCAAAATTTAAGTGCTGATTTGGTTTGAAATCCGCACTTAATTTAAGTGCGGATTTGCCAGAACTGACACCCCCTATTATTTATATTTATATATTAAATATCATTTTTTATAATATTAAACAATAAATAATGACGCTTCTTTTGACCCATAATTGTGTCAGGAAAAACTAATTAATACTAAATTGAAATTAATTACATATTTTGTTGCATCAAAATATTTTTTATTTCACTTAAAAATCCTTAAATAAGACTGTACCATCTGTTTTGAATTATTTTTCTCATAGTTCCTATGTTCCAGGCTTGTTTAGTTATTCACTATTTTTACTTAGTGATTTGGGAATTAATTGTGGGAAAATTGGATTCTTAATTGGGGGTTTTAATTATTTGTTTCATATTTTTCTCTACATTGTTATGTCTCACTTATTCTTTTAGATTCTTGTTTCATTCTATTATATTTCTTGTATTTACAAATATAGTAGCGCTTCAGAGGGCCCATTCCCTATAAAAAGGCCTTGGTTAATCCCCTGTAGCCCCATCACTTACTATACACTCAACAAATTTAATATACTTTTATATCACGTTTATATTCTTTTTATTAGTAATAAAATTCTAATTAAAATTCTATATAACAATTCAAATGTTGCTTTAAGTCTGATAGTAATCACAGTGTCTGCCGCGCATAGCCCTTACTTGAAATAATATTATTATTAATAAAACCCAATTTTTTGTCACCTCTCAAATTACTCGTCATTGCTTTCTCTTCAATAAATTAAATAATTTTATTAGACTTTATTTCTTTTATTTCTCAAATCACCATTACCTCCTTGTCCTCCTCTCTTTCTTCCCCTTCTTCTTCCCTCTTCTAGACGACTGACCACACAAATAGTATACATAAGTAAATTAATGATAAAATACAAAATATGCCATTATAACATCTTATATACACACATATATCCATCTTTTATAAGTCTTATGTACTTAATATTAAGTTTTAATATGTTTGGGTAATCTTAAGAACCTTAAATTTAAGGTTAAATAATTTTTAAGTAGATTTAAAGCTGTTGTTTTCAGTATTTTATGTGAAAAACAAGAAATGCACTTTAAATCACTTAAAGTTGACTATATGCACTATAAATTTAATAATATTAAAAATGCGCTTTGACAGATCAATTTTTCTTAATTAGGGCTATTGATTTGGCTGCTCAAATGTATAAAAATAATACTTTTCAATTTTGGTGTTTTTTATGCCAGAAATGGCTTCTGTGTAATGGCCACATACTGCCTGCATTTTTCATGTGTGAATAGCTTCATTTTTAGCAAAGTTAGCTTTTTTACACTATAATTACCCCACATTCTTCCCCACTGTGGGGAAACACACTAAAATAGGCAACAGGCACTTCTTTAGTGTCCTAGTTTAATTACAAAGGCATTGACCCTTATTATATGCACTAATTCAATTAATAACCTCAAGCTTGGCACTTTAATTCACTACCAACCTTAAATTTGCCTAAATTAGTCAAGGATTTACCCATGCAAGCGCCTTCCAAGGACTGCATGTAGTTATTCCACATCTCACACCCTTTTTTGGGTTTTTAAGTGGTTTCTCAGTCAATTTTGGTTATTTTTGAAAGGGGATTTCACATAGCTTAATGTCATGATTAGCCCCATAATTTCTACTGTTAATCCCCTTTAATATGGGGTAATAATTAGCCTTAATTTTTCCTTTTACTCTTCTACTTTAAATGTATTACATGCATATACTCTCATTTTTGCTTATTCTTTATTTTTGATGGATTATCCCTATTACTGCAGGATTTTGGTGGCTGATATCATTCTAATTATGTTATTGGTCACTCTTTATTTTATCAAAAATTTCTATTTGTTGGAATGAGGCATCATTAATTATGTATAGAGCTGGTAAATCAAGGGGTTCATTGGGGAAGTTATTGTGTATAAAAGGAGGGGGTTTTTGCTCTTGTTTTCTGCATTCTTTATCATTACAATTAAAACATAGAACCAATAAAATTACAATAAATATCAATAGTAGCTAAAAAGTCTTTGAATAGTATCTGAATTTATTAAATATATTTTTCTACTAACTATAATATTTTAAGCCATATATAATTAGTGAGGTTAAAATTACTGAGACCCTTATATTGAGTTATATTTTAATACTTATTTGATTTGTACTACAGTACTAATATAGGACCATAAAAATCTTCTAGAAAACTGACCATTTAAGCTATTTCACATATCTGTACTTGACCTCAGCCTGACAGTTATACACCTATGATCCAGAAATATAAACCATGTACTTTGATTTTAGCAGATGAAGGAATAGGTTGTCCAGTAATAGGATTGATATAAGAGAAGATCTGCAAAGTAAGATAATTGGCATCAATTGAATTGGTGTGTATCTTGTTATAAAATCCTGAATGATTAATTATAACATTTAAAAACAATAGGAACTCATTGCTAATTTCTTCTGATGAATAATCACAAAAATTTAATATTCCTACTCTGATTTCAAGTTCATGATTTTTTTGAAAAGCTTCATTACAAAGTTTTATAATTTAAAGAACAAGAAAAAAATTAAAGGAAGGTAAAAAGTCTTTTTTTTGAAAATCATTATCTATTTCCACTTTAGATAAAGTTTTGAGCAAAGAATAGATGCCTATAGAATTAAAATGAGTGAACTATAATATGAATAAAATAATAAAAATT
Organism: Hemileia vastatrix; assembly: GCA_030280995.1. NCBI lineage: Eukaryota > Fungi > Basidiomycota > Pucciniomycetes > Pucciniales > Zaghouaniaceae > Hemileia > Hemileia vastatrix. Next base: position 6,070,134 of record JASXTE010000009.1, read on the forward strand.
ATTAAACTTACCAAGTGAATATCTTTTAATAAATCTTGGTCTCCATCCAAAACCAATCATGATACCACAAAACAAATTCTTATTCCTTATTGTTATTCAAACCAGAGCCATTTGATATAGTGTCAGAATGAGTTTGGATAGTTGAATAAAGGATTCATCTTTAACTCCATTGAATGAATGATTCTTGTAAATATTTGAGGTTTAAAACTATTAATTATTACAGCTTTAACTTCATCACCTCTTAATTGGGTAGAAATTTTATTTCTTCAGGTAAATTCTTCTGATATTTACTTTTTTTATTGATTTTAGTTTTGTAATACTTGATGTTTGATATATGACCAAAAAGTATTAAATTATATTTTTTTATACTTCTTTTATATTGATGAGATCAATCATCATTTTTTATGTTTGAAGATTTTGAAGAAGATTGAAGTGAATTAGAAAATGAAGAAGATGATAAAGAAGATAAAGAGGAAGATAGGACTGTAATGCTTGAATCAGAAGAAACAGATTTTTTTTTCTAAATTTTTTTGACAATTTTTCTGAATTTTTTTAATGATTAAAATGAAGTAGATTTGAAGAACAAAATAAATATGGAAAGATGAAGATAGAGGTGAAAGGCTTGAATCAATTGAAATAGACATATTTTTTCTGAAAATTTTTTTTACTAGTCAAAAAAATGTCAAATTTTTTTTAAATTAAATAAAAACTATCATAATTTAAATTAAAAGACCTTAAAAATCTTCTTATTAACTTACTTGAACTTGAAGATTAGTTCTTCACAAAGAAAAAAAGAAAATAAGAAAAAAAAAGATAAATGTTAAAAGAAGTTGTAAAAATTTTCTGTCAATTTTTTAATGGCTCCCTCATTGGTCCCTTTGAAACTTTTCTGTCAATTTTTTCATTACTCCCTCATTGGTCCCTTTTCTCCCCTTGTAAAACCACTCCAAATCCCACTCCAAAATGCCTCAAAACCCCTCAAAAACTCCTCATCCCCCCCTATTACCCCCTTTAACCCTCCAACCCTACACCTGCTTCAAACCCCCACAACACTCTCCAAAAACCCTCCTTAAACCCCTCTAAACCCCCTTAAAACCCCACCCTCAATCCTCCCCTAGACCCACTTCAACCTCCCCCCTTGGTCCCCCTCATATCTCTCTTTAATCCCCCCCTTACCCCCTCAGCCCCCCCAGCTACTCCTTTGTTAAAAAACAATTTTCATCAATTTTTTGTTAACTAAAAAATAATTAGGGGGGCAAGAGAGAATTTGGAGGGGGATAAGAGGGGAAATAGGGGGGAGATCAAAGCAGGTTGTGGGGGGGGGGCTCAGGGGGGTTCAGGGGGGTTCAGGGGGGATATGAGGGGGAACAGAGGGGGGTTTCAAAGTGGGCGTAGGAGAAATTGAGGGGGTTATATGGGGGGATTGAGAGAGTTATAGGGGGGAGGAAAGGGTTTGTTAGAGGGAGTTTTAGGGGGAGGAAAAGGGGGGTTAGAGGCAGCCAAGGAGGAAGGAAAGGGGGTTTAGAGGCAGCCAAAGAGAAGGGAAAGGTGGGATAATGACCAGGCCAATGAGGGATAAAGAGGGGATGATGGAGAGTAAAAAAAAAGAGAAAAGGGGGAGAGAATAAGAAACAACAAAAAAAGGATTTAATTTAACCTTGAAAACCATAAAGAGAACCACTTACAAATATATATATATATATATATATATATAATTAGCAATTAAAAAATTAAAAAAATGAGTAAAATGACTTACCTGGAGAGATGAGATGAAAAAATAAGTGAAAAATTTTTTTTGAGGGATGTTGGAGGAGAAGAGAAAAAGGATATAAGGGATGAAAGAAAAAATGAATGACAGAAAAATTATGTGATAGCTGAAAATATGTAATTTCATTTTGAGGTGGTGAACAAAAACAAAGAGACAAGAAAAAAAAGACTTTTGATAAAAATTCAAAATAGAAGTCAATATGCAAGAAGAAAAATTATAAAATCAAGAGAATAATACATGCAACTTGACCATTTGAAAAGTATGAAAAAAAAATAAAAGGATTTTGTTGAGAAAAGTTGGAGTATTATTGGCATAATGATGGAATGTGTCCCTGTGGGAAGTAAGACTAATAGTAGATAAAAATTAAATGAATTTTATAATAATTTAAGAAAAAATTGATAAATCTCCCAGTGTGCTAGTGTGATAGGAAGAATATTTTCCCATATGCTAGTCATTTTAGAAACAGAAGTTTCGGATATAGTGGGAGGTGTTTCAACTTTTTCATCTTCATACAACTCTAACCATTGATCTCTAAGGTCAGCAAGTAGATTATGAAGTATAGTGCAACACAGAATCCAGTTAATCACTACCTACATTTCTAATGTATTTCTAAGAGGGCTTCTTAACTCACTTAAAATAGAAAAACAACCTTTCAAGATTCCAATAGAATGTTCAATACAGAATCTTGACTTTGCCAAATGATTTTTGAACTTGGAATTTTTACTGTCTTCTGAAGCTGGTCCCCAAAATGTAGGAAGTACATACTTTCAATTAACACATGCAGAATCTTCAAGATGATACTGATCTTCATCAAAGAATTTTCCAGGTTCATTTGAAATTTGCATTCTTTGAAAGATGTAGGAGTCATGACATGAACCATGATAGCCAGAAAAGAAAGATACAAATTTTTTGTTGATGTCACATATAAGCTGAACAGAAATTGAATACCAATAAAGAAGATATAGTTTCTTCTGTTAGTATGAAAAAGAATGAATGGAATTCAAAATAAGCCACCTTTTTTTAAAGTCAAAGTAATTGTTTCCACCTCAAGCAGGTTTCTGACTGATAGGAATAGTAGTACCATCAACAAAACCAATACATCCTGAGAATCCCTCTACTTGAAAAACCTGAAATGATTCAAGTCACTCTTCTTTAGTTGGAAAGTTGAAAAGTTTATGTTCAAAGGAGTTAGTAGCAGTGATGCATTTTTTTGTATAAGTGTTAACAGAGCTTTACCCTAAATAAAAGACAATTTCCAAATGTTTCAAGGCAGCTCCATTATCATTGGAACCCAAACAACATAGTGTGATAGGGTGAAATGGTCTATTTGGTTAGATCATTGCCTGGGTGGCTGATTTTTAAATTGACTTGTGTGTCGCGGGTTTGAGTCCCTGCCGCCTCCCCCCTTTTTAACCACACCCCTTTGTCCATGGTTGGCATGCTTGTTTTCATGCTGGTGTAAATGTCTTGTTATCCCCACAATGTCTCTATATTCTCCCTCAGAGACCTACAGTGGATGGACATGTGCGTGAAGGCTGGAGAACCCCCCCACTTTGTCAAAAACCCACTTAGTCAACAACCCCACTTTGACATCCCCCATTATCTGGACAATTGTGCTTGGTCATTCACTTGGGTCAGCTGCGGAATTCCACTCCCCTTACATTCTTGAAAAACCTACCCATCAAACCACGATCCCTCGAGGATTACCCTCCCCCCCTTGGCATCCCCATCTGTGTTCTCAAGCCACCTGGATTCCCCCCATGTCATCCTTTCAATTGTCATGTTGTTACCTAACTCATTACATTCATTACTCCCTACTTTTACCTAGCCAATTAGTTAACCATGCCTTCATGCCCCTAGCTGGGTTAGATTGTAAGAAATAAAAAAAATCCAAAATAGACTGTCTCAAAATTTTTTTGAAAACATTTGTCACATGATGTGTGACACTCAAAGCAAAATAAGCTTACTAATTCTATAAGAGCATCCACAGCCGTTTTACTAAAGTTATTTGGTATGCATATCTTACCAACTTATTACCTAATCATTGCTCAATTAGACTCTAGTAACTAATTTATTCTGTAATCATATAATCAAATGAGCAAAGTTATTTGAGTAGCTTCTGTAATTGCCAAAACCTTGCCCACTTTTTTTTACTTAACCATTACCTACTGAAGCCAGACGTACCTCATTAATTACTTATCCATTTTTTCACCCTCACTTCACACAACAATAGCCACTACTATTTATTCAATTACTACATATATTTGCATTAAACACATTAGTCACACCTTCTCATCTATAATAGCTCAATAATAACTCATTTATTCTTACTGAATCTAGGAAAAAAAGGTCTCCTAATTGACACCCCCAAGAAGAAAGACTTGCTTTGTCATGGATAAGCATTAGCAAGTAACCCAAGTGCTTTACACATGTGTCCAATATACAAATTATGTAGCTATATATTGTTAGAAACTTAAAGAAATAGAGTTTTTTCAATGCAAAAATGGCATAACATGGTTGAGTTGTAGATACTATTTGTATTACAGTAGTCTTTCTTAAGCTGGTGATGTCCATTAATGCACTAGCAATTAATGAATAATTTATTATGGGATTTATTACTTTATTTCATTGACTCTAAAAGATCTCTAAATATGATTTCTTCTTCTTCAATAGATTGTAGTTCATCTATTATGTGCATAAATCTTTTTTCCATTTTATTGAGGATGTGTGTGCATGAGTTGAAGTATGAAATGGATGCCCTAGTATTTATTGAATGAGTTACACAATTGATGAATATTTTTTTAACACACATTTAATTAAAGAATTTTCATACAGTGGATGAATATTGCAATTAAGTATCAAATGGTGCCAGTAAATTGCATATAGCTACTGAATATTTGCTAAAACAGCTGTGGATGCTCTAATGCAGGGCATAATAATCTCAACTAAACCAATACACAAAGTGCAGATGCAACATTTGGTTATCAACTGAATTTCATTTGTGTTCTCAATCCAGAATCACTTATTTTACTGCACTTTGTCTGAATTTTAAATCTAAATTAGTTGGTTAATTCAATTACACACAAATTTTTTTCAATTTAAGTGGATAAATGCACAATTAGTGCTATGGTTGATGCAATATTCTAAATGTGGTTTATTGTGTGTCTGAGAGTTATTTAAGGGTCTGTGATATGATAATGACATTTACTAAAAGGGTTGATTCAAAGGTCAAGTTTTCTATATAAATGGTGTTGGCTTTAATACAACATTCCTTAGAATTAAATTATAATATTGTTATGATAGTAGTTAAATTTATAGTAATATATATTGGGCTATTATTGTTTTGCCCCCTTTTATAAATAATAAATTTTAAATCAATCCTATAATAATTTCCCTTTCTTATTAAATTTACAACCCTTTGTGAGATTTCTTAGATTATCAGTATTACTTCTAAATCTATATTAATATTCCCCCCAAACATATCTTGAAGCAGGATAAATTTCTTTGAAATATATTTGAACCACTTATTCAAGGTATTCCTCTTTTCCTCAAAGCAGTTTCAACTCTCCTTCTCCAAACTCACTTACTCTTGAACACCCTTGACCTTGTGCGTAGTTTTTTGGGTAAAAGTATAATTTAATTCTCCATAGTTCTAATTTATTTGTACTACTATGTACTTTCAGGTGCTAAATCTACATGGAAGCTGTTAAATGCACTCCTCCTATGGGCACTAATATGAGGGATTTTGCTAGAGGGAAGCCATTTATATGACCTGTTTCCTGAACTCACTCCCTTGAAATTCTTGATATAAGGGTAAGTGAACACCAAATCCAATTTGTGGAGGATATTCCTCAGGATTTTGAAGATTCCAGTGAAGAAGAAGAAGAAGAAGAAGAAGAAGAAGAAGAAGAAGAAGAAGAAGAAGAAGAAGAAGAAGAAGAAGAAGAAGAAGAAGAAGAAGAAGAAGAAGAAGAAGAAGAAGAAGAAGAAGAAGAAGAAGAAGAAGAAGAAGAAGAAGAAGAAGAAGAAGAAGAAGAAGAAGAAGAAGAAGAAGAAGAGGAGGAGGGAATGATGCATGAGGCACTTTCTGCCCCTGCTAAAAACACTTCAGGCTAAAAAAACTTTTTGTGAAAACAACTTCGAATCCTACCTCTTCTGAGGGACCTAAATTCAAAACTCCTTCAATGAAATCACCTGATAAACTTGATGGAGAATACCCAGCTATATTGAAATCTTTCTTGAAAAACTGCAAGTGATTGTTCCATAATTACTCTTGAGCCTTTGATTCTAATTGTTTTAAGTTTCTTATGCTTCTTCATTTTCAGCTGGAAAAGCCACAAGATGGTTTGAAATTTATCTTCTCATGATATCTTCAACAGAAGACAATTTACTTATCAATGATTGGAAAACTTTTGAGGGACAGCTACTTACATTATTTGGTAACCCAAATGAAATCAATAACACAGAAATATAACTTGACTTCCTTTGCATGAACAATAATGGAAAAACTTCTGAATGCATCTCAAATTTAAGAGCTTTAAAAACTCAAGTAGGCTGGAATTATTTGGCTTTTAAATATCATTTCAAAAAATACTTCCCTAAAGGATTCTGGATCAATTGACTCTTCACAGTCAAAAAAATGACCACCTTGGCAGATTTGATGGATAGGACCCTCAAACTCAATGGTTCTTATCAAGAAGGACTCCAAAATTGACACCACACCCATAATTTTCTCACAGTTCTAATTTTAAATTGGGGATTTTTTCAAATCACTATGGAATCAATCCAAACCCAGTCCAAATTTCAAGGAGAAAACTTGACTCAAAAGCTCCACCCCTGGAAATATCAGTAAGGTGTTGGACACAAAAGGGAAATTGAAAGAAGCTGAAAGGAAGACAAGAGTGGATGATGGGTTGTGTATGTATTGTGGTGGTGATCACATATTAAAAGATTGTGCTAAAGTGAAGGATAGAGAATTTAATAGTTCCAAGTCAACAAACTAGGGAATAGTTTACTTGTGTGCAAAGACAACTGTTTTATTTCTCCCAGTGCACAGAACCTCCATGTTTTAAGGACTGGATTTGCTCCAAAACATTTGAGATTAAATGTTTTTAAGGAGGATATTCCCTTTATTGGTCTTATTGAGTCTGGAGCTTCAATTTTATTTAACAATTTATCTTATTCTGAGAGAAATAAGTTGGAATTTGTAGATATTGACCAAAATCCAATTTATCTGGTGAAATCAGAGGAGCCTAAGTATTGGGTTAGTAAGAAAGTTTTATGGGATTTCAGCTTTCCAAATCTTTGCTCCTTTGAGTTGGAATTGAAAGTCTTGGACACTCCAAGGATGGAAGAAAAAATTCTGGCCATGAATTTTTAATGCATTTGAATACAGTGATTGATTGTTCACATGTATTGATCACCCCTCATTCTAAGTATATTACTGATTCATCAATGCAGGACAAGAGGGAGTTAAAAAAATTACTGACCATGTACTACTAGAGTACACTTCTCTGCCAGATGTATTTCAAGCATTTGATTCTTCTTTATATGAACACTTGGCTAGCTTTTCTAGATGGATTAATTTACTTGAAGAGCATTTCAATAGCCTCAAAGTAACCAATCTTTCATCTCTAATTTCATGTCTAACCTCAAAAGATTTATTCAAAGAAGAAGAAAACAACCAAAAAATATTGAAGCCATTCATTGACTCTACCATAAATCTACTATGATTTCCTTTATTTTTTCTCAATCCTTAAGGCCAACAAATTATCAACTCATGGACCCTACAACCATCAGATAGAGTTAATAGGCCCAGAACCTTTGGAAGGTCTTGTCTATTCTTTTTCAAAGTATAAATCTCAAGTTCTTCATGAATACATTTCAGAGAACTTAGCAAAAGGTCTCATACAAGCCAGTAAATCTCCAACTGGCCCTCCAGTTATTTTTTTAAGAAAAAAGAAGGAAGTCTTAGGTTGTTTGTTGATTATAGAAGATTCAACACAGTGAATAAGAAGAACACTTATCTAGTTCATCCTATGTCTTTACTTATTACTATATTCAAAGGTGCTAATTTATTCTCTCAAATTGATCTCAGAGGTACTTATAATCACATAAATATTGCAGAAGGCCATAAACCTTTACTTGAAATGCGCACCAAATTTGGTAGTTTTGAATATTTTGTTATGGCCTTTAGATTGTGTAATGCACCATCGACTTTTTATAATTTTGTCAATGATACCTTTCATGATGCCATCAGACAGTTTTTTGTTGTCTATTAAGTTTTCATTTTAATTTTCTCAAAGACTCTTGAAAAACATATTCAACATCTCCAAAAGGTTCTAAATTTCCTTACGAGAACATTTTCTCTACACCAAGCACACTAAATGTGAATTTCACCTAAAATCTATTGACTTCTTAGGTTTTACATTCTCCACTGATGGTCTAGTCAGGGATGATGTAAAGGTCCAAAAAGTTTTGGAATAGCCTGAGCTGATTACTCTAAAATCCTTACAAGGATTTCTGGGTGGTAAAAATTTCTATAGAAGATTATTCAATATTACTCTAAAACTATTACAAATATTACTTCTCTTATTAGAAAATATATTCTTTTTGCTTTTACCAATACAGCACAAAATGAACTCAAAGCATATGAAAAATTCATTCACCACAGCTCCAATTCTTTGAAAATGGTCAAGACACATGCTAGCAGTTACGCTATAGCAGGGTTCATATTTCAACTCAATCTTGAAACAAATTTTTCTCATCCTGTTGCTTTTGAGTCACACAAACTCATTGAAGTAGGATTAAACTGCAAGAATTATTGATAAGTAAAAATAAGCTATTGTTTATTGTCTTAAAAAATGGTTCTTGTATCTTCTCAGTCTTATTAGGTCTTCCCAAACCCTAACTGATCATAATGCTTTGAAATACTTCATGTCTTTTAAAGTACTAACTATATGTCAGGAGAGTTGGGCTGAATTATTATCTGAATTTAGTTTTACTATTACCTACTTCTCATTTAAAAGCTGTGTAGTTCCTGATATTCTTTCACACCTGGACAACATCTACCTGCAGAGGGGGAGGAATTTTCAGACAAAATTCCAGAAGATGTAAAATAAATCTTCAAAGAATCAATGTTAACAACTCATCAACTTAATGTAATGATAAATCAATATATTCATAATCCACTATCTAAAATCCTAGAAGCTCAGTTTAAGGACAATTATTGCTTAGGTATAAAGGACCAAATACTCTCAAAGTAAGGGGACAAGAGATTCAGTATAGAATTAGGTCTGTTAGTCTTCAAGTTAGAGTAGTCATATCCAACAATAAAGATTTAAATTGTGGATTTTCAACAGTCAACATGATTCAACATTAGCTGATCATTTAAAAGCTGATATAAACTAACAGTTAATAGCAAGGGATTTATTCTGGACAGGTATGACCACTGATATCAAGGCCTATATTAAACCCTGTTATGAATGTAATAAAGACAAGGTACCTCAACACAGGAAGTATGAGTTGCTTCAACGACTTCCGATTCCCTCTAAACCTTTAGACTCAATTTTTATGGATTTCATTTCTCAATCACCTTCATCAGATATTTTCAATTCTATATTAGTAATAGTTGATAGATTCTTTAAAATTTCTATTTTTATTAAAACTAATACTACTTCTTCAGCAAAAGATTTATCTAAATTATTTCTAGAATATGTATTTTCTAAAGATTGATTACCTTCTGATATTATTTCTAATTGAGGTTCTCTGTTTTTTTCTACTTTCTGGACTCAATTTTTTCAAAAATTAAATATTACAAGGAATATTTCTACCACATATAATCCTGAAACTGATGGGAAAACTAAAAGAGTCAATCAAATCCATGAAAAATATCTTTTAATGTATTTCAATTATCAACAAGACAATTGGACCACATGGTTACCATTGGCCAAATTTAACTACAACAACTTGACAAATTCTTTGACAAAGAAATACCCCTTTAAAACAATCTACGGACAACATCCTTTAATCAACTCAATTCACTTAGAAAGAAATCATCCAACTGAAAATTATCTTCAAACCATTTCACAACTTCAAGGAAAACTTTAACCTAACCTCAAAGTGGCAGACCAAATATATAAGGAACAGGCCAACAGACATTGAAAATTTGCTCCACTTTTTAAATTATGCAACAAAGTGTGGATTAACTCTAAAATTATTTGAAAAACTTGGCCATAAAAAAATAACTGAAAAGTGCTTTAGACCATTTTAAATATACTCTGAAGTCTCTTAAAATGCATTTTGAATCAAGTTACCCTCAAAATGACAATCAATTTATCCTTTCTTCCATGTATCTCTCCTGGAACTAGTTTGAGAGATATAACTGGGAAAGAACCAAACTCCTCTAGAACCAGCCAAAGTAGAAGATCATCTAGAGTGGGAAGTAAGTTGAATTCTTTATTCAAGAACTTTCAATTGAAAACTTCAATATCTCATGGAATGTGAAGGTTAATTCTATTACTCAAATGAAAAACCCTGGGAAACAGCTGTTACTGTTTCTAATTCTCCAGAAATTTTAAAATAGTTTCATTTAAAATATATTTTAAAACCTAAACATTAAAGCTTTTTTATTTTCCTTTCTTAAATTTAAACTTACTTATCTAAATCTAAATTTTTTTCTCTTTTAAATTTTCTCTTTTCTCTTTTCATATTTCAAATTTCTTCTTTTTTAAAATTTAAATTAAATTATAATTAAAGTTAATCAAAATTAACTAAAATAAAACTCAAATTAAGATAAAATCTAAAAAAAAATAATCAAATTCAAATTTATACTTCTTAAATACTTTAAAATAAATTTATGTTCTCTTCTTTTTTCAATCTTTAAAAAAATTTTAAACATAAATTAACTCAACTCCATATCTTGAGAATTTCTTTCTTTAATTTTTCTTTTCTATTTTTAAAGCTCTCAAACCATGTAAAATTTCAACAAAAAACACAAAGCTCTCTCTGAACTTACCATTATCTTTGAACAATTTTTTTTTCTCTTATTTTAAATTATTTTAAACATTTTCTCCTTTTTGTCTTAAAAAATTAAATTAAATTAAACTTAAATATATAAAACTAAAATTATAAGTAAATAAAATAAAAAATAAGATCTAAAGATAAAATAAAATAAACATCAATAAATTTTTTTTTACTCTTGTAAAATTGTTTTTTTCTCAACCTTATCTCAATTTTTCCATCTCTTAAATTAATTTATTATACAAAATTTCTTCCCATTCCATTTGAAAATAATAGAATCTAAATGAAAAAAAATTAAAAAAAGTAATTAAGATAAAACTACAAAAAAAACACCTGGAACCTACTAGCAGGTTCCAATCCCTCAATCCACTTGTGATTCGAGAATGACTCAGATTTAATGCCATGCAAGCTAGCATGCTCAGTGTTTGGGGTGGGGTCTTTCCAGAAGAATTACTTCTGAGCTAGCGCTGAATCAAATTAAAGATAGGGATTGGCACCTGTGATCAGGTTCCCACATTTTATTTCTAGTGTAGCTATATACAATTTTTTTACTTTTTTACTTTCTCTTTTCTCCTTTGAATCAAAATTTTCATATTATCCAAAACTTGAAAAATCACTTTTCAACTTTTTTTGTAGAATTCTTCCTTCCTAGCTGTAACAACTTCTCTAATTTCCAGTAACTCCTTAGATACACCATACATAGCCACATCAACAATCTTGTTGACCTTTTTGCATAAATTCTTAACAAATAAAATTTGACAAGTTTGACCAGGTTTTCTAGGCTGAACCCGGTTTAGTTACTCTTTATCCATTGATGTGGTAAAAGTGGTTTCAGGATTTATAATATTTGAAGGACCAGCCTCAATAGGTCATTAATCCTAAGTTTGAGTTTTGAAAACCATATCTTTTCCCACCTCAACAGGTGGTTCCTCAACTATCCCTACATTCTAAAACAAATATGAATTGATGAGTAATCTATTAAAACAAATAAATTAAATCTAAAATACTTACTTGAAAATCAGTACCTTTTTTGAGAAATAAGGTTGGGTTACTTGGTTCAACCACCTCCACTTCCTCCTCCTCATCCTTGTTGTTATATATAAATATGTATATAAGAAGTAAAAAAAACAACAAGATGTAATGAGAGCCAGAACCAGTTCATGTGCTACAATTACACTGCATGTTAAAAGTAGGTGACCTAGTGCTTGCTCACATGCACCCTTGTGTGAGATGAATCACAAGTTGCTTCACTTGTGATCTACTTGTTCCAGTTCCTTACAACCTCACTCTCAAGTTACATGCTGAAAAGATGCTGTGTCTTTTCAGCTCCTGACCTAGTGCTGGCTCCCAGGCACCCTTGTGTCAGATGGAAAACAAGTTTCTTGACTTGTGATCCATTTTACCCATTGCCTGACACCCCCATTCTCACGGTCACATGCCGAAAAGACGCAGTGTCTTTTCAACATGAGACCTGACATTGGAGGCATGAAGTTATGGTTCAAATGGATCAAAGTTCATAGCAACATTTGAATCATTTAACCCAAGGGTGTGGGGAAGAAATACACTAGGTCACGTGCTGAAAAGACAAAGTGTCTTTTCTGGCACCCACCCTGAAATCAAAAGGCTGCAAGAGGAGGTGATTATGGCAAATGAGGAATATTAAGAGTATCCTACAGAAGCATGGGGTATTTGGCTGGAGTCATGAGAGTGCAATAAAGATCAGGATGCTGAGTATCACCTACAAGGAGGTATTTGGGGAAAATGGGAACATAAAAGATACATGAAATTAACTTCAAAGGCCCTTCTGAGTAACCAGGGGGGGCTGAGTGGGGTGCCCCTGGGGGCCAAAAAAAGCACTACAGAGGGGAAACAGAAAGACTTTTAACAGGTTTGCAAAAATAATTTCCTTTCCAATTTTTGAAGGGCTACATTACATGATGGAATTATTTAAAAATAAGTCAAACCACATACTTTATTTTACTGAATTCACTTGTACTTTGGTAGCATAGGTCAGGTTTTAGAATATTTAATCATTAATCATGTAAACCAAATCAATTACAAAATCATCCCACTGTTTTTTAACTCTGGCTTCTGCATAGTGTCAAAAGTTCTGTGTCCTTCAAAAGGAATATTATCCTTAATGAGAGCATGGCACTGTGGATTAGCAAGTGCTATAGAGGAAACAAAGATTGGCCTATCTGCAGAGTTAACCAAGGCATTAGAATACAACATTTCAAAATTGTTGTGAGTAAGATGGAGGACAAAAATATATTACATGAAATACACCATATAATTGAGACACAGTTTTCAGAGCACTGTATATATAATCATCTCATTATTATCAAATATATGATGTTTTTAAAATGGAGACAGAACCCAACCAGCCAACAAGCCCTTGAAAATATGACCTAAAGCCTTTATCAACATTGAAAATTATTCAATAACCCAGCCATCATGATATATAATCAAGTATTTTATTTGAGTGATTATGATCTTGATATAACTGTACCCAACATGTACTCATAATACAAGTTTAAAATTTTAATTACTTAATTTATACTTGACTAGCATTAATGCAAGTCAAGTATAAAATTATCTTGACAGTTTTAAAATACAGCCAACTTCAAAAGCAACCAAAATGAAATTTCAATATTGAAAATCTTTCAATAATATTAAGGAGTAATGAAAATATTGAGAAAATACCATGGCACAGCTAGATCAAATACCAACTGACCAAAAGTCATTTTCAATATTAAAAATACTTCTTCAATATTAAAGAATCATATTAAATTATGGGCACCAACCATAATTCTGTACTTCAGATTTCCACTGCCCAAAAATGAATGCACACAGTGTTTTTTTACTGCTTGACCTTATCTTTTATTCCCCATACTACTAGTCAAGTGTAAAAATTCACAAGGGCAATTGTGATGTGGTTTGACAGTCATATTCATGACCAAATAAGACTTCATATTGAATACATGTATATTATGAATATTGCATATGCATATTTTAACCACATTGCATAAAATAATTTTTGCATTTTTCATATGCATATTTATCATTTTGATTATGCATATGCAAATTTTTTATTTTGCATGTGCATATGCATATTTTTACATTTTTCAAATTCATATTTTTTGCCTTTTGCATATGCATTTTCTGCATTTGGCATATGCATTTTTTTTGCAAATTTCTTACATATATTGTTCATATTGAATATGCATTCTGCATCTATATTTAATATGCAATATGAATGATTATTAAATATGCATTTTGCATGCATATTGAATATTAAATAAAGTATATTTCATATTTCCTTGAATCATGCTTTTGGCAGGGGGTGGTAGCAAAGAAATCTACAAGTGTTTCCAAAATATCTTTACTTGATGGATTGCTACTCATATACCCCTCAAAAAGGTTTCTCAAGGATTACTTCATGGGTTACTATGAGATCACTAAAAATGACTTGCCTACAAGTCCACTTAAGTTTCACCCAGTGTTATGTTTTTTAATTTAAGCAGATTGATGGACTATTAGCACTATCACCACATAAGATTTGGGGGGGTATTGCTAGCAATACCCCTTGTTTAAACTCCGTTGAGCCACAAATCTATGCCTGAGTTATGCACACATCATCACCATGGAGGAAATTTTTTGGCCTTACATTTAGTCAGAGATTTTTCACAAATTGAGCCCAAGATGAACCTACATTGATCACTGTTTGATCTTGCATAATCCTAATTTGATCATGAGTTGAACTCCCTTTGAGCTCACTTTGATCTAATATAAGCTTTTTCATATCCAATATGTCAACCATTCACTTTCAAAATGATTTGCAATGAATTTCACATGGAATATCAGAACCAAAACCAGTAATTTTGAGTAAATGGCTCCTCAACATGTTTAATCTACAATAAAATACCATCAAAATTCAATCTGATTACTGAAAACTTTTGGTAAAATGACTAATAGACATTTAAACTGGAAAATAATATTCCATTTCTCAATTTTAAATTCAAATTATAAATCCTTGTTTCAAATGTGAATTTTGTAGATTCCTTGCCTTGCTATATTATGAGTAATATTTGAGGTATGGTACACCTTTATAAACATGGTGTTGTGCTTCTAGAAATTATCTCTGTTTGAAGTCAACTTTCTTGAAGCTTGATTCAAGAATGATACATATTTTATAAAAATTTTGAAAAAAAGCCACTAGCAATGATGTTAGCCTTTTATCTATCCTTTATTAAACCTCACTTAATCCTACTTAAATCTAAATTGACCCACAAAAACCTTATTCAAGATCTTTTTTAGCCAAGTTTGATTCAAGATTGGAAAAAAATATTATTTTACATATCCAATATGCCTATTGATTAAATTTCTTCAAGCTTACTTAAAAATCCCATTAAAATTAACTTTCACTGGAAATATTAAACACAAATCTTGAAAATATAGTATGTAAAATCAAAATGAATCTAATAAAATATGCTTAAAATGAAATTTACTTTTTGGATTATTTGAAACAAAAAATTGCTCATTTGTGAAAATAGAAAATATAATATCCATCCTGAAATTAGAATTTATTTTTAAAAATTTAATGCCCCCTCACTTTCAAGTTTATCATGTATTTCAAAAATTATATTTTTAATAATTTTGTGAATAGTACACCTGAAATACAAACCTTGGGGATATCAAAAACTAAAACATCAGCAAATTGAAATATTTTCTTTTGATATGAATGGAAATAATGATTGAAAAATACCATTAGAGCAATTTTGATTTTGAATAATAGGCATACTTTCTAATGTAAATTTCAATAAAAGTAATTATTATTCTAAAATAAGTTGCAGTGGATACATTTGAGCTCACAAAGAATTAAAATTGACAAAATGAGACTTCTATAATTCATATTCAAAAATAAAATAAACCTTCATTATCTATCTGTAAACTATTTTAAATTAAATAATTTCAAAGTCAGTATATAATGATGTTATTTTTTTTCTAAAAAGATTTATTATATATATTAATAGTCATAAACAGTTGACATAGATGTTAATTTTATATAAGCAAACTTTAATGCATAAAATGATAAAACTATCTTTTATGTAAAAAGTGATGTAGGAAAAAAATATTATAATATTTTTGATGAACTATCAACAAAATTGAAGATAGAGTTTTGGCCCGCTTGTCTAGAAGGAAAGGAGGAATAGAGTGAAAAGGAAGGAGAATAGGGTAAAAGTGAAACAAAAGAAAAGAAGAGGGGAGTAAAATATGTTGGGACAATGAAATAATAAGGGGTATCAATGTTAAAAAACTGAAAATATTTAAAATTTATTTTGAAGCACAAAAATAAAGTAACAAGCTTGAGTTTAATAATACTTATAAAGGTTTTTTGGGGGATAGATATGACATATATGAGGAAATAGTAATTACTGATTTGGTAGAAAAAAGAGGTATTTTGAAATGGCATATTTGTAACATTGATACCCCCTATTATATTTGTAGACAAAAAATTTGACAAGGGGTGAACTGGTTATAATAGTAAGTATATTATTTTTTCTCTCTGCTCAACTATCAACAAACTGACTATAAAAAAAACTTAAAACAACCTTATTAATTTTATTTAATAGGGGGTATCAATGTTCAGGAATCAGCAATTAAATTAATTGTGGATAAAAATACTTATACCCCAATTATCTTCTGCAATTATTTTTGCTAATAATTGGGTTATTAGACACTTTACGTGTCAATTTTCACTTATCTGACATTTTTCTACTCAATTTTTTATAACCACAACTTGGCCATCTATTCTTCGTTACCTTGTCAAGTCTGTTTGCTCATCTACACTCACCCCCAACTCTCAACAACATTTTTTTTTGTTTTCATTTCTGTTGGAGTTCATACACCTATCTCTCATTGGCCTTTCATCTCCTTGGTTTTCTCAGTGGCAACTTCCTCTAAGAAAAATTTAGAAAATATGGGCTTAGCCAATTTTTCAAATGGTAAAAGTGACTTATGCAAGTTTTTAAGTGTTTCAATCAACTTAGCCGAATTTCCAAGTGGTGACAGTGAATCACACAAATTTTGGAGTGTTGCAAGTGACTTAAACACATTTCTGAGTGGTGCAAGTGACTTGGAAAAATGTTTGAGTGTTGTGAGTGACTTGGAAAAATTTACAAATGGTGAGGGTGACTCAGACAAATGTTTGAGTGTTGTGAGTGACTTAGACAAATTTACAAGTGGTGAGGGTGACTTGGACCAATCTTTGAGTGAGGTGTGCAAAAAAATTTTTATTTTGGGGCTTAAGAACAGAAATGTAGGTGTTTTATGCTCCAGAAAGACATAAGGTTAGGATACATGATTTGAAACCATGTGAATTGCTCATGGATGTGATGAGTTTGGGATCAGTATTTAGGAATGGAAATTAAGGTATAAGAAGTGGGATAATGTATTATTGTGCATTCCTTATCCACTAGCCCCAGGGCTAATGGATAAGAATCTTCCGCAATTAATAATTTTGGATCCAGGCAAAAAAAATTCTTGATCCCTAATTGCGGATCCCTGAACATTGATACCCCCTAATATTTAAGGGAACTGACACACCACAAAAAATAATAAAATATATTGTAATGTTTAAAATAAAATGAGTAAATAAGTGATGAGGCTACAGGGGATTACCCAAAACCTTTTTATAGGCAAGAGGTCCTCTGAAGTGTCACAAATGAGTAATTACAAAATAGTAATAAAGTAAAATAAGAATATAAAAGAATATAACTAAAGCATAGATATTGAGAGAAAAACATTAAACAACTAATTAAACCCATGAGTAAGAGACTAATTTTCCCACCATAGCTCCCAAAACCAGTTAATTAAAATAATGAGTAACTAAATAAGTCTGAAACATAATAACTGCGAGTAAAATAATCTAAAACAGGTATTAAAATGTTTTGTTAAGGGTTTTAATTGAAAAAAATAAAATATTTTTATGCAAAAATTTTTGTAATTAATTTAATTCCATTGTAAAGGAAAATTAATCATTTGTTTTAACTATTTTAGTAACTTAATAATTAATTCATGTGGAACAATTAATTAATTTAATCATATTGTTAATTCAAAATGAGGAGTTTAATATTATTATCTTAAATAAGTAGTTGAATTTATTTATTTATTTCCTGACACAATTAGGGGAAAAAAAGTGCCCAATATCATTGTTTAATAAGATATGTAAGGCTTTATTTAATATATAAATTTAATTAATTAATTTAATTACATTGTAAGTTAATTTTACACTTATAATCATAATATATGTTTATAATTAATTAATTATTAATTTATTTTTATTAAATACATAAAAATGCGCTATAATTTTTAGAATAGAAAAGATATCATGCTTAATTTAAATATATAGATAAATTATATATCAATAAAATTTATATAACCCTTATTTTATTTATATTTAATAAGATACTTACATAATTTTATTATGCAATAAAATATTGATTAATACACATAAAATGAATATTTTTACGCCCTCTTATGGTTCCAGTAAATTACATAACATTTACTGGGCTCCTGATATAGCCTGGCTGACATAGAGCATATCAAAAGTTTAAACTTAATTTCAATTTTTATACCAACATTTTATTTTATTTTACTTGAGTAGAAAAAAGCTTTTAAATCTCAATATAATTTTAAATCCAGTTCATTTGTAGATTTCAACATTTGAAACTATGAAATAAATATTTATGAAAGAATTTTACAATATTTTCCCTTCTAAAAACTCATAAATCCTAATTCAAATCTTCTAATGTTCAAAAGTAACCACAATGCATTCTAAAAATACTATATATTTAAATAATTAAAGGCAAAGAAAAATTATTTTTTTTTTTTTCAATTTTTGATAAATAATATATATATATATAATTGCTTAAAAAGTCTAAGAGGGAACTTAATAGTGGTTTTGGAAATAAATATATAGATTCAAATTACAAAAAATTTGTTTGGAATAAATTACAAAGACAAAAAGGATATATTTTGATGAAAAAATAATGATTTTGTCAGCCGGGCTACTAGACTTACCTGGTAAAATAATAAATTATT
Source organism: Hemileia vastatrix (assembly GCA_030280995.1). Taxonomy (NCBI): domain Eukaryota; kingdom Fungi; phylum Basidiomycota; class Pucciniomycetes; order Pucciniales; family Zaghouaniaceae; genus Hemileia; species Hemileia vastatrix. Next base: position 6,089,026 of record JASXTE010000009.1, read on the forward strand.
TTACTGAGGTGAAGCCATGCCTTTTTTAAAATACTTATTAATAATTAATTATTTAACATTTAATTATATATTACTTACAATCAACTAAGCTAATTATATTAAGTAGTGTAACTAATTAATTTAAGTAAGTGTCACATACATTTTTACTCCCTAACACCATGATCAATAGTGCAGTTGATTGGGAATAAAAATTAATAATAAAATTATAATAAAAAACCTTAAACTTATTATATTACTTCATTTAGAGATCTGGAATTACGTGAAATCAATATAATTAACTTAAATGTGTTGTAATTAATTGTGACAGTCCAAGAGAACTCATACTTTATTACCAAAAAAATTGATGCCCCCCTTGACGTACCAATTAATTAATTTTTCTTATGTCATATATACACTCCTTTTAGTAATCTTCTTTCTCACATTCTTACAGTAGATGGTGTAAAGTCTGTGTTTTTATTTCCCTCATGTTTTACCTATAAAATGCCCTCACTTTTGTGCTTTTCAAGACATTCCTTACTTATTTTATTATAACTACATACAAACTATTTATTATTTTAGTATTTACATTAAAGCCGTAACTCTAAACTTTAAAAAAAATAGAAATTATCCCTTTACCTCTTAGTATTATTTGAGTTAAAAGTCTTTAAAAGGATAAGAGAAATACGTACCAAGTTTGAATCCTCTTACTCCAGTGTTGCCAACCTTGGATCTCCTTGAAAACTCTTCTAGACTTTAAGGACCACCCAACAATTGGAGGCCTTTCCGAATCTTTGACAGCGCATTGTTACTTAAGGCTGGAGAAGGTGGGGACCATCTCCATACAAGGTATCTATAAGGATGAGTGAACGACAAAAACGACGAACGTCATATATCATGTGACTAAAATTTTTGCTGTGAATGGGAATCAAACAGTGATCCAAAATTTAGGCTCATATATTGACAAAATGTGTTATATTTTGTGGTAATTATTGAAATTACTGTTATTGAGTCACCTTGCACTCTTCACTCTCTACGTATTTCCTTTTTACTCAGCACTCTGTAAGTGGCATTAATTTGCTCATTTAACAGGGGGAGGTGTCTAGTAAATTGGAATTAAATTTATTTATTTTATTTCTCCTAGTTGACAAAGATAGAGCAATTGTGTTCTTAGTCCTAGAAGTAATAAATTAGATTTTAAAAAAAATAATTCATTATAATTTTCAGTTGACTCTTGTTCTGATATATTTAAATTTTATTTGTTCCAGTTGAAAAATTGTCCTGACAATTAATTTTTTTAAATTTAATATTTAATATTTCAGTAGACATTAAGTCCTGTTAATTATTTAATTTTCAGTTGATTTAAAATGCTAATAATAATTATCATAAAACTGTTAATAAAAAATTTAAATTTAATTCTTCAGTTGATTATTTTATAATCCTGGTTTTAAATTGTTTTGAATTAATAAATTGATTATTATTTTAGTTGATTTTATCCTGAAGAATTTTATTTTATTATTTTTCTTTTAAATAAAAGTAAAAATACAAACTAATTCATCTTATTGCCTCCCTCTCTCATTTCAGTAGAATTTAGAAATGACTGATCAAGGTGTTTCTGCTGCATGTGAAGAGGAATTGGATTTAATTGATTGTGATGAGGCTACTTCTGTGATTTCTCATTAAACTGGAAAATTATCTCAAATTATTCAATCACTTCCCCAATCAGGATGAAGAGATGGAGGAAGTTGAAATTCTGGTAGAAAAAACTCAGGAACAGAAACCTGTAATAGACCCCCCTGAAGAACTTCCAAAAGGCTTCAAAATAAAAAATATGCCACTAACTCAACAAGTAAAGAACCTTTCAACACACATAAAAGAATTAAGGAAAGAAAACTTGAGATTGAGGTCAAGAGTAGATGCTCTAGAGGAAAAGTTAAGAAAGATAGATGCTTTTCTTTAAGAGAAGAGGAGACCCCCTCCCCCCAGGGATCTTCATTAATTGGCTCACCAGCAGCCAGAGAAAGTGGAAGTATCCAAGTGGAAGTGGGATTGGCTGAACACTCAGAGGGATTACCTGTCTCAAAATCAACAGACTCAATTGCCCCAAGCAGGTCCATCAAGACCCAGCCAAGTCAACCCCACACCTCCTCACCCCTATCAAGGAGGAAGAAGAAGAAAAAATAATATGATCTTGCCCAGAAAACCTTGGTAAGACCCTCTATTTATTCTCAAGTACCATTTCTTGTAACTAATTCAGTTCCTTCAGGTAATTATGGAAGAGGAGATGAGACTGTGAGACCTGTAGAGGCTGAGAACGGTAGACAAATTGCTCAAATTTCAAATGTATCTAATCCTTTAGTTCTAATTGCTACTTCAATGATAAATCCTGATATGGCTATTATTGATGAAACACTTGAACCTGAGTTTTATGAGAATCTGGAAAGTTACTCTGTTTCCTTATTAAGAAACACTCCAGATGTAGCTAACATTAATGATGAATATTTGAGGGATATTATTGCTAAACAAAATCATACAATGAACAACATGCAACTGACTCAGAAATATAATAGTTTGTTAACTGAACAGGGTTATCAAGAATTAAGGAGTGAATTACAGGGAGTTTCTGATGATTTGTTTCATTACAAGGCAACCCATGAAAAGAAAGTTGCTTTATGGCAAAATATCAAAAATAATTTGTTTAAACTGCAAGATACTGTATCTGCCTGTTGCCAGGAGGTGGAGATAGATAAGGTGAATCTGAAAAGATTGAATGACCATTTTTCATCTTTTCAAAATAAAAATCAGTTGTCTTTTTCAACAATCAATGAGAGTTTATCTAGTCTTCCAAGAGTGAAAAATAGACTAACAACCATTGAGGAGAAGTTGAACTTATTGTTTAATGATAAAAAATATTCTGACATTTCTTTAAAGGAACATATAGTACAGGATGCTCCAAGGTTACCTGTGGCTAGTTCATCTAAAGGAAAATTAGTTCCAGAAATACATGTTGATACCCCTGGGTTTCCATCAAAAATTGATGATGCACCAGGATCTTCAACAGAGGAATTAAACAATGAGATTACTGAACAATTAGAGAAGTTACAGCTGCTCCTTACTCAGAAACAAGCTGGTACTAAGGAGACTCCTTCAAATTAAAATAATTGGCCAAAACTTGTCTAGTACCTAACATTTGATGGTTATTCTTCTTCTGATTGGCAGCAATATATTTGCAGAATAGATAAATTAAAAAATTCTTACAAACTCCCATATAAGGAAATTGTGTCTAAGTTAATTTCTTTGTTTACCAATGTTGCCCTAGTGTGGTATGAATCTGTTCTCCTGGACAGGAATGACTACTCATAAGAAGATTGGAAATAATTGATTAAAGCAAAATTTGGTGGCTCCAAGTTAAGAATGGCTTAAAAAAGGAAGTATGAGGAAACTAGATATATATCCTCCACTGATAAACCTATTGTGTTCTTAATGAAACTTGTAACAATCTTGAGGGAAATGGACCCAAATATGGAGTTTGAGTTATACCCTGAAGAACTTCCAAAAGGCTTTAAAATAAAAAATATGCCACTAACTCAACAAGTAAAGAACCTTTCAACACACATAAAAGAATTAAGGAAAGAAAACTTGAGATTGAGGTCAAGAGTAGATGCTCTAGAGGAAAAGTTAAGAAAGATAGATGATTTTCTTCAAGAGAAGAGGAGACCCCCTCCCCCCAGGGACCTTCATTAATTGGCTCACCAGCAGCCAGAGAAAGTGGAAGTATCCAAGTGGAAGTGGGATTGGCTGAACACTCAGAGGGATTACCTGTCTCAAAATCAACAGACTCAATTGCCCCAAGCAGGTCCATCAAGACCCAGCCAATTCAACCCCACACCTCACCCCTATCAAGGAGGAAGAAGAAGAAAAAATAATATGATCTTGCCCAGAAAACCTTGGTAAGACCCTCTATTTATTCTCAAGTACCATTTCTTGTAACTAATTCAGTTCCTTCAGGTAATTATGGAAGAGGAGATGAGACTGTGAGACCTGTAGAGGCTGAGAACAGTATACAAATTGCTCAAATTTCAAATGTATCTAATCCTTTAGTTCTAATTGCTACTTCAATGATAAATCTTGATATAGCTATTATTGATGAAACACTTGAACCTGAGTTTTATGAGAATCTGGAAAGTTACTCTGTTTCCTTATTAAGAAACACTCCAGATGTAGCTATCATTAATGATGAATATTTGAGGGATATTATTGCTAAACAAAATCATACAATGAACAACATGCAACTGACTCAGAAATATAATAGTTTGTTAACTGAACAGGGTTATCAAGAATTAAGGAGTGAATTACAGGGAGTTTCTGATGATTTGTTTCATTACAAGGCAACCCATGAAAAGAAAGTTGCTTTATGGCAAAATATCAAAAATAATTTGTTTAAACTGCAAGATACTGTATCTACCTGTTGCCAGGAGGTGGAGATAGATAAGGTGAATCTGAAAAGATTGAATTACCATTTTTCATCTTTTCAAAATAAAAATCAGTTGTCATTTGCAACAATCAATGAGAGTTTATCTAGTCTTCCAAGAGTGAAAAATAGACTAACAACCATTGAGGAGAAGTTGAACTTATTGTTTAATGATAAAAAATATTCTGACATTTCTTTAAAGGAACATATAGTACAGGATGCTCCAAGGTTACCTGTGGCTAGTTCATCTAAAGGAAAATTAGTTCCAGAAATACATGTTGATACCCCTGGGTTTCCATCAAAAATTGATGATGCACCAGGATCTTCAACAGAGGAATTAAACAATGAGATTACTGAACAATTAGAGAAGTTACAGCTGCTCCTTACTCAGAAACAAGCTGGTACTAAGGAGACTCCTTCAAATTAAAATAATTGGCCAAAACTTGTCCAGTACCTAACATTTGATGGTTATTCTTCTTCTGATTGGCAGCAATATATTTGCAGAATTGATAAATTAAAAAATTCTTACAAACTCCCATATGAGGAAATTGTGTCTAAGTTAATTTCCTTGTTTACCAATGTTTCCCTAATGTGGTATGAATCCATTCTCCTGGACAGGAATGACTACTCATAAGAAGATTGGAAATAATTGATTAAAGCACAGTTTAGTGGCTCCAAGTTAAGAATGGCTTAACAAAGGCAGTATGAGGAAACTAGATATATATCCTCCACTGATAAACCTATTGAGTTCTTAATGAAACTTGTAACAATCTTGAGGGAAATGGACCCAAATATGGTGTTAAGCTGATGACACAATAGAACTGGATGATACTTCAAGTGATTGTGCCAGAAATATTTCATATGAATCTCAACAAGAAATCTTGATGCTGCAAGAAGATATTCATTATTTAAATACTATTGATATTTATAATAATGATTTATCTACAGTTAAAGATGCTAAGATCATAAGGAAAATTGAGGATAGCTCAATTGTAATTGCCCCTCTCAAAGCACCAGTCTTGATCAATGGAACCAGCATGGAAGATGTTGTGGATTCTAGAGCTGGAGGAAGTGTAGTATCTGAAAAAGCACTTACTTCAGTGGATCAAGACTATAAAGCAAAACTGATGCCTATCACTTCTGAAAACTGGAGAGGTTATGGCTCTGTTTTGTCCCCCATTGGTAAATACAAAGCCATAGTATTCTCTAAATACAACCATGGTTTTGTAAGAGCTATTTGTGATTCTGTTGTCATGAAAAATGATAATTTAAGCAGTTGGTTTATCATAGGAAATGACATTTTAACCAAATATGGCTTAAAATTAGATCCTTCAAACCAATGCTTCACAATGGGGATAAATGGGAAGAGAAAATTTAAATTTTCCTTCTACAAAAAATTATTAAAACCAGAATTGAACACATGTAATTCTGTGGTTCAATATAAAGGAAGATCTACAAAAGAAATGCATGCCCTTATGTCTGAAATTGACAATTCCTCTTTTCGAGAACAACTTTCTGGTGAGGATAAAGATTCCATCATTAACTTGATAAAGTCTTTTCCTATTGCCTTTGCTCATGGGTCACATGAACTGGGATTAGTTAAAGAAGAAATGAAACTCTCATTGTCTTGTCCATTAACTGATATACCACCTAGTTTAAAGAAGAAGCCTTATCCTGCTTCTCCCACAAAGAGAAAAGATATTGAAGACAATATCTCTACCCTTTCGAAAATGAATATTATTGAAAAGGTAGTTGAAACACCTAAATATTGTGTTATCTCACTTGTCCTTATCTCTTATGAGAAGGATAAAGCCAGGTTATGTGGTGATTATAGATCATTTAATACTTATACTGTTGATGATATCTATCCTTTGTCTAGAATTAGCTCTATACATGCTACTTTACAGGGTGCTAAATATATCAGCTGTTTGGATGGTAGTAAAGGATATCACCAGGTACCTTTTGAGAAAAATTCTTAGATTTTTCTGATGATTGCTACTCATATGGGTATTTATGAGTATGTTAGGATGCCATTTGGCCCTAAAAATATCCCTTCAGGTTTTCAAAAAGTCATGGAAAACACATTCCATCAGGAGATAATTGAAGGATGGCTGATGGTTTATATTGATGATATCATTATATTCTCAAAAACATTTGAGCACCATCTGAACCAACTGTGTAAAGTGTTCCACAAAATGGATGAGATAAATATGGCACTTGCTTTGAAGAAATGTAAATTTGGTTTCCATTCTTTAAAAGTTCTTAGTCATGTTGTTTCAGGCTTACAGATATGTGTTTACCAAAACAAAGTGGCAGCCATACAACAGGTGAATGCTCCTACTACCGTTAGAGAGCTACAGATTTTTTTGGGAATGTGTGGATACTATAGACAGTATATTAAAAATTACCATGTCATAGCTTTACCCCTTACCCAATTAACTAGAAAGGATTTTGCTTTTGTCTGGAATAGTGAAAGACAAAGATCCTTTGACACTATGAAGCACTGTTTAATGTCAGCACCTATTCTTGCTTTACCTGACTTTAATCAACAATTTGTTTTATATACTGATGCCAGTTTTATTGGTCTTGGTTTTGCCATCCATCAAAAGCGGGTGATAAATGATAAAGTATCAGAAGTAGTAATTTGTTATATTTCAAGAAACTTGAGAAATAGTGAGTTCAAAATATGGTGCTACTCAATTGGAATGTTTAGCTGTAGTGTGGGCTCTAGAAAAGCTACATTATTACCTAGATGACCAGAAATTTAAACTTGTCACTGACTGCAGTGCAGTTTAATCCCTTTTAAACTTGAAAACACCTAACAGACATATGTTCAGATAAATGTTAGCTGTTCAAGAATACAGAGGGAGAATGAAAATTACTCATAGGGCTGGTATTGTTCAATCAAATTTGCATATGTTATCAAGGTTACCTTTACCAAATGATGACTCTAATCCTGCTTATGATCCTGAGGATGAAATCATTCATATTCATGGGATATATGTGGTTGATATGGAGGAAGAGCTATTAGAGCTTATTCTGGATTCATATGATATGTACACTGACTTAAAAAAGTTATGCACCATATTAAATGATCCAAAGAATGCTTCAATACAAGTATTAATTAAAACCCTTCCACAAAAGTACCAAAAAGCTTTGGAAAAAGGTAAAATTTAAATTGATGAAGGATGTCTATACTATAGAAGGAAATTGAGTAATGTTATTTTTATTCCTCCTTCTATGAAAGAGATCATCTTGAAAATTTCTCATGATAACATATTAGCTGGGCATTTTGACCTTGAAAAAACAATGATCAGAATTAAAATCACGGCTTGGTGGGTCAATATTTCTAAAGACACCAAATTATATGTTGAATCTTGTGATTCTTGCCAAAAATCAAAAATATTGACTGGTAAGAGAGCTGGATTAATGCAACATATTGAACCTCCTGATGCACCATGGCAGATAATAAACATGGATTTTGTAACAGGATTACCTATTGCTGGAAAAGAAAGTTATAACTCTTGTTGGGTTATTATGGACAGATTCACTAAAATAATTTATCCCTACTTACAAGGATGTTTCCACTAAAGAATTAGCTTTCTTATGGTGGTCTCATATGTTTAATACTTCTGGCTTTCCTAAAGCCATAATCTCTGACGGAGACCCTAAATTTACTTCTGAATTTTGGATGTCTCTGATGGATGTTTGTGGTTGTGATCTGAAACTATCTACTGCCCATCACCCTCAGACTGATGGATTAGCTGAAAGAATGATCCAGACTCTAGAGGACCTGATAAGAAGGTACTGTGCCTTTGGCCTTGAGTATAAAGATAATGACAGATTCACTCATTATTGGGTTACCTTACTTCCTGGGTTAGAATTTGCCTATAATAGCACTGTTCATTCTGTTACTCAAAGAAAGCCTTTTGAGCTCTGGCTTGGATATGTTACAAATACCCTTGACCGAATTCTCAATAACAAAATACCAAAATTGTATATACATCCTGGTTAAAATCTTTTCTTCAAATGAAACAACTTTGCAGAAATCATGCTCAAAAATGTATTGAAAAATCAATTGAATATGTGAAGAGGAGATGGGACAAATCCCATAAAGAATACACTTTTAAAAAGGGTGATGAAGTGTTGATTTCTACAGTTCACTTCAATTTACAAGGAAATGATAAATTAAAAGACCCTTTTGTTGGTCCATTTGTGTTCAGAAGAATGATTGGAGACAATGCAGATGAGGTTATTTTGTATTCTCCATATGACAGAAAACATCCTGTTTTTCCAATATCTCTTCTGAAACCTTACACATCCAATAGTGAGTTATTTCCAAAAAGGAGGGGAAGACCAAATAAAACCCCAAATGAAATCCCTGAAACAGCAGAAATTGAAAAAATTCTGAATGACAGAATAGTCACTGCTGAAAAAGGTACAGAATACTTATTGAGATTCAAGAATAAATCATCTGAATATGTTTCTTGGATACCTGGGAAGGAGACATCTAATCTTCCTACTCTACAAAAAAGTATAAAAAGAAAATATCATAGCATTTTTTTAATTATTTTTTTAGAGTGAGGAAGTGTCAGCCGGGCTACTAGACTTACCTGGTAAAATATTTAATTACTTTACTGAGGTGAAGCCATGCCTTTTTTAAAATACTTATTAATTATTAATTATTTAAAATTTACTTATATATTACTTACAACCAACTAAGCTAATTATATTAAGTAGTGTAAATAATTAATTTAAGTAAGTGTCCTATACATTTTGACTCCCTAACACTTTGCTCAATGGTGCAGTTGATTGGGAATAAAAATTAATAATAAAATTATGATAAAAAACCTTAAAATTATTATATTACTTCATTGCAAGATCCGGAATTCTGTGAAATCAATAAAATTAACTTAAATGTGTTGTAATTAATTGTGACAGTCCTAGGGAACTCAAACTTTATTACCAATAAAAGTGATGCCCTTGTTGATGTACCAATTAATTTATTTTTCTTATGTCATATATATACTCCTTTTAGTCATCTTCTTTCTCACATTCTTAAAGTAGATGGTGTAAATTCCCTGTCTTTATTTCCCTCATGTTTGCCTATAAAAGGCCCTCACTTTTGTGCTTTTCAAAACATTCCTTACTTACTTACTTATTTTATTATAACTTCATACAAAACTATTTATTATGATATTAGTACTTACATTAAAGCCATAATACTAAACTCTTAAATAAAATAGAAATTATCCCTTTACCTCTGATTATTATTTGAGTAAAAGTCTTTAAAAGATAAGAGAAATACTTACCAAGTTTAAATCCTTTGAAATCCAGTGTTGCCATCCTTGGAACTCCTTGAAAACTCTCTTAGACTTGAAGGACCACCCGACATATATATACTACTTTTAGTCATCTTCTTTCTCACATTCTTACAGTAGATGGTGTAAATTCTGTGTCTTTATTTCCCTCATGTTTTGCCTACAAAATGCCCTCACTTGTGTGCTTTTCAAGACATTCCTTACTTACTTATTTTATTATAACTACATACAAACTATTTATTATTTTAGTATTTATATTAAAGCTGTAATTCTGAAGTTTTAAATAAAATAGAAATTATCCCTTTACCTCTTAGTATTATCTGAGTAAAAAGTCTTTAAAAGGATAAGAGAAATACGTACCAACTTTGAATCCTCTGAAATCCAGTGTTGCCAACCTTGGATCTCCTTGAAAACTCTTCTAGAATTGAAGGATCACCTGACAGATTTAGTTTCTCTTATAATTTTATTAACCATTTTAATGGAATATTGATCCATGGTTATTATTCTTTATGATATTATCATAGAACTTTTTCCTTTTTTTAATATAATGATTTTCTATTGTGTTGTATGTAGGTTAAAATAAGTTTAAAGGATTTATTGAAGATATATATACCAGACACAGTAAAATCTGTAGATTTATAACTATAACTTACTTTTCTGATGTTTTATGTCAGCCAGGCTACTAGAATTACCCGGTAAAATGATTAATTATTTTACTGAGTTGAAGCCACGCCTTTCTTCTTAATAATAATTATTTATTCATTTACTTAAGTAGTACTTACAATTAACTAAGTTAAGTACATTAAGTAGTATAAATAAATAATATAAATAAAATGTCACTTACAATTTTTACTCCCTAACACCATGCTCAAAAGTATATGTCAAAGGGAATAAAATTAATAATAAATTTATAATATATAAACTTTAAAACATTTATATTATCTCAGTGAGAGATCTGTAATCTGGTGAAAGTAATATAATTGATTATTTATTGTGTAATAATTGTGACAGTCCAAGGAATTCAAAGTTTGTTGCTAATAAATTTAATGCCCTTGTTGACGTACTAATTTATTATTTTCTTATGTCATTTATGTACTCCTTTTTCTTGTCATTCTTTTCTCTCACACTCACAGTAGACGGTGTAAATTACTTATATTTTATTCTCTCATATTTTGCCTATAAAAGGCCAATGATTTTGTGCCTTTCAATCCATTCTTGATCACTTACTTTTGTTACTATGTATTACAACACAAACTTATATTTTATACTTTATCACATTAGTATTTACAATAGCGTAATTCTAATCAATAGACTATAACAATATTAAAATTCTACCTCTTTTATTTGAGTAAAGAAATCACTTAGATTAAGAAATACGTACCAGTCTTTGAGAGTCCAATTAAAACCTTTAAAATCCTTGAAAAAACTCCGTACCAAATCTTCTAGACCAAAAGCGTACCTTGACATTTTACATCCTAGATAAGTAGCTCATGCATTACAAAAGTAAATAATTATAGTTCATGGAAATAAGTCCTTGTAAATTCCAAATTTTTTGTTATTCTTAAAATCATTACTCAAATAAACTGAAAAATTCTTTAATCACTAGTTGAAAGGAGGAGTTTAAAAATCCTATTTTGTAGTTATAAAAGTTAGAGTTATTTTTCATATTATCAAATATAATGAAAATTTGTAAATTTTTACTTCAAAACTAGTGATCATGGCAAAGTAATACTGGAACAATCAGATAAACAGGGTGGAATAAAGTCATATCACAAGAGGAAATGATACAAAATTTTTGATTTTTGGCTCACAAAATTCAACATATTTTTGACATATTTTTCTACCTTTAGATAATGTTTAGTGGATTTTAAGATTATTATAAAAAACAAGCTTAACAATTTTTTTGTTTTTTTTAACAAAAATTAATATTGTTAGATCATTTTTTTTAAAAATATGACTTATTTTTATGATTTATCTACAATAGTTAGTAGTTTTTTTTTGCAGAAATCACTTGTTTTGATATTCACATTTGAATTTTTTATGAAAGTTCATTGCATTAAAGTGTTGTATCAATTTTTCATTAAAAAATCATATTTTAAATCTAGAGATTTGGTTTTGAAATAATATTTATTTTTATGTTAATTGACTCATTATTTTTGGATTGATCAATTATGTTAAAATTGGGATTGCGTATTTCTAGTGAGTGTAAATCATAGTTTGTTTTCAAATCAAAGATTAATAGATATTGAAATTTTGTAAAATTCTAAATATATCCTTTACAACTTTTTGATTTAAATAATGTTTAATGGTATGTAATCATTCTATAAGTAGAGCACAATTACAATCAGATAATGGTACATTGCTTTAAATTTCTAATACTAAAATTCTATTCTAATTGAAACAATGTAAACTAAAGCTTCATATCTCATTTTAGAAACTCACAATTTTCAAAAATATTATTTCCAAATTTTTAAACATGATACAAATTAAAATATATTTTTAGAATAATTTCCTAATTAGTTTTAAATAAAAGAAAACAATGGCCTCAATTTATTTTAATACTCAAACTATTCTGATGAGTGAATTTCACAATCCTCTAAGTAACATATGGTTGCCATTTATACACATATGCATGATTTCTCCTTTTGTTCAATTTTAGCTGAATCTAACAAGGAAAATCTCATTTTGAATATCAGCTATAGATAAACTGCTTATATTAGAAGCTAATATATCATATGAAAAATTTGACATTGAGTTTGGGAAACATAAATAAGTGTTAGGCATTATAATTGAGCCATTTATTCAAGTAAATAAAAAAGGATGAACTTCTAAATATTTCATAGATATATATATATATATAATATAAATTAATTATATAGTAGCATTTAACCATCGTTTTATACTAATGTCATAAAAAAAGGATTGAAATAAAAATTTCAGTAAAGAAAATTAAACTAAGATAAGTTAATATTCTTGTTTATATTTTCATATTTTTGAAAAGTCTTACTTAAGGGAGAAAATTATTTGGTTTTAAAGTACAAGAATTTCTAGATAAAAATCTTCACAATATATTTTGACCCTCTCAAAAAGAAAATTCTAAAAATTTTGCTATCACATTTTATATCTTTGTTAAGTAATAGAAAATGGAGTAGTGTCTTTGACAATGAAGCTTTAGAAAATGAAATAAATGATTTAACTTTATAATATAATTTTTGAAAAAAAAATCATGTATTCAAAAAATAATTATATATCTTACAATCAAGATAGAAGTATTAATTAAGCAACCCTAAAATATCTGGAAAGAAAACAAGAAAAAATAATTAGTAAAATGCATAAGTTATTTTTAGAATTTAAGGAAACTTTATAGCTCTACCTGTAAAATAGCCTTAAAGCAGGTTTAGATTTAACATGCAGAAATTCATACATAGTACCCTTGCATCATGAGAGCAGAATAAAATTTATGTAGTTTTATTTTATTAATTTATAATAGTATTCTTATTTTTGGCTTTTTCATTAGTATAACTATATATATATTTTTTAACATTTTTATTTTTCAGAACATAAGTTCAAAGCTGCCCATCACTACTTCAAGTTGAAGCTCCATATGATGTAATAAATGAAATATATATTATAATGAATTTTTCTAAAGACTTTTCAAAAATGGTTATTAAGAATACTTTTTATAATTTAAAAAAAATTTTTTAATTCTATCTCTTGAAAAGAGATGGCCATATCTCAATTTTATTAGTTTTTCCTCAGAAAAATTAATTCTTTTTCTAAATAAAATTGAATCACTATTAACTAGATGTTATTATAAAATTTTACCAATTATTTTATCTGAAAATAGTTGAAAGTGTGTATAAATAAAGTTTTTCCACATAGTCTTTGTCAGCCAGGCTGCTAGACTTACCCAGTAATATAACTGATTATTATTTACTGGATGAAGCCACACCTTATTATTTTAATTATTTAATTATAAATTAGTTACATTAAAATTACATATAATAATTTAACTAATTACAGAATGGTAAAATTAATGAATAATTAAAATTAAATTAAAAATGTCCCTTATATTTTTATTCTCTAACACCGTGCTCATTGACAGGATGAAAGAAATAAAAATTTATATTAAAAAATAGATTTAAAATTAAAATAAAATTTTTAATATTCAAATAAAAATAAATATATACAAAAAATTCATATTTCTTATTTAGAATTGACCTTTACAGTGAATATTAAATAAATTAATGTATTCCTGACATACTCTGTAAATACATCTTTTTGACGCCTTCTCTTTAGAACAACTTTATTATTTGAAAATACTCCTTCTGGAATGTTCCTTTTTCTCTCTCTCTCATACTACTGTTTTTAGAATTTTATTGCCGTGCTTTGTCTCTCATTTACCTATATAAGGCCTCCCTTTTTGGTTGTTTTTTAATAATTCCATTACTTACCTATTAATCATAACTATTTAAAACATTTGTTACTATCTATTATTGCTTTAGTATTTACATTCACGTAATTCTAATCAATTAATTATAATAATAATTTAATTTTATACCTCTTTATATTGAGTAAATATTTGAGAAGATAAGGAAATACGTACCCCAAGTTTGAAATCCAAAAATTCTTTTGTTACTTCCATTGGAACACCATGAAAAACCATCTAGACTTATAAGACCCCTTGAAAACTAAGGCCCTTTCCAAAGAGCTGACAGCGCATAGATATCTTGAAGCTGGCAACCAAGGGACCATCAACAACAAGGTGCCAATAGGACAAGTATACGACAAAGATGACGAACGTCATCAGCCACGTGACTTACTTTTTGGTAAGACCGGGAATCAAACTGCACTCCAAAACTTAGGTTCATATATTTACTATAGTCACATATATTTGTGGTAATTATATTGATTACTATTTCTAGGTCACTTTGCACTTTTCATACTCTACGTATTTCCTTTTACTCAGAACTCTGTAAGTGGCATTAATTTGCTCATTTTAAAGGGGGAGGTGTCTGGTAATTTGGAACTTTTTATTTTTTTTTCTAGTTGACAAAGATTGACTATAGTTTTCTTAGTCCTAGAAGTAATATAAAAATTTTATTATATTATATATATATATTTTTCAGTTGACTTTGTCCTGATAAATTAAAATAATATTGTTGTTCCAGTTGACAAATTTTCCTGACAATAAATATATTAAAATTAATAAAATTAACTTATATTAAAATTATTTTAGATCACATCAAGTCCTGGTAATTAAATATCCTTCAGTTGATTTTAATCCTGATAATTATCAAAATTTAATTTATTGGTTGAAAAATGAATTTTGTTTCTTCAGTTGATTTCTTTTAATCCTGGTTATAAAATTATTTTAAATTAATAAAAATTGTGATTATTATTTCAGTTTAATTTAATCCTGATAATTATAAAAATTTAATTTATTGGTTAAAAAATAAATTTTGTTTCTTCAGTTGATTTCTTTTAATCCTGGTTATAAAATTATTTTAAATTAATTAAAATTGTGATTATTATTTCAGTTGACTTTCATCCTGATAATTAAAAAAATTTAATTTATTGGTTAAAAAATAAATTTTGTTTCTTCAGTTGATTTCTTTTAATCCTGGTTATAAAATTATTTTAAATTAATAAAAATAGTGATTATTATTTCAGTTGACTTTTATCCTGATAATTAAAAAAATTTAATTTATTGGTTAAAAAATAAATTTTGTTTCTTCAGTTGATTTCTTTTAATCCTGGTTATAAAATTATTTTAAATTAATAAAAATAGTGATTATTATTTCAGTTGATTTAAATCCTGATAATTATCACAATTTAATTTACTGGTAAAAAAAAAATTTTGTTTCATCAGTTGATTTCTTTTAATCCTGGTTATAAAATTATTTTTAAATTAATAAAAATTGTGATATTTATTTCAGTTAATTTTTTGTCCTGAAGATTTTTAAATTTTTTTTTCTTATTTTTCTTTTAAAAAGCAAAAATAAAACTAATACATTTAATATTTCCTTCTCTCAGTTCAAGTTGAAGTTAAAAAATGACTGATCAAGGTGATTCTGCTACCCATGAGGAGGAATGGGATCTCATTGATTATGATGAAGCTACTTCTGTAAGTTCTCCCTTGACTACAAAATTGGCTCAAATTAATCAATTATTGAACCAATCAGGATGAGGAAATGGAAGAAGTGGAAATACTAGTGGAGACTGTGCTCAGGAACAAAAGCCTTCCATCAACCCCCTAGAAGAACTTCCCAAATGCTTCAAAATAAAAAAATGCCTTTACCTCAGCAAGTAAAGAATCTCTCCACCCACATAAAGTGTCAGACAGGCTACTAGACTTACCCAGTAAAATAATTAATTATCTTACTGAGATGAAGCCACGCCTTTTAATCCTTATTAATAATTAATTATTTACAAACTACTTATGTATAACTTACAACTAACTAGCTAAGTACAATAAGTAATGTAAATAATTAATAAGAAATAAGTAACTGTCACATACATTTTTACTCCCAAACACCGTGCTCAATAATACAGATGAGAGGGAATAAAATTAATATTAAAAATATAAAAATATAAAAAGAAGAAAACTTTTCAAATTCCTTTATTTAGATTTTGTTGAATCATTAGTTTAAATCAAATGTTCTTGCACTAAATGTGACGGACCAAGGAATTCAGATTTTATTTCAAATAAAATAATACTTTTTATTTACGCACTATTTAGTATAACTCTTATTATTTCACATACACTCCTTATTTAGCTTCTTTTTTCTCAAACCCTTTTATTAGGTGGTGTTAACTCTGTATTTTTATTCCTCACATCTTTTCATATAAAGTCCCTCTCTTTTTGTACTGTTCAGGACATTCCTTTTTACTTACATTTTTTACAAACCAATACTACATTTAAAATTTATTACTATTTATCACTGACTTAGTACTTACATCTCGTAATTCTAAATCAATAATTATAATAATAATTAAAAATCTTACCTCTAATCATTGAGTAATAAATCTTAAAACTTATAAGAGAAATACGTACATTATTTTTCAGTCCTTTAAAGCCATTGTTGCCATCCTTGGAATACCTTGAAATTCTTCTGGACATTAAAGTCCACCTTGACATAAAGGAACTGAGGACAGAGAACTTAAGACTGAGAGAAAGAACGGACTCACTAGAAGAAAAGGTAAGAAAAATAGATGCCTTTCTTCAAGAGAAGAGGAGACCTCCTTCCCCCAGGGATCTTCAACAATTGGCTCCCCAGAAACAAGAAAAGGTGGAACTGTAAAAGTGGAAGTGGGATTGGTTAAACACCCAGTGGAATTATCTGTCTCAACAGCAGTAGCCTCAAATACCTCAGGCAGGTCCATCAAAACCCAGTCAATTCAACCCAACACATCCTCACCCTTATCAAGGAGGCAGAAAAAGAAATAAAATATCCAGTTCTTGCTCAAGACTTGGTAAGTTCCTCTATTGAATCTCAAGTACCATTTCTTGTTACTGATCCAGTTCTTTCATGTAATTCTGGAAGAGGGGATAAAAATATGAGATCAGTAGATGTTGATAAGAGTAGACATATCACTCAATGTTCTAATGTATCTAATCCTTTAGTTTTAATTGCTACTTCAATGATAAATCGTGATATGTCTATTATTGATGAAACACTTGAGCCTGAGTTTTATGAGAGTCTGGAAAGTTACTCTGTTTCTTTATTGAGAAACACTCCAGATGTAGCAAGAATTAATGATGAATATTTGAGAGATATTATTGCTAAACAAAATCATATCTTGAACAAAATGCAATTAACTCAGAAATATTATAGTTTATTGACTGAACAGGGTTACCAAGAATTAAGGAGTGAGTTACAGAGATTTTCTGATGATTTGTTTCATTACAAAGCAACTCATGAAAAGAAAGTTGCTTTATGGAAAAATATCAAATATGATTTTTCTAAACTACAAAATACTGTGTCTGCCTGTTTCCAGGAGTTAGAGGTAGGTAAGATGAACCTGAAAAGATTGAGTGATCATTATTCATCTTTTCAAAAAAAAACCCAGTTATCTTTTGCAACAATCAATGAGAGTTTATCTAGTCTTTCAAGAGTGAAAACCAGACTAACAAACATTGATGAAAAATTGAATTCATTGTTTAATGATCAAAAATTTTCTGAAATTTCATTGAAGGAACATATGGTACAGGATGCTCCAAGTTTACCTGTTGCTAGTTCATCTAAAGTAAAATTAGATTAAGAAATTCCTTTTGATACCAATGAGTTTCCATCAAAAATTGATGATGCACCAGGATCTTCAACAGAAAGATTAAACAATGAGATTACTGCACAATTGGAAAATTTACAGCTGCTTCTTACTCAGAAACAAGCTAATACTAAAGAGACTCCTTCAAATCAAAAGAATTAGCCAAAACTTGACCAGTACCCATCATTTGATGGTGATTCTTCTTCTGATGGGAAGCAATTTATTTGCAGAATTGATAACTTAAAAAATTCATACAAACTCCCAGATGAGGAAATTGTGTCTAAGTTAATTTCTTTGTTCACCAATGTAGCCCTAATGTAGTATGAATATGTTCTCTTGGATAGGAATTACTACTCTTGGGAAGATTGGAAGAAATTGATAAGAGCACAATTTGGTGCCTCCAACTTTTGGATAGTTCAACCAAGGCAGTATGAGGAAACTAGATATAGCTCTTAGACTGAAAAACCTATTGAGTTCTTAATGAAACTTGTAAAAACATTGAGGGCAATGGACCCAAATATGGAGTTTGATTTATGGAAGGAGAAGATCCTTTATAAATTACCAATGTCTTTGAGAGACTTGATAGTGGCTAGGACTGATTTCTCCAGAGAACCCTCTTCCTTCATTAATACTTGTAATAAGATCCTTCTAAACAACTAGTATGATGCCAGAAGATTCATTCCTAGGACACCTTTGGAGAAATCCTCCACTTACCAACAGAAATCTCTGGAAAAGGTTGGTAAACCTTTTGCCCCTGTTGCACCTAAAAGGTATGCAACAAACACTTGCTCCAAGTGCAACAAGCATTGGAAGAAAGGACATGTTTGTGACAAGAAGATAAATCTTGTTGAACAAACTGAGGAGAAGGCTGATGACACAATAGAACTGGACGATACTTCAAGTGATTGTGCCAGCAATATTTCATATGAATCTCAACAAGAAATCTTGATGCTGAAAGAAGTTATTCATTATTTAAATACTATTGATATTGATAATAATGATTTATCTACAGTTGAGGATGATGAGATCATAAAGAACATTGAGGATAGCTCAATTGTTATTGCCCCTCTCAAAGCACCAGTCTTGATCAATGGAACCAGCATTGAAGTTGTTCTGGATTCTGGAGCTGAAGGAAGTGTAATATCTGAAAAAGCACTTGCTTCAGTGTATCAAGACTGTAAATCAAAATTTATGCCTATCATTTCTGAAAATCAGAGAGGATATGGCTCTGTTTATTCCCCCATAGACAAATACAAAGACACAGTGTTTTTTAATTATTACCATGGTTTTTTAAGAGCTGTATGTGAGTTTTTTGTCATGAAAAATGATAACTTAAGCAGTTGGTTTATTATAGGAAATGGCATTTTAACCAAATATGGCATAAAATTGGATCCTTCCAACCAATTTTTCACAATGGGGATGAATGGGAAGAGAAAATTTGAGATTTCCTCCCCCAAAAAATTATTAAAACCAGAATTGAACACATGTAATTCCGTGGTTCAATATAAAGGAAGATCCACAAAAGAAATGCTTGCCCTAATTTCTGAAATTGACAATGCTTCTTTTGGAGAACAACTATCTGGTGAGGAGAAAGAATCCATCATTAAATTGATAAAATCTTTTCCTATGGCCTTTGCTCATGGGTCACATGAACTAGAATTAGTTAAAGAAGAGCTGAAACTTTCATTATCTTTTCCATTAACTGACATACCACCTAGTTTAAAGAAGAAGCCTTATCCTGCTTTTCCCACAAAGAGAAAAAATATTGAGGATAAATTCTCTACCATTTCAAAAATAAATATTATTGAAAAATTAGTTGAGACACCTAAATATTGTGTTATCTCACATGTCCTAATTTCTTATAAGAAGGATAAAGCCAGGCTATGTGGTGATTATAGATCATTGAATACTTATACTGTTGATGATATCTATCCTTTACATAGAATTAGCTCTATACATGCTACCTTACAAGGTGCTAAATATATAAGCTGTTTGGATTGTAACAAGGGATATCACCAGGTACCTGTTGAGAAGAATTCCCAGAATTTTCTGTTGATTGCTACTCATATGGGTATTTATAAGTATGTTAGGGTGCCATTTGGCCCTAAAAATTCCCCTTCAGTTTTTCAAAAAGTCATGGATAACACATTCCATCAGGAGATAATTGAAGTATGGCTGATGGTTTATATTGATGATATCATTATATTCACAAAAACATTTGAGGACCATCTCAACCACTTGTGTAAAGTGTTCCACACAATGGATGAAATAAATATGACACTTGCTTTGAAAAAATGTAAATTTGGTTTACATTCTTTAAAAGTTCTTGGTCATGTTGTTTCAGGCTTACAGATATGTGTTGACCAAAACAGAGTGGCAGCCATACAACATGTGAAGGCTCCTACTACAGTTAGAGAGCTACAGAGTTTTTTGGGAATGATTGGATACTATATACAGTATATTAAAAATTACAAATTCATAGCTTTACCCCTTACCCAATTAACTAGAAAGGATGTTGCTTTTGTCTGGAATAGTAAAAGACAAAGAGCCTTTGACACTATGAAACACTGTTTGATGTCAGCACCTATTATTGCTTTACCTGACTTTAATCAACCATTTGCTTTATATACTGATGCCAGTTTTATTGGTCTGGGTGCTGCCCTCCATCAAAAAGAAGTGATGAATGATAAAGTATCAGAAGTAGTAATTTGTTATATTTCAAGAACCTTGAGAAATAGTGAATTGAAATATGGTGCCACTCAGCTTGAATGTGTAGCCGTAGTGTGGGCTCTAGAAAAGCTACATTATTACCTAGATGACCAGAAATTTGAACTTTTCACTGACTGAAGTGCAGTTAAATCCCTTTAAAACTTGAAAACACCCATCTGACATATGTTCAGATGGCAGTTAGCTGTTCAGGAATACAGAGGGAGAATGACAATTATTCATAGGGCTGGTATTGTTCACTCAAATGTGGATATGTTATCAAGGTTACCTTTTCAAATTATGACTCTAATCCTGCTTATGATCCTGAGAATGAAATTATTCATATTCATGGGATATATGTGTTTGATATAGAGGAAGAGATATTACAGCTTATTTTGGATTCATATGATAAGGACACTGACTTAAAAAAGTTATGCACCATATTAAATGATCCAAAGAATGCTTCAATACAAGAATTAACTAAAGCTCTTCCAACAAAGTACCAGAAGGCTTTGGAGAAAGGTAAATTTTCAATTGATGAAGGATATCTATATTATAGAAGAAAGTTGAGTAATGTCATTGTTATTACTCCTTCTATAAAAGAAATCATCTTGAAAATTTGTCATGATGACATATTAGCTGGACATTTTGATCTTGAAAAAACAATGATCAGAATTAAAAACACTGCTTGGTGGGTTAGTATGTCTGAAGAAACAAAATTATATGTTGAATCTTGTGATTCTTGCTAAAAATCAAAAAGATTTACTGGTAAAAGAGCTAGATTAATGCAACATATTGAATATCCTGATGCGTCATTGCAGATAATAAACATGGACTTTAAAACAGCATTACCCATTTCTGTGAAAGACAGTTATAACTCTTGTTGGGCTATTGTTGATAGATTCACAAAAATGTGTAAATTTATAACCACCCACAAGGATTTTCCCAATATAGAATTAGATTTCTTATGGTGGTCTCATATGTTTAATACTGCTGGTTTTCCTAAGGCCATAATATCTGACAGGGACCCTAAATTTACTTCTGAATTTTGGATTTCTCTGATGGATGTTTGTGGTTGTGATCTGAAACTTTCTACTGCCCATCACCCCCAAAATGATGGATTAGCTGAAAGAATAATTCAGACTTAAGAGTACATGATAAGAAGGTATTGTGCCTTTGGCCTTGAGTACAAAGACAATGACAGATTTACTCATGATTGGGTTACCCTTCTCCTTGGGTTGGAATTTGCTTATAATAGCACTTTCCATTCTGTTACTCAGAAAAAGCCTTTTGAGCTCTGGCTTGGATATGTTCCAAATACTCCTGCTTAAATTCTCAATAATGAAATAACTAAAATATATTTACATCCTGGTGTAAAATCTTTTCTTCAAATGCAACAACTTTGCAGAAGTCATGCTCAAAAATGTATTGAAAAATCCTTTAAATTTGAGAAGAAGAGATGGGACAAATCCCATAAAGAATACACTTTTAAAAAGGGTGATGAAGTACTTAATTATACAGTCCACTTCATTTTAAAAGGTAATAACAAATTGAAAGTGCCATTTGTAGGTCCATTTGTTTTCAGAAGAATGGTTGGTGATAATGCAGTTGAAGTTATTTTGTATTCTCCATATGACAGAAAACATCCTGTCTTTCCAATCTCTCTTTTGAACTCTTACACATTCAATAGTGATTTATTTCTAAAAATTTGGGGAAGAACAAAAAAGACCCCTAAGGAAATCACTGAGACAGCAGAAATTGATAAGATTCTAAGTGACAGAATAGTTACTTCTGAAAAAGGTACAGAATACATATTGAGATCCAAGAGTAAATCTTCTGAATATGATTCTTGGATATCTGGGAAAGAGATATCTAATTTTTCAACTCTGCTAAAGAAATATAAAAAGAAAAAATCATAGCATTTTTTTATTGTTTTTTTTAGAGTAAGGGAGTGTCAGCCAGGCTGCTAGAATTACCAAGTAAAAGAATTGATTATATTTTAGTGGATGAAGCCACGCCTTATTATTTTAATTATATAATTATAAATTAGTTACATTAAAATCACATATAATAATTTAACTAATTAAAGAATGGTAAAATTAATGAATAATTAAAATTAAATTAAAAATGTCCCTTATATTTTTTTCTCTAACACTGTGCTCATTGACAGGTTGAAAGAAAAAAATTTATATTAAAAAATAGATTTAAAATTAAAATAAAGTTTTTAATATTCAAATAAAAATAAATATATACAAAAAATTTAAATTTTTTATTTAGAATTGACCTTTACTGTGAATATTAAATAAATTAATGTATTCCTGACATACTCTGTAAATACATCTTTTTGATGTCTTCTTTTTAGAGCAACTTTATTATTTCAAAATACTCCTTCTGGAACATTCCTTTTTCTCTCTCTCTCATACTAATGTTTTTAGCATTTTATTGCTGTGCTTTGTCTCTTCTTTGCCTATATAGGGCCTCCCTTTTTAGTTGTTTTTTAATCATTCCATTACTTACCTATTAATCATAACTATTTAAATCATTTATTACTATCTATTATTGCTTTAGCATTTACATTCACATAATTACAATCCATTAATTATAATAAAAATTTAATTTTATACCTCTTTATATTGAGTAAATATTTGAGAAGATAAGGAAATACGTACCCCAAGTTTGAAATCCAAAAATTCTTTTGTTACTGCCATTTGACCTTTGTGAAAAACCTTCTAGACTTGAAAGACCACTTGAAAGTCTTAAAATTATTCCACCATTAATTTCACATTTAGATTTCATTATAATTGTAAAATAAGCTTTCAATAATTTTAATAATACTTTAATATTTAATAATTTTTTAAATAGTAATTTTTTTTTCCTTTTTTTTTATGAGGCTTATTATATAAACACCACTTTTAGAATTTTTCCATCTTGAAGTTTGATAATCTTAAATTTTCATTTAAATACCCAATTCATATCAAAAAAAATTCAAAAGTATATATTTTTAATGTACTCTTTTTGATAAACTTATTATTTCTTATAGGTTATTCTTCAACTATTTATTTTAATTAATTACCCACTCATTTATGGTCTGTTATTGTTTTTAATTTCATCCAGACAAAATAAGGATACTTACATATTATATTTAAGTTTTTTATTACAACTAAATACTAGTGGCTAGTAATAAATATGAAGTTGTCATAACTAAGTTGACCAATAATTAATGATTAAATGGCATTGTATATTACGGATTTTCATCAAATCTATATAAAAATAAAAGTCAAGAAATATATGTAAGATATACATGTAACCATTGAATATCAAAAATTAAGTACTTATCAACATGGTCTTTTTTAATGATTTTCAAATTTACTCAAAGAGACATTAATATTACCAAATCAAATTTTATATCAAATATACCAATATTATTATTTCAATATTAATTATTTTACCAAAAATTTAAGTTGCAAAGTAGTTCAATTCAGTATGTAATGAATGTTTTTGAAAAATATTTACAAAAATAGTAATAACCCCTTGCAAAAACAATATATATTTTTTTTTCTAAAATTTTTCACAGTATTTCTATCCTTAAAATATTGGTATTCCTCTTACAAAAATTTTTTTTTAATAAATTTAATTTTTTTTTTCATTATTTAATTACAAATATAATAATTAGAATGATTGTTATTTACCTTTAATTTATTGATTTTTAAGTTGCTTCAAAGTCTCGTACTTCTGAAAGCATACAGGACAATGCTACAATTTAAAAATTAATAATTTATTGAAGTATAACTTTCTAAGTCAATATATTGGTCAGAGCAAGATTTTTCATTTTATATATGTGGATATGATAAATCTGTAAATTTTTTAATATTACTAGTGTATTGGAGTTATACTTTCATTATATTATTAATATTAAGTGTAGAGTCAAATTTTGTACTTGCTGAATGCATACAGGATAAAGCTATACTCTCTATATGTATAATTTAATAAAGTATACCTTTGAAACACTTTCTTAATATTTGAAATAAAGAAAAAGTATATAAATTTACTAATATGTAGATATGCTAATTTTATATTTCTAATATCAAAGATATGATAAATTTAAAGGTATCATTGACTGATGATTGAAATTCTTTTACTTTTCTCTAATTTTAAATTTTTTTCTATTTTAAATCAAAATTTTATTCTCTTAGGATTGTACCATGAATAAGTAACAACTTAAAAAATAAACAGCCAGAGAAAAACTTTAACAATAGGTGGGAAATAGACATTGCTACTGGAATGAAACTTGTAAATGCTCTTGGAATAGATACAAACAGGAAGAAGCCACATTTCTATGCACCATCTTATGCAAATAATATGTTATATTTCAATAACTATTACAATTTTTTTCCTAGTTGTAGTATTTATAAACCAAAAGGTGTCTTAATACCTAATGTTCTTGTGCAGACTTTTGAAATTCATGAGCTCAAAGAACTAGATATGTTAGAAGCTACGGTGCAATGAATTAGGGATCTTTCTTACTGCAAACATGAAATTACAAATAATGGTCCTCATAAAAGTGCTGGTGGTTTTGGAAAAATGTTTGGTGGTGGCTTTATTTTGGATAGGAATAAATCTTTATATATTTGTAAGTATCACTTTTTTTTAATTTAAATACTGAATTTTTGAATGCTTTTCCTTGCAGATGAATACACTGATGATAATGCACACACAGATGAATATAAAAAACAAATGAAGAGGATCACAATGTACTTTGAATATTTTTTTTAAAAAAATATCATATGTAAAGTACAATGAGGCAACTAATCTTTGTGCAAAACTTGGTATTCCTGAATTTTCAAAAGATTCTAGTAAAGTAGAGGGTGTACCATTTTCTAGTAATTTAACCTGGACATCTGGAGAAAATTGTAATGGGTTCTCCAATGAGGTTCATCTTGATAAGGATGTGAGTGAGTATACTTTAGGAATATTTTTTCCTAAAGATACAGAAAACAATACCATTTATATGTAGGACAATAAGACTCAACCACAACAAACAGGTGGAGAGCTTATGTTTCCCAAAATTTGAAGTAAAATCAACTTTGAAGTAACTAATGGAATAACAGTGACATTATGGCCTGCCAATCAACTGAGGCATTTTACCTCAAGATGTCCCGAAATTTCTGGCTTCACAAGGATAGGTTCTTCTATTCAAATTAGCACTAGAATTTTTCATGCTATATAAAAACTTAATGTTTTTGATATTGATATTTCAGAATACTTGGAAATAAAGGAAGAAAAAGATAGGTTTGATTGTTTGATTAGTTCTTTGAATGATTTTTTTGAAAAGAGATGACTTAATAGAGGAAGAAATAGTATCATCAAAGTATTATTTATCTAATGTTAAGAAAAATCTAAAAAAATTAAAAATTTAAACATTAAAAATTTATATCATATATACACAACTTAATGTGAAATTAAATATGATAAATACTGGGAGTAGCTGTAAATTTTCAGTTGTGATGATTATAGTATTATCTATTTTATTATTTGTGAAATAGAATAATTTTTTTTTCATAATATAATAAGAAAATTTGATTTACTTTTGAAGAAATATATAAGTTGTGAAATCTTTAAATGTCATTTTGATTAACTTGGTAGCAAAGGTTCTAAAATAAAAACTATAATATAGAATTTGAAATATATTAGTCATAAAAACGTGTTTTTAATGCTACCAAATTAACTTTATAGCTTTTAAGGTCAAACAGGCTTATTAATAGAAAAGCTAATAATAAAGAGTTGATGAAAGAATTCTGATTCAATATAGATAAAATTGTATTTTTTTGAGGATACACTCATTTAATTACTTAAATTGTTCTACTTCTTATTAAAAATGTTACAATCAATGAAAAAATTTGTGAAAATTAATAGATTATTCAATATTAAAGGTAATGTAAAAAAAGTAAAGCAGTTATCATATTTTTATATAAATAATTAAATATTTAAGATTTTAATACAAATATTTGAAATCATATAAGTAGATTTTAAATTCTTCCTTATTGTTGGACTTAAAATAATTTTTTTTAATAATTAATTTAGAAAATCATGTCAAAGGTTTCTTAATAAATTTCAAAGATGGTCACATGTTTGATGTATCTGAAGGAAAATAACTTGAATTATACAAGATAAATCAAGTACACAGAACTTTATCTATATACATGTTGGAATATTAATTTATTGAAAGGATATGTTTAGAAAAAAAAGGTGATACTGGCTGAATGGAGCTCCAGTGATTAAGACAATCTGCAGAAATTGCCCTAGCAATTCCCAGAGTACTTGGGGTATCAAATTTTAAAGGAAATGGATCATACTTGCCTATAAAAGGTTTTATTAATGTTGAAAAATAGTTATTTAAATTTTTCCAAATTATTTCTTACATCAAATGATTTTTTTTCATGTAAATTAAGAAACTTAATTTCTGATATCACCTCCAAAAAATCAACTTCTGAAGCCAATCTATAATCTTGAGAACTCAGAAATAAACCACGGAAACTATCAATTATATAGAATGTGAAAAATTGATATTGGTGGTGGGAGTACTCAGAATTTATCTTATTTAGTGCAGCCTTTTGTTTCTGTTTCATTATAGTCAGTTGAGTATTTTCATTTTTCTGAATTGATTGTCGAGGTTTGCTAGTCTTTTGACTTGATAATGTTGCAGCACAATATTTTGATTTAAGAATTATAATTTAAATAATTATATTGAGGATAATGTTTTAGATTTGAAGAAGAGTTGAAATTGATATATCATGGGTTTGAAGTGCAGTGGGATCAACTTCTAAACCATCAGGAATTGTTCTCTTCAGATTTGAAAGGTGAGCTAGAAGCTAAAGACCACATTCAATTGGACAATCTGAGTTAATGTTTTGATGTGATGGAAGCTGGCCGAATTCATGTGCGGTCAAATAAAGTGAAGATGATATAAGAGATACCCATGAAGAATGGCAGTGATCACTTGGGATCATTAATCTCATGAGAATTTTGATAAGATTGGATTCAGGGTGATCTGTTTTCTTTGTTGAGGAAAGAATTTTGGTATTTAAACCATAAGGATCACAAAAATCCTCCATTCTTTTGAAATCAATATTATCAAGTACCCATAGCTGTGAGCTATAAATTTCTAAAATAAAAATTTCTACAAAAGGAAAAAAAATAAGTAAAAGAAAAAAGTTTATGACTAAAAATTATGGTAACTTACATAACTCAGTAAGTTTTAAAATCCAATCTTCTCCACAATATTTTTCCCAATGTAAAGTGAAAATTGGAATATTCAACATGGGTTCTTGTGAAGAAGTTAAAGAGTGTAATTCAAGGAGAGTAACAATTTCCAACCACGACCTAAGGACCTTTGCCGTGCTGATTCTACTTTTATAAAATTTATGAGTTTTACAGAATTCCTCCTGCAAATCAGAGTCTTTAAGAACTGAGGGTGAATAAGTTAGAGGTTTGTTTGATATCTTGATTGGAGTTAATTTCATTGGCAGAGAAGCTTTCAAAGTGGTAAAAAAAGGTAATTCAGGAGGTGATGGGTATTGCTTCTTAGAAATGAAGGAATTTTGTGATGAGCTGTTTGAATAATCATATTTATAAAACATATTTTCATGTCTTGAAAAGAATTTAAAGTTTGCTGGTTTCAATGAGCGAGAATAGCTTCATGTTTTGACAGTTCATCATTGCTATTTTCATCGCTCTTTTCATCATCTTCATCAGGGAGAGGGCGTTTATGGATGGAACAATCTACAGTAGGTCAGTTTCTGGTACAAAATATCAAAAGAAAGATAAAAAGTAAAATATGTAAGCAAAAAAAGAGATATATGATAGAATTATAAAGATAAAAGAATAAAAAAAAAGGAAAAAAGAATATACAGATTTCCACAGCCTTTGCTTTTTTGTTGATAGTAATTATTTGATACATCAGAAAAATTATTAGCAGAAGCCAGTTTAATACGTCAAACAAAAAAGGAGCCTTGGGATAATTTCTTTTTCTTGGAGCAGATAACAGGTGTTTCAAGATTTCCATTAGAATTTGAAGCAAGAGTTGAAGCTGATGGTTCCTCTGTCTCATCATCATTCCTAATGACAATGATTTCATCAGGAGGAATCATACCCTCCTTGTAAGCTACAAATATATATGAAGAAAAAAATATTAATAAAATTATCTACTAATTTAAAAGGAAAGAAAAAAAGTGAAGAACATACATTTTTTAAGGCTTTTCACATATTGGAGTAAGTCGTTACAAGGGTTAGATAAATATGAAGGAGAAGGATTATTGTTAAGGATCTTGAAAAGTTCTTCAGTTTTATCTCTAGCCAATTAAAGTAAGTTTCAATACTGAACTCTTTTTATTTCCTGCCTCTCATTGCCAAGCACAAGAGGGTTAGGTGCCATGGCATGTGGAAGACATGGTGCAAGCTCAAAATCTTCAAAGCAAGTATCAATCAGAGAGTGGGATGGAAGACCTTTGGGGGCTAGAAAATGAATTTTTTGAAAAAAAAAGATATAGAACATAAGTGAAATATATAAATTAAGAGAGAGGAACATGATACACATACAAAGTGGAGGTGTAGGATTTTGAATACTAGACATATTTGGGGGTATCAATGTTCTGGGATCTGCAATTAGGGATCAGAAATTCTTTTTCCTGGGATCAGACATTATAAATTGCGGAAGATTCTTATCCACTAGCCCTGGGGCTAGTGGATAAGGAACCATGATAATGCATTATCCCGTCTCTTATACCCCAATTTCCATTTCTAATTCCTGATCCTAAACTCATCACATCCATGAGGCATATCCAGAGAGTAGTCCAAGATGAGGTTATGGAAGAAAGCTGTGCAACATGTGGTTATGACAGAAAGTTTTCCAAGATGTGGTTATGAAAAATTGAGTAGAAAAATGTTGGATAAGAGGTGAACATTGACACATAAAGTTTCTAATAAACCAATTATTAGCAAAAATAATTGGGGAAGATAATTGGGGTATAAGTATTTTCATCTGATATTAATTTAATTGAAGATCCCTGAACATTGATACCCCCTATTGATTAATGAATATTAAGATAAAGTATTCAATATCAAAAAAATATGATGTAATATGATGAATAATAATAAGAAACTCTATTCTAGAAAATTGAAGTTAATAATTAAATAGGATAAAAAATTGAATAAGATTAAAAATAAAGTGAGGATGAAAGAAACAGAAAACATAAAAAGGGGGATTGTATATTATTTGAGCTTTTTTTAACATGAATTATTCATAGTGGGGTAAACTGAGTAACATGTTAAATCACAATCTGTTTATATTGAAGCGAAACTTGATGTAGCTAACAGAAAATACTAGGAATTCTTTGGGGACTTTTAGTGTGAAAAACAAATAATAACAAATTCATATCCTATATGTAAATTACCACAGGTAAATACAGAATTTTTTAAATTAGAATTTACTCCTAAACAATGGAGATACACTTTATTAGTATATTTTATGAAAACAAAGGATAATGCTTGATAACTATTTGTTAAATTTACTTTCAGATAACAATGAGAGATTCACAAATATACTGATATGCCTCACCAAAAAAGAAATGAATTATAAATATAAAATTTTTAACATTAGAATTTAAGATAAGAATTTATTTTTTAAGTGACAGGAGGAGTGTTGGGCTAGAGTATGGGCCCAGTGACCAAACTATTGTTAAACTTGGATGCAACTAAGGGAAAAAATTGAATAGTTTTATTTTACAATATATCTTAGTCTGCACAAGATATAGCATTGTTTTCCCTAACTATACCAATATTGTTACTTTTCAAAAGTTATAGGACTACTAAGTTGATAAGATATTATTATGAATCACCCAATGAAATACCTTAAGCAACAATCAAAATTATTAAAAAATTAATATTCAATTTGAGATTTGAATTAGCTAATTTTTCACTACTTACCACAGTTTTGATTAATATAATAAAACTTAAAATTTTTTTTGAGATAATCTAGAAATGGGTGCAAGAAAAAGATGAAACATATGACTTTGAACTTAACTCATACAATATTGATTAACTTCATGAATCCTGATTAATTTCTATTGAAATTAATTTTGAGACTGGCATATTGAATTTTAGCTATGACCAAGTACAGTAAGTGCCATGGTTTGTATTCAATATATTGGTGTTGAAATTAATTTTGATAGTAATTAACAAGTATCATATGGCACCATGCATGGAACCCTGAAAGAAACCAAAAAATTTATGAGGCAATGAACCTCATAATTTTGATCAAAATTAATGTAAACCCCTGCATATTGAATACAAGCCACCTCACATGGACTACACAGACATAGATAAAATTCAACATGCATGGCTTAAAATTAATTTTGATTGAAATTAACCAATACATGACAACATAAATTGTTATATGGTGTACTTGATCAAACCAGTTAATCCAACTGCTTAGCTTACCTATACTTATTGGAATTTTATGCTTAGTCCATTTCCATATTAATTTTGACTAATACATAGTGAATACATACTATGCCACTTACACTTGCCAGAAAAAGCTACCATTAAATATTCCAGTATCAAAAGTTAATTTCGATTGAAATTAATTAGCATGTTGGTCATAAATTTCTGGAGTCAACTGCTTATTTTTATGCATGGTGCCTTGCCAACATTAATTTCAATTGAAATTACTTTTGATACTGGCATATTGCATGTAGCTATGCCTGTAAAGTGTAAGTGGCATACTGTGTATTCATTATGTATTGGTCAACATTAATTTCTATCAAATTTAATATTGACATTTGCATATTGAATCCAAGCCAGCAAATGACCCAAAATTTTTTTCATAAAACTTCCCATTAATTTTGACCAAAATTAAGGCTAACTATATACATATTGAATGGTAGTTATATCTTGTCTGAGTAAGTGGCAATTGCTTATATTCAATATGTATTGGTCAACATTAATTTTGATCAAAATTAATGAGCATTTCGATCATGAAATTTTTTAGTCAGTTAGTTGTTTCAATGCATAATGGCATGGCACAATTAATTTTGATCAAAATTAATGTTGAAATGATATCATGCTTTTTTGCATGACATGTAAAGGACAGAAAGTATTCTTAAGTATTGAAATTTACTATACATGTTGAGGGTAAATATAATATTTACATATCCATATTAATTTCTATCAAAATTAATGTTGACCAATACATAATAAATAGTAAATATGCCTGGCTAGTGTAAGTGGCATAGCTTTTATTCAACCTGCATTTGGAAACATTGATTTCAATAAAAATTAAGTTTCATGATTATCATCAATTTCTGCAGTAGGTTTCTTACTTTTATGCATGGTAACATGTCAACATTAATTTTAATAAAAATTGAATTTGACATTCCACCAAGCATTTTTCTGTAAGAAGCAAAGTAGGGCACTCTATTCTCAAGTAAACACATTACAATGCATATTGAACATATATATATCATTTACACATTAATATTAACTTCAATAAAAATTAATGTTGACCAATACACATTGAACACAAGATTTACAACTTACACACAACAGATATAACTACCATTCAATATGTATATGGTAAACCCTAATTTTGATCAAAATTAATGAGCAGTTTTATGAAGAATTTTCTGGGTCGTTTGCAGGTTTTGATTCAATATGCAAATGTCAATATTAAATTCTATCAAAATTGATGTTTACCGATACATAATTAATACACACTATGCCACTTACACTTTCCAGGAATAGCTACCATTCAATATTCCAGTATCAAAATTAATTTTGATCAAAATTAATGTTGGAAAGGCACCATGCATAAAAATAAGCAGTTGACTCCAGAAATTCATGATTAACATGCTTATTAATTTTAATTAAAATTAATTTTGATACTGGCATATTTAATGGAAGCTATGCCTGGCAAATGTAAGTGGCATAGCATGTATTCACTATTTATCGGTCAACATTAATTTTGATCCAAATTAATATGGATACATATATGTGACATAAAGAGGTATGGACCATCAATTTGTTGAGAATACATTTTTATATCTCATACATTTTCTGTTTTTCTTAAATAAAATGTTACTCTCTCTCAATATCACCTTATAAGATTTACCAAGTTTCTTTGAAAAAATAACAGAATGCATAAAATTCAATATAAGATAGCTATATTACACAGAAGATCACCATTATACCCAAGTTATGATGATGTTGATGCTGTATTAATTGATTCCTGAATCTTTACCAAATCAATATCAGCTCCCACCCCAAGTGACTCACGTTCACTCACAGATAATCCTGCCTAAAATTTTGCTGAATAGCAATTCTTGGGGAGGTATTTGGGAACATTGAATATACCATCTTGTGCAACCGTTCTTTCTGATGACCATGAATATGTTTTTAAAGCTGATTTTCTTTGAGTTGGTGTATGGGCTAAGTCCTTTTTCATCTTATCCATTTTTTAAACAAATCATTTAGTTCAGGATTTTGCCATCCAGGAATAGCTTGTATGGGTACAGTTGGGGCTGGTGGTGGGCCTTCCTCAGTATCAGAGATGCACCTAGTATCATGAAAAAGCACAACAAAACCTGGCACATCACTGCAGAAATCTCTTGCTAACTTGTAGCGTGCACTAGCAATCTGAATTCCAACTAAATAAGCTTCATAATAAAAAAAAGGAAATTAAAATAAAAAACTTACCTTGGTCCGATAATTTTTTACTTGTGTCTTTGCCCTCTTTTCCATCTTTTATCTTTCCACCCTTTCCTCTTCTTTCCCAAAAAAACTTATCATCTCCTTCTCCTTATTAACAAAACATTTCTAAGTAACACATTGAGTGAACTGAAGCTTTGACTGATTGATTGTATTCAAGGTGGTGCGCCACCTGGTACAGTGGCTGCATACTATGCTTCCCATGACTTGATTCCAAGTGGATTCTGAAAAATAACAGAAAGTCCAATAAAAGGCAAATTCCCAAAAAACTTTTTCTTGAAATTCACCCTCTACATTTCTTTTTACAGAAAGTGGGATCATTGCTCTTCCTTTTAGTCTTCAAGGCTCAGGTGCTGGAATAAATTTGGGTAGTAAAGTTTTGGATCGCAAGAAGGCTATAGAATTGGTTATCAGAAATTATCAATCAGCTGCAGAATTGGAACGGTTAGAAGATTGGACTTGGGTTAGAACAGTTTGAATTTTTTCCAAGCTTTCCAATTGTCAATCTCCAAAGGTTTTGGGATTGCAGGATATTTTGCTACTTGTGTTGGTCCCCCAAGACAATACTTCAGAAAGTGATAAATATTTCTTTTTAGACTGTCAGAGCTCCTGTGAACATTATTTCTAATAACTAAGCCTCTTAAAGCCCTTAACCCCCGTTCTCGTTCATGATACTCTGTTGAATTGAGTCTGTGGTAATCACTGATACCCATAATGATTCAGGAATTCACTAACAATTCAAAGAAGTTAATTAAATTGGTTATTTTTAAATAAAAGAATACACTACAAATTTGACTTACCAGCTCCACTTGTTCTTTCTCCTTGGTTAGGCTGAGAAGATGATGATTGGTCTCCAAACAATTCCCTCAATACTTCACTAGCCCAATCTCTTCCTAGCTGATTGGCTTGCTGATCACCACTTTCAGGAGCAGAAGGATGATTGGGATTAAAACTTCTGTGTTCTGCATGAGCCTCTTGGCCTGGATTGGGATTAGGGGGTGGGTTAGGATTAGGTGGTACAGGTTGAGATGCATTTGGAGGTGGATCAACAGTGGGTGGTGGTGGAGTATTTCCAGTATAAGTATGTTGAGGTGGAAAAAAATCAGAATCGGTTGGGTCAACAGACATCCCTTCAAAATTATCATACATAATGAACTGTAATAAAATAAAATAAAATAAAAATAATCAGTTGTTAAAATTTATACCTATAAAAGTTAAAGTAAAAAAAGATACTATGTTTATAGTCTTGTTAATGAGTATGCTCTCTTGATGAAAAATAAAGTGAATAATATATAGCTATCAGCTAAAGTGGGAAGGTCAAACTATTTATAGTTGATGAATAAGCAAGAAGATCATTCATTAAGTAAAAATTTTATTGTATTTCTCATTATCATGATTTTCTTACATTCATTCTTACATTTAAGATAAAAATGACTCATTGAAAGCATGGGTTCTCTTGAAATAAAAGCAACCAATGTTATTGTTCACTGATTTGAGATGAGGCAAGTTGGATGCATTGAATTTTTCAATTGAGCATTAAAATATTTCTTTTACCATTTACAAACATCACTAATCCTACAAATTTCCCCAATCCCAAATTAACAGAAAGATGTTAGTCAACAGAAAATAAATTTGATTAATTTTTTCACTCACTACTTTCTGCAGTTCAATGGAAGTGAAAACCTTGTCTTTGATTCCAAACATTCCTTTTTTGTGCTCAACAGTAGCTGAATGTCAAATTATTGCATCTTCCTTAATCACAATTTGGGTTGTTTTGGCTACTCTTACTAACTGACAATGAACTTGTTGGAAAAGCTCATAGAGATCCTTTGATGTTTCTGGACGGAGCTCCTTGAAAGGAATAACTATTAAATAGATTTGATCATTCTCTTCCTTTGACCTGAAAAGCTTATCAATTTTTCCAAAATGGCTATCTTTTCAGTAGTAGAATTCAATTGTCAAATTAGCAATGTGTCAATGGTAACTAGTAAACCTCTTTCAATGTATCAATATTCTTTCTACATTTTAAACTACCCAATCCCCACTTTTCTCCAATGGTGTCAAAACCCATCTTGAAGTTTCTTTTCCCATTTGTGCCCTTGCCCATTTAGTAAATAATGCCATACTTATATGCATCCATTTGTTTTGTTTATCAAGATCAATATGGCTATTGTTTGTTTCACATTTATCATTATCTTAAGCTTCACCAATATCTAATACCCTAGGCCTCCAATACCAATTTTTGAGCATTGTTAGCGGTTTCTCTCCTGTAGTCAATATTAATAAATTAGCACAGTTGAGTTTTTAAATCTTTGCTTACAAACATTACATACGTGGATGGTGATTGTTTGGACTTTCAGATAATATACGATTCACCTGTTCTCCAGACCAAGTAGCAGTACCTGATGGTAGACCAAAAACACTTTATCATTTCAGGATAATGTTGAGTGATATTCATATTTGGCTTTGTGTTAATATTCTTCCAACCCTCTTCCAGGCATTCACGATACTCTAACAGAAATTGATCCAGATCTTTAAGCTTATTAGTCTGTATATTTTTTAATTTCAAAAAATTGGTGATTGAGAATAATTTTACAAGTGACTTGAGAAGATAATACTCTCAAGGTTTTTCAGCTGAGGAAGCTGAAGGTTCAGATTCTTTAAATTTTTCAAACCGAAAGGGTATAAGTGACAAAGGGAAGTAAAGAGTATACAGCATGTGCCATTCTGATTCCTTGAGGGATCCTGCCTTTTTAGATCCTACTTATTTTGGAACTTGTGTTACACAGGAAGGTCTTCTTACTTGATCAATAATTTTCCATAAAACCTGTAGCTCTGCTGCTGTGATTCATGAATTACTACTACCTTCATTTTCTTTCTCCTTACCTTTCCTTTTATTTTCATCATCTCTAGTTGTCTCATTCAATGAGTGAGATCCTTCACTCTGTGAAATGCTAATTCTCTGTTGCCTTGAGTTATACAATGAATTCCTACTTCCAATTCTGTGAGACTTTAATGAGGCTAAATTGCTATATAGAGGAACAAATTTGGATCTGGATTACCTAGTCTGGCTTCTTGATTGATTTGTTCCCAATCCTTCACTATCTAGTCCATAATGACTTGATGAATGTCTTGCACTTGTAAGTCTTTGCCACTTGTGCTATCTTGTGTGTCCTGTATCATAATCATTATTATTTGTGGTGCTTAAGCTACTTATACTTTTTTTAGAATGTTTATGCAGTGAAGTATCAGAAAAGAGATCATCATCTTCTTCACTTACATTCCAATTTTATCCTTTTCCAGCTTTCTTTCTGGATCTTTTGCTGCATTTTGTATTTGAAAATAGCTTAGACTGTTATCTTTTAGGTTGCAAAGAATTTGTGAATGCATAACATCAATTGAGAAATATTCAGTTGGACGCCAATATTCAAGGTTATTCAGCTCACTCTATCATACCCCATGATTCTGAATAATTGATACATGTTCCCAATGTGACTTAGAACTTTTCCACATTTTTTCCCAGCACATATGATCCTCATGATTCAGTAATGAAAAATTTCCCACATTCTTTTCACTAATTTCATCTTTAGAGATATTACAGAAAGAGAAGAACATTCTTGCAGAGTGAGTTGAAAAGCCAGCCAATTTTTGTATTGCAGGAATGTCACCTATTAAAGAGAAAAATGCAACTCTTAATTTCTGGCCTTGTGGATAAAGATGCCCCTTTTCAATCAATATACCATCCCCTAGAGTTTGTAGATCATTAACCAGCGGATTTAGAAGGTGATTAATCTGTTCACCTGTGGGTTCTGTTGGTCCAGGCATAATAGCATACCAAAAACATTTTCCATTTTGTATCTATCTCTTGAGGTAGGTTCATACACACCATCACAATATTACCTACAGACATCTGATGACCTCCAATCCTATTACCACCAGGCCTAAAAAAGTCGAAATATAAAGTAAACATTAGGGGGTATCAAAGTTAGAAATCTTCCATTTCAAAATACCACTTTTTTGCATCAAAACAACCATGATTATTTTTTTAAATATGCCATATTGTGCCCCCCAAAAGACTTTTTTACTGAGAATTAATGTCAAGTTTGTGGATTTCTATTTGTGAAGCGAAATACCTTTTAAATAATTAAAATTTTCTAACTTTGATACCCCCTATTAAGTTGCCTGAAGTTATCATATATCCATCATCATTGCCACCCAGAGCTGGAGTGGTAATGGGAAAGTTTTTACAAATTGAACCATCACAAACATCCTTCACCAAATCACACTCTACATTGTCTGCCACAGGGGTTTTCTTCTCAATCAGAAGCTCCAATTTTAACAGTTTGACCTTTTCCTTAAGCCAGTCACTAAAACAATGGTGATGAAATGTATTAAGAGAATAGTATCTTACATGTTCTTGATGTTACTCCATCAAATACAGCCTTTCATTGTATTTAACTAATATTTATTTTGCTCAAAACATTTTTAAATAGTGCTTTGATGATAAAAAAAACGGTTGATTGCAACATAGTATAGATGGTTGAGATTCAGAGTTATACTCATATAGAGCAAAGCATTTAGGACAGCATGTTTTGGTGAAAAATAATTGATTGAACTTTAATTGACTAAAAACTGTATCTATTGATTGTAGGATCAGGCAGACAATGCTATCAGAATCCAGTTTTCCACCATCACCTTGAAGTTTAAGCTTCTTAATTTATTCATCCAAAAATTGAGTACAACCTTCTTTGCTCAAATGACAAATCAGAGAAAGCTTTGCTGTCTGCCACATATTTACTCGGCTATACTGTTGTAGACAATCCTATAGTACTAGGTATAGGCCTTGACCAAGGGAGTTGGAGTAAAACTGGAGAGAAAAACCCTGTCCCTTTGAGAAATACCAGGTGAGATTTATTTGCTACAGCAAATTAGAGACTGTTACTATACCCCTTCCAACACACTTCTTGACTGCTTAACAAGTCAAGACAGTAGCCAATAGCAGACCACTGAGAACCAAAGAACCAGAAACCAGAAATGCAGAAAGTTCCACACCAGAAAAACAAAACACTGTGCACTTTTTGCACAGAAAACAGCAATAATACTTGCTGCAGGTTTCAAAGCTACACCAGAGAAACCAGTCGCCAAAGTTGAGTTAAATGAAAAACTAACCTTGAAACAAACACAGCCAATTGTGGCAAAAAAACAGTGAAAACTGAGTGAGAACAAGTATATAACCTCCGGATGGTTGTATGATAATTAAAGTTTCCCCAAACTGTCTTATTCAGTATGTACATACAGACCACCATTAAAAAAATCCATGCACAGCAATGAATTTGGCACTTTTGGCAGCCAAATTGAATAAAAACCCTCTAGAAGCGCTCCCCAGCCTTCTATAACTGAGGTGGGCGGCCGGCCTAGTAGTGTGCAGACCTCCCTGAAGCCAGAAAACCACCAAAAACCTCCAATAAAGCCCAAAATACTTAGAAAAATTTACCACAACTACTAAAACCCTTAAAAGACAAAATTAAGCTATGAAAACCTTGTGACATAAAATATAGAGCCAAATTTGCTCTACTTAATGGTACTAAGAGCTTAAACCTAAGACTTAAGGTTAGCCCATAAAACACAAAAAAAAATTAAACAGCTACCTTTTAGAAATGAAAATTGAGTAAATGACCCCTCAAAACTTACAATATGAAAAATGTCATCAAAAAAAGAATTATAGAGAATATCCAGGGTTATCCAATGGTTGTACCCAAAAAGAATAAAACCAGAAAAACACCCAATAATTCAACCAATGTCAATTAAGACATACCAAAACAGCACCAAACAGACCAACAAAGGCCTCCACCAATTTTGGAACACCACACTGTTCCCCAAGATTTGAGTTTCTAGAGACTGTTGAAGATGCTTCTGCCCCTATGTAATATATCTTCAAAACATCATAAACACTTTAATTCTCACTTTGAACTATAGATATACAGCCTACTGTTTCTGTGGAGCTGGAACTTCCAATGCTAAGTGAATTTTTGGAAGAAATAACCATCTGGGCCTGCCTATTTCTTTCCTCTTGATGTTTTGCCTAAG
Organism: Hemileia vastatrix; assembly: GCA_030280995.1. Taxonomy (NCBI): domain Eukaryota; kingdom Fungi; phylum Basidiomycota; class Pucciniomycetes; order Pucciniales; family Zaghouaniaceae; genus Hemileia; species Hemileia vastatrix. The sequence continues at coordinate 6,128,617 of JASXTE010000009.1, forward strand.
AATTAGAGCTCTTGAAAGCCATAACTACTTCAATGGACCCAGAAGTGGTTTGATACTTTCTATTGACACATCCAAGCTCTTGACATTGAAATACATGAAAAAATGGAGGCATTGTAATTGTGATATATGTAAGAATAAGTTAGTTGTTGGAAGTTACCAATTGAAGGTATTCCTTTTTTGCAAGGCACTAGCTAATATAAGCTACATTTTTTTATCAAAAGAATATGATGGAATATGCATTGAAATTATTTAATTTAATATGTTTACTTTTTAATCAGATAAATTATATATTAATTTAAAGCTATTCAGTCTATATTATTTGTATTCTGTATACTCTCTGCATTTGTACAACAATGCATGCATTTTTATCAGAATGTTTTCTATCATAGAAAAAATTTTATTGTACATACATGCATCTTAATTTTTTTCCCATCAAATGCTTTCTGAGTTATATCTAACTACCCTATAATTATTTGACTTTAGTAAAAATTCTTAGTTATGGAATATAAGAAAATTAATCCATATTTTTAACATAATTATTTAAAAAATCACCCCAAAAATAAAAGTTAAACCTGAAAATAAGGTTAATATTTTGTAAAAAACAATCACAAACATATTTCCTTCACTTTGAAAATTGATCTGTACTATGTAGATTTTTACATAAATAAATAATCAAAAATACTCAAATAATAGATGCTACAAAAGTGTACACCTTAGAGCATTACAAAAAAGCTAAAACCTTCTATAAATTTTCATACATTAATGTGATGAAGTGACACTCTATTCTATTTATTCAGGTTGAACAAAATGACTCAATGGAATATGTAATACTATCATATTGGACCAAAAATAATTATTCAGTAATCAAAAAATGAACATAGCATCAAATTTATCAAATTATTTTTGTTGAAAAATTTTTTGAAAAGAAAAAAAATCTTTTTCTCAAATGAGTCCACTTTTATCACATAATCTTTCTCTTCTTTTTGTGCCATTCCTTTTGAGTTCAAATTGCATATAAAAACATAATTTATGCATATTATAATGCCATAAAGTTGAAATATTTCTTATTCTTAATTTTTGTAATATTTCTCCTTAAATCAACTTTAATCATAAAGTTTAGGAGCTCCAAAGTTTATCCTTCCTCTTTTTTTAATTTTATTAAACACTTTCTTAATCTAATTGTTTATGAACCCTAGTAGCTCTTTCTTTCCTCATGAAAACCTGCTCACAAACACACAAACACTTAATCGAATTTTCATTGAGACTGTCAAGGTACACTTTTAGTCTAGAAGATTTGGTACGTAGTTCTACGAGGATTTAAAAGGCTTAAATGGGTTCTCAACAAATTTGTACGTATTTCTTAATTCAAAGATGAATTTTTTACTCAATAAAAGAGGTAGGATTAAAATATTAATATAAATTATTAATTAGAATTACGCTATTGTAAATACTAATGATATAGAATATAAGAATAAGTGTTTATTTGGTTAATAGTTGTAAAAATGGTTTGGTAAGATAGAATGATCAAAAGACAACAAAAAGAGAGGCCTTTTATAGGCAAAGGAGAGACAAAGCACGGAAATCAAATTCTAAAAACAGTAGGAAAAGAGAGAGAAAAAGAACATTCCAGAAAGAGTATTTCAAATAATAAAGTTATTCCAAAAAGAAGGCGTCAAAAAGATGTATTTACAGAGTATGTCAGAAATACATCAATATTTTTAATATTTACTGTAAATGTCAATCCCAAATAAGAAATTTGATTTTTTTGTATATATTTAATATTATTTGAATATTTAAATCTTATTTTATCTTTGTATTTTATTTTTTAAAATATAAAGTTTTATTTTTCCCAACCTGTCAATTGAGCACGGTGTTAGAGAAAAATATAAGGGACAAAATAATTTTAATTTTACTTATTTATTTAATTAATTAATTTAATTTTAACATTCTGTAACTAGTTAATTTATAACTAATTTTAATGTAACTAAATGATAATTAAATAATAATTAAAGATGATAAGGTGCAGCTTCATCCAGTAAATAATTACTTATTTCACTGGGTAAGTCCAGTAGCCTGGCTGACAGAGACTATGCCTCCATTCAATTCTCACTTTTGTATATCTATACAAAGTTTTTGTTGTTCACTTTTGGATATTCCACCAGAATCAAATGTATGGAAACAAAACTCTACTGAAGTGCAATTAGACATATTTTCATCATTTGAAATGAATTCTTGAAACATCGCCTTTGAACTACCTCATCCAGAATCAAATTTAGCTGTTTCAGAAAATTTTCAACCAATTTTCCCTGGATCTTTTATTGACAACCTTTGCATGTGCGGTTTCCCCAAGTATAGTTTTTCTAGGAACCTTGACTGGTTTGAAAAATGGAAACAGGTCTTGGAAAATATTCTCATTAAACACTGGGACAATGCTTTTAAAACCAATGATTTGATTGCATATCAGATTAACTCAACTCAAATTAGCTTTTCAAATCAAATTAGAGCTCTTCACTGTTGGTTTTTAGGGCATGCTGATAAATTAACACTTGGGAAGGATTCTGATATCTCTCAAGAAATAATCAAAGTGAGAAAGCATAAATATAGAATAATAAAAGTATGAAAATCCCCTTTTTTTAACCATTTTTATTCATGACCTTTATTTCAAATAACAATGATTTTTAGAATTCAGTTAACAAAACTAAACTTCTCAAACAACATCTACTTTGCGAAACTTATCACACCTTTTTCACAAACATCAATTGTTGTTCAGACACCAAAATTTGTAATGATGGACTGTTGTAGACAATCCTATAGTACCAGCTATAGGCCTTGACCAAGGGAGTTGGAGAAAAACCAGAGAGAAAATCCCCTGTCCCTTTAGAAAAATTAAGTGAGATTTACCTGCTACAGTAAGTTGGTTCCTGTTTTCTAAAGCCCCTTTTCTAACACACTTGACTGCCTGATCAGCCAAGAAAGTAGTCTCCAGACAGAAGACCAAACCAAAGAACTGAAATGTAGACCAATTTCCACACCAGAGAAAGCAATGATACTTAATGTAGGTTGCAAACACACACCAGAGACAGCAATAATACTTGATATAGCTTGCAAGACTATACCAGAAAAACCAGTTGCCAATTTAAGTTAAATGAAGAACTCACCTTGCAACAAACACAGCCAATTGTGCCAAAAAAACAGTGAAAACTGAGTGAGGAACAAGGATATCACCTCCAGATGGTTGTATGATAATTAAATTTTCCTCAAACTGTCTTATTCACTATGTGCACACAGACCACTATCTAAAAGCCCATGCACACCAACGAATTTGGCGTTCTTGTGCACCAATTTGCATAAAACCCCTCTAAAAATTCTTCCCAGCCTTCTAGCACCAAGGAGGGCGGTCCGTCCGACATCGGGAGGCTTTCCTGAGGCTTACAGACCACCCTGAAGCCAGAAACCACCAAAAACCCCCCAAAATACCCAAAATACTTAGAAAAATCTACTACAACTACTAAAAACTTTAAACCACATAATTAGGCTATAAAAACATTGTGACATGAAATGTAGAGAAAAATTAGCATATTCTAAGGGTACTAATCACTTAAACCTAAGACTTAAGGTTAGCCCGTAAAACACAAAATAAAATTAAACAGCTATCTTTTTAAACGAAAAATGAGCAATAATCCCTTTAATACTTAAAATCTGAAAAATGTCATAGAGACATAAAATGTAGAGAAAACCAGGGGCTATCCAAAGGTAATATCAACATCACCGCAGTCCCAATAAATTTCTGAGTAAATCCAGAAAAAAACCCAATTATTAAACAATGCCTATTTAAGATATATCAAAACAACGCCAAATAGACTAAAAAAGGGCACTGCCAATGTTGGAAGACCACACTGTTAATATTTATCTTAATGGAATGGAGTTCTGAAGATTTTTCTAAAGTTTCACAATATCTTGACCAACAACATATTGATATTTGAGATACTTCAACCTACTCTGGAAGTGTGCTAAAGGACTTGGCCTTGTACAACAGAATCAGTTTGGTTTCAACATTATCACCTAACATTAATCCTTCTCATTTCCCCCGGGGTTTCCAAATGACTGTTATTTTCCCTTATATCTTGCATCTCTAAATCCTCAACAACTCAGACTTTTAAATCCTCAAAATCCCATAAATTTACCTTTACTTCTTGAAAATCTTGCTTCCTCTAATGTGAGTGATTGACAAACTACCTTAATAATAGGTTTTCACACTCATACTCCTCATTTCCACTTTTTGGGACACTTAGCCTTGAAAACAAAAACATAAATTTAACAATTACTATTATCATTAAAATTTATAGAATTGAAATGCAGCTTACGTTGTTAGTTCCATTTTTTCCTTTGAATTTTATACATGCTGAATTCTTTACTCCCATGTACAAAATAATTCAAAAAATTTACTTCATTTTGCTTCCCCACTCTATACAGCCAATCAACAGCCTGCTGCTCAACTGCTGGATTCCAATTTGGCTCTTATTTCAACATTGAACATATAAAAAAATTTATTATTTTTGTTCTTAATATGAAATATAAGACATTGAGCTCACCATTATCTATAAACTTTGAGCACACCTGAGATCTATACCCACTCCTGCAGCCTAAATTGTTCCAACCAAAACTTGGCAATTTTTATTAAAAAGGAATTCATGCAAATTTTTGTCTCGCTTTGTCCTTTGTAGTTCACCCATAAGCTGGGTATACCTAATATTGTGGTCATCTAGATCCATTTTTATTCTATTTTGAAATATTAAAAAATTGTTTTTAATAAGCCAACACAATTTTGTAAAACAATTCATTATAGAATCACTTACATCTGCAAAAAGTCTGCAAAGTTAAAGAATATAACAGCTTTCAGAAAATTTACACCCCTTTCACCAGACAAAAAGTTTTTCAAGGGGCCTATAAGATGAAAATACTTTGCAGAATGCTTCCAGGTGAAATCAAAAATTGGAGTTTTATCCAGATTTTTGTAGATTGGATGGTTTCAGAATTTTCTTAAAATCATCAGCTCTCTGAGAAACTCGGATGAGTCCCAAGGGAGGTCAGTGCTTCTGGAGGGCCCATATCACTCAGTGAATCTTTCTTGAAGCATATCAGGTTTAGAACTCCATGGATCTGCTAATTGAACCAATATCCCCCCTTTTTTTTTTTTGGAAGAGACAAAATTGCATCCTTTGTTCTACGTGGGCTCATGACTTTCATTAAGTGATTGATTTACTTAATAGAATTAGCCTTTCCTTTTTGCAAACCTGGAAAAAGGAAATTCTTCCATAACCAGTCCTCTTGCCACTTTTTGATTCCAAGAAAAAATATGAGACTTTGAAGGTCAGTGGGCCTTCTCTGAAGTGGAGTTCCAGTCAAGCATAGTCAGTGTTTGGATTCCAAGTCAAATATTATTTGAGCCCTCTGTGAGTAAGGATTTTTAATGTAACTAAAAGAACATTTATAAAAATTGATTATATAAATTAAGTTTTAAGTTTTAGATATAGAAATGGGTACTAAATGAGCTTCATCTAAAACAACTCTATACCAAAAGAGCTTTTGAGTCACCAGTATCTTTTTTTGGCTTTGATTTTTTGACATTGTTGGGCTAGCTGTTTCATAGGTTGTTAAACCAAAACCATTGTCCTGTATCTTGTTGAAGTTAATCTTTTGACAATCCTTCCCATAAAAAGCCTTGAAAGGAAGCACATTATCTTCAAATTGTACACTTATTTCATTGATCCAACTCAATAGTGTTGCCAGTGGACATATAATCAGTATGGCTGAACTCCAATTAATAACTTCTTGATTTTCCAAGACCTGGAATTTTCTTGCTTCACTTTGAGTTACAATAATAAGAGAAAGAGTTGATAGCCTCTTTCCCAAACCTATATAATCAGCAAGTATTGAACTGTTTTGTTCAGGGGTTAATTGATTGTTACGATACTGATCTTTATAGTCATCAAATCCAGATCTAAGCAAATGGTTTTCCTGGTGCCTCCACATGATATCAAACTTTTCCTTTAACATTGGTTCATTTTCAATCATAAAATTTATTGCTTGAAACTGATTTTTTTTGATAACTGTTTTGATTCCTCAGATAAGTTGATCAGCTTTCCAATCTTGAGTACTCTGAGATATTTGGAAAGAGCCTTCAAAAATTACATGCAGGATATTAAAAAATATAGTGGAATCATAGTTTTGGGTTGGAAATAAATCAATTTGAGCAGAAGAAAATGCTTCATTAGCAAGACTTATTAGTGTACTTGAAGAAAAGAGGCATCCCCAAAGTTGATACTGATTACCAAAAACTAGAGCCAAGTAAGCATGAAAATAGAATGGCTTCTTAGGATTCAAGGCACTTTTTTGGTTTAAATGGTGAGATCCAGACCCAATGTCACCCAATAGTGGTCCAATGTGCTAACTCTGATGTTGAGAAAGATTACCAACAAAGTTTGGTTTTCTTTCTTCAAAAATTCCAAAAATACAAACATTCAAATGGCCTTTCTGTAAGATTGTGGGGGTCAGTGAGTTTTGAAATCTTGAAATTATATTCATATAAACTTGATCAATTTTTATTGAGAGATTTTGCAACAAATCATAGACTTGAAAGCTTAAGTAAGAATGGTATCTGAAGATAGTGGTTGTTAAAAGATGAATTGAAGCAAAAAATGAATAATCAGTTTTGAATAAAACAACAAAATAACTTTTTAGAATCTGCTACGCTAAGCTCAAAATTCTTTCACATGTATTATTATTATCTTTTTAAAAGTATTGAAAGTAAATCAATTATAACTGAAATGAATAATATGGCTTAAAAATAAATCTTGAGCCTATAGAGTAAATTTGGGTTTGTGGAAGAAAAAAAATTTTCTTAATAAAAATGTGCTTTATTGTTACATTTTAATCACAAAATAGAATAAGTTTACTCTTATCACTCTTATTCATGTTTCTGTCAAATATTAAAATTTTTTAGATGGCAGTTCAAAATACAAGTTGAAACTACTACCTAGAACGATGTCTTGATACTAACATACTTTTTGTAAGTCTTTGGACAGACACTTATGGTGATTTCAATAATATTAAAATTGATTTGAATTGTATAATTTATAAAATATCCATGTAGTTTAATGTAATAATTGAGTTACTACAGTTTAACCTTCTGTTACTAACTTGGTAAGAAAATATCTGTAGATATTCTTAGGCCAAATATCAAATTTTGTTTTCCACAAGATGGAAAAGTGAATATTATGATATGCTAAGTGATATGTTAAAGCTTTGCTCAATCTGTGCTCAGCTGAAGATTAAAGTAATCACAAAGCTCCAAGAGACATGTTATTGATTTGGTTTGAACCTAGGTCTATTTTATTACCAAATATTTGTCAAATTGATTTTAATCTGGTTTCACAATGAGTTACCAACAGCTTTTCAAAAGCTTTCCAACAAATTTCCATCATTTTTAAATGAGGGGTATTGCTAGCAATACCCCCCCAAATTTTCTGTGGTGTATGGTAAATGTGATATTCTAAATGTGGGTTTTTGTGTGTCTGTGAGTAGGGGCAGGTGGTGATGTTAAAGGGTCTGTGATATTATAATGATGTTTAATAAACATTTTAAGGAGAGGTAAATTTTTCTATATAACTGGTGTTGGCTTTGATTTTAACATTCTTTAGAGTTAAATTATAATATTGTTGTGATAGTAGTCAAATTTTAGTAATATATATTGGGTTAGTATTGTATCCTTCTTTTTCTTAATAATAAGCTTTAAATTAATCCTAAATCCTAAAATCATTTACCTTGCTTATTAAGTTTCCAACCCTTTGTGATATTTCTTAGAATATTATTATTACTTCTAAATCTATATTAATATTCCCCTGAAATATATCTTGGAGCAGGATAAATTCCTTTGAAATATCTTTGAAGCACTTATTCAAGGTATTCTTCTGTGACTTAAAGCAGTTTCAACTCTCCTTGTCCAATTTCACATACTCAGGAACACCCTTGAAATTGTTGTGTAGGTTTTCTGGTGACAGCATTGTGGAGCTCTATGGACTAGAATATCTTAGGCCCCCAATCACCAATAGCTGAAAGAGATAATGAAGAATAATAAAGCCTGAGGCTTGCTAAGCTGCAATTTAACTCTTTAATACATGCATTTGAAGTTGAGAAACTGTCCTGATTAATAGAAAGACCAGTATCAAAGAAAAGGGGGAATACCAACAATAGTTCTGGAGGCTGTGGCATCTAGAAATTTACAAATATGGCATGTGCTTATTTTGAAACCCTGGTTCCCTTAATCAAATTATGGTTTGAATAAAAGTAACTTGTTTAAGAACTTTCTGTCAGATTATCAATTTAATAATAAAATCATATATATATATTTTATAATGTTTTTATTTGATTTCAGGTAATGAAGATGAAATACATTTCACTATCAATGGACATACTTTCTAAAATGGCTATTATCTAGTTGATGGAATATATCCCACATGGCCAGTATTTTTCAAGCCAATCCCACATGCACATTATTATGCAAGTAAAAACTCTTGGAATCTCCAAATTGGAACTTGAAAGGGCATGAAACAAGATTTTGGTGTCATTCAGGCTAGATGGTGAATAATTATCTGTCCCTGTAGCTTATGGAACTTGGTCAATATTCATGAAGTGAAAATTTAATCATCTTTTATAATGTGATCATTGAATCATATTTCTCTAAGGGCTCAAAATAAATTCAGAAGCTGAATGATCAATTAATATGACACATTTATTCCAGGTCATCATGAAATGAATTTTTTTCACTCAAGATTTTTTTCATGAGGTTAATGGTGTTTTCAAACCCCAAATGTAAATTTTCAGCTAATAGAAAATATAATAATTTACAACTGGATTAAGAAGGGCCTTAATTCTCCTTCTTTATAAGGTGTATTTTTTGTTATTATTCAGTAAAAACATGTTTATGTGGCCTTAAAAAAGAGAAAAATATGTAATATAAAGCCATTGTATTTGAGAGTAGAAATCATTTTTATTCCTTTGAATTCAATTATGGAGTGGGGATTAAAGAGGATTTATTACAGACAGAAATTATTCACTTTAAAATATTTCAAATTTTGAGAAAGCCTTAAAAAATCATATGAATTTTTTTTTCACAGTAATATACATTTATTTATGTTTAATATTATATTTTCAAAAAAAAATCACTATTCATCCACTATCATGTAAGTATACTACTAAAATAGCCTATATTTTCCTATCTAGATAGAAAATTTTGTTAAATTCAATAATATATCACAAAACATCTTTTTTATGTGAGCCTAAACTATAGATATAAACAAGAGTTATGTCTTTATTCAACATAAAAATATCCAAACACTACAAAATATAGTAGAAGGACTTGCTAGAAAGTCCTCAACCTGAACTCAGATGGAACTTAGATGGAACTCAGACTGAACTCATATCAAACTCACACTGGACTCTACTTGAACACCCACCTAAAACTGTTCTGCTGAGTGGTGTTCATCCCTGATTATATGGTTCCTTTGTCAATAGTTCAATGTGTGTTCAATCTGTTGTGAGTTTGAGTCCAAGGTTGCAGACTTGCTAGCAAGTCTGCCCCCCAAATTGTGTGTTTAAAGTACCTAGATGGCAACCATATGAGATATACAATAAGGAGTGTCAGCTCTGTAAATTTGGCAATTTAAAATCTGCACTACTCTAAGTTTAGATTTTCCAAACACACTAGCCTCAACACTGGTGTATTTCATAAGTGAAATAAGTCACTTTTTTCACTCAAATATGCACTTTTTCAACCAAAAGTGCTAGTTTCACCATTAATTCCCATTTCACTTATTTTTTAGCATCATCAAATTAATATGCAGAACTCTTAAGCATAACACTTCATATATTAAAGAAGTGTATATAATCTACATTTTTATACCATATGAGGGTCATGCCTTCCTTGCTCTCCAATTCTGAGAAACTAAATCAATCAATCAGTCTCATAGCTCTTGATATCCTCTTGGATTCTGATTCTGATTTTTAATCAGACTTTGTTGTTATATAATAATGGCCAAGAAAAATTACCTTCTTCCAAGAAAGCCCCAAGTACTTCATACCCTTAAATATACCATACAGATATCCTAAGCCTATCTGAGCCCAGTTTCAGACATCTTTTTAGGACTTTGCACAAATTTTTACTTAAATTGGTCAAGCCTATACAGGATTGACCCATGTTTCACAGAAATTCTCAAAAAAGACAACATGATCCTTCAATTAAGTTGTCTGACTCACAATATCATTTGGGCTCCAATGAAAGTTTAGCTTCCTTTATATGTTTGGAAAATTTCTTTGCTTTAGGGTATTGCTCCATTAATAGCTATAAAAAATAATGCATCATTTCTATTCTTTCCTTGTGTTACAAACTAATTTCTTCACCAAACAAATAGGAGAGCATTCAATAGTCTCAATTCATTCAAGCTCAAGTTTTTACAGGATGTATTGGATTTAATGATGGTGATATTATTCCATTGAGTCAGAAACCTGCTCTAGGTGCAATCAATTAATTTTACCAAATAAAGAGGTAGTATGTCAGTCTGGATACTCCCAGGACTGAGTAAAGACTTCTTATAGATTATTTTAAACACATTTAATACACATGGGAACAATAAATAGAGGTATAAAAGATGTATACATAAATTATATTAATGATTTAATACAATATATGCCATTATAATACCTCATATACACACATATATCCACCTTTTATAGGTCTTATGTACTTAATGTTAAGTTGGAATATGTTAGTGTAATATTAAGAGATTTAAACATAATGCTAAATAATTTTTAAGTAGACTTAAAGCTGTTTTTTTCTTGTTTTATGGAAGAAATACAAAATGTGCTATAAATCACTTAAAAGTTGAATATATGCACTATAAACTTAATAATATTGAAAATGTGCCTGGGAAGATCAATTTTTTTAATTATAACTATTTTTTGTCTACTCAAATGAATAGAAATAAAACTTTTCAAATGCCTAAAATGGCTTATGTGTACTGGCCACATACTGTCTGCATTTGTCCATTGTGAAAAGCTTCATTTTTAGAAAAGTTAGCAATTTCACACTATAATTACCCCACATTGTACACCCTCTATGTGGAAAAATGCTAAAATAAGTTACAGGCGATTATTTAGAGTCCTAATTTCATAATTAGTGCATTGACCTCATTATATTCACTAATTTCATAAATAACTTCAAAATTGGCTCCTAGAATTCACCACCACACTTAAAGTTTCCTATTTAGTCAAGGATTTACCTGTGAAAGTGCCTTCCAAGAGTCTGCATATAGCTACCCCACATTTCACATCTTCTTTTGGGTTACTCAAAAAATTATTGATCATATTTAGATGGGGATTTCATGTATTAATTTAAAATAATTAGCCCTTTCATTTCAAATTTTAATCTCCCTTAGTTATGTGTTATATTGAGTAATTCTCTTTCCTTTTTGGTCTTTTATTTTAAGGTATTTAACAAATATACTGCTGGATTGTAAAGTAGGTTATTATAATAAATAAAGTAGAATTAAAGATAATAGAATAGAAATGAAATGGAACTGTTTGTCTTAGGTTAATAGAATAGTAATTTCAATCATATATTTATGTCTTTCTCTTCATGTTGAACAGTTATATATCAAAATAAATAATTTTAATGTAAATAAATTATTTTTATATGATTCTGGATTGAATATAATATAAATAAATATAATGTGTAAAAAGGATGATCATAGAACACCAAAGAGAAACACATTTTAAAGAAAAAATCTACTACAGCATGAATTTTGTTGAATTCAAAAAAATAATTGATAAAATGAATCAAAGTTGTAATATAAAATAAATTAAAAATAAGTTGAGAAGATAGATTAAAAGATTAAGTTAAGTTTTAATAAAATACTTAGAATTTAATAAAAAAGATAATTTAAGTTTAAGATAAATAAATAACATAGTTAAATTATCCCTTAAAGTTTCAAGAAAACACCAAAGCCCCTTTTTATCTGCTCTCCCTGGCCCCCCTCCAGCTGACTTCAAGCAAGATCTGGGTCCTATAAATTACATGGACTTATATCTACAGCTTTTCCATAGGTTCTTATTTATTAATTTTTAATTTTAGTTATTTATTAATTTTATTTTATAAAAATTAAATAAAATTTTAATTAAATAAAGTATAGGTGTTTGCGTAAGTAAAAATACTTTGAAGACTATAACATTAATTGTAATATAGTCAATATTATTTACACAATATAATACTTAAAGAATTAAAAAATTTAAGTTTTTAATTTTTTAATTAATTAAATATTAAGTAATAATTTTAATCTGATCAGTTTAACTATGTTAAATAAGTTACTGGCTGACACTTCCTCATTGTAAAACAAATAATAATAAAAATGTTTAGATTTTTTTCTTATATTTCTTTAATAGAATTTTTATTGTAAGTAGATTTCTTTGGCAGGAATCCATTAGTTAAATTTAGTAGGCTTTCCTTTATGTCTAAATAAATACTCAGTTCCCCTTTCTCTAGTAAGATTCCTTTCATTAAGGATTTTTCAATGTCAGCCTTTTCAGTTATTTTCAATGGTTTAGATTTTTGTCTTCCACTACTTTTAGGAAATAAATCAGGATTATTTGAAATTTAAGGCTACATTAAAGATATTGGAAATACTTGATATTTTCTATTATATGGAGAATATAATAAAACTTCAACAGCATTATTACCAATCATTTTTTTTAGAACAAATGAATCAATAAATGGATATTTTAATTTATTGTTTCCTTGTAAGTTGAGATGCACATTAGAATTTAGAACTTTGTCTCCTTTTTTATAAGTACATTCTTTGTGAGACTTGTCCCATCTTTTCTTCTCATACTGGTATGCATTTTCAATACATTTTGTGCATGATTTCTACATAATTGTTGCATATGAAGAAGAGACTCAGCACCACTATTTATATCTAACCTGGGTGAGTTTTTATTTATCAAAGGGCCTGGAGTTATTGGTACATATCCTAACCATAACTCAAAAGGTCTTTTCTCAGTTACTGAGTGAACAGTTATTTTATAAGCAAATTTAAGGCCTAGAAGAAGTGTTACCCAATCATGAGTATATCTATCATTATTCTTGAATTCCAAAACAAAAGAAAAATATCTCCTTATCATGACTTCTAAGGTTTGTATCATCCTTTCAGCCAATCCATCAGTCTGTGGATGATGTGCTTTGGACAGTTTTTAATCACAACCACAAATGTTCATTAAGGAAGTCCAAAATTCTGATGTAATTTTTGGGTCTCTATCAGAGATTATAACTTTTGGAAATCCAGCTGTATTAAACATACTAGTCTACCATATAAAAGCTAATTTCTGAGTATAAAAGTCTTTGCGTGTAGGGATAAATTTACACATTTTTGTGAATCTATCTACTAATAGCCAACAGAAATTAAATTTATCTTTGCCTGCCGTTAAAAGCCCAGTTAAAAAATCCATGTTTATTATTTTCCATGGTGAATTTGGACCCTCAATGTGTTACATTAATCCTGCTCTTCTGCAAGTTAATTTTTTAGACTTTCAGCATGAATCACAAGAGTCAACAAATTTTTTAGCATCTTCTGACATAGTATCCCACCAAGCAGTATTTTTTAATCAGATGATGGTTTTTTCTAGGTCAAAGTGCCCATCTAATATGTCATTATGACATAATTTAATAATAATTTCTTTCATTGATGAAGATATAAATATTACATTACTAAGTTGTCTTCTGTAATATATAAAGTCATCTTCTAAAAAAAAATTACTTTTTTCTGAAGTCTTTTGATATTTTACTGATAAAATATTTATCAAAGGCTGTACTGATGCATTTTTTGATCATGAAGGATAATTGATAATTTATTTAAGCTTTCACTATCTTTATATAATTCAACAATAGTTTGCATTAATTCATCCTCAATATCTACTATATATACTCCAAATATATGAATAATATTTTCTTCAGGTACATAAGCTGGGTTAGAGTAATTTTTTGGCAAAGGAAGTCTTGATAACATAATAAAATTAGAGTGTAGTAAACCATCTCTAAGAAGAATAGTCATTTTTCCTCTTTATTCCTGAACTGAAAGCTACCACCTAAACATATGTCTGTTTGGTGTTTTCATATTAAATTATTATTTCAAAGCACTGCAATCAATGATTAACTCAAATTTTTGGTCCTCTATATAGTAATTCAACCTTTTCAAAGCCTATACTACTGCCAGACACTACAATTCAGTTTCACCATATTTAATGTCACTTAGTCTCAAGGTTCATGAAATATAACATATAACCACTTCTGACATTTTTTCATTCACCACTTTTTTTGATGAAGTGCAGCTCCTAATCCTACAAAACTTGCACCTTTATATAATACAAAAGGTTTTGTTTTTCAGGCATTCCTAAAATAGGTGCTAAAATGAACTATTTTTTCAATGTGTCAAAAGCTTTCTGTCTTTCATCATTCCAGATAAAAGAAACATCTTTCTTTACTAGATTTATTAAAGGTGCAGCAACTACTTGCTAATTTTTATATACTGGCTATAGTAACCAAACATAGTTAGAAAGGATTGAATTTATTTAACAGAAGTAGGTACACCAAGATTTTGGATGGCTGCTACTTTATTTATATCCACACAACTTTGTAGACATGACACAACATGTCCCAGAGCTTTTAAAAAATGAAAACCAAATTTAAATTTTTTCAGTGCCAGAGACATACTAATGTCATCCAATAATTGAAAGACTTTAGTCAGGTTTAGAATATGTTCATCAAAAAATTTTGAGAAAATAATGATATCATCAATATATACCATTAACCAACCTTCCATTATTTATTGATGGAATGTGTTATCCATAACTTTTTGAAACACTGAAGGTGCATTTTTCAGACCAAAAGGCATTATTATATATTTATTAATTCCCATATGAGTAGCAATCAAAAGACAATTTTGTGATGAATTATCAACAGAAATTTGATGATAACCTTTATTTCCATCTAGACAGCTGATACACTTTGCTCCTTGTAAAGTAGCATGAATAGAATTTATTCATGGTAAAGGATAAATATCATCAACTGTATAGGTATTTAAAGCTCTGTAATCTCCACACAATCTAGTTTTATATTTTTCATAAGATATCAGCACTGGTGAAATTACACAATTCTTTGGAGTAACATCTACGTTTTCAATTATCTTCATATTTAAAAGAGTTTTAATTTTATCTTAAATATCTTTCCTTTTTGTAGGAGAAGCCAAAAAAGGTTTCCTTTTGAGGCTAGGTGGAATCTTCTCCAAATCACATGTTAGTTGTAGTTTGATTTAATGTTCAACTAATTCTAACTCATGAATTCCATATGCAAAAACCATCTGAAAAGATTTTACAAGATCTATAATTTATTCTCTTTCCAATTCTTTAATTGTTCTCCAAAAGAAGCTTTATTTATTTCTATTTGAAGAGCCCTTATTTCTTCAGCAATTCTTTCCTTTAATCGAATTAAATTGTGACATGAACTGATAAGAGGTGAAATTTTTGGTACATAAGATAATACTTTAAGTTTTCTTTTACCATTATTTCCCATAGTAAAGCATTAATTTTCTGGATCCAAATTTATTCCATATTTTGTTCGAATATCACTGCCCATAAAAAACCAATTACGTAAATTATCATTGCTCATTACAATAAATGAAAAAAGCTCTAACAAGCCCATGAGTATGTTTAAAGAAAACTGAATCAGAATACTTTCCTACAGTTATTAACACTGAACCATATCCTCTACAATTCACTGAAGAAACTGTTTCTAGTTTATCACTATAATCATTATCAATACTCTTTAAAGATGATAAAGAAACAACACTTCCACTGGCCCCTGAATCCAAAATAACTTCAGTTTTTAAACCATTTATTAAAACAAGAGCTCTCATAGGAGTAATGATTATAGCACTATCATTGAGATCCTTTATGACTTTAGAATCCTCAACATTAGACAACATATGTCAGCCAGGCTTCTAGACTTACCCAGTAAAATAATTGATTATTTACTGGATGAAGCCACACCTTATTATTTTAATTTTATTAATTATAATTTATTTACATTAAATTTACCTATAACAAATTAAATAATTACAAAATGGTAAAGTTAGTGAATAATTAAAATTAATATTAAAATGTTCCTTATAATCCTATTTTCTAACACCGTCCTCAATTATAGGTTAAAAGAAATAAAAATTAATAATAAAATAAAATAAAAATTTTAATAAAATTAAATATCTAAAAAAAATTCAAATTACTTATTTAAAATTGACATTTACAGTAAATTTTAAAGACATTAATTTATTTCTGTCATATACATTAAATAAACTTTTCTGACACCTTCTTTTTAGAACAACTTTGTTATTTGAAAATACTCCTTCTTGAATGTTCCTTTTCTCTCTCTCTCATACTACTGTTTTTAGAATTTTATTGCTGTGCTTTGTCTCTCCTTTGCCTATATAAGGCCTCCCTTTTGGTTGTTTTTTGATCATTCCATTACTTACTCATACTACAAAACTATTTACTTTACTAAAATATTTATTACTATTTATTATTGCTTTAGTATTTACATTCACATAATTCTAATTCATTAATTATAATAATAGTTTTTATTCTTACCTCTTTATATTGAGTAAAATAATCCAAAAGATAAGGAAATACATACCCCAAATTTGAGATCCAAAAATCCCCTTGTCACTGCCGTTGGACCACTATTATAAACCTTCTAGACTTGAAAGACTCCTTGGCAACATAACTTCCATAAATGGTATTTCTTTATTTAAAAATTGGTTATCTGTTTCTAACATAATTTTTTTTCTTGATCATAAGAAATATCACTTTCAATGTTTTAGGAATCATCTGATTTTTCATAATCTTCTGGCTTAGTTTTTTCTACAAGATTTATCTTTTTATCACAAAAATGACCCTTTTTCCATTGTTTTCTACATTTTTCACAAGTAGTTGTATTCTAATTTTTAGGAGAAATTGGTACAGAAGCTTTAACCAATTCATCAGGGTTCTTATTTCCAGAATTTTGGTTATCATTTTGATTATTATACTTTTGTACCCTATTCTTTGGTTCATATTTGTGGTTTAATAGAAAATCATTACAGATATTAATAAAAGTTGAAGTGTTAAAAGTATTGTCAGACCTGGATACCACTAAGTCTCTTGATAAATTTAGCAGCCTAAACAAAATTCTTTCCTTCCATAATTCAAAATCCATTTTAGATCCAAGGCTTTTAGTATTTTTGTTATCTTTTTTAAGAAAACTATAGGTTATTAATAAGAATTAGAATAATATTTACTCTCTTCATATAATATCAATTGGGATAATATAAATTTTGAATCGCCAAACTGTTTTTCAATTAGGTGTGTCTATTCATCCCATGAGTATTCTAAGTTATCCATTATAACTGCATAATACCACATCATTGTAAAATTTGTAAATATAGAAATTTGTTTTGAAGTAATTTCTTTATCTGGTAATTTTTATGATTGTTTTAAACTATTAGTTTTTTGAATAAAATGTTTCCAGTCTGAAGCAGCATCTCTATCAAAAGTTGCATATTGAGCCAGTTTTGGCCAATTTTACCAATGGTTAATGAAGTCAGATTTTTTATAAATTTTATCATTATTTAATAATTCTGAGATCTTTTCAATATATCCAGATAATTCCTCCTTTAAAGAACTTTGATGGAGGTCCTCTGTTAATTTTTTTCCTGAAACTTTATCAAATTTTGTTTCCCTTAGCTTCCCTTTTGAAGACGTATATTAAATATTTTCATTATTCATCTTGGTCAATTTATAAGACAAATTTACATTATTTTCTTCTAATCTCAAAATTTTTTCTCTCATCATTAGGATTTCAGATAATATCTCACTCATATTATGAATTGAAAAAGTATATCTTTGTTCATTCATTTGTAATTTTTAATTAAAAGAAGCCATTTGACTTTTGATAGATTTTATTTCTTTGTTCATATTTAAAATTTTATCTTTTAAATACTGATTTTTACTTTTACAAAGATTAAATTGTTTATTTATTTCATCAAAATTTTCTTTTATTTTTTTTAGGATTTTATTCCTTTGAATTTTTATAACATTTTCAGTAATTTCAATACTCAAATCATGATTAATTTCTAATTGATTCAATTTTACATCAAAGTTCTGAATTAAATTATTTATTCTATGGTTGATTATCCAACTTACATCTAATATATTACTCTCAAGTTTATCATAAGCATCACCAATGATTTTTGAAATTTTTTCTGGACTTTTAACTTCAATACTAGAATCATCATTTTATCATAAAGCAACATAATTCTTTTCAGCCTGGATACTCCAAGAACTGAGTGAAAAGTACTGATAAATTTTGTTAAACACATGTAGTATACATGGGAACAATAAATAAAGGTACACAAGTTGTATAGATTAGTGAAATGTATGATAAAATACAATATATGCCACTATAAAACCTTATATACACACATATATCCAACTTTTATAAGGCTTATGTACTTAATACTAAGTTCTAACATTCCAGGGGAATATTAAGAACCTTATTCATAAGTCTAAATAAGTTTTAAGTAGACTGAAAGCTGTTATTTTCTTTGTTTTATGTAAAAAACAAGAATTGCTCTTTAAAACACTTTAAAGCTGAATATATGCACTATAAATTTAATAATATTAAAGATGTACCTTAAAAGATCAACTTGTCTTAATTAGGACTACTGATTTGGCTATTCCATTGCATAAAATTAACACTTTTCAAATTTGGTGTTTTTTATGTCAGAAATGGCTTTAGTGTACTGGTCACATACTGCTTGCATTTTTCCCATGTGAATAGCTTCATTTTTAGAAAAGTTAGCATTTTCAAATTTTTACTACTCTACATTATACACCCACTATGTTGAAGCAAACTAAAATAGGTGAGAGTTGCTCATTTAGTGTCCTAATTTATTTATAAATGCATTGAGCTTATTATATTCACTAATTTCATTTATAATTTCAATTTTGGCACCAAAAATTCCCTACTATTCTTGAATTTACCAAAATTAGTCAAGGATTTACCTGTTCAAGTGCATTCCAAGGACTGGATTCAATTACTTCACATCCCATGTCCTTTTTTGGGTCTCTCAGTGGTTTCTCAGTTAATTTTAGTCATTTTTGTATGGGGATTTCATGTAGTAATTTGGAATAATTAGCCCCTTCACTTCTATTGTTAATCTCTCTTGATATTGTGTAATATTTATTGTTATTCTTTCTTTTTTTAGTCCCTTAATTTAAGGTATTACATGCATAAACTCTCTTTTTTGCTTATTCTTTTATTTTTATGTATTATATCTATTACTCCAGTATTTTGACAAAATGAGGTTTCATTTTCCATTTATACAACTGGCAAATCAGGGTGGATATGTTGAAGAATTTTTTGGTATATAATGAGGGTTTTTTAGGTCTTATTTTATACATTCTTTATCATTAAAATTAAAATATATGTCCAATACAATTACAATACATATCAATAGTACTTCTAAAGTCTTTGAGTAATATCTGGATAATTATATCTATTTTTTTACCAACTATAAGATTGTAAACCATTTGTAATTAGTGAGATTAAAATTTTTTAGACCCTTATATTGAGTTATATTTTAACTACAGTATTCATATAGGACCATTAAAATCTTCTAGAAAACTGACTGTTCAAGCTATTCACATCTCTGTACTTGAACTCCACCAGACTTTTGGGGACCTTTCCTCAAGTATTCTGTTGGTTATCTTCCAGTAAGTAAAAATTCAAAAAGAGGCTAGAAGTAAATAAAATCCCTATAGAAATATTTGGATAATTAAAACAGGTTGGGGTCACTTATATAGCTATTTCAGAAAAAGAGGCCCTGTTATATAATAAAATTGTGATATTGAATAAGAAATTTTACCAATAATTGAGCAAAATTGTCGGTCAGTTGTCTAGAGAGGGAAAGAAAAAGGGCAAAAAAGAAGAGAAACAAATAGGAAAAGATACTAAAGGTAAATAGAAAGATAGAAGTAATACTAGAAATGATTTATTTAAAATGAAACAACGACGAGTGAGTTGGGAGATGAACAATTTGAGGTTTTATTTAATATTAATATTATGTAAGTAAGAGTTCTGCGCGGAAAACACTATAATTCCTATCAGACTTAAGGCAACCTTTAATTTGTTATTGAGAATTTTTAATTAGATTGTAGTACTAATAAAAATAATAATAAACGTAATATAAAATTGTATTTAATTTTTTGAGTGTATAATAAGTGATGATGCTACAGGGGATTATCCAAGGCCCTTTTATAGGCAATGGGTCCTCTGAAGTGCCACTATGTTTGTAAATACAATAGTTAGAATAGAATAAAACAAATATATCAAAGAGTAAATGAAACATAACAATGTAGAGAAAAACATGAAACAAATAATTAAAACCCCAATTAAGAATCCAATTTTCCCGCCATTTATTCACAAATCAGTAAGTAAAAATAGTGAATAACTAGACAAGATTGGAACATAGGAACTATGAGAAAAATAATTCCAAACAGATAGTACAGTCTGATTTAAGGATATTTTAAGTGAAACAAAAAATACTTTGACGCAACAAAACATGTAATTAATCTCAATTTAGTATATATTAATTAATTGGTTTTTCCTGACACAATTAAGGGTCAAAAGAATCGTCATTAATTATTGTTTAGTATTATATGAAAGGTGTTATTTAATATATAAATTTAAATAATTAATTTACATATATTATAAGTCAATTTTACACTTATAATTATAATATATGTTTTTCAATTAATTAAATATAAATTTATAATTATTAAGTAACATAAAAATGCGCCATTATTTGTAGAATATATTATATTATGTTCAATTTAAATGTATATAAAAATTTATATAACCAATAAAATTAATATAACACTTGTATATAATAAAATACTTATATATATTTATTATGCAATAAAATAATAATTTATATTCATTAAATACAATTCTTACCCACTCTTTCAGGTTTTATAAGCTACATATCATTTACTGGACTCCTGGAATAGCCCGTCTGACAAAAATATTGTTCTTAGTGGGAGTCTGTCAATAGACCAATTAATTTGGTGATCCTTGCAGATAATAAGCTAGATAATAAAACTAATTAATTGTTTCTTTTGAAAGTAAATTTAATCACTTTTTCTTGGTTTTTAAAACTCATTCAATATTTAAAAAGATTATTACTGACAAATTTATTTTATAAATATTAAATCATGGCTAGATATTGTAGTTCAGTTAAATCAAGTGAGCACATAAAAAATATATGACTTTATGCACTTACACATTCATTTAAGACCTACAAGTAAGTAAATAAATTGTCTTAAGTATTTTTAAATAATACTGATAAAACTCCTTTTTGAAGCTTCAATAACTCATATTTCAATTTTTTGATTTTAATTTGATGTAAAAATGTGTGAAAACATAGTCATTTTAAGTAATAAGGTAAAACCTTATTAACTGAGACCTAGATCTGAAATACCTGTTACAGGAAATTCAAATCGAAGGAGTATCTCTAAAAAACAGAAAATTCCAACAGATGTCTCTGGAGAAAGAGAAAAACCTCTAAAACAAGTATCAATAAAGAAAACACAAAATACATTACAAGAACAAATACACTTTCTCTAAACTCTTCTAAATACCATCACCATAAAATTTAACAACATGGTAGACTAGATGAACAATTTGTAAAAAAAAGCAGAAAAAGGATTTATAGAATAAAATAAAGCTCTATTAGGATTAAATGATCAGCCAAAAACAGTAGTATCAAACCCTTCAAAGTTTGCAACAGCAGCATCTCCAGCCCAAGAGGAGGACCAAAAGATTACAGTGAGAAAATGGAAATGGGACTGGTATGCCCAGAGCTAAAACCAACCTCCACATCAGGGTTCCAGAGTCACCCTAAAATGGGAAATCAAGGAGAGGCAGGGGAAATGAAATAAGACTTTGGTAAGTCATCCATCTTCTCAGGATAGATTATATGATACTAACAATGAGTTACTCCTAGATAATGAGATTTATAGGGAGATACTGAATATAATTGATAAAGATTAAAAAGATTATTTATTTTAAAATAGCATTTTAAATTTTTTTTAAATGATTACAATGTACATAGTTCTATTGATAACAAAGATAATACTAGGAATATTAAAATGGAGCCAAATGAATTGAATCTTGAGCCTGATAATAATGATGAGTCTTCTGAGTTGGACACAGATACAATTGAATATTTCTTGAAAGAAAATTCATTAGAATCAAAAATCATCGGCAAATTATTATTAAGAATTAAATAATTAAGAGAATCCTTTAGAGAGTCTAAAAATAATACAGAAAGTGTATTATTAAACCTTACACAATCATTAGGGGGTGTCAGTTCTGGCAAATCCGCACTTAAATTAAGTGCGGATTTCAAACCAAATCAGCACTTACAAATCAGCACTTAAATTTTGCAAAAAAGTCACTTATTTCAAAAAAGGGTGTCAGTTATGACCTCAAATCAGCACTTTTTGCCCGTTTTTTTTCACAACCACATTTTGGCCACAAAACATCCCTTCCTTTCTTACCCCATCCTTGTCACATGTGACACACTGACCTTCCTCGCTACCTACCCATCAATCCTCGGCACACACCCCTTCCTGACATTTTCAATATTTTGACCAGGCATGTTTACATTCTTTTTTACTTATTTCTTCTACTTCTTAATCTTTTTTCTATGGGTGTCAGTTCTGACATCAAATCAGCACTTTTTTCGTGATTTTTTTTTCAAAACCACATGTTGGCCACATCATCCCTTTCTTTCCCATACCATTTTGTACTCTCCAAATGTCCTCTTTGTGTACTTCATTCACTTGGGTTGGTATTTTGGTTTGTTGCATATTCATTTTTTTTGGAATTTACGGTGAATTTTTTTTTTTGGATGGCTCATTGGTTTTCTTTCACCAGCTCAACATGAAATTGCATATTTTCTGAAATCGCATATTTTGTCAGTGATTTTTTTTTTCATTCATCCCTCATATCCTTTTCCTATTCTCCTCCAACATCCCTCAAACAATTTGGTTTCATTCATTTTGTCATCTCATCTCTCCAGGTAAGTCACTTTATTCTTTTTTTTTTGATTTTTTGATTACTAATTATAATTTTTTTTTGTTTTTTTCTGTTTATTATATTTTTTTTATCTAAATTTTTTTTGTAAGTGGTTGTTTTGGATTTCAATGTTATAATTAACCTTTTTTTCTCTCCCTCTTTACTTTCTTTTTTAGCTCCATCACCCTACTCTTCATCCCTCCTTGGCATGGTCATTATCCCCCCTTTCCCTTATTTCACTTTTTTTTGGCTACATTTCATTGAAACACATACATTGCACATTCTTTATGCATTTCACTTACTCCATATTCAATTTCCCCACAATTCCAACATCAATCTTTCTCACTCTATTTTTCCTACTTTTCAATCAAGGTAAGTTTCATCTCCTTTTTTTCATGCCTATATGATATCTCATTCCTTTCATGAAAATTTCATACTTAAATATATGTATGACTCTTATCTGGATAACAGTGAACTTATAAAACTCCTTTTGATCTCATCTTCATTACCACTTTTCAAGTTTTTGTAAAATTTAGAAAATCAGACTTGAAATTAGGGTTAGGTTTATTCAAATCTAATGTTCTTTTTACTTAAGATTCTCCTGAAGGCTACCTTTCATTTCCCACAAACAGATTTGAATTTGATTCAGTGGTTGCTGAGATCTTAACCGTTAAAGTTGAGCCTTTTTTTCCCAATTTAAATTTTTATTTCATTTTTTATGTAACAAATTAGGGTTAGGTTTATTTAAATCACATGTCCTTTAACTGAAGATTCTACTAAAGCATATCTTTCATTTCCCTCAAACAGGTTTGAATTAGGTTCAGTGGTTGCTGAGATTTTGACCTTTGAAGTTGATCCTTTTTTCCAAATTTCACTTGTCTTATTTCACATTTTTATATTGCATATTTAGAGGATAAGGATTCTGAAACTCTTATATGATTATTATCTAGGCATTTCAATTATATAGGCATGTATTCGTTGCTCAAGAATATCATTAAAGCTCAAAAAGATGAAGATTTTTGCTTATGGGACACTCTACCTTCCTTTAACTCTTTTCTTGCTCTTCGACTCAAAAAGCACTGTAATAAAGCATTTGAAAAAAATCATGAACTTGAAACCAAAGTTGCAATACCAAATTGGTGTGACTCCTAATGGGAAGATATCAGCCACGAATATCTTTTATTTTCTAATTTTATTATCACTCATTCTGGATTTCACAATAAAATTCACACCGATACCAAGGGCACCAATTTTCTTACTTTTGGTATATTCTCATATATCAAACCGATTACTGGCCAACCAATACCATCTCCAGCTAAAATCAAATGACATGGTTTATATTTTCCAAACCACCGGTGCATCATTGATTTTGGTTTGGGAAATGGTATCATCAAAACTATTTGGAATTCTTCTAAGGATAATCATCAAACAACCAAAGCTCCTCCTGGTTTGGAATCCTGTCAAGATTTAACACATTTTGGTTGCTCATTTCAAATCAGTCATAAGTTGATTCAAAGAATCAATAAGGTAATGAAAGAAGGTAAAGTTAATTGATTTAAAAAAACTTTATTTAGATCCAAAAAGTATGGGGATTAGAGTTGTCATTGAAAATTTTATATTTTTTCGTAAATTTTTAATAAATATTTTTTATGTATCAATTTCCTCAACTAAAGTAATGGGCCCACGACCTTGTGTTGTATAAATGGTAATCATGATAACATTTATTTGTTTCATGGGGTTCCTCTAGCCTATACCTGTGGAAAGTCCCAAACTTTTGTTTCTAGATTTGATCTGCATTTTGGCTTAAGGGATTGTCATTACTTTAAACTAGGGAAATTGATATATATTAGATATTTATTTAATAATTTACGTAATTATATTAAATTTAGATGACTTCCACCACTTACTTCAATAAAATGCAGGGGGGGGTATTGCCAAATTTTCAAATCTGACATGTGAAATTGATGACTTAGAAAAATTTTGGTGATATCAACCCCTTGCTTCAATAAAATGCAGGGGAAAGTATTGCCAATTTTTTAAAACAGATATAGAATTTTTTTGACTTGTAAATATTTTGGTGAAAATTTTTGACGAGAATGTGAAAGTAATTGTTTCCACCTTGAGCAGGTTTCTGGCTCAAAGGAATAGCAGTACCATCAACAAAACCAATACATCCTGGGAAGCCCTCTGCTTGCATAACCTGAGATGATTCAAGTCGCTCTTCTTTTGTTGGCCAGGTGAGAAGTTGAGATTACAAGGAGTTGATGGCAGTGATACATTGTTTGGTATAAGTGTTAATTGAACCATACCCTAAATCAAAGACATTTTCTAAACGTTTCAAAGCGGCTCCTTTACCATTTGAACCCAAATGACATAGTGTGATGGCCAATTGAATTGAAGGATGTTGTTGTTCTTTTTGAGAATTATTGTGAAATATGGGATGATCCTGAATAAGCTCAAGCAATTTAAGGAAACATTCCTGAGAAGTCCTGAACAGCTCTCTAAAACTGGGTGTAGATAGTTTAAGAAGTGTTTGGATGGTGTACTTGGGGGTATGAAGTACTTGAGGCTTTCTGGGAAGAAGGTAACGTTTCGTGGCCATTTTTGATAAAAAGACAAAATCTTCTTCTATATCAGAATCAGAATCGCAATCAGAGTCCAAGAGCAGTTTAAGAGCCATGAAAGTCATTGCTTTATGTAATTTATCACGATTTGAAAGTGAGGAAGGCATAACTCTTATATGATATGATATGAAGATGTAAGTGATGTATGATGTTTTGAGTTATGAAGTGTTATGCTGCGGAGTGCTGCGTATGAATGGGATGATGCTGACAAATCAGTGAAATGGGACTTGATGGTGAAATCAGCACTTTTGGTTGAGAAAGTGCAGATTTGAGTGAAATAAGTGACTTATTTCATTTTGAAATCCACCAGTATTGGGGCTAGTGTGTTTTGGAAATCCGCACTTATTTAAGTGCGGATTTGTAAGTGCGGATTTGACAGAACTGAAACCCCCTATTGAGTACTACTTAAAATAATTTGAAGGTCATTGAAAATTCAAATAATGAATTGATAAATGAAAATAAAAAATTTACTCTGAGATCAAACATTTATATAATAAATTAGAAAATTTTCAGAATATAATGGCTACAATTGAAGGATGTGTAAAATTGTTTTTTTCAAATGTAAATGATACTTTATCTCATGTACCTGTAATAAAAGATAGGTTTCAAATATTTGAAATTAAAGTAGCTAATATATTGAAAAATACTGACAAAATAAATGACAACACTTCTTATGTGGAAAATATACCTCTTTATACAAAAAATCCATATGAAAAACCAAAGATTGAAAAAGAAAATAGTGTCATGGGCTCAGAGAGTAAAAAATAAGTAAAAGATGAAATACATGATCTTCTATTAAAATTAAGTGTATTAATAAATATTCCTCAGGTTAAGGAAGTCAAAAATAACCAAAATAAATGGCCTAAGTTAGATAAGTACCCTTCTTTTGACAGGGATTCAAAATCTGATTGGAAACAATTCATACAAAGAATTGATAACTTAAAATTTTCATAAAAATTAACTGATGAAAAAATTACATCAAAATTAATATCTTTATTTACAGATATGGCCTTATTATGATTTGAATCTGTATTGAGTGAGGGAATCGACTACTCCTGGATTGAATTGAAGGCGCTACTTGAAAGGAAATTTGGTGGCCCAAAATTTAGAATCACTCAACAAATACTATATGAGAAAACCTAATATAATTAAAATGATGGGGATAAACCAATGGTATTTTTAATGAGTTTAATAAATTTATGAAATCCATGGATCCAAAAATGGATTATATTAAGTGGAAAGAAAAAATAACATATAAATTGCCTATATCAGTCAGAGATATTATTGTAGCTAGAACTGAAACCATGAGAGATACTTCTGGGTTCATTGATATATGCAATAAAATATTATTGGAAAACACATATGAAACAAGGTATAATCATTATAAGAAAAATGTTGAGGCAATAAATCCTACTACAATTAAGTTACCAGTGGAGAATAAAAAGACTTTTTCTTCTCTTGTTGCTAAGCAAAAAGAAAGTAAAACTTTTCACAAATGTAATGAGCCTTGGGTTAAAGGTCATACTTTTAAGAATAGAATAAATGTTATTGAAAACTCATAGGATTCTGAACCAAGTAACCATAAAGATGAAAAGGATGAGTCTAGTGAGGATTTTAAAAATAACATTTCTTACAGTGATGATGAAGATGAGATATTTGTATTTTAAAAGGATATTATATTCCTGAATTATGCAATAGCTCCTACAGATACATCTTTAACTTCCATTGAGGAATCTGAAATAATAAAACATGTAAATCATGATACTTACAAAATCACGCCTATTAGAGCACCTGTTATTATATGTGGAAAAGAAATGTATTCCATTCTTGACACTGGGGGTTGTGGTAGTGTAGTTTCTGTTAATACTTTAATGAAACTTTATAGTAAGTACAAAGAAAAACTGAAACCTGTACAGACAAATAACTGGAGGGGTTTTAGTTCAGTATTATTTCCTATTAGTAAATACAAAACTGTTATATTCTTTAAATATTATAATGGATATGTAAGAGAAGTATGTGAATTTTCATTAATTGATCATAATAATTTTAGTGTTTGTTTTATTAATGGCAATGACTTATTGACTGAATTTGGAATCAAAATAGATCCTGAAAATAGTTGCTTCACAATAGGCATCAATGGAACAAGTAAATTCAAGATTTGCTCTGAAAATTCAATTTATTCTATAGCTCCTAAAGAAGAACAACTCCAAGGTGGAAGAATTACCTCTGAAGTGGTTGAGTTGGAAAATGTAATCCAAAAAGCCTCTTTCAGTTCTCAAATCTCAAAAATTGAAGAAAACAATATTTTGAGATTGATAAAATATTATCATACGGAATTTGCTCATGGTTTAAATGAACTAGGATTGGTCAAAGACCATGAGATGGAAATCTCTTTATGTTTTGATTTGGCTAATATTCCTGGAAGCTTAAAAAAGAAACCTTACCCAGATTTTCCTAAAAAAAATAAAGACATTGAAGACAACATTAAGATGTTTTTATAAATGGGTATTATTGATAAAGAAGACATAACAACTAAGTATTGTGTTATTTTTCCAGTTTTAATCTCTTATAAAAAAGATAAGGTAAGATTATGTGGTGATTACAGAGCTCTAAATACATTCACTGTGGATGATATTTACCCTCTACCAAGGGTAGCTTCAATCTATGCCACCTTAGAAGGAGAAAAAAACATTTCCTTTTTGGATGGAAACAAAGGTTACCACCAGATTCCTGTGTAAAACAGTTCTAAGAATTTCTTGTTCATTACCTATGCGAGAATGCCATTTGGCCTGAAAAATGCCCCTTCAGTCGTCCAAAAATATATGGATAGTGTTTTTCATCAGGAAATGGTTGAAGGATGGCTTTTAGCTTATTTTGATGAAATCATAATGTTTTCAAAAAAATATGATGAGAATTTAAATCACCTGAAAAGAGTATTTCAAAAAATGGATGAGATTAATATGACAATTGAATTAAAGAAATGTAAGTATGGGTTTCAATCCTTGAAAGTACTTGGACATTCTGTATCTGGATTAAAAATTTGTGTTGACCAGAGTAAAGTTGCAGAAATAAAAAATATTAATATGCCTAAAAATGTGAAATATTTTCAAAGCTTTCTAGGTATGTGTGGATATTATAGGCAGAATTATAAAACTACCAATCCATTGCAGATCCTTTAACAAGATTAATCAAGGAAAATGAGGCTTTCATTTGGAATAATGAAAGAAAACATGCCTTTGATAAATTAAAGAGCTGTTTAATGTCAGCCCCAATATTGGGACTTCCAGATTTTAACATCCCTTTTATCTTGTATACTGATGCAAGATTTACACGGTTAGGTGAAGCTTTACAGAAAAAAATATATTAAATGATAAATAATCTGAAATAGTCATCTGTTATATATCCAGAGCCTTGAGAAAGACTGAATTAAAGTATGAAGCCACCCAACTGGAATTTTAAATTGTTGTGCGGGTGCTAAAGGAACTTCATTACTATCTGGAAGACCAGAAGTTTGAATTAATAGAAGATTGAAGTACAGTAGAATTTTCACCCTAGGTATCCCCAGGACTAAGTAATTCTTATTTTTAAAATAAGACTATCTTAATTACATTAAGCTTAACACTTAAAAATAAGGTTGAAATACTTATATATATGGCTATAATACATATATATAATTATTACACTATTATATGACTTATAATCGTTTAAAAAGCTTACCCATATCTTAATAACTCTTATTAAGGTGTTAATGTTTTCATAATATACTTATCTTAGGTGATATGAAGTAATTATTGACATACATAAGCTTATATGTATACATAAACCTCATATTCAGTAAATTATGTAGTTATATTATGTATATTTAGGTCTATAAGTGGGGTTTAACCTCTTAATAGCCTATAACCTTTATATTTCTGCTAAATTTAGGTTATATGGAAGTATTCAGTGGACTCACAACGCCTAAACAAGCATAAACACCTTTTTCAGTCACATATATCCAGTTTGGACAACTTAATCTGCTTCTTTTGATGGATTTTCACGGATTTATGGGTTGGGATATCATCATTGAATTAATATAGATTCTTGATGATGTTATTGGGGGCTTGGAAAGTTAATTTTGTTATTTTATATGTTTTGGGTTCATTATATACTCTTTGGATGAGCTATTTTACCTGTTTCTTTATGGTATCTGCTTTTATCTGTTTATTCTCTTTATGGTATGGGTCTGTGGTATCATTAATTGTGATGGAAGGTCCCTGATGGAGGTCTGGGTGTTGAAGCTTCTTGAAGTGGACACTATGGGGAGGTGATTATCCCTCACAGTGCTGTAATTGCCAGGGATAGCAGTGACATCATCTGGAATGAAGTTCTGTGCACTCCAGTGTTTTTGGTATAAGTAAGGGAGTATTTGATGGTTTATTAGACATCAATTACTTACAACACATCAAATATACACTTTTAAACAATTATAATCATAAATAAATATATTATAAAGCATTTATAAATTGATATTACCTTTATATAAGCTATAACTATATTTTATTTATCTATTTTCCACCACTAGCATGCATAAAATCCAAGTATTGTGAGTTTATATTGACAATAACGTTATTATTAGTCTTCCCCTGAGGCTTAATCACTAAATAATTTATCAAAAAGTAGTAGGACCATTAATATCTACTATTAAATCATACTTAGATACTAGCGCACACTGACAAAAATCATTACTAAACATGAAAACACCTAATTGGCATATCTTTAGATCATAATCAGCTGTAAAAGAGTACAGAGGAAGAATAGAAATACCTCTTACAGCAGGAAAATTTAATTATAATGTTTATTTATTATCCAGAAGTCCTTTTCTAAATGATACTGAAAACCCAGCTTATGTACCTGAAAATGAGGTAATACATATCACTGTAAAAAATTAAATGGCACCTACTAGAAGGTTCCTATCCCTATATTCAGTTTTGATTAAAGAGAAAAAATTTTTACATGTTGCAAGAGCTAGTGTGTTCATTTTTCAGTGCACAGTCTTTCTAGAAGAATAACAGCTGAGCTGAAATCAAGTTAAGTCAAAGATAGGGATCAGCACCTGCTATCAGGTGTTCATGTTTTTTTTCTGGTGTATATTTGGGATTTATATTGTGGATTTAGAGGAAGTATATATGCAAAAAATATTAGAAAATTATTCTTTTGATAAAGATTTTTCTAAATTATAAAACATCTTAAATGATAGAACAAATGCCTCTATGAGTGCATTAATTAAAACTTTACCTTCAAAGTATAAAAATGCATTGGAAAAAGGTAAACTATTAATTGAAAATTGATACATATATTACAGAAAAAAGATAAGTAATGTAATAGCTATACTGCTGTAGAAAATTCTTTAGTACTAGCTATAGGCCTTGACCAAGGGAGTTGGAGGGAAACCAGAGAGAAAATCCCCTGCCTCTTTTAGAAATACCAGGTGAAATTAATTTTCTACAGCAAATTGAAGACTGTTAAAATACCCCTTCCAACACACTTCTTGACTTCTTAAAAATTCAATACAGTAGCCTAGATAGACTATAGACCAAATAAAACCTGAAATGCAGAAAGATTTTCACCAGAAAACTAAAACACTGTGCACTTGATGGATAGAAAACAGCAATAATACTTGATGAGGGCTGCAAATCTACACCAGAGAAAAAAGTTGCAAAAGTTGAGTTAAATGAAGAACAAACTTTGAAACAAACCCAGCCAATTGTGGCTAAAAAACACTGAGAACAGAGTAAGAAAAAGTGATCTAAATACCAGATGGTTGTATGATAATTAAAGTTTCCCCAAACTGTCTTATTCAGTATTTACACACAGACCACCATCTAAAAATCTATGCTAAAGCAACTAATTTGGCACTTTTCACAGCCAAATTACATAAAAAACACTCTATAATCACTCCCCAGAATTATAAGACCAAGGTGGGTGGGATTCCTGAAGCCAGAAAACCACTAAAATTAACTAAAAAACTAGAAAGCAACAGAAAAAAACTTAAACCATAAAAAATGGACATACTTAAAGAAAAACTAGGGCTATCTAACGGTACTAATCAGTTAACACTAAGACTTAAGTTTATCCCAAAGAATGTGAAAAAAATTAAACATTTATAATATAAAATGCAAAGTGACGAAAAGAGTCCTTAAGACTTAAAATATAAAAATATCATCACAACATAATATATGGAGAAACTTCAGTGCTATCTAATGATAATAGCCTTGTACCCATAGCTCCAATATTCAGTTCATGAATATAGAAAAACACCATAAGCAGAAATCAATTCCATTTAAGACATTAAAAAACCATACCAAACTACACAACAAAGGCCCCAGCAAATTTTAGATGACCATATCCTCTCTAAAATTATGAATGTCAATATTCTTCCTTCTTCAACAACCACCATGTTCAAACACTTTTCAAAATCAACCCCTGAGATGGGTCCCTATCAATACATTATTGACCATAACCTTATCTGTACCATAACACCACCAGCTCATCTGTCACCGGACAACCTACACACAAGGTTGAGGGTGTTCTTGGAAGTGAGATGAGGAGAGTAGTTTAGAAACTTCTTCAAAGCACAGAGGAAACGTTCAAAGAAGTGATTCGAAGATGACTCAAAGGAAGATCTACAGCTTTGAGATATGTTTGATAAGAATTCTAATATAATTTAAAGTTAATATTAATATTCTTAAGATCTCACAAAGGGTTGGAAACTCAATAATCAAAGATTTAGGATTTAGAAATGATTACTGAGAAAATAAGGAAAGATACAATAATAATGATTTAACCTAAAGCTTTACCATTATTAACTATATATACATTTTTTAATTTTATTCTAAAGAATGTCAAACCAAAATCCAACCCCTTTTATATCCTTTACTCCTCCTTGCATTGACCTCATACCCATCCATCATTCTGCACACCACAGACCACCAAAATTACACCCGTTACACCTGGACCCTCCTCACTAACATCCGTTAACCTTTTAATCCTCCACTAACCATCCTGTCCATGCTCACTACCCCTTTTAATAAGCCACAGATATTGAATAAACCTTTTAGCGGACTATTACATTGACTATTGCGCTGTGTGTCGCTTATTGAGGAAAAGACTAAAACACACTATTGAGAGATTGACTAATTTAGATTTAGAGTTTAGACTAGCGCGGTTGAATAGTGAGTACACAAAGGAAAGTTGCAGTTGCTATTTAGAATTTCTTTCTGCGCTTCGAGTATGGATTTAGACCTCTGTATTATTGATTTAATGAACTGCTTTTGCCTCAAGTGTCACGTGGCGCGTGACAGATGCCCAGGTATAAAAACGTGAGCTCTGTTGAGCATGAGACATAATTTCCCACACTAATTTCTCTCCCTTCTTACTTTAATTACTTCATAATTTATTATGTTGAATTTTCCTACCCCAAAGCGGATGGTGGAATCATTACCCGGCAATATTCTCAAGCCTGCACAGCCTGCGAATTGATGGAATACTTCTGCGTTTAAAGTATGGAGACACAAGTTCCTCACCAGAAATGTGAGTTTTGCCGCTGGAGACAGGTGGTGTGTGATGCCTTATTGAAAAATGTGGACATTGAGCGTCGATTTTTGGAAACCAAATATTGGGTAATACCAAAGACCAAAGAGTTGGTCGAAGATATCTGGGACGTATTGGATGGGGACAAAAAGTCGGTGGGAAAGATTGAGGAGGAGGTTGAAGATACCATGGCAACCTGGGTAACCCAGGCCACAAGTAAGAAACAAGGGGTCAAAGAAGAGGTAGATGAATTAGTTGAAGAGGATGAGGATGAAGTCCCCATCTTGAAACGAACACCAAAGAAGCGGTGAATTGTCATAAAGGATAACGAAGAGGAGAAGGAAGTGACAGTGGAAGTCACCCCGAAATTATTCTTAGAAGCTGAACCATTGTTCAAAGTAAGTCTGTTCTTCTTTTATTTTAAAAATTTTTGTTACTGATGACCTATGTTTTAGAATTCAGATGTCATCGCGGAAGCTCCAATTGTGGAAGCTGCGCCATTGCTGCCAATTGAGGCAAATCAACCAGTGGTTTACTCGAGAGAGGACAACAAAGAGACTCTTGACTAGGTTTGGTTGAAGAAACCTCGGCAAGGTCGACAAACTCGATTCATTGAAGATTTAAGCGGTGAGGTTGACAAGATTGTCAATGCTGCCTCCTTTGACGTGGCCGAAGAGTTACTAGAAATTGGGGGAGTGGTACCGGTAGGAAAGGAGGAGGTATTTGAGAAATTTAGGAAGGAAATAAAAGTGGTTTTGGAAAAAATGAAGAAGTTGGTTTGGGAGAAAATACAGGAGAAAATTTGAAATGGAAGGAAAAAGAAAAGAAAGAAAATTAAAGGAATTATTTATTTTTTAAGATTTTTATTTTATTATTTTATTTTATTTTTTTTAACTTTTAATTTAATTTAATTTTGATTTTAGTTTATTTTATTTTATTTATTTATTTTTTTAAAGAAGGTTGAAAAATTCTTTTGAGAAGAAGAAAGAAGAAAAGAAAAAACATAGTAAGGATTTTCGAAGAGAAGAAGTTTTAGAACTTTAAGAAAAGAAAAAAGAAAAGAGAAAGAAGAGAAAAATAAAAGAGAGTTCTAAGGTTTTGGTTTTAAAGGATATTTAAGATGAAAAGATTTTAGGAGTTCAGGGGCGTTAGAAACATTGATGGCTGGTTCACAGGATGTTTTGTCTGAGTCATCAAGGAAGCCTTCCCATTCCACGAGGTATTGAAGTTTCCCCTTTCTCATTCTTGAATCAAGGATACGGCTTACTTCCCACTTGAGATGGTCTTCTACTTTGACCGGTTCTGGAGGAGGTTGGTTCCTGCCCACCTATGTTTCTCAAGCCAGTTCCAGGAGAGATACATGGAAAACAGGGTGAATAGCCTGCCATTTAGGAGGTAGCTTGAGTCCAAATTCAGTTTTAGAGACTTCGGAGTCAATTTCAAATGGTCCCAAGCGTTTTTTAGCCAGTTTCTTTGATGGTTGAGTTGTTAAAATGTTTCATGCGTCGAGCCTTACTTTGTTGCCTGGTTTAAAAGAAGGAGCAGCTTGTCAATGTTTGTCAGCCTGTTCCTTGTACCTTCGACTCGCTAATTCCAAATTTGATTTAAGTTCTTCTTGGAGTTGTGATATGGTTCAAAGATAATGTTCAGCAGGATGACTAGTTCCTACATTGATTGAGTTGAATCAAGGATGTCTTCCATAAAAAATTTTGAAGGGAGATTTTCATGTTGAAGAATGTGTCAAGTAATTATAAGCAAATTTGGCCAATGGTGCCCATGTGTTCCAATCATCTTGTTGGTAACTGACATACATTTGAAGGTATTGTTTGAGGATTTGGTTGACCCTTTCCGTTTGCCCATTGGTTTCAGGAGGATAGGCTGTGGAGAGATTCCTTGTGATATTGAGTTGTTGACACAATTGAGTCCAGAATGTGGATACAAACAATGAGCCTCTATCTGAAATAATATCATTAGGTAAGCCATGTTTGGAAAATAAATATTCTAACATAAATTTTTACAAATATTCTGCTGTAGCAGTAGTAGTGGTTTTAATGAATATAGACATTTTTGAAAATCTATCTACAATTACTAATATAGCATCAAAATTATTAGAAAGAGGAAGTTGAGAAATAAAATCCATCGATAAATATTCCCAAGGTTTAGAGGGAATAGGAAGCGGTTGAAGCAACCCATGCTTCCGGTGGCGGGGAGCCTTATTCCTATTACATTCATAACAAGATCTTATATAGGCCTTGATTTCTCTGGTCATCCCTGGCCAGAAGAAATCCCTCGCTATCAACTGGTAGGTTTTATCAATTCCAAAATGGCCAGCTAATGGAGAATCATGTAGACTGTTGAAAATCCATAATTTTATTTCATTGTTGTTGGGTATGACTACTCTACCTTCGATAGCTAATAGACCTGACTCAATACTAAATATTTTGGCCCCTTGCTTTGAAAGTATTTTGTCTTTTAACCCTAAACAATAATTGTCCTTCGACTGAGCTTCGAGGATGTTGGATAGTGGATTTTGGAAAGATTGAATTTTCATTGAATTAAGTTGATGAGTCGTTAACATTGATTTGTTGAAAATTGATTTCACATTTTCTGGGTTCTTGTCAGAAAATGTGTCCCCCGCTGTGGGTAAATGGTCCCGACATGACAGGATATCTGGGACAATGCAGTTCTTACCTGGGCGATAGGAAATGGAAAAGGGAAATTGAGACAAAAATTCAGCCCACCTGGCTTGACGCCTGTTTAACACTTTGGAAGAAATAAAGTATTTCAAAGCATTGTGGTCAGTCAGGATTTGAAAAGGACTATCTAGACTGAGAAGAAAAGAGCGCCATTTTTTAAGACAATGAATAATAGCTAAAAGCTCTTTGTCATGAATTTCATAATTTAATTCTGCTGCAATGAGTTTGTGTGACTCAAAAGCGACAGGGTGAAACAATTTTGTTTCAGGATTTAATTGAGAAATGACCCCTGCAATAGTATTATTTCTAGCGTCTGTCTCAACTATTGTTGAAGTAGAAGGATCAAAGTGCTGAAGAATTGGAGCTGTGGTAAATGCAGTCTTCAACACTTCAAATTCCTTTTGTGCTGTAGAAGTAAAAACAAAAGGAATATCTTTTCTAAGAAGAGAAGTAAGATTGGAAATAGTTTTAGAATAATCTTTAATAAATCTTCTATAGAAA
Source organism: Hemileia vastatrix (assembly GCA_030280995.1). NCBI lineage: Eukaryota > Fungi > Basidiomycota > Pucciniomycetes > Pucciniales > Zaghouaniaceae > Hemileia > Hemileia vastatrix. Next base: position 6,165,285 of record JASXTE010000009.1, read on the forward strand.
TTGGCAAAACCCAAAAATCCTTGAAGGGATTTAATGGTCTTGGGCTCAGGCCATTCCAGGACTTTTTGGACCTTTTTGTCTTCTATGACTAAACCATCAGTGGAAAACTTAAAACCCAAAAAATAAATAGATTTAAGATGGCATTTGCATTTATTGTGCTTGGTATAGAGACCATGATCTCGAAGGCAATTTAGAACCTGTTGAACATGATGAATATGTTCATCCAGTGTCTTTGAGAAAATTAAAATATTGTCTAAGTAGACGACAACAAATTGTTAAAAAACATCTTGAAAGATGTCATTAAAAAAGTTTGAAAAGTAGATGGTGCGTTATATAATCCAAAAGGCATTACTAAATATTTAAAACTACCAAATCTAGTGCGCATTGCAGTCAGTAGTTCATGACCTTCTGCAATGCGAATAAGATTATAAGCGCTTCTAAGATCAATTTTAGAAAAGAAATTAGCACCATAAAAAAGGGTAAGAAGCAATGACATAGGAGGAACTGGATATGCATTCTTCTTTGTGACTGTGTTGAGCTTTCTATATTCAACACACAACCTAAGGCCACCATCTTTTTTCTTTACAAAAAGAACAGGGGAGCCGGTTGGAGATGAACTAGATCTGATGAAACCTTTGGCTATATTCTCTGAAATGTAGTCTAAAAGAACTTGAGATTCTTCCTTCAACAAAGAATAGACAGGACCTGCCAGAGGTGCTGGACCTATTAACTCTATTTGATGGTCCTAGGGTCAATGAGATGGCAACTTATCGGCCTTGCAGATTGAGAAAACATCAAGGAAATCATGATAGATTTCTGGTAGAGTTGATTTGGTTGTCCTCATCATCTTCGAGAGAATCTGTCAAGGGAAGACCAGAATTGAGATAGCATAATTCAACTACTTCAAGGCAATTTAAATCCTCTTTAAGTGAAGTGATCGAGCTAGAAGGGTTAGCTGATTGCTCATTTAGAGAAAGATCAGATGCTTGCAAGTCATCTGGCAGAGATTTGTCCTCTAGCAGGACATTATCAGGCAGTTTGTTTAACTCCCTATTGACCTGCATTGAAGAATCAGAAATATACTTAGTGTGTGGGGTGATCAATCCCCATGACCAATCAATTTCAGGATTCCAATGCGTTAAAATGTCATGGCCAAGGATGGTATTGTCCGTTCTTGGGGCGTCCAAGACTGACAATTCTCACTCAAAGGGGGGAAAATTTGGAAAGTTGAAAACCCATAAAACTTTCTTACTTACCCAATATTTGGGTTCCTCTGCTTCAACCAAACATATTGGAGTTTGATCAATATCTGTGAATGTCAGCCTTAAATTCTCGGAAAAAGATAAACTGACAAAAGAAATTGAAGCTTCAGAGTCTATAAGACAACTGAAGTGGGTATCCTCCTTGAAAAGAATGAATCTCAAGCGGTTTAAGGCGACTCCAGTCCTTAAGACATGGAGTTTCTGTGAAATGGGAGAGATAATATAGTTTTCTTTGCACACAAGTAAACTATCTACTAGTTTTTTGACCTTGAACTAGTACCTTCTCTTTCCTTCAACTTCACACAATCTTCTATCTTGTGCTTACCCCCACAATACATACATAACCCATTTTCTGCTCGCCACTTCCTCTCAGCTTCTTTAAGTTCCCCTTTTGGATCCAGTACTTTACTGATATTGCCTGGGGTTGAGCCTTTTGGTCAAGGTTTGTCCTTTCCCTTATTGGGTTTGGATTGAGTCAAGGAGGATTGAATGTTCATGGGTGTGAAGGAGGTCCCAATTTAAAATTTAGGCCTTGAGATTTGTTGGCGTATCAACGATGTTGTAATTTTCCTTGGTAAATGCTGTGGAGTTCAAGGTTTTGATCCATTAAATCCGTTAAATTAGTCATCTTCTGACCATGAAGATTTAATTGATACAGAATCCTCAAAGGAAGTCCCTTTTTTAAATGATACTTGAGGGCAGCATCATTCCAACCTACTTAAGTTTGAAGCGCTCTGAAGTTCAAGATATATTCAGAGGCTTTACCTTTATCACTTATGTAAAGGATATCAAGTTCAATTTCTGCGTTTTCAGTTTCATTAGGGTCACCAAACAATGTAAAGAGTTGGTCTTCAAACTTTTCCCAGTTATTAATAAGTAAGTTGGTTTCTGTCGAAGAGAGAATGAGAGGATAAGGTTCTAACCATCTTGCTTCTTTTCTGGCTAGGAATGAAGAAGAATAAACAACCTTCTACTGGTCGTTATGAAACAGGAGCTTGAAAGTTTGCAAGAAAGGGAGCAATCTGTCTGGATGTTCTCCATCAAATTTATCAGGAGATTTGATGGAAGGAGTTTTGAATTTAGATCCCTCCAAAGACGTTGGATTGGAAAGAGTTTTCATGAAAAGTCTCATGAAGTCTTCCAGAAAATTAGATGGTCCAGGTTCCAAAGGTTGACCAGAAGGGTGAGTAGCAGGGGCAGATGGTGCCTCATGCATTGTATCCTCTCCTTCTTCTTCCTCCCTAGAATAATCAAACTCCTGGGGAATGTCTTCTAAAGATTGGACTGAATGTCCCCGTTCCCTAAGGTCAAGTGGCTCCAAGGAGTGAGTGCGGGAAACAGGCCTAGTGGCTATTGGCCTGCCTCAGGCGCAAGATCTAGTAGTAGCGCCTGTAGGAGGAGTGCGTTGAACAGGTGCCATTTTAGGAATTTAGAGAAAACACCTGAAAAGGGACGTAGTAGTGCAAAGAATGAGAACTACGGAGAATTAAATTATACTGTCACCGGAAGACCTATGCACAAGGTCGAAGATGTTCCTGCAAGTGAGATGAAAGGTTTAGATACTTCTTCGAAGCACAGAGGGATGGTTTGAGGAAGTGATTTGAAGATTATTCGAAGGAAGAGCTACTGCTTTGAGTTATGTTCGAGAAGGATTCTAATATAATTGAAAGGTAATATTAAAACTCTTAAGATCTCACAAAGGGTTGTAAACTCAACAATATAAGATTTAGGATTTAGAAATGATTATTGAGAAAATAAAGAAAGATACAATAATAATGATTTCACTTAAAGCTTTCACCACTATTAACTATAAATACATTTTATAATTTAGTTCTAAAGAATATCGAACCAAAAACCCAACCCTTTTTATATCCTTTACTCCTCCTCGCATTGACCTCATACCCATTCACTATTCCGCACACCACAGACCGTTAAAATATATCCATTACACCTGGACCCTCCTCACTAACATCCGTTAACCCCTTAATCCTGCACTATCCATTCCGTCCATGCTCACTACCCCTTTTAATAATTCACAGACATTTAATAACCCTCTTAGTGCACTATTACATTGACTATTGCGCTGTGCGTCGCTTATTGAAGAGAAGACTGAGACATACTATTGAGATATTGACTAATTTAGATTTAGAGTTTAGACTAGCGTGATTGGATAGCAAGTACACAAAGAAAAGTCGCAGTTGAAATGGAGAATAGCTTTCTGCGCTTTGAGTATGGATTTGAGCCTTTTATTATTTATTCAATGAGCTACTTTTGCCTTGAGTGTCACGTGGCGCATGATGAGCAGATTCTACCTATGTGAATATAAAGTATGTACTTTCTGCTTTTTGGGGAGCAGCATCTGAAGGCAATCAAAATGCCAAGTTTAACAGTCATTTTACAAAGTCAAGAGTATGTATTGAACATTCTCTATTGGAATCTTGAAGGTCATTTTTCCTGCTTAAGGGAATTAAGAAGTCCTTGTAGAAATAAATACAACATGAAGGCTGTGATCAGCTGGATTCTGTGTTGTACTATACTTCATAACCTACTCACTGACCACAAAGATCAATAGTTAGAGTTGTACGGAGATGAAGAAGTTGAAACACCACCCACTATATCCAACAATTCTATTTCTCAAACCACTGGCATACAGGAAAATATTCTTCCAATCACACTTGCACATTGGGATATTTAGCAATTTATTCTTAATATATTAAAAAAAATTTCAGCCTGGATATCCTCAGGACTGAGAAAAAAATACTTATAAATGATTTTAAACACATAAATTGTCAGCCAGGCTACTAGACTTATCCAGTAAAATAATTAATTATTTTACTGAGATGAAGCCACACCTTTTTAATTCCCATTATTAATTAATTATTTATATTTACTTATGTATTACTTACAATAAAATAACTAAGTACAATAAGTAAATTTAGTAATTATTTAAAGTTAATAAAAATGTACCTTATATTTTTACTCCCTAACACCGTGCTCAATAACAGGATGAAAAGGTGTAAAATTATACTAAAATACTAAAGAGTAAAAAAATTCAAATTTATTTATTAAGAAATTTAAAATTCTATTAATATAAAATTTTAATTCAAAATGTTTTACAATTAGTGTAAAAATTACAGAAAACTCTAAAACTATATCAAATAACGTGATACCTTTTATTGACACATTATTTTTGTCAAAGGGTCTGTTAGGTCTAGAAGGTTTTTAATGAAGGTCCAATGGCGGTGATAGGGGGTTTTTGAGATTTCAAAGTTTTAAGGTACATATATTTTATCTTTATTTGTTTTACTCATTTTAAAAAGGTAAAAAAATTATAAATAATATTATAATTAATGATTTAGAATTACGTGTTGTAAATACTAAGACCAATAAGAAATAGTAATAAATATTTTAGGTTTAGTAAATATTTTAAATAAAAATAAGTAAGTAATGAGTGATCAAAAACAACCAGAAAGGGAGGCCTTTTACAGGCAAAGGAGAGACAAAGTATGGAGTAAAAATCCTAAATACAGTAGTATGAGAGAAGAAAAGGAATATTCCAGAAAATTTTTTCAAATAATAAAGTTGTTCCAAAAAGAAGGTGTCAGAAAAGTATATTTACTGTATATGACAGAAGTAAATTAGTTTATTTAAAATTTACTGTAAATGTCAATTCTAAATAAGTAATTTGAATTTTTTGTATATATTTATTTTTATTTAAATATTAAATTTTTTTATTTTTTTATTTATTTTTATTTCTCTTAACCTGTCATTGAGCACGGTGTTAGAAAATAAAAATATAAGTGACATTTTAATATTAATTTTAATTATTTACTAACTTTAACTTTATTTAATTAGTTGATTTATTATAAGTAAATTTAATTTAAATATATTATAATTAATAAAAAAAATAATAAGGTGTGGCTTCATCCCAGTAAATTATTAATTATTTTACTGGGTAAGTCTAGCAGCCTGGCTGACACTCCCTTTAGAGTCTTGATGGACTTACATTCCTCAGTTTAAAGTCTTGGGGGACTAACAGAACTTTTGCATAAAAATTTTCACCTTTACTCATGCATGCATGCCCAAAGTCAACTTGTTGAACTTCAACATCCCTTGATATTCTACCCATCACTGATAAGAATTTTTTCTGCTTATCTCTTTCTTTTAATTCTTGTTCCACCACCGATCATGGTAAACCTTGGATACCCTGATTTTGACCCATCAACTCTTCCTTGCTTCACTTCTCCCAAGTACTATTCTTGTAAACAGTGCATCCAAATGTGAAGACCATGTACTTTCACTCTACCAACTCCAGAAGCCAGACTATACAACAGGGCTTGTAACTCTTGTAACTCAAAAAAGAAAAAATGTAATAGAGATGCCAACTATCCTCTACCTCTACTTTCACCTTCCCACAAATACATTTCTAGATCTTCTACTAGATCCCCAGATCTAGGAACTGCCTCTTCTTCTTTATCTTCAGCCCCTTCCAGAAACTCCAGGCGATCAATCCCCAGAACACTCTTCAAAATGCCATCTTTATCTTCCCAAAAATATGCTTTTATCTATGGAACTTCAGCTCCAAATTCTTCAAAATAAGCTCCTAGGCTTCTAGAATGGTTCCAGGTGTCCGGCCCACCTCACTAGAAAAAGAAAACTAGGCTCAAAGCTACCAAATTCAGCCAGAAAACAGCCACAATCATCCAATAAACAACAACACTTCTATGCAACAACCTCCTAGCTCTCCCAGAGAAATACAAACAACAATTTCAATGTCCAATAATTCCAAAACTTCCCAAAATTCTAGAAGACCTGCTGGAGCTCTCCAAGGAAGAATCAGAACTTCCAAAACTTCTCCAAGCCCAAAATTACCCTCTCCATCTAGAAGAAGAAACTACACCTCTCCTCTGCCTGCCAACTATTCTTCTGATATTTTATTTTCTTCAAGAAATTCATCCAGAAGATTACAGTAAGCCCCTAGATCACCTTCACTTTCCCCATCATACAACAAATTTGGTTCTCCAGCACCAGCAATCAATTCAACTGAGCAGGATATCAATAACAACAAAAACACCAACAACAACTCTCCTTCTCCAGCTAGGCCCCACGAGTAGTTCTGTCCCAGATCACTTTTTCAGAACCCAATGAAAGAAGATCAAGACAGCCCATATTCATCTCTGGCTAATCCTCCAACCACACACCCTTCTGTTCCTTCAGAAGTCCAAATCCCTATGGCTTAAAATTTTGACATGATTCCCATCTGTAAGTACCAAAATATTTCATCCAATTTCATCAACATAAAACATCTTCTGAGAAAACTTCTTCTTGTTTAGATGGCACCCCTCCTCCTGAAACTACTTTTGGATTTGACTAACTTCTTGAAACCTCTTTAAACCTGGATTATGAGGATATTAAGTATAACTTAAGCACCATTTTTTCAAACATGCTAAAGGCTTTTGCTATTCATGGACCATTGAATGAGTTTGAAAAATCCCTGAGAAAGAAACTTCAGGATGACCACTGGAAGATTTCAAGAATCATAAAGCACACCTTCCAAAATTCTATTCCAGCCTCTTCTGTTTCCTCCAACAAACTACCTTCCAAACCTGTTCCAGACCATTACAAACCATACCATCTTTCTAGCAGAATTCAATTTAAAGAACACAGTACATCCACCAACCCCAAAAAAAACCAAAAGTATCAACACCATCCTAACCAAACTCAAGAAGCTTCTTCTTTCAGAAATTAAATTATTGAAAACAGAAAAAAAATTTAATTAATAAATAAAGAAAATAGTTAATAATTAGCAATTGATTTTTTTACACAGATTACTACCTATAACTACTAAAATACTAAAAAAAACTTGAAAAGAGTTAAAGCCATAATTCCCTCCAAAAAAAATATGATAGTTGAGAAAATAAAATGAATAATAATAAAGAAAAATGGTATCCCCCAGCAAATTGATGAGCTGATCCCCTGATACCTTACCCACATCCAAGTGCACCTTGATGTGGATAAAACTTTAAATAACTTTTGAATAATTTTAACTTAAATAAAATATAAATAATAATGAAAATAAAAAATAAAAAATAAATAAAAGAAACTGATAAATAATAATAATAAATAATAATAATAAATAGAAAAATAGCATTGTACGGCCAATAGAGTAGCCGTTCCCCACCAATGCTTGCCCACATCCAGGTGACCCTGATGTGGTGACACCCTATAATTTTGATTTTTGTAATTTTCCACCTTATATATAATAAACTCCCTTAAAAAAACTTAAAAAAAAAGAAAATAAAAGAAAATAATCTAAAACCACATCCATAAACACATAACACAAAACAAAATAAATAAATAAAAATAAGAGAAATACAAGGTCAAGTCCAGTCCAAAAAACAATCAATGGGTGGGCATCCTTAAATACATAAGAATGATGGGATACCACCAGTGATCCATCACCATTCCAAAGAAACAAAAGACTAAAGAACTAGTCTTTTCCAGTTCAAAGTCACAGAAGAATAATAACCTGAATGAAAAAAACAGAACTATAATTCAATTAGGACAACAAAAGACATAAAACAGACTCTCTGGGTTAAATGTTATACAAAGCCGCCAGATCATCAGTTTCACCCAAACCTGCCATAATTAAATCTAGAAGCTCCCCAGGGTACCTTTTAAAAAACAAAAATCTAACACAATACCAAAACACCATCAATAATGAAGAGTCCAGAAGTTGAAGACCAAATACAAACCAATTTAAAGTCATAGAGGACTAAAAAATCTGTGAAAAGAAGCCAATACTAGGGCTCACCCAAATTAAGAGAAGGGGTTGGAAACAGACAATCTGGGGTAACTTTTGATAGAGCAGCCAGCCCATATGTTACCCCCACACTTTCCAAAATCAAATATAGAAGCTCCACCCTTGGGTACCTTCTAACAAATGAATTTTCCAACACCAAACTTGACCAGAAAAAAAAAACCAATAATTGTATAAATTTTCCCATGATCCATAAACCAAAATGATTATCATCCAAAAAAAAACACAGAACCATGATCCCAGTTCCAAAAAAAAGTAAGCATTTAACCTCTTTCTGGAGGTGAAAAAAACCAATTTTTCTTTTCTTTTCTTTTATCATTATTTATCTTTTTCCATTTTAGCAATTTATTTTTAAAATTTTATCATTTATTGATAATCTATATTTATTGCAAATCTTTTTGAAAGAACTTAAAAAGTAAAGAGACTGATAAATAAACCAAAAACAAGCAGACCAAATACATAAAAAATTGGATCCTGAAGAGCCGAAAACACAAAGAAAAGACCAAACAAGTATTTTATCCTCATTTTGGAGGATTCAGATTTTTGAAATCTCCTGGTTGAAACTAATAAGCTTGCCTTCAGGGCTAGAAAACCCTAAGCCCATCTTCCAACTCTAATATCCCATAATCAGACCTCCAGAAAAAATGCCCATCCTTCTCCATACATTGACTTTACCACTAATTTCAATCCCAGTTTCCAAAAACTCTGCATCCTTTGAGATTGAAGGAGAAGTCATCACAAATTTAATTTCTCTACAATGAGAATCCCAAATGACCTCCTCCATGTAATCGAGATTCAAATTATCAATAATTTCATCCTCCACCCTAAAAAAACCTTCTCCATTTGTGTGAAGTATCTGAGAATCCACTGACTCTAACTCAAAATCATCCATCACAAATTTTTTCTGAAATTTCAAAAATTCCTCCAAAATAGGACCCAGAACACTAAAAGAATAATCTTCCCCCAAGCAACCATCTCCTTATCTTGAGGGAGCCAGATTGGAATTATATTCTTCCAACAGACATACATCCAGAACATTATCTTTCTGAAAATCCAAACTTCCAATAGAGAGATCCTCACCACTACTTCTATTCTATGAAATTTAAATTACCAATTGAGAATCTTTTGTATGAATATCAAAATCATCCAGTGAAGAATTACTCTGAGAATCTAAAAATTCCTCCAGAATAGAATCCATAGCTTAAAAATAAAAATCCTCATCCAAGAATACATGATCTGCTCTTGAAGAAGCCACCTGAAAATAATATTCCTCTAGGAGAAATAGATCCAACACTGACTCTTGCTGGCCATCAAAAAATTCAACAGAAACATCCTTATCCAGAAGGCCTTTATCAGAACATAAAGAAATCATTTTATAATGAAAAATAAATTTTTCCTTCCCACAGAGCTCATCCACCTTGGAAAAAATACACTGATCATCTAGTGTGTACATATCCAAAACATCCTGTGAAGCACATTCTTGAGATCTTATGAAATATGGTGTTAAATAAATACCAATTCCTGAACCATCTCAGACATCATCATCTTTCAGAGCAGGTGATTCCAAGATTTCCACTGTAGCTAAATCCTCAGCTACATCTTCCTAAAAATTTCCATCCATTAAATTTTTATTTTCATGCTCCACCTCTTTAGCAGCCATGTTTTCCAGATGTTCCCAGATAGCCTTCTTCAAAACATCCATAGCATGAATCCTACTTTTTCCATTTAGCAGTGCCTTCATCAGCCCAGAATTTGACAGAAATTCCTGAACCTACTTTCTGATCTCCAGACCCATTGCACTCCAGAATACACACTTGTCATTCAATTCATGAGAAGACATGCCATTATCCACCAGATAATCCAAAACCTCTTCAAATTCCTCCATAAATTCACCATACTGCACCAGAGAGGTTACACCAAAATCCATTTCCAATTTCCTAGAAGTCCAATAAATATCATACATTGAAAATACAGTGGGCCAATTCCTGATCATCTCCACCTTTAACTTCCCCCAATCCTGACTCTTTTATCCATCCATCCTAAGAACTTCCTTCACTACCTTTCTAACATCAATGAAGAATATTACCTGCTTCACCCTATCCAAATAAGTTGCTCCAGCCACATCAGAAGAAGCTTCAAAGATCCCCAAAAACAACCTTTCCTCCTCTTCAAAAAAGACCTTCCCTTTCCATGACTTGATCCAGACCATCCTAACTATAGCCAGTTACACCTCCAGACCTTCCACCACAGACAGCCTAGTTTTCCCCCAATAGCCACCAAAAATATCCTAAGTCCCCCAGTAGCCTTCAAAGCATAGGATAGACTAAAGCCAACAAAAGAGAAGACCCCTAGACCAACCATAGAGAGATACAGCACCAAAAAATCCAAAACCCACAAAAAGGTCTACCAAAGATATCCTTGACCAAAAGAAAATCCACCAAAGAAGAGAGTCCAAAAGTAAAAGAGATTCCAAAAGCTAGAAAATCCTCTCCCCATTTCGGGTTCAAGAAATTTAGACAATCCTATAGTACTAGCTATAGGCCTTGACCAAAGTAGTTGGAGAAAAAGCAGAGAGAAAATCCCCTGTCCCTTTAAGAAATACCAGGAGAGATTAATTTGATATATCCAATTGAAGACTGTTACAATAACCCTTCCAGCACACTTCTTTACTGCTTAAAAAGTCATGTAAGTACCCTAAGTAGACCAAAGACCAAAGAAAACCTGAAATGCAGAAAGATCTACACCAGAAAATCAAAACACTGTGCACTTGTTGCACAGAAAACAGCAATAATACTTTATGCAGGTTGCAAAGCCATGCCAGAGAAAAAAGTTTCTAGAGTTGATTTGAATGAAGAACTAACTTTGAAAAAAACCCAGCCAATTGTGGCTAAAAAACACTGAGAACATAGTAAGAAACATTTATCTAATTACCAGATGGTTGTATGATAATTAAAGTAGCCCCAAACTGTCTTATTCAGTATGTACACACATACCACCATCTAAAAATCTATGCTACAACAGCTAATTTGGCGCTTCTGCCAGACAAATTGCATAAAAAGACCTCTAGAAGTGCTCCTCAGCATGCTACAGCTGAGGTGGGCAGGCCCCTTGAATCCAGAAAACCACTAAAAACAACTAAAAAACCAGAAAACAACAGAATCACCTTAAACCATAAAATATGCTAAAAAAACAGGAGATAAAACATAGAGAAAAACTAGGGCTATCTAGTTTTAATTTACACTTAACCCTAAGACTTAAGGTTAGCCTAAAAAATGTGAAAAACAAAATTAAACAGTTATAATAAAAATTTAAAAGTAACCAAAAGTGCCCTTAAAACTTAGAATATAAAAAGATCATCGCAACACAAAATATAGAGAAAATCCAGGGCTATCCAATGATGATAGCCTTGTCCCTGTAGCTCCAATATTTAGCCCATGAGTTCAGAAAAACACTATAAGCAGAAACCAATGCCATTTGAGACATCACCAAACCATACCAAACTACACAACAAAGACCCAAGCCAATGTTGGATGACCACGCTGCCATAAATGAAAGAGTTAATTTTAAGTAGTTTACATGATGACATCTTAGATAGTTATTTTAATTTTAACAAAATATTAACTAGAGTTAAAAACACAGCCTGGTGGATAAATATGAAAGAGGAAGTACAAAAATATGTTGAAACATGTGACTCTTGTCAAAAATCTAAAAGATTAACTGGTAAGAGAGCTGGGTTATTTCAAAAAATAGAGCAGCAAAAAGTTCCATGGGAAACTATAAACATGGACTTTGTAACTAGCTTTCCATCAGTAGGAAAAGAAAACTTCAATTCTTGCTGGGTAATTTTGAATAGACTTACAAAAATGTGTAAATTTATTCCTACCCATAAAGAGGTATCTGAAAAAGACTTGGAATTGATATGGTGAACTCAAATGATGAATAATTCTGGGTTCCCCAAAGCCATATTCTCTGACAGGGACCCTAAATTTAATTTGGAATTCTGGACATCTTTTATGGAAGTATCAGTTTTTCAATTAAAATTGTCTACAGTACCCCATCCACAAACTGATGGGCTGGCTGAGCAAATGATACAGAATCTGGAAGATATGATCAGAAGATATTGTGCCTTTTGATTAGAATAAAAGACAATGTTAAACTCACACATGACTTAATAGCAATATTTCCTGTCCTTGAATTTACTTATAATAGCACAACTCATTCTGTAACAGAGAAAAAACCATTCAAACTTTGGATGAGATATGTACCAAATAACCCAATAAATAATATAAAAAAATTACCAAGGTTAGACATACACCCTGGTACTAAATCTTTTATTCATATGCAACAAATGTGTAGAAAGAATTCAGAGGAACTAATTCAAAAAGCATTTTAATATGAAAAGAAAAGGTGGGATAAATCTCATAAAGAGTTTAAATTCAAAAAAGCAGATGAAGTCCTGATTTCAACACTACAATTTATCTTACAAGATAATTTTAAATTAAAATATCATTTTGTAGGACCTTTTGTAGTCAATTAAGTGGTTGGTAATAATTCTGTGGAAGTCATATTATATGCCCCATATGATAGGAAACATTCATTTCTCTCTATCTCATTATTAAAACCTTACCATGCAAATTATCCTGGATTGTTTCAAAAAAGAAGAGGAAGGCCTAAAAAGAAACCTGAAGAGCTTGTGAAAAAATCAGAGATTGAGAAAATACTCAAGAAAATGATCTTTACTAAAGGGAAAGGAACTGAGTATTTATTAAGATATAAGGGAAAATTAAATGAATTGTATAAGTGGATACCTGAAAAGGAAATTTCAAATCTATCCTCCCTTAAAAAATTTAAACAGAAATAAAACTCTGTTCAACCAGCTGAGGGGTTAGAGACTAGTACTCATAGTATCTTATTATTTTTTATTTCTTTAAAGAGTTAATCTTTAATGCTACAGATTTTCTGAATACCTGAAAAATAAAAATAAAAAAATGTATAACTTATAATTTTTTATTGTTTTTTTTTGGGTAGGAAAGTGTCAGTCCGGATATTACCAGCACTGATTGAAAGGTACTTATAGATTGTTTTAAAGAAATTTATTATAAATGGGAAAAATAAATAAAGGTACACATGTTTTATACATAAGTGAAATTTATTCTAAAATACAATATATGCCACTATAAAACCTTATATACACGCATATATCCACCTTTTATAAGTCTTATTTACTTAACATTAAGTTTTAATATTCCATGGTAATATTAAGAAACTTATAAATAAGGCTACATAATTTCTAAAAATACTTAAAGCTGTTATTTTCATTGTTTTATGTGAAAAATAAGAGATGTGCTTTAAATCACTTAAAAGTTTAGTATATGTGCTATAAATTTAATAATATTATAAATGTGCCTTTAAAGATAAATTTTTCTTAATTTGGAACATTTATTTGGCTACTAAAATGCAAAAAATGAACACTTTTAAATTTGGTGTTTTTTATTCCAGAAATGGCTTCTGTGTAATGGCCACATACTGCCTGCATTTTTCCCACGTTAATAGCTTCATTTTTAGCAAAGTTAGATTTTTCACACTATAATTAACCCACATTATACACTCACTATGGTGAAGCACACTAAGATAGGTAACGGATGCTGATTTTGTGTACTAATTTAATTATAAGTGCATTGAACTTATTATATTCACTAATTTCATTTATAATTTCAGTTTGGCTCCAAAAATTCACTATCATGCTTAAATTTGTCAAAGTTAGTCAAGGATTTAACTCTGCAAGTGTCTTCCAAGAACTGAATTCAGTTACCCCACATCTCACATCCTTTTTTGGGTCTCTCAGTGGTTTCTCAGTCAACTTCAGTCATTTCTGTATGGGAATTTCACATAGTAATTTGGAATAATTAGCCCTTTCATTTCTACTGTAAATTCCCCTTAATATTTTGTAATATTAAGTGTTATTCTTTCTTTATTTAGTCTTTTATTTTAAGGTATCACACACTTACACTCTCTTTTTTGCTTATTCTTTTATTTTGATGGATTATCCCTTTTACTCCAGAATTTCAGCTGAATGAGGCATCATTGGCAGTGTATAGGACTGGTATATCAGGGGGATACATGGGAGAATTATTGGGTATGAAAGGAGGGGGTTTCCGTCTTATTTTCTACATTCATAATCATTGCAACTTTAATATATAACCATTACAATTACAATACATATTAATAGTACTTCAAAAGTCTTTGAATAGTATCTGAATAACTACATCTATTGTTATACCAACTATAAAATTGTAAACCATTTATAATTAGTGATATTAAAACTACTGAGACCTTTATATTGAGTTATATTTTAATACTTATTAGATTTTTACTACAGTATTCATATAGGACCATTAAAAACTTCTATACAACTGACTATTCAAGTCATTCACATTTTTGTACTTGAACTCAGCCTGATAATTCTTAAAAGATAAAGAGAAACCATCATCAAAAGTAGTTAAAATAGGATTTTCAGATGATTTTCTATCATATTTTATTGTTTCCTCATTAATATCACTCTAACCTAAGTAAATTTTATCAGTATTTGAACCAATTAATTTATCTGGAGGAGTACTTACCAGGATTTTAGAGGCATGTTTCCTTTTGCCTTTTTTTTCCTTTTAGGGATGGTGATGGCTCACTGGTGTAGTAGGAGGTCTTGAAGGACCTGGCTGGGGATTCTGGTTTTGACTTACTTGATTCTGGTTTTGCATCCTGTCCCAGTTTGAGATTATCCAGTCCCACTTCTATTTTTTGACTGTTACCATGTCTGAGCTTTGGGAATCTTTTAGATGGGTAGAGTGGTTTGATGGTGTGGTTAGAGCCTGATTGTTCTGGTTGTTGAAAAAAATTTCACATTAATTGATAATTTTTGTGATTTTTTCCTCTATAATCTCCACTTTTTCTTTAAGCTTCATCCAACCATGCCTGTGATTGTCTACTATTGAGCAGAGATTGATGATTTTTTCCTGGTCTGACATCTTTTTTATTTTCAGTCCTGGTGGTGTGATCTTCAAACATTGACAGAGGCCTTTATTGGTCTTTTTGGCGCTATTTATGTATGTCTTAATTGACATTGGTTGAAGGATTAGGTTTTTTTTTTTATTTTATTCAGTGAATTTTGGGATTATGTGAAGGTGGGTACTACCATTGGATAGCCCCAGTTTTTCTCTATATTTTATGTGCTGATGATATTGGGTTGATAGGGGTGATCCTTAGGTCTTCTCTTATTGCAGCAGGAAGGGCCACAAGTCCAATGATTGTTGGGCACTGAATGGGGATGTGTCTGAAGGGAAGGTGGAATTTGATGGGAAAGTGTTCAAAATCCCAGATGGCTCTTTTGTGAAGCCTAATGATGGTCAGGCTCCAGTGGACTTGGTGAGTAGACATAATTCCAACTCAAGGAGGAGAAGTTTTGAAGAGTTGCCTAATGAGGCTTTTTCTTCTGGTAAAGGTGGAGATGATGGCAAGGGCACAAAAAAGAAGGCTGATAGAGTCTCATTTACACCTTCCTTTAGTGGTTTGGAGTTTTATTCTTGTGGTGGAAAGTCAAGTGGGGATTTCCTGGTTGTTATTTATGATTTGGAAGCAGGTGATAATAATGAAGAGAGATAAAGTTAGATAAATAAGGACTTAAGGACAATGTAAAATGGAAAGAGTGGGACAAGGGAGGACAGAGGACAACAGAGGAAAAAAAATAAAGTGAAATAAAGAGAACAAAGATTGTTACCTGATAATAATGAAGAGAGATAAAGTTAGATAAATAAGGACTTAAGGACAATTGACAATAGACAATTGACAGAGTGGGACAAGGGAGGACAGAGGATGACAGAGGACAAAAGATAAAGTGAAATAAAAGAGAACAAAGACTAAGAGAAAGAAAAAGATGAGCAATGAGAAAGTGTTGAGCAGTAAAAAGGAAGGAGTGAATTTCATTGCAGTTGTAAAGCACCTACTTTTTACCTGATAATAATGAAGAGAGATAAAGTTAGATAAATAAGGACTTAAGGACAATGGAAAATTGACAGAGTGGGACAAGGAAGGACAGAGGAGGAAAGAGGAAAAAGGATAATTTGAAATAAAAGAGAACAAAGACTGATATAAAGAAAAAGATGATCAACGGGAAAGTGGTGAGCAGTAAAAAGGAAGGAGTGAATGCCGACTCAGGATTGAGCCGTCATTCTTAAATGTACTCAATTTATGGTATGCATATAAATGGTGATAAACAGTAATGCTTTAAGAATGACAGAAATATATATATATATATATATGTAAATAACTTAAAGTATGAAATAACGGTATTCTGATAGTATCTCAACAGCAGGAAAGGTGGGAAGGCCTAAGAGAAGTGCTCAGGCCCAATCAATGTCTAAGGCTTCAAAGGTGGATCCTCAGCTGAGTGCAGCTAGGAAGAAGTACAGCAAAGAGGAGCTGTATAAGATTCAGAAGGGCATAGCTGATATGGGCCCCTCTAGGTTTGGAGCATTGGACATGAATGGTGAGCCAATGCTTATGGATGTTGATTCTGACTTTGAGGAAGATGTCCCTTTGGCTTAATTTCCAATGCCTGCTGGATTTAGAGGTTCTGGTGAGGGATCTGATTTGATTCCTGTTGATGGTAAATCTGTTGGTGGTTCTGGTCAACAGGAATCTTCTATTTCCAAGGTAGTGAAGTAAAGAGCTCAATTTGAGAGGCCAGTGGTTTCTGGTCAAGTTAATTTTATGGACTTTATCCTGGAAATGATGAATCAGGGTCATATTTCCCTTACTTATGGGGAGCTGCATGCTATCAGTCCTGGGTTGGCTGATAGGCAGAAATATTTTTTGACCAGGAGAAGGGGTTTTTCTGGGGAGGTAGAATACATTTGTATTTCTTCTGAAAAATTTGGTGAGGGGTTGAAAATTCATTTTTCTGCACCTCTGGGTTATGTCAATGTCACTCTGAATGGCCGGAGGCTAGGGCATTGGTGGATTCAGGTTCTAAGATTAACTTTATATCTTTGTTTTAGGATACTCATCTGGGCCTCCTGATCAAAATAGGTATTGGTGGGCATGTCACTAAATTTATTGGAGAATCTGAGTTTTTGAAGTTGGATGTTGGTGGAGCCTCAGGGAAGGTTCATTTTGATATTTCCAAAGGAACAGTAAAAGTTTTTTTGGGTGAGCCATTCTTGATGGATTTTCATGCAAGAATTGGCTATCAATTTGATTTGGGAATAAGATTATAGTTTACTGGTGAAGATGAAAGGAGGCTTCTTATGAGGATATCATCCCCTGGAGAGGTTGGTTGGGAGACCAGGCCTGGTTTGTCTTCAATGTGCCAGTGCATAGATTTTTGTAGGAGAAGAAGAGAAGTGGGTGCTGCCTCTGTTTTTTTGTAGTGTGTCTCAGGCTCTAGTTGGAGCCTGTCTTTTTTTAGAGTGATGAGGGCTGGTCACCCAAGTGCTACAACCTCTCCCCAACATGAGGAGATCCCAGGTTGTAGTAGATCAGCTCCCTTGGAGATATACCAAGTGAATTTTCATCTTTCTCTTTTTAACGCTTCTATTCTCTGAAATTATTCTTCAAGTTTTTTATCAAGTATCTGTTCTCTCTCAAGAATCTCAATAATTTTCAATTCAAGTTCAAATAAGAAGATTGGCTATATATCTTTATTGAAAGATATGTTGAAAAGCTGTGGATTGGTGAGATTGGGGTCTAAAAGTAAGTCCTCCCAATTGTGCACTGCTAGGGTTTCTTCTACACCTTTTAAAAACATTACCTTGGCCACGCTTTTGAGCATTGGGGAAACCCCTCGTTATTTTTGTTGAATAGAAGAATACTCAATAAAAGAAAATAAAAATTTCAAGATAACTGAAGAAAATCAAGAAAAAAATCTGAAGATAATTAAGAAAGTAGACAAGAATTATTTTTTTGAAGATCATCAAGATCAATTTTTGGGCCTCCAGCATGAGATTAAACTGCAGAAAAGTTTGAAGTAAGAGAATCATCAAGATCAATTTTCGGGGCCTCCAGAATTAGGATAAACTGCACAATTTTAGAAGATGTAATTCTGCAGATGAATCAAGATTTGAAGATTTAGAAGATGGAAGTGAGAATGAAGATATGGGATTGTCAAAAAGTTTTGTAGTGGTGAGATTGGGGGATAAAAGTAGGTCCTCCCAATTGTGCACGGCTATGGTTTCTTCTACACCTTTCAAAAACATTACCTTGCCCAAACATGTGATAAATGGTGAAACCCTTGGTTTTTGTTCTAGGTCTGCTGGTGAGATGTCCTGAAAATCCCTCAAGTGGAAGATGGAGCTGCAAAGTATAAGAAGGTAGCAAGAAGATTAGGCCTGTCAATAAGCCTATGCCTGTAGGTTTGAATCCTCCTTTGAAGAGACCTCCTTTGTCAAGAGATCTGTACTGTACTCCTATGATGAAGAATCCTAATGATTTTGTGGAAACTGCTAGAGGTACTGTGAAAAGGTTAAAAGTTGTTAATTTTGGTCCTGATGGCTGGTTGTCTGATGAGGAAAAGAAGTTGTTGTTGCACATTATTGCACTGAGGGAGGAAGTGGTGGTATTTTTTGAAGAGGAAAGTGATGTGTTGAAAAACTCTTATGGGGAACGTTACTTAATTCCTGTGGTTTGTCATGAGCCTTTGCAAATCAAACCTATTCCAATTCCAGCTGCTATAAGGGATGAATTTGTAGTGATTCTTAGGGGAAGAGTCGGGACTGTTTTATACAAAAAATCATCATCTAGTTACTCAAGTCTTGTTTTCTGTGTAAAAAAGCAGAATGGGAAGCTGAGGGTGGTGCATGAGCTTAGAGGCTTGAATAGAGTCACTATCAAGGATGCTGGTATGCCGCCAAGTGCAGAGGACTTTGTGGAAGCTTTTTCTGGAAGGGTGTGTTATGGTTTGGATGATATTATGGGTGGTTATTATGAAAGGGAACTTCAAACGTATTCACATCCACTTACAGCTTTTGAGACTCCTTTGGGAAGTTTTCAGCTCACTAGGTTGCCTCAAGGAGCAACTAATTTAGTAGCAGCATATCAAGCACAAATGGCTTTGATTTTACAGAATTAGGTTCCTACTCATGCTGGTATTTTTATTGATGATTGTGGAATTAAAGGACCATGCACTTATTATTGGATTGAGGTTCTGAAGGAGAAACCAATGTAGGTAGACTCTTACAGTCGCCTTGCTGTAAGCAGAATCTGAAGGAGTTGGATAAACCGTAGAAAACCCTGTAACCACGGAAAATCTGGGGGTGAACTGCTAGCAATCCCCTCTCTTTGAAATACAGAGTGTCTCTTATTATTCCAGGGTTATTCTCACTTTATAACAATATACAAAATTGTATTGGAAGTACATTTATTCTCAGATTGATTATAGACAGAATATCAACTGATTCAAAATTATGAACAAGCTGATCCTCCAGAACTTGATTTTGGTCCTCTGTTGAGAACAAATTGAACACAAATTGATCTAACCTAAGCTTATGCATATATAATAATTTAGGATACTTGCTCTGTTAAATTTGATAATAAAATAAAATATTGATGAATTATATAAAAAATAATTATTATGTAATATATTAATTATAAATTTAGGTATCATAGGAGGGTACTTAATAGAACTTAATTATACTATGTGACACCTTAATACTGTATCACACAGTTTGAAGAATTTAAAAATAAATGTGTCATGATGGGCAATGAAATTGCTTGGACAGACACTTTCAAAATTAATACTGACCATAATACACAAATAAGAAACCTTGGAATCTATCCAATATAAGATTTTCCTTCTGATAAATGGATTTTTCTAAGCTACTCCCTGTTAAAAAGTGTCCTTGTGAGGTTTGTCTGACCTTCAGGGGGATAATTTGGTCACATCAAACTACTTCTATTTCCATGATTGACTAAAATATCATCCTCATTTCCATCTAAAGAGTTGATCTCATCTGACTGTGGCTGATCAAAGGGGTCCACCACAAGTTTAGCCAAAATTTTGGTGAACACTTTTTTGATGGATAGTGACTAACCAATGCTTTCCAAAATTGTCCACCTGAAGTTAGGATAAACTTCAGGAGGATAAATTTATTGTGAATACTGAATTAACTGAAGAATACTTTTACCCTAGCTACTCTGCATCATAAAAGTGTCCAACTGAGGTTTAGCCATAATTCAGGCAGACAATTTTGGAAAGGCACAGTCTGATGGGATTAATATCTATATATGGCAATAAGTATGATTTTTTATCAACATGGAACTATGATTAATTTAATATGGCCAAAGTGTCCACTTGAAGTTTGGCCAAAATACAGGTGGAAATTTTTATGAGGATTACTTGATTAAATGAAGAAGACTTGCAATTACTTCCATCATAAAATTTTCAAACTTAAGCTTATCAAAAATTGTGGTGACACTTTTGACAGATCCAGTCATATGGGATCAACTCTCTATATGGCAATGAGAATCAATTTTTAGTCAATCATGGCATTAGAAGTAATTTGATATGGACAGACTTTCCACCTGATTTTTGGCCAAAAATAAGTTGGAAATGTTTATGAGGAATACTAGATTAACTAAAGATGTCTTTCACCCTACTACTTTCCATCATAAAAGTGTCCACCAGAAGAATTCTCAAGCTTGTGTTTGACACCTTTGAACTGGTCTGGAAATATGGGATCAATTCTACATATGGAAATGAGGATGTAATTTGGTCAATCATGGTACTAGAAGTAATTTGATATAGACAAAGTGTCCAACTAAATATTGGAAAAAAATCAGTTGAAAACTTCATTTAGTTTTCAAAAAATCAAATCAAGTACAATTTTATTCCTGATGGTGCCCATTTTATCCAACACCTCTTCTGAGCCTTTAAAGTAGGCATTTAGCTTGAATTTTTAATTTCATATAAAATCCCTTCTATTCAACCTATTTCTTTTTACCCCTTTTTTTTCTTTTAGATATCAATTAATTTTATGTAAAACAAATCATTTTCATAACTTTTTACCTGTATTTAATAAAATTATTAAAGTTTTAACATCACCCTGTAAGCATTTGGAACATGTTTTTTTTGCTATACTAATAAAAATAATAATATACTGGTGACAAAAAATTGATCAAATGATAAAATATTAATAAAACAGAAAGATCAAATACCAGTGGATATATTTTAAGAAAATACCAGTTGCACTGAAGAAGAGCTGCACCCTAGATACCCACCATTGAAAAAGTTTCCAGCACAAGTTTGGCCAAACTTGTGCTTGACACTTCTGGTCAGGTGCAGTCATATGAGATCAATTCTCTCTATGGCAATGAAAAAAATTATTTGATAAAAAAATTCACTAGAAGTAGTTTTATATAGCCAAATTTTCTACCTAGAGTTCATCCAAACCACAGGTGCACAATTTTTTATCTTTAAAAAAAGAAAATTTAGTACAATTTATCCCTGATGGCTCTCATTTTCTTCAACACCTCTACTGGCCTTTGATAGTAGGAATATTACTTGGATTTCTTTTTTCATATTTGATCCCTTTAACTTAATTTTTTATTCCTCATATTGCTTTTGGATATCAATTAATAATTTTTAAAATAAATTATTTTCATATTTTTATACATTTATTTGATAATATTATAAATGGTGTAACAACACCTGGTATGCATTTGGCATATGAGTTTTTTCTATCCTTATAAAATTAATAATATAATGGTGACCAAAATTAATCAAATGATATTTATGAGTGAGGCACAAAGATAAAATACCAGTAGACATGTTTGTAAGAAATACTAGATTAACTGAGGAAAAATTCTACCCTAGCTACTCTCCATCATAAAAGTGTCCAGCACAAGTTTGGCCGAACTTGTGCTGGACACTTTAGGTCAGGTGCAGTCAGATGGGAGAAATTCTCTCTATGGAAATGAAGATAAATTTTTGATAAAAAATTACACTAGAAGTAGTTTGATATGGCAAAATTTTTATCCTGATGTTTTGGTAAAGCTCAAGTGGATTTTTTTTTATTTTTACAAAAAGGAAAATTTAGTGCAAGTTTAGCCCTGATTGTGCTAATTTGATTCAACATCTCTTTTTTCTGTTTGTGGCAGGAATTTAACTTAGATTTTAATTTTTATCTTTAATTTCTTTTATTTTACTTTATTCCCCTCACATTGCTTTTGGATAGAAGTTTATTTTTTGTAAAATAAATCATTTTCATATTTTTTTACCTTTATTTAATAACATTATAAAAGGTGTAACATCACCCAGTATTCATTTGGTACACAAGTTTTTACTATACTGATAATATTAATAATATAATGGTGACAAAAAATTAATCAATTGATAAATATGAGTGAGGCACAAAGATTGAATAACAGTGGACATGTTTATAAGAAATTCCAGATGATTTAAAATGCCTTTCACCCTGGCTTCTCTCCATGATAAAAGTGTTCAGCACAAGCTTGGCCAAACTTGTGCTGAACACTTTTGGTTGCATGCCGTCAGATGCAATCAATTCTTTTTATTTAAATGAGACTGAATGATGACTCCATCATTGCACTGAAAGTAGTTTTATATGGACAAATTGTCCCCCTTAAGTTTGTCTAATCCTAAGGTAGACAATTTTTTACTTTGGTAAAAATTAAATTTAATACATGTTAATCTATAATGGCGCCCATTTTTTCTGAAGCCTCTACTGGCTCATGATAGCAGAAATTATACTTAATATCTTTATTTCATGTTTGATCTCTTTAATTTTAATTTTACCCTTTTATTTATCCTTTAGCTTTTAAATGTCAATTTTATTTTGGTAAAACTGATAATTTTCACATTTTTTTACATTTATTATATAATATTATTAAAGTTGTAAAATCAGCCAGTGTATATTCAGTACACATTTTTTTGCTATACTAAAAACATTAATAATATAATGGTGACTAAAAAATAATCACCACACAATATGGGGGGCGGACTTGCTAGTGAGTCCGCAACCTTGGACCCAAACTCACAACAGATTGAACACACATTGAGCTATTGATAAAGGAACCATACAATCAGGAATGAACACCACTCAGCAGAACAGTTTTAGGTGGGTGTTCAAGTAGAGTTCAGTTTGGGTTCAGTATGAGTTCAGTCTGAGTTCCATCTGAGTTCCATCTCAGTTCAGGTTGAGGACTTGCTAGCAAGTCCACCCCCTATATTGCGTAGTGAATCAAATAATAAATATGGATGGCACAGAAAGATCATATACCCATAGACATTTTTAAAAGGAATACAATATTAACTGAAGAAGACTTGCACCCTAGTTACTCTCCATCATAAAAGAGTCCAACACAATTTCAGATGAGCTTGTGCTGGACACTTTTGGTTGCATGCAGTCAGATGGGATAAATTTACTCAATAGAAGCTAAAATGAATTTTTGCTCAATCATTTCACAAGAAGTAGTTTTATACTGCTATACTATCCTCCTGATTTTTTGGAAAACCTCAGGTGGACACTTTTATTAATTTTAAAAAAATGAAAATATATTCCAAATCTAGAACTGGTGGTCCAAATTTGGTCTGAAAACTCAAATTATATTTCATGGCAGAAATTATATTTAAATGTTTAATTTCATATTAAATCACTTTTATTTTACTTTTTTATTCCTCTTTTTGCTTTCAAATATCAATTTATTTATTGTAAAACTAATACTTTTCATATTTTTTTTACTTTTATTAAATAAGATTATTAAAGATGTAGCATCTCCCAGTATGCATTTGGCTTACAAGTTTTTTCAATACTAATAACATTAATAGTATAATGGTGAAAAACAATGAATCAAATGATAAATATGAATGACACAGAAAGATCATATACAAGTGGATTTGTTTATCAGGAATACCCGATTAACTGAAAAAGACCTGCACACTAGATACTCACCATCATAAAAGTGTCCAGCATAAGTTTGGCCAAACTTGTGCTGGACACTTTTGGTTGCATGCAGTCAGATGGGATAAATTTACTCTATGGAAATGAAAATGAAATTTTGCTCAATCATTGCACAATAAGTAGTTTGATATTGCCAAAATGTCCTCCTGATGATTTTTAAAAACTCATCAGGGTACTTTCTTTGGTTTAACAAAAAAGAGAATATAGTCCAAGTTTAGCCCCGGTGGTGCACATTTGATCTAACACCTCTACTTGTTATTGATAGTGGAGATTTTCCTTAGATTTTTTTTTCTTATTTTATCCCTTTTATTTTACTTTTTTATTGCTCATATTGCTTTGGATATCAATTTTTAATTTTTAAAATCAATAATTTTCATACTCTTATACCTTTATTTAATAATATATGATCAAAGGTGTAACACCAGCTGGTATGCATATTTCACACAAGTTATTACTATAGTAATAACATTAAGAAAATAATGATGACACAAAATTAATTAAATGGTAAATGTAAATGACACAGAAAGATCAAATACCAGTGGAGATGCTTATATGAAGTCCCTTTTGAGTTTAAGAAGATTTGCTGTATGCCTACTCTCAATTATAAAAGTGTCCAGCACAAGTTTGGCCAAAATTGTGCTGGACACTTTTGGTTACATGAAGTTTTATGAGATAAATTCTCTCTATGGCAATGAAAATGATATTTCACTCAATTATTGAAGTAAAGAATGTTTAATATTGTAAAATTGTCCCCTGGATGTCTGTCCAAACCTCAGGTCAAAATTTGTTAGCTATACATAAAAGTAAGTTTAGACCAAGTCTTGACCTAGGGGTCCCCAACTGTCCCAACACCACTTCTGGCTCTTGATAGTAAATATTTTACTTGTATTTTTTATTTTGTATTTGATCCCATTTATTTTCATTTTACTTTTCTATTACTCTTTTTAATTCTAATATCAATTTATTTTTTTAAAAACTAAACATATTCATATTTTTTTAACTTTATATAATAATATTATTAAAGATGTAACATTTCCAATTTTGCATTTGGCATGCAGGTTTTTGCTAAACTAGAAACATTAATGATATATATGGTGACAAAAAATTAATTATAAGATAAATATGAATGACTAATAAAGATAAAAAACCAATAGAAATGTGAAAAACAAAAAACTGATGTAGTGAGGAACACTTCCACCCTAGCTACTCTCCATCATAAAAGTGTCCAGCAAAAGTTCCGCTGAACTTGTGCTTGACACTTTTGTTCAGGTGCAGTCAGATGGGATCATTGGAAAGTCCTTCAAGACTTTAAACTGATCTTTAAATTACGGGCTCAAGATTTGTTGATGTCCATCAAGACTTTAAACTGAAAATTCTGTTAGTCCTCCAAGACTTAAAACTGGCTGGTTGTTAAAGATTTATTCAAGAATTTAATTTTACTACTGTGGATCTAGTAGTCCTCCAAGACTTTAAACTGGCTGGTTTCAAGATTTTGTCAAGTAGTAGTCCATCAAGTCTCTAAACTGAACACTGTGTTAGTCCCCCAAGACTTTAAACTGAGGATTGTTAATGGTGTAGTCCCCCAAGACTATAAACTGAGGAATGGGAGGCAGTGTGATGTGGAAGTGTAAAGGCAGAAGGATCCAAGGGGGAACTTCTGAATTTTTTAAAGGCAAGTTTGGGGGTTACTGATGGGCTGGCAGCTCTATATACAGTTACCCCAGAAAGTTAGTTACTTCTCTAAATCTTTTTCTGGTTGATCTCTGGTTCTGGGTTCTATGATTCAGGTTTTTTCAGTCCCCCAAGACTATAAACTGAGGGCTGTTAGTCCCCCAAGACTTTAAACTGAGGGCTGTTAGTCCCCCAAGACTTTAAACTGAGGGTTGTGAGTCCCCCAAGACTATAAAATGAGGAAATATTTATGCTGGTAGAAGGTTATAGTCAGGAAGACTTGTCAACTGGATATCACTTTTCATTGTTGGAAGCTGGTACAGCCAGAGTTGAAATTCAGAAACAGAACAAAGAGATTATTTTCACAGAGATAAATTTAATTTAAAAGCATGGTGCAAGAGAATTTTTAAAGAAGAAGCTTGGATTGCTGGTTCAGAAGTTCACTTAGGATGCAATAAGATCTGGTGGAAGAGAGAAATGGGCTGTTTGTAAAGATTCTGAAGAGGTGTTTTAACATGGTTTTTGGCAAAGGAAGAATGGGGACATTCTTTATTGGAGGGAGGATGTGGTGATCCAAACATGGGTAGGCCTTTGAAGTGCATATTTGGGGGTATTTGGTATGTAGGGTGTTATTGGGGTTATGGTGTTATTAGTGTTTTTTTTCATCTTTAGGTGATATTTAGTAGTTTTTATGGAGGCTTAAGATTGGGTCACTTATTATGTCTCAGCTTAATGTCCTTTCTTTTCTCTTCATTTTGGTATCCCTTATGGGTGGTTACCAGGCTTTATAGGGTAGTTATGGTGTTGTTATTGGTATTTATTGGATGTTTATTGCTTAGTGGTGCTTATGTAGGCTTAAGCTAGGGTCACTTATAATGTCTCAGCTTATTGTCCTTCATTTTCTTTACATTTTGGTATGTCTTATGTGTGTTTACCTTCTTTATTAGTGAAGTTATGGGTTTTTAGGGTTTTTATTGGTTGTATGGGTGTTTTAGGGCCTAGAAGGGGACCGCCTGCCTCCAAGCAGCCTGCCCGCCTGGGCCCTGGGGAGGCGCTAAAATGCATTTTTATGCATGAAAAAGGCTGGGAAAGCTGGATTTTGGGTGGGGAATTGGTCAGGGTGGTCTGTGCACTAGCTGTATGATGCGTGTGTGTGAAGAATTTTAGGGGATCATCTTATCTCTTTATATCATCGCCTCTCTGTTCCTCACTGTCTCATTGGCTTGTGTTTTGTTGGAATATATTACTGTTCATTTCAACTCTTTCTGGTAGTCTGTCTGGGACTATTATCTTCACTTTTAAAGGGGTCAAGAGTGTTTAATTAGAGGGTCTAGCAAATAGATCTCCAATTTGCTGCAACAGGTAAATCTCACTTGTTTTTATTAAGGGACAGGGGATTTTCTCTCTGGTTTTTCTCCAAATCCCTTGGTCAAAGCCTATAGCTAGTACTATAGGATTGTCTAAAATGTTAATAATATAATGATGACAAAAAGTTAATCAAATGGTAAATTTAAATGACACAGAAAGATCAAATACCAGTGGAGATGCTTGTAAGAAATCTTTTTTGAGTTTAAGAAGATTTGCTGTATGCCTACTCTCAATTATAAAAGTGTCCAGCACAAGTTTGGCCAAACTTGTGCTGGACACTTTTGGTTACATGAAGTTATATGAGATAAATTCTCTCTATGGCAATGAAAATGATATTTCACTCAATTATTGAAGTAAAGAATGTTTAATATTGTAAAATTGTCCCCTGGAAGTCTGTCCAAACCTCAGGTCAAAATTTGTTAGCTATACATAAAAGTAAGTTTAGACCAAGTCTTGACCTAGGGGTCCCCAACTGTCCCAACACCACTTCTGGCTCTTGATAGTAAATATTTTACTTGTATTTTTTATTTTGTATTTGATCCCATTGATTTTCATTTTACTTTTCTATTACTCTTTTTAATTTTAAATATCAATTTATTTTTTTAAAAACTAAACATATTCATATTTTTTTAACTTTATAAAATAATATTATTAAAGATGTAACATTGCCAATTTTGCATTTGGCATGCAGGTTTTTGCTAAACTAGAAACATTAATGATATATATGGTGACAAAAAATTAATTATAAGATAAATATGAATGACAAAGTTGCACTGAAGAAGACCTGCACCCTAGCTACTCTCCATCATAAAAGTGTCCAGCACAAGTTTGGCCAAACTTGTGCTGGACGCTTTTGGTCAGGTGCAGTCAGATGGGATGAATTCTCTCTATGGCAATAAAAAAAATTATTTGATTAGAAACTTCACTAGATGTAGTTTGATATAGCTGAATTGTCCACCTAGAGTTCATCCAAACTACAGGTACACAATTTTTTATCTTTAAAAAACAGTCAATTTAGTACAATTTATCCCTGATGGCTCTCATTTGCTTCAACATCTCTACTTGCCTTTGATGTTTGGAATAATACTTGGATTTCTTTTTTCATATTTTATCTCTTTAACTTATTTTTTTATTCCTCATATTGCTTTTGGATATCAATTAATAATTTTGAAAATAAATTATTTTAATATTTTTATACATTTATTTAATAATATTATAAAAGGTGTAACATCACTCAGTATGCATTTGAAACACAATTTTTTGCTATACTTATAAAATTAATAATATAATTAAGATAAATAAATAATTAAACAATATATATGAGTGAGTAACAAAGATAAAATACCAGTAGACATGTTTGTAAGAAATACCAGATGAACTGAAGAAAAATTCTGCCCCAGCCACTCTCCATCATAGAAGTGTCCAGCACAAGTTCAGCCAAACTTGTGCTGGACACTTTTGGTCATGTGTACTCAGACGGGATCGATTCTCTGTATGGCAACAAAAATTTTTTTTATCAAATTTCACTAGAAGTAATTTGGTTTAGCTGAATCATTCACACGCTGTTCTGCCCAATATCAGGTGTATAATTTTTTATCTTTAAAGAAAAGTTCACTTATTAAAATTAATCCCTGATGGCTCTCATTTGCTTTAACACCTCTACTGGCTCTTGATAGCAGGAATTTTACTAATATTTTTATCATATTTGAACTCTTTGACTTTTATTTTACTCTTTTATTCCTCTTTTTACTTTTAAATTTCTATTTAAT
Organism: Hemileia vastatrix; assembly: GCA_030280995.1. Taxonomy (NCBI): domain Eukaryota; kingdom Fungi; phylum Basidiomycota; class Pucciniomycetes; order Pucciniales; family Zaghouaniaceae; genus Hemileia; species Hemileia vastatrix. The sequence goes on from JASXTE010000009.1 coordinate 6,194,143, forward strand.
TTTTGTAAAACTAATCATTTCCATATTTATTTACGTCTATTTTAAAAAATTAGTGAAGGTATAACTTCACCTGGTATGCATTTAGCACACAAGTTTTTGCTATACTAATAACATTAAAAAATAATGGTGATAAAATATAAATTGGATGATAAATATGAATGATACAGACTGATAAAATACCAGTAGACATGTTTATTAGAAATACAAGATGAAGGAACTGAAGAAAAATTCCACCCAAGCTACTCTACATCATAAAAGTGTCCAGCACAAGTTTGGCCGAACTTGTGCTAGAAACTTTTGGTCACGTGCAGTCAGATGGGATCAATTCTCTTTATGGCAACAAAAAAACATTTTTTTATCAATCTTCACTACAAGTAGTTTTTTTTAGCTGAATCATCCACCTGTCGTTCTTCCCGACCTCAGGTGTATAATTTTTTATCTTTAAAAAAAAGGTCACTTATTACAATTTAGCCCTGATGGCTCCCATTTGTTTCAAAACTTCTACTGGCTCTTGAGAACAAGAATTTTACAAGTATTTTGTTTTTCATAATTGATCTCTTTAAGATTAATTTTACTTTTTAATTTCTCTTTTTCTTTTTAATATCTATTTAAATTATTGTAAAGCTAATCATTTTCATATTTTTTTACTTTTATTTCATAATATTATAAAAGATGTAACATCACCTGGTATGCATTTGGCACATGAGTTTTTTCTATACTTATAATATTAATATTATAATTGTTGATCAGTCGTCTAGAAGAGAGGAAGAAAAATGGGAAGAAGTAGAAGAGGAGAAGGAGGAAAGGATTATGGGTAATAAAAGAAATAAAAATTATAAAAATTATTTAATTTATTGAGGAGAATCAACGACGTTTTTCTTGAGAGGTGACAAAAGTGAGGTTCTTATTAAATAATAATATTATTCTAATGTAAGGGCTATGCGTGGCAGACACTGTGATTCCCATAAGACTTAAAGCAACCTTTCAATTGTTATATAGAATTTTAATTAGAATTTTATTACTAATAAAAAGAATATAAACGTAATGTAAAAGTGTATTTAATTTGTTGAGTGTATAGTAAGTGATGCTTCTACAGGGGATTATCCAAGGCCCTTTTATAGGCAATGGGTCCTCTGAAGCGCTAAAAATGACTATATACAAAAGAGTAATGAAGTAAAACAAGAAGATAAAAGAAGACATTTGTAACATAGTAATTAAGAGAAAAATATACAAAAAATAATAAGTATCCCAATTAAGAATGTAAAATTCCCATCCCAAATTTCCCAAATCAGTTAAAATAAAATAATAAGTAACTAAACAACCATGTGATCTAAGAACTATGGGAAAAACAAATCAAAACAAGTATTACAATCCGTTTTCAGCATTTCTAAGTGAAACAAATAACATGTTTTGACGCAACAAGGTATGTAATCAGTTTAATTCAGCGTAAATTTATATTATTTAATTGTTCTCACTTATGTAATTAAATACTAGTATAACTGAAACAATCAATTAATTTAATTTGAGAAATTATAATACTATTTTATAAAATAAGTATTATAATTTATTTAATTTTCTTCCTGACACAATTAAGGGTCAAAAGAAGCGCCATTAATTATTGTTTAATACTATATGAAAGATGTTATTTAATATATAACTGTAAATAATTAATTTAATTATATTATAAGTCAATTTTACACTTATAATTATAATATATGTTTTTAATTAATTAAATATAAATTTATAATTATTAAATACATGAAAATGCGCCATTATTTGTAGAATATAAAATATATTATGTTTAATTTAAATGTATAAAAATTTATATAAACAATAAAATTAATATAACACTTATATGTAATAAGATACTTATATAATTATATTATGCAATAAAATATTAATTTATATACATTAAATACAATTCTTACGCCCTCTTTCAGGTCCTATAAGTTAACATATCATTTACTGTGCTCCTGGAATAGCCTGGCTGACACTCCCTCACTCTAAAAAAAACAATAAAAAAAATGCTAAGATTTTTTCTTTTTGTACTTTTTCAACAGAGTAGGCAGATTTGAAATCTCCTTGCCAGGTATCCATGCATCATGTTCAGATGATTTGTTCTTATATCTCATTAAATATTCAGTACCTCTTTCAGAAGTGATAATTCTATCATTGAGAATTTTATCAATTTCTGCTGTTTCTGTGAATTCCTGAGAGTTTTTCTTAGGTCTTCCCCTTCTTTTGGGAAATATGTCACTGTTGGAAGTATAAGGCTTAAGCAAAGAAATGTGAAAAACAGGATGTTTCCTATCATATGGAGAATACAATACAACTTCTACTGCATTATCACCAACCATTCTTTTAACAACAAATGGTCCTACAAAAGGATCTTTTAATTTGTGGTTACCTTGTAAATTGAAATGGACAGTAGAGATCAACACTTCATCACCCTTGTTAAATGTGTATTCTTTATGGGATTTATCCCATCTTTTCTTTTCATATTCAAATGCTTTATCAATACAGCTCTGAGCATGTTTTCTGCATAGCTTTTGCATTTGCATGAAAGATTTTACACCAGGGTGTAGTTCCAACTTAGGTAATTTATTAATGAGAATATGAGCAGGATTATGTGGGACATAACCTAACCAAAGCTCAAAAGGCTTTTTCTTAGTGACAGAATGAACAGTGCTATTATATGCAAATTCAAGACCAGGAAATAGAGTGACCCAATCATGAGTAAATCTGTCATTGTCTTTATATTCTAAACCAAAGGCACAATACCTTCTAATCATATCTTCCAGAGTTTGAATCATTCTCTCAGCTAGACCATTAGTCTGAGGATGGTGAGCTGTAGACAATTTTAACTCACAGCCACAAATATCCATCAAAGAGGTCCAAAACTCAGAAGTAAATTTTGGATCACTATCAGAGATAATGGCTTTTGGAAAACCAATAATATTAAACATGTAAGACCACCATAAGAAAGCTAATTCTTTGGTGGATACATCTTTGTGGGTTGTAATAAATTTTCACATTTTTTTGAATCTATCTACCATTATCCAACAAGAGTTAAATCTGTCTTTACCTGCAACAGGCTTCAATATGTTGTAATAACCCTGCTCTCTTACCTGTCAACCTTTTAGATTTTTGGCAGGAATCACAAGATTCAGCATATAATTTTGTGTCTTCAGACATATTAGCCCACCAAGCAGTGTTTTTGATTCTAATCAATGTTTTCTCAAGATGAAAATGACCAGCCAATATGTCATCATGAGAAAGTTTGAGGATAGTTTCTCTCATAGAAGGAGGAATTAAAATCTCATTAGTAAGCTTTCTTCTATGATATATATAACCATCTTCAATAGAAAACTTTCCTTTACTCAAAGCATTTTGATACTTTTCAGGAAGAGTTTTTATTAATGCTTGAGTTGAAGCATTCTTAGGATCATTTAAGATAGTAAGAAATTTATTTAAATCAGAATCCTTCTCATATGAATCCAGTATTAATTGCAATAACTCTTCTTCCATATCAACTACAAATATACCATGGATATGAACAGTATCATCTTCAGGTACATAAGCAGAATTTGAGTCATTATTTGGCAGAGGCAATCTGGAGAGCATATCAACATTGGAGTGAACATTTCCAGCCCTATGGATAATTGTCATCCGTCCTCTGTATTCTTGAACAGCAAGTTGCCACCTGAACATATGTCTGTTAGGTTTTTTCTGGTTTAAGAGGTACTTCACAGCACTAAAGTCAGTTACCAATTCAATTTTTTGGTCATCTAGATAGTAATGAAGCTTCTCAAGAGCCCAAACAACTGCTAAGCACTCTAATTGAGTGGCACCATATTTCAATTCACTATTTCTCAAGGTTCTTGAAATATAACAAATTACAACCTCTGAGGATTTATCATTTATAATTTGTTTCTGGTGAAGGGCAGCACCCAGACCAATAAAGCTAGCATCTGTATACAGGACAAATGGTTTGTTAAAATCTGGAAGAGCCAATATAGGGGCTGTCATTAAGCAACTTTTTAATGTATCAAAAGCTTTTTGACAGTCATTATTCCAGAGAAAGGCAACATCCTTTCTGGTCAGTTTTGTAAGAGGCAAGTCTGTGGCCTGATAATTTTTAATATATTGTCTATAATAGCCACACATACCCAAAAAACTTTGGATTTCTCTTACAGAAGTTGGTGCTTTCACATTTTGAATGGCAGCAACTTTGTTATGGTCTACACAAATTTGTAAGCCTGACACAACATGGCCAAGGAATTTCAAAGATTGAAATCCAAATTTACACTTTTTCAAGGACAAGGTCATATTGATTTCATCCATTTTTTGAAAAACCCTATTTAAATGAACCACATGTTCATCAAAAATTTTAGAAAAAACTATAATGTCATCAATGTAAACCATGAGCCATCCTTAAATTATTTCCTGATGGAAAGTGTTATCCATGACCTTTTGAAAAACTGAAGGAGCATTTTTAGGGCCAAATGTCATCCTAACATACTTATATACTCCCATATGAGTAGCAATAAGCAAAAAGTTCTGAGAATTTTTCTCCACTGGAACTTGATGATATCCTTTATTACCATCCAGACAACTAATAAATTTAGCACCTTGCAAGGTAGCATGTATTGAATTAATTCTGAATAAAGGATAAATATCATCAACAGTATAAGTGTTTAAAGCTCTGTAACCTCCACATAATCTAGACTTATCTTTTTCATAAGAAATTAAGACTGGGGAGATGACACAATATTTGGGGGTGATATCCACTTTCTCAATGATATTCATTTTTAATAATGTTGCAATATTATCTTCAATATCCTTTCTTTTTGTTGGAGAAGCAGGATATGGTTTTTTCTTAAGACTAGGAGGAATATCACTTAAGTTACAGGATAAGGTAATTTTCATCTCTTCCTGAACAATTCCCAAGACATGAGAACCGTGAGCAAAAGCCGTAGGGAAAGAGGTAATAGAAGAAATAATAGAATCCTTTTGGTCACTAGTTAACTGATCACGAAAAGAAGCAGTATTTATTTTATTTAATAAATCATCCATTTCAGTTGTTGTTCTGCTTTTACACTGGATTAGTGAGTTACAAGACTTTATCAGATGCCCAGAAGGTTTTCTAGAAGAGGAAATTTTGAATTTCCTTTTGCCATTCATTCCTAAGGTAAAGCAATTATTTGCTGGGTCCATTTTCACACCAAACATGGTAAAAATATAATTTCCCATAATAAACCAATTGCTTAAATTATCATTTCTCATGACAACAAATTCACAAATATCTCTGACAAAACCAACATTATATTTGAAGAATACAGAGGTTTTGTATTTGCCAATAGGAATTAAGGTAGAACCATACCCTCTGCACTTTTCAGAAGTCATAGGTAATAATTTACTCAAATAATCCCTATCTATTGAAGCTAAAGCTTTTTCAGACACTACACTTCCTCCAGAACCAGAATCAAGAACTACATTAACATTTTTACCATTAATGATAACTGGTGCCTTCAAAGGGGATATAGGTATAGAATTGTTAGTAATATCTTTAATTATCTCAGCATTTTCTACTGAAGATAAATCCGATACACATTCTTCAGATATATTATTTAAATAATGGACATCCTGTTCCAACATTAAAACATCTTTAACACATTCATTGTCATAGGAGATATTGCTTTCACAGTCACTAGAAGAATTATTGACATCAAGTTCAACTTCATCAGTGTCTTCATTTTGTTCAACAAGATGAATTTTCTTGTCACAAACATGACCCTTCTGCCACGGTCTGTTACATTTATAACAAGTATTTGTTGCATATTTTTTAGGTGCAACTGGGGCAGAGGGTTTACCAGATTTTTCTGGGAGCTTTGAAGAAGGTTGATTTTGATCATTATAAGATTTACCAAGGCAATTCTTAGGTTCATATCTATGGTTGAGTAGTACCTCATTACAGATATTAATGAAAGAAGAATTTTCCCTTACATGCTCAGTTCTAGCCACAATCAAATCCCTAAGAGAATTTGGTAATTTATACAAGATTTTATCTCTCCAAATATCATAATTCATCTTTGGATCAATTGCTTTAAGGATTTTTGTTATTTTCATAAGAAAAACAATGGGCTTTTCAACAGAGGAGGACACATATCTAGTATTCTCATACAGTCTTTGCTGAGCTAGCCTGAATTTTGAACCACCAAACTGATTCTCAATCAAGGATTTCCAATCATTCCATGTATAATGATTGTTATCTAAAAGAACAGATTCATACCACATCAAGGCTACATTGGAAAATAAAGAAATTAGCTTAGAAAAAATTTCCTCATCAGGTAGTTTATAAGATCTTTTTAAATTATCAATCCTTTGGATAAAGTGTTGCCAATCAGAAGAAGAATCACCATCAAAGGTAGGATATTGGTCCAATTCAGGCCAATTTTTCTGACTACTGTGATGGTCCATTTTCTGGTTTAAATTATTCATTATTAATAATTCCTGAAGTTTAGCCAGGTGTTTAGAAATTTCATTATTTACAGAACCAGCTGGTACATGACCATCACAAGATTTTTTGCTAGTAGAAAAAGATTTGACAGACTCATTTTCAGCTTTATTAATGGCTGAAATATGAGGAAGAAAAGAGGAACTCTATTCAGGTTCTTTTTCTTTATTTCTATGCAGCTTATGGGCAGCATTCTCACTTATACCATGATTATTGATGGTCAAGGTTGAAAATTTTTCCTGCAGGTCAGACACATAGTTTCTTATCCTTGGAATTTCAGACATTTGGTCATTTATTTTTGCAAGAGATAAAACATTTCTGTCCTGAGAAACTGTGTGTTTGGTACTTACTGCATGGAAATCATTCTTTAGCTTTTTAAACTCATTTTGTAGAGATTTTATTTCATTTTTTAATGAATAATTTTCTTCAATAAGGGGTTTCAATTCACTCAAGGTCTTATGTAGATTGATATTTCTATCTGAGATAGCTCTATGGTCACTCCTTATTTGTTTTTGTTGACCAAGAACAATATTCAAGGTTTCTTTAATTTTAAAATAAGCTGTATCCTGTACAGAAGAACTGACTTTACATTGCAAGTGCAAATTATTTAATCTATCATTTTCATGGATTAACACATCTCTCAAATGTTTGTCTTTCACAACATTAAAATCAAGGGTATATTTCAATATTTCTTCGGAAGTTTTCTCAATTAAGGTATAGACTTCAGGGGGAACAGAATCATTCTTAATTGCAAGAGAAGGATTAATTAAAGAAGTAGAAGTTAAATGTAAAGGTTCATCAAATGACAATTTGCTAACTACATCAATAGGGCTACTAGTTACAGGAAGCTGTCTTTTAACAGGTTCAACTGTTCTTTCACCATGGTCAATAATATTACCTGTAGAAAAAGTTTTATTAGAAAACATCCCCAAGTGACTATCAACAAAATTACTTACCATGGCAGAGGAGGAAACTTCCCCTGAGACTGGGTTTGGGATTGTGCTTGGGCCTTCTTTCTCCTGCCTTGTTGGTAGGGATGAGGAGGTGGATGGAAATTGGGTGTTCTGGATGGGCCAGGCTGATGAGGAGGAGGGTGTTGCACATTCTGTTAGTAGTGACTCATTAGATAATCACATTTCCATTGCTCTACTTCCATAGTATTTGGATTTTGGATGGAGGAGCTGGGTGGCTGTGAAGGTTGAGCCTGAAACTGAGGCTGATTGGGAGGCAACTGAGGAAGGGCCTGGGCCTGATTTTGGTTCATGAGTTCCTGAACTTGATTCCACAAGGTGTCTACTTTTGCCTTGTATTTCATGTTTTCTTTCTTCAGCTCTTTTATATGACTGGACAGGTTGCTGATTTGCTGGGGCAGAGGAAGCTTTTTTATTTTGAATCCTTTTGGAAGACCTTCTTGAGGTACTAGAGGCTTTACTTCCTTCTGTTGTGCTGGGGGAAGGGGGTTTGATTTGTTTACATTTCATGACATTTCCACATCCTGAATTATGTGAATTTTTCTTGTTAGAATAAGATTTTTTATGTTCAACTTTAGAAGAACTCACAGTATCAGCATCATAATCAATTTCAATTTCATCCACTTGCATGTTATCCATTTTTTCAGCCAAATTGTTGGACATAATAGTGGGAAGATTAATTAATTCTAAAAAAAATTAATTAAAATTAGTTAATAATTTGCTCCAAATAAAAAAAATTTTTAATATAAAATAATATTTATAAAAAATAATTTAATAAAATGGACTGCATTGAAAAAATTGGGAATAAACAATTAAGTTTCTTCAACCAATTAACTAAATTACCAATATTAAATATGGCAATATATATGGGACTAAGCACAAAGTACTATTTAAGTCAACCAAAATTAACAATAATTAATAATAATAAAAAAATTAATTTAATAATTCAATTTTTATTAATAATAATGTTAATTATTCTAGGACTAAGAGGATTTAACACTCTATAATGGTCAACTAGGAAAAAAAATTTTAATAAATGAACACTTATACTCAGTGAATCAGCAATTAAGCCACAATCACTGTTATTGCAGTAAAAATATAGTAATATGAGTGAGAGGTGCAAAGGTGAACTTACTATAGTGATTGAAAAATCACTTCAAGATAATATATGAATTAATATAATATAAACCTAATATATTGAACCCAAGTTTGAAACAGGGTCGCGGAAAAAGTTTCTTTTTTGCTAGGTGGTCCATGCGTTTGTCGTTTGTTGCCAGGCTCGATTGTCGTCGTCGTTTAGGAAAGGTCCCCAGTTGTCGGTCAGTCGTCTAGAAGAGAGGAAGAAAGTGGGAAGAAGTAGAAGAGGAGAAGGAGGAAAGGATTATGGGTAATAAAAGAAATAAAAATTATTTAATTTATTGAGGAGAATCCACAACGTTTTTCTTGAGAGGTGACAAAAGTGAGGTTCTTATTAAATAATAATATTATTCTAATGTAAGGGCTATGCGTGGCAGACACTGTGATCACTATCAGACTTAAAGCAACCTTTCAATTGTTATATAGAATTTTAATTAGAATTTTATTACTAATAAAAAGAATATAAACGTAATGTAAAAGTGTATTTAATTTGTTGAGTGTATAGTAAGTGATGCTTCTACAGGGGATTATCCAAGGCCCTTTTATAGGCAATGGGTCCTCTGAAGCGCTACAAATGACTATATACAAAAGAGTAATGAAGTAAAACAAGAAGATAAAAGAAGACATTTGTAAAATAGTAATTAAGAGAAAAATATACAAAAAATAATAAGTATCCCAATTAAGAATGTAAAATTCCCATCCCAAATTTCCCAAATCAGTTAAAATAAAATAATAAGTAACTAAACAACCATGTGATCTAAGAACTATGGGAAAAACAAATCAAAACAAGTATTACAATCCATTTTCAGCATTTCTAAGTGAAACAAATAACATGTTTTGACGCAACAAGGTATGCAATCAATTTAATTCACCGTAAAATTTATATTATTTAATTGTTTTCACTTATGTAATTAAATACTAGTATAACTGAAACAATCAATTAATTTAATTTGAGAAATTATAATACTATTTTATAAAATAAGTATTATAATTTATTTAATTTTCTTCCTGACACAATTAAGGGTCAAAAGAAGCGCCATTAATTATTTTTTAATACTATATGAAAGATGTTATTTAATATATAACTGTAAATAATTAATTTAATTATATTATAAGTCAATTTTACACTTATAATTATAATATATGTTTTTAACTAATTAAATATAAATTTATAATTATTAAATACATAAAAATGCGCCATTATTTGTAGAATATAAAATATATTATGTTTAATTTAAATGTATAAAAATTTATATAAACAATAAAATTAATATAACACTTATATGTAATAAGATACTTATATAATTTTATTATGCAATAAAATATTAATTTATATACATTAAATACAATTATTACGCCCTCTTTCAGGTTCTATAAGTTAACATATCATTTACTGGGCTCCTGGAATAGCCTGGTTGATAATAATGGTGACAATAAATTAATCAAATGATATATATGAGTGTGGCACAAAGATCAAATACCAATGGACATGTTTATAAGAAATACCAGATTAACTGAGGAAAAATTCAACCCTAGCTTGTGCTAGACACTTTTGGTCACATGCAGTCTGGTGTGATCAATTCTCTCTCAATAATTGCACTAGAAGTTGTTTGATATAGATAAATGGTTCTGCTGAAGTTTTGTTAAACCTCAGGTTGGCAATTTTTTTCTTTTCAAAAAAGCAATTATAGTCTAAGTTTAGCCTCACTGGTGGGCATTTGCCCCAACATGTCTACTTGCTCTTGATGGCAGTAATTTTATTCTAATTTTTTATTTCATATTTGATCCCTTTAATTTTACCTTTTTATCCCTCATATTGCTTTTGTATATCAATTTATTTGTTGTAAAACAAATCACTTTCATATTTTTTTACCTTTATTTAATAATATCATAAAAGGTGTAACATCACCCAGTATGTGTTGGGCACATGAGTTTTTGCTATACTTATAATATTAATAACATAATGGTTACAAAAAATCAATCAAATGATAAATATGAGTGAGGAACCAAGATCAAATACCAGTGGACATGTTTATAAGAAATACCAGATGAACTGAAGAAAAATTCCACCCTAGCTACTCTCCATCATAAAAGTGTCCAGCACAAGTTTGGCCGAACTTGTGCTGGACACTATTGGTCACATGCAGTCTGATGTGATCAATTCTCTCTATTGCAATGAAAATGAAATTTTCTTCAATAATTGCAATAGAAGTTGTTTGATATGGCAAAATTTTCATCCTGAAGTTTTGGTAAAACTCAAGTGTATTTTTTTTTATTTTTACAAAAAAGAAATTATAGTCCAAGTTTAGTGCCACTGGTTGTCCTTCACCCCATCATGTCTACTTGCTCTTGATGGCAGGAATTTTACTTTAATTTTTTATTTCATATTTGATCCGTTTAATCTTACCTTTTTATCCCTCATATTGCTTTTGGATATGAATTTATGTTTTGTAAACAGATCATTTTCATGTTTTTTTACCTTTATTTAATAATATTATAATAGGTGTAACATCACCCGGTATGTGTTGGGCACATGAGTTTTTGCTATACTTATAATATTAATAACATAATGGTGACAAAAAATCAATCAAATGATAAATATGAGTGAGGCACAAAGGTCAAATACCAATGAATCAATATTTCTTTTTAATATTTTAAATTTTTTTGATTAAATAAAATAGTAATAATGAATTATATTTTTCATCCACAATTCCACTCTAATGATTCCCACTGCACAAAAAGGGTTCACTCAGTCCTTTCTTTACTGCTTGTGCATATATTTTATTGCCCACAGTACTACAATTTTTTGTAGTGATTATCCCACATCTGATTCAGGAATATTTTTAAACAATATAATTTTTTTTTACAAAAGACCTTATGATATCCAATATCCCACAAAAAATACAACCTGTTTTTGTATTAAAACCCGTTAATTATTAAGAAATTGTTAAAATAATTGGATTAGACCCTGGCACAGCTAGATCCATACCAACCGACCTAAAGTCTTTTCAATATTGAAAACAATTAAATAAAATTATGGTATCATACTAAATTATGGGCACCAACCATAATTCAGCACTTCTCATTTGCTCTGCTACAAAATGAGTGCATGTAGCATTTTTCTAATGTCAGACTGTTTTTCTTCCTTCCCTCACACCTTTAGTCCAAAATGAAAATTTATTATGAGTTTTGGTCAAGTTGGTTTGCCAGTGTTATCTGTATGCAATATGAATTAATATTGCATATTTCAATTTATGCATAAAATATACTCATTAAGCATCATTTTTTTGCATTTTTCAATCATTATGCATATTTATGTAAATGCATATGCATATTCATTATACAGATGTATATGCATATTAATATATTTTATTCATATACATATATGCACCTTTTTTTTGCATATTCAATATGCATATTTTTAATGCATATTCAATTTTAATATTTTTATGCATATTCAATATGCATATTTTTTATACATATTCAATATGCATATTTTTATGCATAATTTCTATGCATATTTTTTTGCATATTTATTCTTCATAGTCATTATGCATACACTTTGGATAGGCATTTCACATCAATTTTTAACATGCAATAAGTATCCACCATGCGAATTCAAATGCATATGCATCTATATCATACACTCAACATATATTCAAGTTTAATATTTGAATATTAAGGTATGCTAAGTGATGTTGTTCAACATTTTGCCAAACCTGATATTAACTGATGTTCAATGTGGTTCCTAAGCTCTGCTCAAGGAGGGATTGTTCTGGATTCAATCTGTGACAGTTTATTTTTTCAATGTTTTTACATCGGATTTTAAAACATATTTCTGACAGTTTCAGGATGGTTTCCCAACAGTTTCCTGACAAATTCCTGATAGTTTCAAATAGAGGGAACTGCTAGCAGTTCACCCCCAGATTTCCTGTGATGTGTCCTTCTAAGTAAAATAAGGGTTGCTCAAATAGCTAAGCTTACTAGTCTACTTGAATTGATTTAAAATATAGATGAAACTCTGATTTTATGAACGCTTATTGAGATTTAGAAGTAGCAGCTGTTGGAAAAGATATACTGATGACAAAAATTAAGGTGTACCAGTGAAAGATCTGAAAAGATAGACTTATATATTTTTATAAAGATTTTATTTTAATGAGTTAACAATAAAAACAAGTCCCTGAGATGGAGACCTTTCCAATGATACCATATATGTGATGAAAATATAATTGTTGTGTTGTATTTCAAAAGTGTTATAAATTATAAATGTTATAAGGGTATTATAATTTATTTAAATTTGTTGTTATATGTTAAAAATTGTTAATAATCAAAAAAGACTCTTATTATCAAAACTAAAGAGACAAAAAACCTCTAGCAGACTAAGATTCCCCCCCCCTTCTATCTGATTCTCCTACTCCAGACCTTTCCAACAATACCCTACATGCATAGGATCTACAATAAACTATTGATCTAACAAGCATAATAAATTCTAACTAAATTTTGCCACAATAGCCAAACTTTTCTGCAGTGACCAAACTTTTCACTGGTAATCAGACTTTTCTACTGTGACCAAACTTTCCACTGGTGATCAGACTTTTCTACTGTGACCAAACTTTGCACTGGTGATCAGACTTTCCATTGTGAGCAAATTTTGCCACAATGAGCTCTTTTTGCCATAATGAGCTAATTTTGCCATAGTGAGCTAAATTTGCAACAGTGAGTTAATTTTGTCACCATGACCAAACTTGGCCACAATGACAGAATTTTTCCAGTACACTTCGCTTTTTCACCGAAAAATCACCAGAGCAAACCAGAGCAAACCAGAGCGCACCAGAAAAAAAATGGCCATTCCATGAGCACACTTCATTCATTAAAAATACAAATCCATAAAACCATCAAATCACAAAAGAAATACCACATATAACCATTCCAAAACACCAAAAATCATCCCAAAAAATACAGTTAACTCCCTTCAACCAAATTAACACCTGGTAACACCATGATTTTCTTCCAACCAAGTTCCAATCAAATTTTCACCTAAGTGGCCTACCCAGATTTGGAATGCCACATTCTCCCTTCAATAAGGAATGTCCCCATTCCAACCAATTATGCATTCTAATTAGTTTATTTTGATGAATGTTGTTTTAACTGGTCTTCTACAAATTTAAACTGTTTGTCTTCTTCTCCCGCTCTTGATATAAATCATAATAATAATAAAAATAAATTTTTGAGATGATTCCACTGCTGAGAGCAAGGTTTGAATCCCTTCAGACTCCCATATACCAGTCTTCCCACTATGTCACAGCATGAGAGAGTGGATCTCCCTAATGAGCCAAATACACTTGATTCCATTCTCATATCCCCCCACTGAGCCAAAATCTTTGATTCCAATTTTGCCATGAGGTCATCCAAGCTTCCAACAAACAGCCTAAAACTAAGGCTTTAAATTAAAACAATAATAAATCCAACTACCACCCTGACTTCTGATTCCTTCATCACAATTTTCATCCATTTGCTATTCAGCAACCTTTACAAAATACTTTCAGCCAGGCTTCCAATATTTAATTTTAAACTTTTATACCATGTTAAAGCACCACAAATTTCACCAAATAGATTAACATTCCAGTTTAAAGTCTTGCTGGACCAAACATTTAATTGATTGCTAGTTCCAACTACTATCCTAAACCTTTCTCCAAAATTATCCATAAAATTTTGAACGTCCTTGAAAATTATCCAATTTAAAGTCTTGGAGGACTAACAGCATATCTTGAAATAAAATCATAAATAGCCAGTTTAAAGTCTTAGAGGACTAAAGATCCAATGAGGAACCAAACTCTTGAAATAAAATCATAAAAACTGTCAACCAGGCTACACCAGGATCCCAGTAAATTTTATGCCAATTTACTGGATCTAAAAGAGGGCGTAAAAATATTCTTATTATGTATATAAATTAATATTATATTGCATAGTGAAATGATATAATTATTTTATTAAATATATACAATAAATATTATATTAATTTTATTATTGTATAAATTATTTATACATTTAAATTAAGCATGATATATTTTATATTCTATAAATTATGGCGCATTTTTATGTATTTAATAAATATAAATTCATAGTTAATTAGTTATAAACATATATAATAATTATAAGTGTAAAATGAGCTTATAATGTAATTAAATTAATTAAATAAAATTATGTATTAATTAAAACCATACATATCTTATAAACCAATAATATTGGGCGCTTTTTTGTCCCTTAATTGTGTCAGTAAAATTAGTAAATAAATTAAAACACTTATTTAATAAGATGGTATTAAAATTCTCACTTTAAATGGGAAATATCATTAAATTATTTATTTTTTTCATTTAAATCAGTTATTGAATTAATTACTTAGTTAAAACAATTAATTAAATTTGCATTATACTGGATTAAATTAATTACATGGATTTTTGAATGAAAATCATTCTATTTGTTTTAATTAAACCCTTTATATCTCACTGTAATATCTGTTTTGGGTTATTTTACTCACTGTTCTTATGCTTCAAGCTTACTTAGTTACTAATTATTTTAATTAATTGTTTCGGGAACTTATGGTGGGAAAATTGATTACCTACTCACGGATTTAGTTTATTGTTTCATGTTTTTCTCTCAATATCTATGTCTTAGTTAAATTCTTTTATATTCTTGTTTAACTTTATTACTGTTTTATAATTACTTATTTTGGCTCTTCAGAGGATCCCTAGCCTATAAAAGTTTTTTGATAATCCCCTGTAGCTACATCACTTACTATACAACCAAAACTTGAACGTATTTTTAATATAATACGTTTATTATTATTTTTATTAGTATTAAAATTCTAATTTAAATTTTATATAACTATTTACAGGTTGCTTTAAGTCTAATAGTAATAAGAGTGTTTTCCGCGCAGAAATAATAATCCTTACTTTAAATAAATATTTTCATTTAATAATCCTTATTTTTGTGTCAGTTCTCAAGTAACTTGTCGTTGCCCCTCTTTAAATAAATTAAATCATTTTATTATCTTATTTCTTTTACTTCTTATAAACCTTTTCTTTCCTATTCCCCTTTCCTCCTCCTCTTCTTCTTTCCCCTTTTCTTTCCTTTTTCTAGACGACCGGCTGACAAAAACTATCCAGTTTAAAGTCTTAGTGAACTAACAGATCCAATGAGGAACCAAATTCTTAAAATAAAATTGTAAAAACTATCCAGTTTAAAGTCTTAGTGGACTAAAAGATATTGAATACAAATAAGACCTTAAAGAAAGTCTTGAAAAGAAGCCGGTTTAAAGTCTTGGAGGACTAAAAATTTTGAAGTAGGATCCAATTTTGCTCTAGCTCCTCTTGACCCTTTTTCCTATATAAAATATACTATAAAAAAATAAAAAATAAAAAACCAAAAGAAAATTGAAAACCAAATTTAACAAAATTTTAAAAAATAATTGTATGTTTATATATTTATTTTATTTTTATTTTATTTATTTATTTATTTTTTTATTAGTTTATTTTTGATTTTTTTGATTTTTTAATGATGAAAATAATAAAAGGTTATAAAAGATTGTTATGTAATTAAATTTAAAATTTAATTTTTAAAAACAAAAATGATAAAATATTTGGAAACATAAAATTTATGAAATGTAAAATAAAATTTAAAAGATGCCCCCCGGCCAATTGATGAGCCATACTGTCGGTCAGTCGTCTAGAAGAGGTAAGAAAAATAGGAGAAAAAGGAGGAGAGAAGGAGGAGGACAAAGGAAAATAAAGAAATAAACCAAATATATATATATAATTTATTTGAGAGGGAGACAACGGTGAGCAACTTTGAGAGGTGACAAAAACTTAGATTTTATTAATAATAATATTATTAAATGTGAGGGTACTGCGCGGAAAACAATTTTAATTACTATTAGACTTAAAGCAACCTTTGATTTGTTGTATAGAATTTAAATTAGATTTGTATTACTAATAAAAAAAATATAAACGTAATAAAATGGTTATTTAATTTGTTGAGTGTGTAATAAGTGATGAGGCTACAGGGGATTATCCAAGGCCCTTTTATAGGCAATGGGTCCTCTGAAGCGCTACTATCTTTGTAAGTACAATGATTAGAATGGAATAAAACAAATATATCAAAAGAGTAAATGAAACATAACAATATAGAGAAAAACATGAAACAATTAATTAAAACCCCAATTAAGAAACCAATTTTCCCGCCATTAATTCCCAAATCAGTAAGTGAAAATAGTGAATAACTAAACAAGATTGGAACATAGGAACTATGAGAAAAATAATTCCAAACAGATGGTACAATCTGATTAAGGGATATTTTAAGTGAAACAAATAAATACTTTGACGCAACAAATCATGTAATTAATCTCAATTTAGTATAAATTAATTTATTTGTTTTTTCTAACACAATTAAGGGTCAAAAGAAGCGTCATTAATTATTGTTTAGTATTATATGAGAGGTATTATTTAATATATAAATTTAAATAATTAATTTAAATATATTATAAGTCAATTTTACACTTATAATTATAATATATGTTTTTTTCAATTAATTAAATATAAATTTATAATTATTAAATACATAAAAATGCGCCATTATTTGTAGAATATATTATATTATGTTCAATTTAACTGTATATAAAAATATATATAACCAATAAATTTAATGTAACACTTGTATATAATAAAATACTTATATAATTTCATTATGCAATAAAATATTAAGTTATATTCATTAAATACAATTCTTACCCACTCTTTAAGGTTTTATAATTTATATATCATTTACTGGACTCCTGGAATAGCCTGGCTGACACATACCATCATGATTAATTTATTAATGTGTTCTGAAAAAAAATTGTTTAAATTATTATATATATTTAATAAAATATTATTTATACATATCAATATTAAAATTTTAATATTAATATATATATAAAATAAAAAAGAATTTAATAAAAAATTAAAAAAATGGTGTCAGTAATATAGATACTAAAATTACTCTTTCAATGTAAAGGTTGAAATAATGACAACAATTAATAAATTTGTCGGTCAGTTGTCTAGAAGATGGTAAGGAAAAGAGGAGAAAAGGAGGAGAAAAGGAGGAGGACAAGGTAAAAATAAAAGAAATAAATTATAATAAAATATTTAATTTATTTAAAAGGAAAACAACGGCGAGCAACTTTGAGAGATGACAAAAACTTAGGATTTATTAATAATACTACTATTTAATGTAAGGGTTCTGCGCAGCAAACACTTTTAATTACTATCAGACTTAAAGCAACCTTTAAATTGTTATATAGAATTTTAATTAGAATTGTATTACTAATAAAAAAAATATAAATGTAGTAAAATAGTATTTAATTTGTGGAGTGTATAATAAGTGATGAGGCTACAGGGGATTATCCAAGTCCCTTTTATAGGCAATGGGTCCTCTGAAGCGCCACTATATTTGTAAATACAATTATTAGAATAGAATAAAAAAATATATCAAAGAGTAAATGAAACATAACAATGTAGAGAAAAATATGAAACAAATAATTAAAACCCCACTTAAGAATCCAATTTTTCCGCCATTAATTCCCAAATCAGTAAGTAAAAATAGTGAATAACTAAACAAGATTGGAACATAGGAACTATGAGAAAAATAATTCCAAAAAGATGGTACAGTCTGATTTAAGGATATTTTAAGTGAAACAAAAAATACTTTGACGCAACAAAACATGTAATTAATCTCAATTTAGTATAAATTACTTAATTGGTTTTTCCTGACATAATTAAGGGTCAAAAGAAGCATCATTAATTATTGTTTAGTATTATATGAAAGGTGTTATTTAATATATAAATTTAAATAATTAATTTAAATATATTATAAGTCAATTTTACACTTATAATTATAATACATATTTTTCAATTAATTAAATATAAATTTATAATTATTAAATACATAAGAATGTGCCATTATTTGTAGAATATATTATATTATGTTCAATTTAAATGTATATAAAAATTTATATAACCAATAAAATTAATATAACACTTGTATATAATAAAATACTTATATAATTTTATTATGCAATAAAATATTAATTTATATTCATTAAATACAGTTCTTACCACTCTTTCAGTTTTTATAAGTTACATATCATTTTTACTGGACTCCTGGAATAGCCTGGCTGACAAAATTACTCACTATTATAGTAGACCTTAATAGTACAACTATTTTGTAGTATATATTCTAAAAGAAACAAGCCATGGTTTGATCCTCTCCTGTGACCAATTTTGACTTCTGACTTGGCAACCATAAACTTTTAGTTAAGTTAAATTGAAATTCATTGTTTTTCACTAACTTTAGTTATGACTTTTTTTTATTTACTGTTTTATTATTATATATCATATTCCAATCTTTCAACCCAAAGTACAATGGTCCAATCCAATTGTCCTCAACCCTTTTAAAAACCTTATATCAACTGAGAAATTTTATCCTGTCCTCAAGATAAAATTTTTTGTCCTTTGAAATTTAGAAAGACACCCAATTTTTAGCTTGTATGGTAGATTTTCAAAAAATAAATTGTAAATGAGATGGAATTGTTAACTGAGGATACTAGATTTGCAATTTAATAACATTATATTTTCTTTTCTTTATGTTGGAAAGTTTACAATTCAAATAATTTATTCAAATTAGATAAATAATTTAGATATTTATACATGAATTGGATGTAAATAATATAAAAAGATGTTTTAAAACAACCAAAGGGAACACATTTTATAGAAAATTTATAATACAAAATGAATTTTGTAGAACTCTATAAGATCATTGATAAGTAACTTGAAGTTGTCATTTAAAATAAATTAAGAAGATAAATCAAAAGATTAAGTTAAGTATTAAAAAAATTATTAGAATTTAATAATATAATATAATTTAAGTTTAAGTTTAATATATTACACAGTTAAATTATCCCTTAAAGTTCCAAGGAAATACCAAAAGTTCTTTCCTTGCACTCCCTGGCCCCCCTCTAGCCAACTCCAAGCAAGGTCTGAGTCCCAGTAGTTACATGTACTTGTATCTGCAACTTTGCTGTAGGTTTTTATTAATTTATTTGTATTTAATTTATTAATTCAATTAAGTTTAGATAAATGAAATAAAATCTTAATTAAATAAATAAAAATGTATGTGTAAGTAAAAACAACTTAAAGACTATAAAATTAATTGTAATATAGTTAATATTTCTTACACAATATAATACTTCAAGAATTAGAGATATTAGATTTATAATACTTTAGCTAATTAAATATTGAGTAATAATTTAAATCAGATCAGTTTAACTATGTTAAATAAGTTACTGGCTGAAACATTCCCAGTCCCCTGACATAAAACTAGTTATGAAATTTTTGCAAATCCTCAAGGAATGTGTGAAGGGGTCTTTTTTGTCTAGAAGGTTCTTTACAGAGGTCCAACTGCAGTAACAGGGGAATTTTTGGATCTCAAAGTTTAGGGTACGTACTTATATCTTTTTATTGGTTTTACTCAAATATAAGATGTAGAAAATTTTATTATTATTATGAATTAAAGAGATAGAACTACGAGAATATAGTTACTAAAACTAATCATTAATAGAAATAAGTATTAAATAAAATAAATTTTTGTTAAATGTAAGTATGTAATGGAATGATCAAAAACAACCAAAAAGAGAGGCCTTATATAGGCAAAGGAGAGACAAAGAACGGCAATAAAATTCTAAAAACAGTAGTATGAGAGAGAGAAAAAAGGAATATTCCAGAAGGAATATTTTCAAATAATAAATTTTTTCTAAAAAGAAGGCGTCAAAAAGATGTATTTACAGAGTATGACAGAAATAAATTAATTTATTTAATATTTACTGTAAAGGTCAATTATAAATAAGAATTTTGAGTTTTTTGTATATATTTATTTTAATTTTAATTTAAATTCTATTTTTTAATATAAATTTTTATTTCTTTCAACCTGTCAATGAGCACGGTGTTAGAGAATAAAAATATAAGGGACATTTTTATATTTAATTTTAATTATTCATTAACTTTGCCATTCTGTGATCAGATAATTTATTAAAGGTAATTTTAATGTAACTAATTTATAATAAAATAATTAAAATAATAAGGTGTGGCTTCATCCAGTAAATAATTAATTATTTTACTGGATAAGTCTGGAAGCCTGGCTGACACTCCCTCACTCTAAAAAAACAATAAAAAAATGCTATGATTTTTTCTTTTTGTATTTCTTTATCAGAGTAGGAAGATTAGATATCTCCTTCCCAGGTATACAAGAATCATAATCTTAAGATTTATTCTTGAATCTCAATAAGCATTCAGTACTTTTTTCAGCAGTAACTATTCTGTCATTAAGAATCTTATCAATTTTTGCTGTCTCAGTGATTTCATTAGGGGTCTTTATTAGTCTTCCCCTCCTTTTAAGAAATAAGTCACTATTGGATGTATCAGGTTTTAAAAGAGATTTTGGAAAAACAGGATGTTTTCTTTCATATGAAGAATACAAAATAACTTCAACTGCATCATCACAAACCATTCTTCTGACAACAAATGGACCTACAAATGGGTCTTTCAATTTGTTATTACCTTGTAAATTGAAGTGGACTGTAAAAATCACTACTTCATCACCCTTTACAAAATTGTATTCTTTATGGGATTTTTCCCATCTCTTCTTCTCATATTCAAAGGATTTTTCAATACATTTTTGAGCATGACTTCTGCAAAGTTTCTGCATTTCAAGAAAAGATTTTACACCAGGATGTAAATCAAATTTAGGTATTTTATTATTGAGAATTCGGGCAGGAGTATTTTGAACATATCCAAGCCAGAGCTCAAAAGACTTTCTTTGAGTAACAGAATGAACATTTCTATTATAAGAAAATTCCAACCCAGGAAGTAGGGTAACCCAATTATGAGTAGATCTGTCATTGTCTTTGTTCTCAAGGCATAAGGCAAAATACCATCTTATCATGTCCTCTAAAGTCTGAATAATTATTTCAGCTAATCCATCAGTTTGGGGGTGATGGGCAGTAGAAAGTTTCAGATCACAACCACAAACATCCATCAGAGACATCCAAAATTCAGGAGTAAATTTAGGGTCCCAGTCAGAGTTTATGGCTTTAGGAAAACCTGCAGTATTAAACATATGAGACCACCGTAAGAAGGCTAATTCTTTAGTGGAAACATCCTTGTTGGTGGGGATAAATTTACACATTTTTGTGAATCTATCCACATTAACCCAACAAGAGTTATAACTGTCTTTCCCAGCAATGGGTAATCCTGTTACAACAACCATTTTTCTTATTTGCCATGTTGCATCAGGAGATTCAATATGTTGCATTAATCTAGCTTTTTTACCAGTCAATCTTTTGATTTTTAGCAAGAATCACAGGATGCAACATATATTTTGGTGTTTCAGACTTATTAACCCACCAAGAAGTGTTTTTAATTGTGATCATTGTTTTCTCAAGATCAAAATTTCCAGCCAATATGTCATCATGAAAAATTTTCAAGATGATTTCTTTCATAGAAGTAGGAATAACAATAACATTACTCAACTTTCTTCTATAATAGAGGTAGCCTTCATCAATTGAAAGTTTACCTTTTTCCAAAGCCTTCTGGTACTTTGGCAGAAGGGTTTTAATTAATGCTTGTATTGAAGCATTCTTTAGATCATTTAATATGGTACATAAATCTTTTAAGTCAGTGTCCTTATCATATGAATCCAGAATAAGCTGTAATAGCTCTTCCTCCATATCAACCACATATATCCCCTGAATATGAATAATTTCATCTTCAGGAACATATGCAGGATTTGAGTCATCATTTGGCAAGGTTAAACTTGATAACATATTCACATTTGAGTGAACAATACCAGCCATATTAATTATTTTCATTCTCCCTCTATATTCTTGAACAGCCATTTTCCATCTGAAAATTTTTCTGATAGGTGTTTTCAAGTTTAGTAGGGATTTAACTGCACTGCAGTCAGTGACAAGTTCAAATTTCTGGTCATCTAGGTAATAATGTAGCTTCTCCAGAGCCCACACTACTACTAAACATTCTAGTTGAGTGGAACCATATTTCAATTCACTATTTCTCAAGTTTCTTGAAATATAACAAATTAATACTTCTGATACTTTATCATTCATCACTTGTTTCTGATGGAGGGCAGCACCAAGACCAATAAAACTGGCATCAGTGTATAAAACAAATGGTTGATTAAAATCAGGTAAAGCAAGAATTGGTGCTGACATCAAACAATGTTTCATAGTGTCAAAAGCTCTTTTTATTTCAGTTTTCCAGACAAAAGTAACATCTTTCCTAGTCAGTTGGGTAAGGGGTAATGCCATGACTTGGTAAATTTTAATATAATGTCTATAGTATCTGTCAGCCAGGCTACTAGACTTACCTGGTAAAGTAATTAATTATTTTACTGAGTTGAAGCCACACCTTTTTTAAAATTCTTATTAATAATTAATTATTTAATATTTACTTATATATTACTTACAACTAACTAAGCTAATTATATTAAGTAGTGTAAATAATTAAATTAAGTAAGTGTCCCATACATTTTTACTCCCTAACACCGTGCTCAATAATGCAGTTGATTGGGAATAAAAATTAATAATAAAATTATAATAAAAAACCTTAAAAATATTATATTACTTCATTGAGAGATCTGGATTTCCGTGATATCAATATAATTAAATATAATGTGATGTATTAATTGTGTTACAGTCCAAGGGAACTCATACTTTATTACCAATGAAAATGATGCCCTTGTTGGCGTACCAATTAATTTATTTTTTCTTATGTCATATATATACTCCTTCTTAGTCAGCTTCTTTCTCACATCCTTGCAGTAGATGGTGTTAATTACGTGTCTTTATTTCCCTCATGTTTGCCTATAAAAGGCCCTCACTCTTTGTACTTTTCAAAACATTCCTTACCTACTTACTTTATCATAATTACATACAAAAAACTAGTTATTATTATCAATTATTGTTTTAGTATTTACATTGAAACCATAATTTTAAACCTTTAAATAATAGTAATCTACCCCTTTTCCTCTTGTTATTTGAGAAAAAGATCTTTAAAGGATAATAAAATACGTACCAAGTTTGAATCCTCTGAAACCCATTGTTGCCGCCCTTGGACCTCACTGGAAAATCTTCTAGACTTAAAAGCTCACCCAACAGCTAACACACATTCCCAAAAAACTCTGGAGCTTTCTAACTGTGGTAGGAGCATTCACCTGTTGTATGGCTGCCACTTTTTTCTGGTCAACACATATCTGTAACCCTGAGACAAGATGACCAAGCACTTTTAAGGAATGAAAACCAAATTTGCATTTCTTCAAGGCTAGTGTCATATTTATCTCATCCATCTTATGGAAAATATTACACAGGTGCTTAAGATGGTCCTCAAATTTTTTAGATAATATAATGATATCATCAATATAAACCATCAGCCATCCTTCAATTGTTTCCTGATGGAATGTGTTATCCATAACTTTTTGAAAAACTGAAGGGACGTTTTTAGAGCCAAATGGAATCTTAATATACTTATAGATACCCATATTAGTAGCAATCATTATAAAATTCTGAGAGCTCTTCTCAACAGGTACCTGGTGATATCCCTTATTACCATTTAAACAGCTGATATATCTAGCACCTTGTAGGGTAGCATGTATAGAGCTAATTCTGGGTAAAGGATAGATATCATCAACAGTATAAGTGTTCAATGCTCTATAATCACCACATAACCTGGCTTTATCTTTCTCATAAGAAATTAGGACAGGTGTGATAACACAATTTTTAGGTGTTTCAACTACCTTTTCAATAATATTCATTTTTAAAAGGGTAGAGATATTGTCTTCAATATCTTTTTTCTTTGTGGGAGAAGCTGGATAAGGCTTCTTCTTGAAAGTAAGTGAAATTTCTGTTAAAGGGAAAGATAATGAAAGCTTCATTTCTTCTTTTACCAATCCTAATTCATGTGATCCATGAGCAAAGGCCGTAGGAAAATATTTGATCAATTTAATGATTGAATCTTTATCCTCACCAGAAAGTTGTTCTCCAAAAGAAACATTGTCAAATTCAGACACCAGGGCAGGCATTTCTTTTTTAGATCTTCATTTATATTGAACTACAGAATGATATGTGTTCATTCCTGGTGTTAATAATTTCTTGGGGGCGGAAATTTTAAATTTTCTCTTCCTATTCATCCCCATTGTGAAGCATTGGTTTGAAGGATCTAATTTCATTCCATATTTGGTTAAAATGTCATTTCCCACAAGGAAGCAACTACTCAAGTCATCATTTTTCATGACAAAAAAATCACATATAGCCCTTACAAAACCATGGCTATATTTGAAATATAATGTGGCCTTGTATTTACCAATGGGGGACAAAACTGAGCCATAACCTCTCCAATTCATGGAAATGATATGCATAAGTTTTTATTTATAATATTGGTCCACTGAAGCAAGTGCTTTTTCAGATACTACACTTCCTCCAGCTCCAGAATCTAAGACAACCTCAATGTTATTTCAATTAATCAAGACTGGTGCCTTGAGAGGGGCAATAATAATTGAGTCGTCCTCAATGTTTTTTATTATCTCAGAATCCTCTACTATAGATAAATCATTATACTCAATATCAATATTATTTAAATAATGAATATCTTCTTCCAGAATAAATATTTCCTGGTGAGATTCATATAAGATATTTCTGGCACAATCACTTAAAGTTTCATCCAGTGCTATTGTGATATCAGCATGTTCCTCTGTCTGCTCAACAAGATGTATCTTCTTGTCACAAACATGGCCTTTCTTCCAAGGCTACTGCATTTGAAGCAAGTATTATTTGCATACTTTTTGGGTGCAGCAGGAGCAGAAGGTTTACCAACCTTTTCCACAGGTTTTTGTTTGTAATTGGAGGGTTTCTCCAATGAAGTTCTAGACATGAATCTTCTAGCATCATACTTGTAGTTAAGAAGGATCTCATTACAAGTATTAATGAAAGAAGAAGGTTCCCTTGAGAACTCAGTCCTAGAAACTATTAAGTCTCTCAGAGACATAGGTAATTTATAGAGGATCCTGTCCTTCATAACTAAAACTCCATCTCTGGGTTCATTTTCCTTAAGATTTTCACAAGTTTCATCAAGAAATCAATAGGTTTTTCAGTAGAAGAGCTATATCTGGTTTCTTCATATTGCCTTTGTTGAGCTAATCTAAACTTGGAACCACCAAATTGTGCTTCAATTAATATTTTCCAATCTTCCCATGAGTAGTCATTTTTATCCAAGAGAACGGATTCATACCACATTAGGGCTACATTGGTAAATAAAGAAATAAATTTTGACACGATTTCCTCATCTGGGAGTTTGTAAGAATTTATTAGATTATCAATTCTGAAAATGAACTGTTGCCAATCAGAGGAAGAGTCACCATCAAATGTTGGATACTGGTCAAGTTTTGGCCAATTCTTTTGATTTGAAGTAGTCTCCTTGTTACAAGCTTGTTTCTTAGTGATAAGGAGCTGTAACTTCTCTAATTGTGCAGTAATTTCATTTTTTAATCCTTCTGTGGATGATCCAGGTACATCATCAATTTTTGATGGAAACTCAGTGATATAAACAGGTTTATCTGGAACTAATTTTACTTTGGATGAACTAGGAAAAGGTAAAATTGGGGTATTCTTCTCAACAGGTTCTTTTAAAGGAATGTCAGCGAACTTTTGATTATATAACAATTAATTCAAAATCTCCTCAATGGTTGTTAACCTAGTCTTCACTCTTGGAATTTTAGATAAACTCTCATTTATGGTTGCAAAAGATAACTGGTTCTTATTTTGTAAAGATGAATAATGATCACTCAATCTTTTTAAGTTCAACTTATGTCCTTCTAGCTCATGGAAAAAGATGGACACAGTATCTTTTAGTTTAGACAAATCATTCTTGATATTTTACCATAAAGAAAATTTCATTTCATAAGTTAATTTGTAATGAAACAAATCATTAGAAACTCTCTGTAACTCACTCCTCAATTCTTGATAACCCTGTTCAGTTAACAAACTATTATATTTCTGATTCAATTGCATGTTGTTCATTGTATGATTTTGTTTAGCAATAATATCCCTCAAATATTCATCATTAAGTTTAGCTACATCTGGAGTGTTTCTCAATAAGGAAACAGAGTAACTTTCCAGATTATCACAAAACTCAGGCTCAAGTGTTTCATCAATAATAGCCATATCAGGATTTATTATTGAGGTAGCAATTAAAACCAAAGGATTAGATACATTAGAATATTGAGAAATTTGTCTACTTTTCTCAGCCTCTACTGGTCTCACAGTCTCATCTCCTCTGCCAGAATTACCTGAAGGAACTGAATTAGTTACAAGAAATGGTACTTGAGATTCAATAGAGGGGCTTACCATGGCTTGGGAAAGACTTGGATTTGGTTGTTCTTTCTCCTTCTTTCTCCTTGGTAGGGATGAGGAGGTTTTGGGTTGAACTGATTTGTTCTTAAAGTACCTGCCTGAGGTACTTGTTTCTGTTGCTGTTGGGACAGATAATCCCACTGGGTGTTCAGCCAATCCCACTTCCACTTTGAGACTTTCACCTTTTCTTGTTTCTGGGGGGCCAGTTGTGGAAGGGATTTTGGAGGAGGAGGTTTTTTCTTCTCTTGAAGAGATGACTCTATGTTTCTCACCTTGTCTTCTAGACAGTCTATTCTTGACCTCAGCTTGATGTTTTCTGCCCTCAACTCCTTGATGTGTGTGGAGAGATTTTTTACCTTCTGGTTTAAGGGCATCTTTTTTATCTTGAAGCCTTTGGGAATCTCTTCTGGGGGGTTTATAGAAGGCTTTTGTTCCTGAGCAGTTATCTCCACCAATATTTCCATCTCCTGCATTTCTACATCCTGATTGGTCTAGTAATTGATTAATTTGAGCCAGTTTTGTAGTCAAAGAAGAACTTACAGAAGAGGCTTCATCATAATCAATCAAATCTAGTTCCTCATCACAGCCAGCAGAAGCACCTTGATCAGTCATAGTTATAATTAACCTGGACTGAGAGAAAGAAATATTTAATCAGTTATTATTTATACTTTATTCAAAAAAATAAGGAAAAAAAATATATTATATAAGTAACTATCAGGACCTTGTAATCAACTGGAATAATTAAAATATAATGTTTATAAGGAAAAAAATCAATAGAAATAATAATCACAATTTTATTAATTTTTAAGGTAATTTTATAACCAGGATTAAAAATAAATCAACTGAAAGAATAAAACAATTTAATTATTAGTAATATTTTGACAATTATCAGGACAAGAAGTCAATTGAAAAATAATTCAATTACCAGAACTTATTGTCAACTGAAATAATTTAAATACCAGGACTTATTGTCAACTGAAATAATTTTAATTACCAGGACTTATGTCAACTGATATAATTTGATATAATTTATTTAATTAATTTATAATATTATTAATTCACTGCCAGGACATTTTGTCAACTGAAACAATAATATAAATTTCTAATTATCAGGACAGAAGTGAAATGAAATAATTAAAAAAAAAATTGATTTAACTCTTATATCACTTCTAGGACTAAGAAAAATATATTTCTATCTTTGTCAACTAGGGAAAAAAAAATTATTTTTCCAGACACCTCCCCCTGTAAAATGAGCAAGTTAATGCCACTTTACAGAGTGCTGAGTAACAAAAGATGTACATGTGTAATGAAATGTGTGAAATGACCCACAATTAGTAATAAAATAATTACCACAAATATATATGACTATTGTCAATATATGAACCAAATTATTGGAGCACGGTTCAATTCCTGGTTGCAGCAAAAAAACAAGTCACGTGGCTGATGACATTTGTTGTCTTTGTCGTATACTTGTCCTTATTGGCACCTTGTTTTCAATGGTTACTCAGTCACCGGCTTCAAGATATTTATGCGCCGTTGACTATTCGGAAAGTTCCTCAGTTGTAAAGGGGTCTTTTTTGTCTAGAAATTTTTTAATGGCAGTCCAACGGCGGTAACAGGGGAATTTTTGGATCTCAAAGTTTAGCGTACGTACTTATGTCTTTTTATTGGTTTTACTCAAATATAAGAGGTAGAAAATTTTATTATTATTATGAATTAAAGAGATAGAGTTACGAGAATTTAATTACTAAAACTAATAATTAATAGCAATAAGTATTAAATAAAAAAAATGTTTGTTAAATGTAAGTATGTAATGGAATGATCAAAAACAACCAAAAAGAGAGGCCTTATATAGGCAAAGGAGAGACAAAGCACGGCAATAAAATTCTAAAAACAGTAGTATGAGAGAGAGAAAAAAGAAATATTCCAGAAGGAATATTTTCAAATAATAAAGTTGTTCTAAAAAGAAGGCGTCAAAAAGATGTATTTACAGAGTATGACAGAAATAAATTAATTTATTTAAAATTTACTGTAAAGGTAAATTCTAAATAAGAATTTTCAATTTTTTGTATATATTTATTTTTATTTGAATATTAAATTTTTATTTTAATTTAAAATCCATTTTTTAATATAAATTTTTATTTCTTTCAACCTGTCAATGAGCATTGTGTTAGAGAATAAAAATATAAGGGACATTTTTATATTTTATTTTAATTATTCATTAACTTTACCATTCTTTAATTAGTTAATTTATTATAGGTAATTTTAATGTAACTAATTTATATTTTAATAATTAAAATAATAAGGTGTGGCTTCATCCAGTAAATATTTAGTTATTTTACTGGGTAAGTCTAGTAGCCTGGCTGACAGAATGTGTGAATAAAGCATTCATATTAGGGGGCATCACAGTTAAAAATTTGTAAGTATTTAAAAGGTATTACACAACAGCAAAAGGAAGCCACAAAATTGAAATTAATTCTTAGTAAAAAAGTGTTTTTGGGGCGCAATATGGCATATTTTAAAAAAGAATCATGGTTGCTTTGGTGGAAAAAAGAGATATTTTGAAATGGAAGATTTCCAACTTTGATACCCCCTATTAACTAATTAAAATATAATGGACACTTTGTTGCAATTTTTTTGAGATTCGCTGCTGAGAATTTTATTACTTAACCTCATCAAGTCAATTCCAGGCAAGATAGAGGCTGACATTGAAGCAAATGAAGGTTTCACCAGGCGGTGACTGTACCCAGAAACAAAATGAATTTCTTACATTTCTTATTTTTTTAATTTTAAAATTTTTGATCCCCATAAAAATCATTCAGCCTTCATTCAAATGTTGTCTTATCTTCATAAGATATCTGATTTATAAAAAGAAAATTTATAAAATTAAAAATAAAAAAAAGTTAGAGTGATGCAAAAATAAACTTTCTAAGTACAATCTACAACTTAAAAAGTTTAGAAAGAGAGTTTCCATATTAAAAATAAATGATTATTGAGTCTGATATTAAGCAAAATAGGATTTTCAGGAGACCTGTTGCAACTCCTGACCATCTTCAATTTTGTATCTGTCAGTTTTAGACTTCCAGAATTTGTCTTTTTTATCTCACAACTCCTGGTTTTTTAACTCAGTTCCTAAAGGCTAAATCTGAATTCATTTTGCCTTCATCAGTCAACATTTCCATTTATGAAAAATAGTATGATTTACAAGGGTGAAGCGAATAGGAAGAAAAATGGAAAAGCTTACCCTTTTAATTCGCGGTTTCCAATTTGAGGACAGCATAGAGAAGAATATGGTTTTGTGGTTTTGTATAGTCGTAAGGATTGCTGTTAGCGGGAGTGTTGCTGCTTACATTGTAATGTGTAGTGAAATCATTTATCTAGCCTGTAAGATGGATGAGAGAAAGGGGTAGATTGCGTTAGGAATAGTGAGAAATTAAGGCAAATAAAACAGAATTTTAGGCTTTGTGAGTTGCGTTTAAAAAACCGGAAGGTGTGAGTTAGATAAGGGGGATTGCTAAAATCCAAAATCGACAAATTGAAAATTGAAGGCGTACCTTGTGGTATAAGGATGAGCCAGTTGAGCGTTGAGATTGGCGACGTGAGAATGTATGACTTGCGATTGAGACTAACTTATGGATTTTGCGAAAAAACTGATCCATAGATGAACCAACTCAATGTAGAATTTGGCTAATCCACAAGTTTCTGTATACTGTGTAAAGGATAACATACGAAATAAGGCGCGCTTGGCCATCATGTGACTGTTGAAGGTTGTCCAGTCTATACTTTTAACACTGGCCATTTGCGATTCTAAAATAGAGGCCAATGATAATGAAACCAAACTTTTATTTACACATGTTCTTTGAAGCAATATAAAATAAATATGCTTATTCATGTAATCCGGTTATATTACTTATGATAAAGGTCGACTCTTATTTGATGTTGAAACAAATGACTCCTAGTGAAGTTATTCTATAAATATATGTGATCGTACGTCCAGTCGTTTCATTTGGCTCGACTTTTCTTCTGGTTTTTTTGGGAAGAGATCGAAAGGGTGATAGTTTGCGAGTAAAAGGGACTTTCAACGATTTAATTGCAGATGCAGCAACGTGGTTTTGATGCTATTGACTTTATGTTTCAAAAGTCAGATATTTTTTTTATTTTCCAGGAAAAGTTTGCCATCTCAAAGGGTTCCACTTTGTTAGTTTATAGATCAGCTCCAACGAAATCACAGTCAAGTTGTCTTACCCAATATCTTATCTATCTTAATTCGATCTTTAAAGTCTTCTGGTGGGATACGTATGTACAGCTATATTAAAAATGGTTTGTGCAAAAACAAATTTTTTTGGCAGAGATACCCGGCACTTTTAGTGCAAAAATCCTGCAGGATTTGCCGCCAGCGACAGATTCTCAGTAGTTTTGTACAAGTTTTAAGTTTTTTGACAAGAATCTGTCTGATTTTGGTGCCAAAAATGTTGGGTAACTCTGTCCACAATTTTTGGTTTTTTCACAAGCCATTTCTAATATAGCTGTATCCTAATAGTGGTTGGTATTTGAAATAATAGTTTGCACAATTTATGCAAACATAACTCAGGATGTACAGCTAAACCTGAAAAGCCATGCCTTCATGCCCCTATCTGGATGAGATTGTAAGAAATAAAAAAAAACCTGAAAAGCTTGCGGGTTTCTTGCCACTAATTCCCTGTCAAAAGCAACTTAAAGCCATGTTTTTGGCAGGTAATCGGAGACGAGAAGCACCCAAGATTTCCAGATTTTGCTGTAAAATCTTATCTGAATACTTATCATTATAAAAAACTTGTTAGAAATTCAGACTTGGGAAATAGATGTTCTGTCCAACTCTTCACAAAATAAGTTCATGAGACTGGTTGTAGAGCGGGGAGCAAGCTACAAAATATGTATTTCTTACAAGTGGTATAGAAATATATAATTAAAAAATTGATTTATATATTAAAAAATAATCTCAAGGAAGATTTTTTAAATAAGTATACGAAAAAGAAAACAATAAATATAGGTTTAAGACGTGCGGGATGAATATTTGTCGGGATAGGGCAAAGGTTCTATAATAAGTGATATATAATGAAACTTGTCTTTACTGATGAATAATTTCAAAGCTGGTATGAAGTACTAGTGAAAGCATAAATAAGGAGACATATTTGGGTTATTTCTTGTATTCGTTGTATATGTACTTGTGCAATGACATAACTTGCCGTGATACTATGCAACAGTATAAAGGGAGCAAGGTGATGCGCGGCAAGGCAATGTTTTACCAAGGGAATCGTAACTTTATCGAAGAAAATGAAATCTGAGGATAGGTTTGATAGGGACATATAAAATAATGGGACGATTGATTGAAGGAAGTGTATTGTGTCATCACTTTTGTGCAAGAGGTTGATAATATCATTCGAGTACATACAGTAATCATTATGCGAATGTTGCAAGTCCGGGATCATCAGCGGATGAATTCAAAACTAATAAGAAAAAAGCGTAATCAAGCTGACCAAGATTAAGATTTATACGACTGACACTAGTAACGAATTTCCTGAGATATCATCCGCAACAGTATTAGAGATCCAAACACGCGACATTGATGTCGGCAAAGACATGTGTAATTTAATATTCACTGTAAGACAAAAAGAACTAACGAAAGAGATAGGACTGGAAGAAGAGAGGGGTTTGATCGAGAGGATTTTCAAATAGGGATGAAGATATAAATAAAGTCAATAGGAATGAGATTTCACATTTTGATAATTCAAGTCCTAGAGTCCAAATCAAGTTCCTGGCTAAAGTGACAAAATGCAGTCCTTCCTCGGCAGATGGTCATTGTTTTCGATTTTGCTTTGCGTGGGCATAAGTGCGAGTGACAATCCTAATGAACAGATGGCGCTGACATTGCCTACGGCTATGGAATCACCGCCAGATGAAGGACGATTGCGCAACTTTCAAGTTGCCCAGGTAAGTCAACCTGAAGATAGATATCCAGTGTTTCTTCTCAATGCGCTGATATATTTGAACTCTTATCAACACATTCATTTTCACTAACTTATCTACTTAATTATTTGTGGATTATTGACACCAATCCATTTATCCTTAAATTTATTGATTGAATGACTTATGATCCTCCTCCCTTGCCATATAACTTTTTTGATATAAATATTTCCATAAAATTTCTCTTCTGGACACCCTTTCTCGTTGATTAGCCACCCGTCGTTCCCTCTGGAAAAAAGTGTTCTCGCACTCTGGTTCAGCATGTGAGTTCCCGTCTTCTTACTCTTCTATCCCTCTTCTGACTTTTATCCCTTCGTTATACCATTCAGACCTTTGAAAATTCTTATGGGAAACCTGCTATTGTCAACTACTTCCCCCCCGACGAATGTGGAGCCCCTGGTTCTTGGGCTTCAGTTGTTTTTGAAACAACAATTAGTAAGAAATTTTATTATCACTTTTCTGTGCTTTGTTTCAGCAATGATAGCTGATCATTTATATTTTTTTCCAGCTTCGAAGTACAGACAGTATGACCGTTTGATTCAAGTGTACTTGGCTGATGTGGAAATTTGGAGAAGTTCAACTGCCGAACCCACTGAGAATGGGATAATTTGGACTGTGTAAAGACCCCTTTCAACTTGATTGTTTGGCCTGCTCTTACTCACTAGTTATAATTATGTTCTCTCACAGCAAGCGTGACGTGACATCTTACATGCCTTTGTTGAAGCAATCAAACATTCCTCTCATTTTTGAACTAAACAATGTCATTGATCCTAGACAAAATCTCATCGGCGTTTGGAATGTCACCTTGACTGCAACTTTTTATGAAGCCACACCCGATTTTCCCGCTCCTTCACACTCAGATTCCATTATTCCTATTGCACATGCTAATTCTAATGAAGCGAAAGCTTCCTTAACCTTACCTCAGGTAGATAGACAAGTGCTTCGGATTACAAAACAAACAACATTGATATCTTTTATTCTTGTGTTTTTAATTTGCTGTAGAATACTGCTAAAGCTTTTGTGGAAATCTTTGCCAGTGGAAACGCCCATGAAGAAGTAGGCACATTTACGTTATTTTCAATACAATATCAAAGAATTTTTTTCTCATTGAATTATTCATATTTTAATCAACCTTTTTCGGTATAAGTTTTGGGTAAGTGAGGCTGATATAGCTGGGCAATATATGCATATGCATATAATCAATATCTGTTGAGCCTGGGCTTATTTAAGTTATTAATTATTTTTTCTCATTCAAGTATTCAAATATTCCTGATGAAATCCTTCCAATAGTGGATCCAAACAATACTACCAAGCCCGATGCTAAGGGTCCATTCCGCGAAGTTCAACTTTGGATTGATGATCATTTTGCTGGAGCTATTTATCCTTTTCCAATTATTTTCACTGGTGGTATCATCCTAACTTGGTGGAAGTACGTCTTGATAGCATTATCATGTCCTTTCTTCCTCATATACTCAAAAATACATAGCTTTTTTCTGTTGATTTTCGCACTAACTGTTTGGTACTCAGGCCAATATCTGCATATGGAAGCTTTGATCAACCAACTTACGTGTTGGACATTACGCCATTTCTTCCTTTACTCACTGATTCAGCCCCTCATCAGTTTAGAATTGTCGTACAAGGTCAAGGAAAAGGTAACGTCACTATTAACCCTGACTGGTTTATAAGTGGAAATGTTGCACTTCATCTTGGTAAGCTCTTACAGTCATTCATTCGTCTGACTGGTAGAACTTATGAAACAATCAATGCATAGATCCTACTAAAAAAAAAACTACTGGAAAAATTGAAGATTATGTCAATCTACCTTACGTAAATTTAACCACTCCAATCATTAACCCTGACCTTAAGTACACTGTCAATGCCCACAGAAGATTTTCCATTACAAGCACTGTGGTCACCGGAACCGAAGGATCACAAGTAGTCAAGTTTGAACAAATTCTCAAGTACACAAACACACAAGTTATGTCAACTAACGGCGAGAATATCGTGAGTGAAATTCTTAAATATGTTCGATTTTTCGGTCTTGCCTTTTCTAATTTGTGAATCTTATACTAGAATATCACACAAACTTCCATTGGTCGCATGAAATCAACTCATGATGGAAAGACAATTTTCGAGGATGATTTTCGTTATCCTTTGTCTTACGGACTTTCCTGGGAAATCAACGACAACATAATCACTACTTCCGGCGATATTGACTTGCAATTCAATCGAAAAGAAATCAACCCTTTTAATAATATTACCACTTCTATTAAGACTAAGCAATATGCCACTGGTTCTTATTCTGTGAATGACAAAGGAGAAGCTAGCACAGGCTCAGGAACCAATTCTCAATTATTTGATTATCATGACTCCAGAAAGGCTACTTATCATCGTGATGTAGCTATAGCAGACGTTACGAAAGTCTTGCGAGATGTTGAAACAGGAACTTTGGCCAATCATTCTAACTCTTCAGCGGCGGATCTAGAGCCATCATCTCCTTCTCATCAGACCTCTTCTTTTAAGAAAGATTCAAAGTTTGCTCTAAGAAGATTCTTTTATCCCTTGAAATGTGAGTTTGAGGCTTTTGCCAGGCATTTCTAGATTTTGTTTTTGTTTTTTGAAATATTCTGTCTATTAACTTTCCTCCACATCATGCTAGCTTTCATGCACCATAAATTCAGTCCCCATCAGATGAAGCTGTCTAAGCAGCTTGAGAAACTATTACACCCTCCTCAAAATTCTTAGAGAATTGGACAGCATAGATTATAAATCCGACGTCAAGCATGATCAATTATTCAAAGAGACAAAAAAAAAATAAGTCGTAGCCTATTTTTATCAACAAAGAAGAAAACGGTGTTGTATGAGGGGCTCACACCTGCGTTGGAGTATTACATTTTTGTTGTTCTAGCTAACACAGCTAAAAAATATTAACGCAAGGGACAATCTGCTAATCGAAAAAGGTTATTTGTGTCTGTTTGAGCAATCATCTTGCATTTTTCCTACATGATCTTAATATATATAATCAATTATGTATTATTGAACGGTATAAGCTTGCACACAGTAGTGTTCTTATACGATAACTTAAATGATTAATATGTTAAATTTTGGTAGTTATCTACAAAATTAATAGTCTAGATTATTTGAGAAAAAGTTTCATCCTTCATTACAATAGATATCAAATGGGTTGAGTTGGTGTTTTAATGCAGAAAATAGGTTTTGTTAGAGTTGAAAGTAAGGCTATTTCAAATAAAAATTAATTTTGATAAAACTGCTCATTATGAAAGTATTTTCTAAAGTGATTCTCCACAGAATATAGGAGGTAGAATTGCTAGCAATTCTGCAACCTTAAACTCAAGTTTATCAGAAATTAAGCTCAAGATGAGGGTTTCATGAAAAAATTGAAGAGTCAAGGTGAATTTTTACAGAAATTAGCCTGAAGACAAGTTGAACATCAATGGAAGCTCAGTTGTTGTCAATTTCTAGTCTACATTCTGTCACCGCTCAGTCATTGTTCAGTTACTGCTCAGTCACTTCTCAGTCACTTCTAAATCATTTTTCAGTCACCACTCAGTCACTACTCAATGAATTTTTGGTTAGGTTTTACTAAGAGATCAGTAGAAATTCATTGAAGTCTTAGTGTAAAAGTTAAGTCTCAGTTTAGTATGAGTTTAGGTTAAGTTCCATCTTATTTCTATCTATGTTACAGTTGGAAACTTGCTTGCAAGTTCCTTCCCCCCTAATATTTTGTGCTGATTCAGTGTTAAGTCATAAATGGAGTTTGTTAGAAATAGTCTTCATACATTTCATTATGTTATGTTTTTGCACCAGATCAAACTGAAGTTACACACATAAGTTAAATTTTGGTGCTTAATTCCATGAACCACGCAATATTTGGGGGGGGGGGGGACTTGCTAGCAAGTCCTCAACTTGAAGTCAGATGGAACTCAGACTGGACTCAGACTGAACTCAGACTTGACTCAGACTGAACTTTACTTTGAACTCATCTTGAGCTCTTAACCAAAAATGGATGAGTCTGTTCTGGGATAATAGTGAAAGTTTAATGAATAATTTATAGAAATAATAACAAGAGAATATTAATAATCTGATCCATTCACAGAATTTTTTTCATAAAACTCATTTTCATTTTCATTTTGAATTTCACTTGATCATTAAAAAGACTGAAAAATATACTATTTATTTCAAAAACATCACTTTTAACCTCTCAAATGATTTTATTCTATTTTTTTTTTTTTGAAAAAATATAAAATAAGATCAGTGGTTCTTTTTATTGATAACTCCTTTTAACCAAGAATTAGAAGGTTTTATTTTTTAATTTAAACCATATTACCTTATTTTTTTTTTTGTATTTTTATTATTTCTTAATATGAAATATAACTATTTTCAAGTCAATGGATTTATTTAAGAAACATATTTAACCATCAAAATTCTCAAGTTTTTATTCTAGAATACTGTGAAAAGACTCATTATTAAAAAAAATAAAAGATAGATATATGTTTTCCTAATTTCTGTTTCAATGAAGTCCTTTAATAGCTTCTTTACACAAAGCACTAATAATTGATAAATTTTTTAATTATATGTCTAGAAAGGAGTGTACTCCTTATACCAGTGAATTTTAATCCAGTTTTTTACATTTTTGTATGCAAGAAAATGATTAAAATTAAGAGGAAATATCTTTTTGCTCTTTTATTTTTCTATTGAATATTCAACTACTAAGAATTTTTGCAATATAAATTTATTCAATGTAATACATATATGATATTCTGGAACTCTTCATGATGTACTTCATCAAAATTCCATGTAAATATGGTTATTTGGTAGAGTAACCTCATGAGTTGAAATCATTAATCACTACTTAGTGAATTTTCCATATGAAAGACCAAAATTCAAGCTAGATGTAAAAATTTAAAGATAATAGAAACAAAGTAGTATAAATATATTTAAACTTTAATTTTAGTGCTTGATTTTGCTTCAATTCTGTATTGTGGGATAATTTCAGTGTCAACCTGGGAATAAGCACCATATAATTCACAAAGTGTTCTCATTTTAAAAAATGTGCTTCAGGTAAATATTTTGATTGTATTATTGTTCAAGAACTGTATTAAATAGGTAAAAGTGGTACTTTTTCATAATTATATCATTTTCAAATTGGAAAACTATTATATGATATTCATTTTTTAAAAAAGACACAATAGGTACTTTAGATTATACCCATGTAGAAAAGCAGCTGTAAAGGAAATCATCTTTTGATTAAAAATAATATTATTCCATGTTTTAAATGAAAAAAAAAATATTTTAATTCTATGGTTTTGAGAAATAAATTAAATGAAACATTGCAGGTACACTTTTTTAGTCATTAGAATTAAATTTTTGATAGGAGTAATTCACAACTGAAAACTTACACAAAATTGTAAAATTAAATATAAGGGTTCAAGATTTATCAATGATTTATTGGAATTATGATATTTATGCTGATTGGTAGATCTTATATGATGTTTCTATTCAATTTAGAAGTGTATCAAAAACAATCCCTTTGATGTTTTATTTAAACAGAAGAATTTAAAAATTTTCTTGAAATCCACCTTATCACAAAGCAATACTGGAATGAGTATCACCACACAATATGGGGGGGCAGAATTGCTAGTGAATCTGCAACATTGGACCTAAACTCACCACAGATTGAACACAAATTGAGCTATTGAAAAAGGAACCATACAATCAGGGATGGACCAATCAGAAGAACAGTTTTAGGTGGGTGTTCAAGTAGAATTCAGTATGGGTTTAATATGAGTTCAGTCTGAGTTCCATCTGAGTTCCATCTGAGTTCAGGTTGGGGACTTGTAGGCAAGTCCACCCCCTATATTGCGTAGTGTATATTGTTAAAAAAATATTTCAAATTTCAATTTTTCAAATCTTCATTACAGATTTAAAACAAAACATAAATATTAAAATTTGAATTTTTATAAAAATATATATTGATTTAAAAGATATTTACTTATTTTTTTTTTACAAAATGACCAATTTTATCCTGTGAGGCGTCCCTTCAACTTACAAGTATAAGTCTAAAAAATTAATATGATGCTCTGAATACTCTATATAATGTGTACCTAAGGCAAAAATAATGTTTTTTCGAAGTACTTCAAATCTAAGCAGAAGAGCTGATATCTTTTTTATATAATATAGTTGTATAAAATTGATTTTTAGGTAGTAAAAATGATTATTAATTTGTACTTCTTTTCAGAACTTCAAAGTATTTAATAAAAATATTTTGATATAAAAATATAATTATTTTTATATCTAAAATTATTTAATAAAACTTCTAAAAAAGTATAAATTTTCTCATGGCTTAAATTAGCTTGAACCACACTTGGAAACAAGATTGCATTGAGAGTTCAATCTAAGTT
The DNA here is from genome assembly GCA_030280995.1 of Hemileia vastatrix. Lineage (NCBI taxonomy): Eukaryota > Fungi > Basidiomycota > Pucciniomycetes > Pucciniales > Zaghouaniaceae > Hemileia > Hemileia vastatrix. The sequence continues at coordinate 6,233,701 of JASXTE010000009.1, forward strand.
CCACCAAAAGCATGATAAATATTTTTTATGGAAATGTATATAGTCATTGAAATGAAAAAAAATTAGTAAAAGAAAGTACTCAAAAAGTTTTTTCTGTTACTGAATAGATTATCATAAATATATTGAGGTAGTTAACTTATTGAAATTTTTTAAATTTGCATTTATTACAGTCAATTATCCAGTTATATATAGAAATAAAAAAACAAGAAATCAACCTAAATGGTTATATATATAGATAAATCTATACTTCAACCTTTACTTGACTTACTTAATTTAATTCAAAGCTATTTTTAATCTAACCAACATATTTTACTATTACATTTAAAAAAAATACAATAAACTCATAAAATACATAAGTTCAATAGTTTAAAATTTCTTTAAATGTTTTGTTTTAGTTTTAAACTTTTTGCTCCAATTTTCTATTATATTATTTATTTATATCATGTATAGTTATCAGAAGCATTCTGTGAATTCTTGTGTAAAAAAGCAAAATAGTATTTCATTACCAATTATTTTACTATATTACCTTCTTAGTCTTAAAGTGCATTGTAAATCAAAAATATAAAATAAAGACATATAAACTATAGGTTTAAGTTCAAAAATATCAATAAAAAATAATTATCAATCATTTTCCATATTGGAAGAATAGAGCTGTAGATTGAGGGGGTGGACTCTGATGTTTGCCTGAAGAACAAATTTCACTCTCCATTTTTCACTACCTCAATGGACAACCTCTAAATCTCTCCACACAACTTTTTCTGCTTTTTCATTTCTGTTAATTCTATTACCACCCCCCACCCTTTTATTTCCCTCCTGATACATTTTCTACATCCTTTAAGATTCAAAATCTGAGTTTAAGCCCTCTTCACTACTCCCCTCCACTCTATTTTCACTTTAAACACAACTCCACCCCTTTTGCAACCTCTTGCTCACCTCCCATTCCCCTCACTCATCCCAATCACCTCCATTAGCCCTCAACAGACTTTTTCTCACATTCTCAAACTATTACTCACCTCCCCAGTCTATTTTCCACATCCCCCAGCTCTCGCTTACCACCCGTAGCCCTTTCTCACCTTCCCAAGCCCTTTACAGCCCTTCACTCACCTCCCCCAGCCTCCCCCAGTCCCTTGATTTGGCTGGAGATGTGAGAGAGGTGCTGTAAAGACTAAGGAGGGCTGGGAAAAGTGAGTGAGAGGCTTTTATCACCTCCCCCAGACTTTTAAAGCCCCTTGCTCACTTCCCCCAGCCTCCCCAGTTGCTTAATTTGGCTGGAGATGTGAGTGAGGTGCAGTAAAGACTAAGTAGGGCTGGTAGTAGTAGGTGAGAGGCTTTTATCACCTCTCCTAGCCATTTAAAGACCCCTGCTCATCTTTGCCAGCATTCCCAAAGTGGATTAGGGGATTTTATAACCTCTCCCAGCCCTGTAAAGCCCCTCTCTCACATTCCCCAGCCTTCCCCAGTCCCTCAATTTTTCTGGGTGAGGTGAGCAATGAGATGGGAGAGGTGAAAAAAGTGCTGGGGAGGAATGCAAGGGCTTGGTAAGTAGCCAACTTTTGATAAACTTGAGAATAATTAATATGTATAAACTAGAAATAAAAAGGAACTAAATCTTAAGGAATTTTAACACATTCCAAGTGGTAAGTAATGTAACTAAATACATATTTCAGAATTTGAGTTGCTTGTGTTTACCAAAAAAATGTGGCCAAGTGTTGAGAAAGGAAGATATTTGTAGGGAAGAAACATGAAAAAAATACAAAGTAAAATAAAACTAAATAATGAAAGTGGGCTGGGAAAGGTGAGTGAGGTTCTGGGGGAGGTGTGAGAAATAAAGAGAAGAGAAGGGAGAGGAGTGGAAGGAGAGTAGAGTTGTTTTCTCACTGTGAAGGGAAGGGACAGGGTAGAACGGGTAAGTATATGGAAAGGTTAGCAACAAGATAAGAGGGGTAGGATAGGAAGGCAGATTGAAGATAAGGGAGAATTAGGGGATAAGAGGTATCAGATGGAAGTCCAACTTGGAATTCTACCAGGAATTATTTCAGGAAGAAAAAAAAGCACTAGACGTTTAGTGCACACTTTTTTCCTGCTGTGAATATTTTTTGAACTATTAATCAACTTTGTTTCAATGAAGGGTCAAATAAGTTTCAAGGTGTTTTCAAAGTAAATTCAATATTTATTCATGATTGTTTCATCACCACAATGTGTGCTGAAAAAGATATGAATTAGGGTTCAAGGTTGCTGACTTGCTAAAAAGTCTGCCCCCCATATTGTGTGGTGATAAAAGCTTTGAGAAGTATGAAAGCCTCATATTCTAAATCAAAGGTGTATCCAGGTCTCAGATAGCTTGAATAATCCACAAGATTTATTTTTCTCTTGATAAGGTCACCTCTGTCACAGTAGTGAGACAGCATTGAATGAAAATTAATTCATGCAGTCCATTTGAATGATTTCTCAACCAACCATTCTTCCACAATATAGAGAATAAATATAGGTTGATACTCTTGACACACTATCAGGAAGACACTAACCATTAAAATAGATTAGCCATCAGATTTGAGAAACTGAAATAATCAACGCAATTACAAGAAAAAGATACCAGTTCAAATCTAAAATTAGTAGTGAAAGCTTGGCTAAACATGTTTGGAAGGCTTAATTGTAAGAAAAGGGACTAAAATACAAACAAGGAAAATGATAAGGGGATTTTAAAAGTAAGGAAAAAAATATCTTTGGGTCCAATTATTAAGAAAATGAGACACTTTCCTACAATAAATATTTACCTGAAGGCCTAAAAGACTTTTAAGGAACAGAAAAAATGGTGAGAAAAATAGATAATAGATGTCAGATTCAATATGTGAACTGAACCTGACATCTAGTTACCATTTTTGCCCTTGTAGAAGGACTAGATATATATAAAAAATTTGAGCTGAGGATATTTACTTGGAGTGAATAGGAGGCTTGATTAAGAAAGAGAGTTTAAATTATGATAATTGATAAATTGGAGATATTCAAAACAGAAATTTAATAAAAAAGGAGATATATTTTTATTTTAAGGGATAGTAGGAAGTGTGCAGAAATTATTAAGAATTTTTGGGAATGTAATATCATAAATTGTGGGGGAAAATGAAAAATACATAGAAAGATTTTGAGACATAATAAATCCCAATATATAGATATTTAGAAAGTTTCAAAGATTAAAATTTTCTTTATAAAATATTAAACACAAATTGTAAGTAATCAAAGTACTAATATTTGCTTTTAGGGATCCACCATTAGCTCTTCCTAGATCCACATTAGGGGGTATCAAAGCTAGAAACCTTGCATTTTAAAATAGTTCTTTTTTGCATCAAATCAACCATAAATTTTTTTTTAAAAAATTCTATATTGTTCCCTTAAAAACCCTCTTACTGATAATTAATTTCAAGTTTATTTCTCTCTTAATGTGTTGTGAAATACTATTTAAATAACTTAAAATTTCTAACTTTAATACCCCCTATTACTTCATTCTAATCCCCCAATTTTTAGTAATGATGGGTGATCTCACACTGAAAAAAACCAATTTCCAGTTAGAAACAAGGTTTGATATGTCTCAAATTGAACCACACATTTATTTTCAAAAAAAAAGACAAATAATTATTGAGCAGATTTAATTTTTACTTAACATTAATTTAGTGGAAGGTCAAAATACTTTGATAGTGCCAATTATGGTATTAATGAGGCAATAAAACAATAAGAGTGGAAATTCATAGAAATAAACTTGAATGAAAAAAATGTGCATCAATTGTATTGGGTATTAAAGTACTCTAACTTTAATTTAATTTTTGATCCTATCATTTCTTATAAAATTAGTTTTCCAATCCTGAAAAATAAAAAATAAAAAAAGCTTTCATTAAATTAATGATGAAAAAAATTAAAATACAAAAATCATTATTCCTCTTTTTTATTTATTTATTTTTAATTTTTAATTTTTAATTATTTGAAAATCACTTTGTTAATTGGTGTTTGAGTATCAAAGATTAACTCTAACAATACTTTTTTTTGTTTTTTATCTGCAATTATGACTGAAAATGTTCAAATTAGAACCAAATGAAAAGATTATTTCAATTATTCTATTCACCAGTGCTGGGGCTAGTTTACCAGAAACTTTTTTCATTAATGATTTTGGATACATAGAAAATTAATGATGCATAAAATATCTTTTAACATCTATTACCTATTTAATAGAAAATTTAGAAGGCATAATCCCTCATCTTTATAGTCATTTTTTCTGGTTCCCCAAATAACAATGAAGTCTTCAGTCCACAAATATTGGAGAAGATGAAAATAGAAACAATAATTTATATAAATAAATCATATATGAAAACAATTTATGAATTGAAATTATTAAAAAAGTTTTTTTAAATTTACTTTTTTGTCAAATTTATGATAAATATATTTTAAAATTCTATTAGGGGAACTCAAAAATAACCAAATATGCCTAGTGTATTTTGATTAAGAAACACCATGCAAACATGCCATGAAACATGGCTTATTTGGTAACTTATTTCTCAAACATGAGAGCAAATTATTCCTACTTTAGCACAATTTCCTCAATTAAATTTTCCCCTAATCAAATGTACATCTCATCCCTTCCCCCCTAACCTCACTTTTCACATGTGCTCAAGATTTTTGAAGTTTCTTAACCAATGATTCCAACTCAAATTTTCATCATTCTCATCACAGAAAGTTCATTCCTTTTAATTTCTTAAATTATTGCCTTTTTTTAGCTGAATTTTAAATTCTTCCCTGTATCTTGTGGTTTCTGAGAGATTGAAATTTAAATTTGAGCTTTTTTTTTGCACTATTTCTGTCAGGGTAGGATTTTTCGGTATAGAAAATTTTCAGAAATACAACAAAAATGAAAGGTAAGGCAACTCAAGATTTCAATAATAAGGTACATAGTTTTTATATTATAATTTATTAATCAGTTTAAAAGTAAAATTTTTAATTATCATTATTATGTTGTTATCCTAGAATACCAATTTATAAGTACTAAGAATTGTAATAGTAGTAATAGATTTGTTGTGTACATAATATTTGATTGTAAGGTAAGAATGGAATGGAATGAAACAGAAATAATGAGGGGCCTTCTATAGGCAAAGGAGAGAGAAAATGCCAAACCACAAATCCACAAACATGAGTATTACAGAGAGAGAAATCCCAAAAAATAGAAATTTCCAATTTTAACATTTTTTCTATAAAGAATGTTCTTATATAAAGTATTTATATGTATATGTCTATTTTAATTAAAATTAATTGATTTACTTAGTTTTTCTGTATATGTAAATGAAAAATAAAAATATTTTAATTTAATTTATAATATTTTTATACTTTATTCTACTTTTCAGATGTCATGAGGACACTATCAAGGAATAAAAATTGAAGGATCATTTCAATTTTATATTTAAATAATTTTAATTATTAATTAGTTAAAAAATTATAATTAATTTAAAAAGTAAGTATAACTAATAAAATGAGAAATAAATGCTCAGCTCTACACTAGTCAATAATAAATTATTTACTGGGTAAGTCTAGTAGCCTGGCTGACACTCCCTCACTCCAAAAAAACAATAATGATAAAAAAATCCTATGACTTTTTCTTTTTATAATTCTTTAGTAGAACAGGAAGGTTATATATCTCTTTCCTAGGTATCCAAGAATCATATTAAGAAGATTTATTCTTAAATCTCAATAGGTATTCAATACCTTTTTCAACAGTGATAATTCTGTCATTTAGAGTCTTATATATTTCAGCTGTATCAGTGATCTCTTTAGGAGTTTTTTTTGGTCTTCCCCTTCTTTTTGGGAATAATTCACTATTGGATGTGTAAGATTTCAAAAGAGATATTTGAAAAACAGGATGTTTCCTGTCATATGGTGAATACAGGACAACTTCAACTGAATTATCACCAACCATTCTTATTAAAACATCAGGACCTACAAATGGGTCTTTTAATTTGTTATTTCTTTGTAAATTGAAGTGGACTATAGAAATCAGTACTTCATCACCCATCTTAAAGGTGCATTCTTTATGGAATTTGTCACACCCCTTCTTCTAATATTCAAAAGATTTTTTCATAAATTTTTGAGCAAGACTTCTGGAAAGTTGTTTCATTTGAAGAAAAGATTCACACCAGGATGTAAATCCAATTTAGGTATTTTATTATTGAGAATTTGGGCAAAAGTATTAGGAACATATCTGAGCCAAATCTCACAAGGCCTTCTTTGAGTAACAGAGTGAACAGTGCTATTATAAGCAAACTTCAAACCAGGAAGTAAGGTGAACCAATCATTATTGAACCTGTCATTGTCTTTATACTCAAGGCCAAAGGCAAAATACCTTCTTATCATGTCCTCTAAAGTCTTAGTCATCCTTTCAGCTAATCCATCAGTCTGAGGGTGATGGGAAGTAGAAATCTTCAGATTAAAACTACAAACATCTATCAGAGACATCCAAAATTCAAAAGCAAAGTTAGGGTCTCTGTCAGAGATTATGGCCTTTAAAAAACCAGCAGTATTAAAAATATGAGACCACCACAATAAGGCTAATTTCTTAGTGGAAACATATTTGTGAGTAGCAATGAATTTACATATTTTTGTAAATCTTTTCACAATAACCTGGCAAGAGTTACAACTGTCTTTCCCAGAAATGGGTAGTCCTGTTACAAAGTCCATGTTTATGATTTGCCATGGTGCATCAGGAGATTCAATATGTTGCATTAATCCAGTTCTTTTCCCAGTTAATCTCTTTGATTTCTGGCAAGAATCTCAGGATTAAACATATAGTTTGGTGTCTTCAGACATATTAGCCCACCAAGCAGTGTTCTTAATTCTAATCATTGTTTTTTCAAAATTAAAATGTCCTTCCAATATTTTATCATGACAAATTTTCAAGATTATTTCTTTCATAGAAGGAAGAATAACAATAACATTACTAAACTTTCTTCTATAATAGAGATAGACTTCATCAATTGAAAATTTACCTTTTTCCAAATAATTTTGGTACTTTGGTGGAAGGGTTTTAATTAATGCTTGTATTGAAGCATTCTTTGGATCATTTAGTATAGTACACAGCTTTTCAAGTTAGTGTCTTTATCATATGAATTCAGAATAAGCTTAAATAGATCTTCCTCCATATCAACCACATATATTCCATGAATGTCAACTATTTCATCGTCAAGAACATATGCAGAATTAGATTCATTATTTAGAAAAGGTAACCTTGATAACATATCCACAATTGACTGAACAATTCCAGCCCTACGAATTATTGTCATCCTTCCTCTGTATTCATGAAAAGGCAACTGCCATATGAACATGTGTATGTTAAGTGTTTTAAAGTTTAAGAGGGACTTCACTGCACTGCAGTCAGTAACAAGTTCACATCTCTGGTCATCCAGATAATAATGTAGTTTTTCCAGAGCCAACACAACTTCCAAACACCCAAGTTGAGCAGCACCATATTTCAATTCACTATTTTTTAAGTTCCTTGAAATATAACAAATTACTACTTCTGATAATTTGTCATTCATAACTTGTTTTTGGTGGAGAGCAGCACCAAGGCCAATAAAACTGGAATCAGTGTATAAAACAAATGGTTGATAAATTCACACAAAGAAAAGAATTGGTGCTGATATCAAACAGTGTTTCATGGTTTCAAAGGCTCTTTGTCTTTCACTGTTACAGACAAAAGCAACATCCTTCCTATTTAATTGGGTTAGGGGGCATGCTATGACCTGATAATTATTAATATATTGTCTATAGTTTCCACACATTACCAAAAATGTTTGGAGCTCTCTAACTGTAGTAGGAGCTTTTACCTGTTTTATGGATTCCACTTTGTTCTGATCAACACATATCTGTAATCCTGTGAAAAAATGACTAAGTACTTTCAAAGAATGAAAGTAAAATTTGCATTTTTTCAAAGCAAGTGTCATATTTATCTCATCCATTTAATGGAACACTTTACATAGGTGGTTAAGGTGGTCCTCAAATGTCTTGTAGAATATGATGATATAATCAATTTAAACTATTAACCATCCTTCAATTATTTCTTGATGGAATGTGTTATCCATAACTTTTTGAACAACTTAAGGGGAATTTTTGGAGCCTAATATCATCCTAATATACTTTTAAACACCCATATGAGTAGCAATCATTAGAAAAGTCTGTGAATTTTTCTCAACAGGTACATGGTGATATCGTTTATTAACATCTAGACAGCTGATATATTTAGCACCTTGTAAGGTAGCATGGATAGAGTTAATTCTAGGTAAAGGATAGATATCATCTACAGTATAAGTATTTAATGTTCTATAATCACCACATAATCTGGCTTTGTCTTTCTCATAATAAATTAAGAAATTTTAGATAACACAATGTTTAGGTGTTTCAAACACCTTTTCAATAATATTTATTTTTAAAAGGGCAGAGATATTGTCTTCAATATCTTTTCTCTTTTTGGGGGAAGAAGGATAAGGCTTCTTCTTTAAACTAGGTTGTATTTAAGTTAATGAGAAAGATAATGAATATTTCATATCTTCTTTGACAAATTCTAATTCATGTGACCCATGAGAAAAATCCATTTGAAAAGATTTTATCAAATGAAAAATGGAATCTTTTTCATCACCAGAAGGTTGTTCTCCAAAAGAAGCTGTTTCAATTTCAGACAGTAGGGCAGGCATTTCTTTTGTAGATCTTCCTTTATATTGAACAACTGAATTACATGTGTTCAATACTGGTGATATTAATTTTCTGGGGGAGGAAATTTTAAATTTTCTCTTCCCATTTAATCCCATTGTGAAGAATTGGTTTGAAGGATCAAGTTTAATTCCAAATTTTGTTAATATATCATTTTTCACAATGAAAAAATTTCTTAAGTTATCATTTTTCATAACTAAAAAGTCACACATAGCTCTTACAAAGCCATGGCTATATTTAAAAAATACTGTAGCTCTTTATTTACCAATGGGGGAAAAAAAGAGCCATAACCTCTTCAGTCTTCAGAATTGACAGGCATAAGTTTTGATTTATAATCTTGATCCAAGGAAGTAAGTTCTTATTCAGATACAACACTTTCTCCAGCTCCATAATCTAAAACAACCTCAATTTTTTTCCATTAATCATGACTGGTGCCTTGAGAGGGGTAATAATTATTGAGGTGTCTTCAAGATTTCTTATGATTTAAGCATCTTCAACTTAGAACAAATAATTGTTATCAAGGTCAATAATATTTAAATATTGAATATCTTCCTCAAGCATCAAGACTTCCTTGTGAGATTCATAAGAAATGTTGCTGTCACAATCACTTGAAGTATCATTCAGTGCAACTTTTCATCTTCAGGATCCTCTGTTTGTTCAACAAGGTTTATTTTCTTCTCACAAACATGGCCTTTTTTCCAAGTCTTTATGCATTTAAAACAAGTATTTGTTGCATATTTTTTAGATGCAACAGGGGCAAAAGGTTTTCCAAATTTTTCTGGAAGTTTTTGTTGGTAGTTGGAGGGTTTCTCCACTGAAGGTCTAGGGAAGAGCTTACTAGAATCATACCTTTTATTCAAAAGGACTTCATTAAAAGTATTAATAAAAGAAGAAGGCTCCCTTGAGAATTCAGTTCTTGCAACAATTAAGTCTCTCAAAGACATTGGCAGTTTATGAAGCATCCTGTCTTTCCATAATTCAAAATCTATCTTTGGATCCATTTCTCTCAAGATTTTTACTAGTTTCATCAGGAACTAAATAGGTTTTTCTGTAGAGGATGAGCTAAATCTAGACTCCTCATACTGAATTTGTTGGGCTAACCTAAATTTTGAACCACCAAATTGTGCTTTAATTTTTTCCAATCCTCCCATGAGTAATCATTATTATCCAAAAGTACATACTCATGCCACATGAGGGCAAAATTGGAAAACAAAGAAATAAATATAGACACAATTTCTTCATCTGGTATTTTATAATAGTTTTTCAGATTATCAATTCTGCGTATGAATTTCTGCCAATTAGAGGAAGAATCACCATCAAATGCTGGATACTGGTCAAGTTTGGTCCAATTTTTCTGATTTGAGGTAATTTCCTTGTGGCTTACTTTTTTCTGTGTAAGATGAATTTGAAATTACTCAAATTGAGCAGTAATATCATTATTTAACCCATCTGTAGATGAACAGGGTGCATTATTAATTTTTGATGAAAACTTTGAAATATCTACAGGTTTATCTTGTACTAATTATTCTCTAGAGGAACTTGGCTCAGGCACATTTGGAGTAGCTTGTGAAACAGTTTCTTTCAAAGAAGTGACAGAGTTTTTTTTGTCAAATAAAAATGAGTTCATTTGTTCTTCAATGTTGGTTAGCCTAGTTTTCAACCTTGGAATACTAGTTAATGTCTCATTGATGGTTGCAAAAGATAATTGGTTCTTATTTTGCAGAGATGAATAATGGTCATTTAATTATTTCAAGTTTGATTTAGGACCTTCTCATTCTTGGAAACAGAGAACATATTCACTTATAATTTGGATAGATCATTTTTAATACTTTTCCACAAAGCAAATTTCTTTTCATAATTTACCTTGTACCTAAAAAATTCATCAGATACGCTTTTCAACTCACTTTTCAATGACTGGTAACCTTTCTCAGCTAACAAGCTATTGAATTTTTGTTTCAATTCTAGCTTTTTCATTATCTGATTTTTGTTTGGTGATGATGTCTCTCAAAAATTGGTTATTGATAGTTGCTACATCAGGGGCCTTTCTCAGTAGAGAGCAAGAGTAATTTTTAAGAGTCTCATATACTTCAAAATAAATTGCTTTGTCTATAATAGCCATATATAAGTTAATCATTGCGGTAGAAATTAAAACTAAAGTAGTATTTACATGAGTAAAATATTAATTAACTTATCTGCTAGAACCAGCTTCTACTGGTCTCAAAGTGTCATCTCCCATCCCAGAGTTACCTGAAGGAACTGAATCAGTAACAAGAAAAGGAACTGAGATTCAATGGAAGGCCTTACCATGGTTTTGGCACAATTTTAATTTGATTGTTTTTCTTTTTTCTTCCTCCTTGGTAAGGGTGAGGAAGGGTTGGATTGAAGTGTTGGGGCCTGGATTGACCTACTTTAAGAGCCTTTTTCATCTGCTGAGCCTGAAGGGTATTCCATTGGATTTTCAGCCAGTCCCACTGCCATTATGATTCTTTCCCATTTTCTTGTTGCTGAGGAGCCCACTGTGGAGGGGGTTTTGATACTTGTAGAGGTTTTTTCTTCTCTTGGAGAAAAGTCTTTATACTTTTTATTTTTACTTCTAGAAATTCTAACTTTGCCTTTAACTTGAGGTTCTCTGATTCCAACTCCTTGATGTGAGTTGACAGTTTGTTTACCTGCTGCTGTACTGGCATCTTTTTTACTTTGAGGACTTTTGGAAGCTCTTCTGGGGGTAGTACCTGGGGCTTGGAGTTCAGAGGAGGATTTTCCTTCTTTATTTCCACCTCCTGCATTTCTACATCCTAATTGGTTTACTAATTGATTAATTTAAGAAAATTTTGTAGTCAAAGGAGAGCTTAAAGAATTTGCATCATAATAAATGAGATCCAATTTCTCTTCATGGGTGGTAGACAGACTCAAATCAGCCATTATTCTAAGAACTTGCACTGAAAGAAAAATGTTTTAATATTTTGTTAGTTATTATTCTTTTTTTAAAAAAAAAGAAAAGAAAAATATTTAAAATATTTAAAATTTATTATCAATTACCAGGACTAACATTCAACTGAAATAAAGAAAATATCTTAATTTTCAGGACCAATAGTTAACTGAGATAATTAATTAATGGAATTTTTAATAAATTAATTAACTAATATATTGTTATTATTTATTACCAGTATTAAAAGTCAAATGAAATAATAAAATAATATATTAATTATCAAGACAAATGATCAGCTGAAATAATTAATTAATATTATTTTTAATCAAATGATTAATTTATATATTGTTATTTTTTAATTACCAGGACTAAAAATCAACTGAAATAATAAAATAATATCCTAATTTTCAGAACAATTTATCAACTGAAATAATTAATAAGTATAATTTTTTAATTAAATAATTTAAATTATATTACTTCTAGGACTAATAAAAGTTCTTCTCTATCTTAGTCTACTAGGAAATATATATATATATATATACCTGACACCTCCCCCTGTAATTTGAGCAATTAAATGCCAACTACAGAGTGTAGAGTAAAAAGATATATGTATAATATGAAATATGCAGAGTGAGACCTACAGATAGTATCTGCTATAGTCACGACAAAAGTATAGGACAATCATGTCCATATAAACTTTAAATTTAGAGTAAGGTTTGAATCCTGGTCGCGGAAAAAAATACATTTGCGTGCTTTTTTATGTTTTATGTTTTTTGTTTGTTGTTTGTCCAAATATTGCTATAGGTGCTGGGGTCAATGGTCCTATCATCTCCAGCATCAGGATATTGATGAGTCAATGATGATTCAGAAAGGACCTCAGCTGTAAGGGTGGGATTTTTGGTCTAGAAGATTTTCAGAAATTCAAGGGCAATGAAAGGAAAGGTAACTCAAGATTTCAATAATAAGGTACATATTTTTTATCTTATAATTTATTACTCAGTTTAAAAGGTAAAAGTTTTAATTATTATTATTATGTTTTTATTCTAGAATATCAATTTTTAAGTACTAAGAATTGTAATAGTAGTAATATATTTGTTGATTATATATTATTTGATTTTAGAGTAAGAATGAAATGAAATGAAACAGCCAGAATGAGGGGCCTTATATAGGCGTATGAGAGAGAAAAGACGGAGCCACAAGCTTACATACAAGAGTATCACAGAGAGAACAATCCCACAAAATAGAAATTTTCAATTTTGAAGTTTGTTCAGTAAAGAATGTTCTTATATACAGTATTTATCTGTATATGTCAAGTTTAATTAAAATTATTTGATTTTATTGGTTTTTCTTTTTATGTCAATGTAAAACAAAATTATTTGATTTTAATATTTAGTATTCATATAATTTAGTCTACTTTTCAGCTGTCATGAGGACATTGTCAAGGAACAAAAAATGAGGAAGCATTTTAATTATATACTTACTTAATTTTACTTATTAATTAGTTAAAATATTATAAGTAATTTATAAAGTAAATATAACTAATAAAATAAGAGGTAAAGGCATAGCTCTACTTTAGTAAATAATTAATTATTTACTGGGTAAGTCTAGTAGCCAGGCTGACAATCTCACTTTTCTTTATTTTAATCACATTGATACACATTTGAAGCACATTCTTTGCGTATTTAACTTGCTTCATATTCAATTTACCATAAGTTCCAACTTCAATCTTTCTCAATCTATTTTCCATACACTTCAATCAAGGTAAGTGTTATCCTGTTTTTCTTTATCTTTCCTATCTGATATCACTTTATTTCTATCTAAAATTCACACTTACATATATTTAGGAGTCCTATCTGAATAATGGTACACCTTATTAGTCCCTCTTATTGTCATTCTTACTATTATTTTTCAGATTTTAATTTAAATTGGAAATAAAAAATCCCAGAATTAGGGTTAGGCTTCTTCATGTCTCATACCCTTTTATCAGAAGATTTTCAAGAAGCCTTGATTTAATTTCCATCAAACAGCTTTCAATTTTAATCAATGGTTACTGAAATATTGATCTTCAAATTTGAGCCCCCTTTTTTATTTTTGGCAAAATTTTATTTTTATTTGCTTTGATATTACATACTTAGATTCACAGAGGAAAAAATCCTTGAGATAGATGTCTAGTTCAGTTATTGGTTTTGGTGGATGACTTTGGGTCTGATTTGAGGAGTGGACCTGTTTGATCCCACTTTATTTTTTGCTTTTCTGACATTGGAATCTCCTTGGCTCATGTCCTCTCATTTTCATGGATTCATCCAAAAATTATATTTGCATGTAATCTTCCCTTCTCTTACAAGGATACCCACACCAAATTACCTTAATCCTTTTCCAAAGGCAAATCTAAGGTGGGCTCAAAAAGTGAAATTCAAAGGTTTGTCACAAAAATTCAAATAGAAATGGAATATAGTCAAAAAACCAAACTAGAGATCTAGTTCACCATTTTCTCCTCTTGTGATAATAGGGATTCTAAGATGCTTATCTGAGGATAAATTAGGCTTTTAGATTATATTCAAGTACCTAAAAATTATTTTTTAATATGTATTTTCCATTTTTCCATTTATTCTCTTTAAAATACTTGAATCAAGATGTTGTCAACATTTTTCAACTAGGCATCACTTTATATCATGCATTCACACTCCAATCTATGTAGGAATCTTATCTAAATAATGGTAGACTTATTTAACTCATCTTTTTGTCATTTTTATAATCACCTTTCAAAAATTATTTTAAGATAGAAAAAAAAAATTAGAATTAGGGTTATATTTATTCAAAAATCATGTCCTTCTAAAATAATATTCTACAGATGCTTTTCTATATTCTCTATCAAGCATTTTAGAATTTGGGTAAGTGGTTGTTGAGATATTGACTTTTTAAAGTTGAGCCTTTTTTGCACTATTTCATGTTTATTTTCTTGAGATTTCTTACTTAAAAGATAGGATTTCTGAAAAGCTTTTCTGATGATAATAGGGGGTCCCAAACATGACCAAGTATAACATACAAACACACCACAAAAAAGGTACCAGATCAGCCATTTGAAAATTAAATAAAACTTCCCAATGATTCATTTTTTTTCTATTCTGTTTTGTTTAATTTGGTCTGATATATAATTCATTTCATTTTTTTTCCTAAATATTTTATTTCCCTGTTTTTTGAACTTTTGGTGGCTTTATTAGTCACTTGTAGTTTTCTTGAATTTTTTTATTGCTATATTTAATCAGAATTGTTTGTAATTGATTTGTAAATATATTTTATTATTTCTCCATTGTTTTTAGGTCCTTTTGGAAAATTTTCACATATTTTTTTTGCTAAATTTAATTTGAATGTATAATGTTTCTAATAAATTCTAAAATTTTTTCTGATTGTTTTTCCATTTTTTAGGTCTTTTTGAGACTTTTAGCATATTTTTTTTTTGGTTAATTTTAATTAGAATCAATTGAAAGTTTTTTCAATTACTCTTTTTTTCAGCCAGGCTACTAAATTTACCCAGGAAATAATTAATTAGTTACTAGTGTAAAGATACACCTATACCTCTCAATCTATTAGTTATACTTACTTTATAAATTAATTATAATATTTTAACTAGTTAATAAGTAAAATTAAGTAAATATATAATGAATATGTTCCTTCAAGTTTTCTTCCTTGACAGAGTCATCATGACAGCTGAAAGGTAGACTAAAAAATAAAAATACTAAATATTAAAATCAAATAATTTTATTTTACATTGATATATACAGAAAAACTAAATAAATCTAATAATTATAATTAAATTTGACATATAAAGATAAATACTTTATATGAGAACATTTTATATAGAACAAAATTTAATATTGGAAATTTCTATTCTGTGGGATTGTTCTCTCTGAGATACTCTTGTATGCAGACTTTTGGTTCTGTATTTTCTCTCTTTTTTGCCTATATAAGGCCTCTCAAACTCTCTGTTTTATTTCATTCCATACTTACTTTACAATTAAAATGTTATATACACAAATCAATCTATTACTACTATTTACCAGCTTAGTATTTACATCTGCATATCTCTAATACTTGAAAAAAATAATAAAAAAATCTTTTTACCTTTTCACTGAGTAATAAAATATAAAGAAATAAATATGTACCTATCTTGAAATTTTGAGTCTTCCTTCACCTTTCATTGCTGTTGGACAACCAAAAAAACTTCTAGACTAAAAGCACCCCTTGACACTTTTACTGTATTTATGTCTTTTTAAGGCATTTTGCTTAGTTTTAGGACTCTTTTTTGAGTATTTTTGGGATAGTTTTTAGACACTTTTGTGGATACTTTTTCTCAGATAATATTTTGATATATTTTTAACTATGTGTCTTTTAATTTAAATTTAAAATTTTCTGGAATTATTTAGATAAAAATGACAGAAAATATGGAATTCTCTCTTCACAAAGTCACTAAAAAACTAAAGCTCCTCCTTGTTTGGATCTTGTTAAAGGTTCACCACTTTTGGTGATCCTTTCAAATTGGTAGAAAATTTGTCATTTGGATTACAAAGGTAAGAAAAGAATTTAATGTACAGTGTAAAACTTTAGATATAATAGCCAAGTATGTGGTCTAAAATCAATTTTCAAGTTTTATTTTTTTCTTAATTTTACATTTAAAAAGTCATACAATATAATATACTTACTTAAATTTAATGGCCATCTGATTGTGCTGTTGTATAATGGTTATTATGAATTAATTTATTTTTTCCATGGGGCTCCTGCATACAGCTGTTGTATGATTCTGTTTAATTTTTCCACATTCAATTTTGTGCACATTTATATATGAATTGGCATCAGTTTAACTTTGTGAAATTCCTTGTATAAATTTTTTATTTGTTAATTTATTGAATGAGAATGAGTTTTTG
The DNA here is from genome assembly GCA_030280995.1 of Hemileia vastatrix. Taxonomy (NCBI): domain Eukaryota; kingdom Fungi; phylum Basidiomycota; class Pucciniomycetes; order Pucciniales; family Zaghouaniaceae; genus Hemileia; species Hemileia vastatrix. The sequence goes on from JASXTE010000009.1 coordinate 6,250,285, forward strand.
CACAATTTTTAAAATGAGACATTCTAATTTGTTTAATTACATAAATTTAGAAATTTTTTTACTGATATAAAAATTTCATGTGCGTAATGCATTTTTGTATTTTTAAAAAAATAAAATAAGAAAGAGTAAGAGTAAGAGTCTTATGAAAAATTTCAAATGATATTTGAATAGCTGGATATCTTTGTGTAAAATGAGAATTGTCTTAGAAAATTTGGTGTTCTTGGATAAATTCAACTAAGCTGAGAAATCTAGGCAAGTTTTTACAAAAAATTTGATTAAAGCTAAATTCTGGAAATTTGTAAAACATCATGATTATATCAGGGTTTGTATTGTATAGACCTTTTTTTGGAAAATAAGTAGTTGTTTTCAACATTCCACACATAAAATTCAAATCAAGTTCAGCATTGGGATGAGTATAAAAGTTAACCATTAAATCCTAGGGTAGAGTAGTAGAAGTCATCTCAAGCTGAAAGAATACTGAAAGTGGAACATTGGTGATTTTATTTAATATTAAGGGATTTATTAAGTGCTTTTAAGCCACATATTTTACTTTTTTGAATGATCCATTAAAGAATCGGTGAAAAAACCTTTGGTATGGGTGTTTCTGTACCTTGTGCTGAATATTCATGATGAAGAAGTGGAGTGTTTTAAAATCTTGGTTTACCCAAAATAGGACATTTTTAGGATAATAAAACTGTTGAAATACATCTATTTAGGGAGGGAGTATTTAACCATAAGATATTTGGGGAGACCTGTTAGCAAGTCCTGAACTTGAAGGTAGATGGAGCTCCAAAGTAACTCTGACTGAAATTATGTTGAGCTGAAATTTAAATCTTCTTGTAATCAAATTAATATTCCTAATAAAGTTTGGTGAGTATTTGATGAAACATTGTGAAAGCATATTAAAGCCTCAAAATAAATCAGAATTAGTGAAGTTTAAGAATCTTCTTAATCAAAAATACCTATTTTATGAAATTTATTGAGATGATCTTTATTAAATAAATTTGAAGAGTGAAAAGACTTAGTTTCAGCCTTGGTATTACCAGGACTGATTAATTATTATCTTTAAAATAAGATAACCTTAATTACATTAAGCTTATAACTTAAAAATAAGGTTAAAATACTTATATATAAAATTATTACTCTATTATATGACTTATAGTAGTTTAAATAGCTTATCCATTTCCTAATAATACTTATTAAGGTGTTAAAAGAGTCATAATATACTTATCTTGAGTAACATTAAGTAATTATAGAGATACATAAGCTTATATGCAGACATAAACCTCATATTCAGTGAAACATGTAGTTATATTACGTATATTTAGGTCTATAAGTGGGTTTTAACCTCTTAAAAGCCTATAACATTTATTTTTCTGCTTATTTAAAGACATATGGATGTATTCAGTAGACTCACAATGCCTAAACAAGCATAGACACCTTTTTCAGGCACCTATATCCATTTTGGACAACTTAATCTGATTCCTTTGATGGATTTTCACGGGATTATGGGTTGGGATATGATTACTGGATTAATATGGATGCTTGGGGATGTTACTGGGACTTGGAAAGTTAATTTTACTCCTTTACATGCTTTTGTTTTCATTATATCCTCTTTGGATGAGTTATTTTATCTGTTTCTTTCTGGTATCCACTTTTATCTGTTTATTCTATTTATGGTATGGGTATGTGGTATCATTAATTGTGATGGAGGGTCCTTACCGGAGATCTGGGTGTTGAATCTTCTTGAAGTGGAAACAATGGGGAGGTGATAGGCCCTCACAGTTCTGTAATTTCTGGTGATATAAGTGACTTCATCTGGATTGAAAGTCTGTGCACTCCAGTGGATTTTGGTATAAGTAAGGGAGGATTTGACAGGTTATTGGACATCACTTACTTACTAAACATCAAATAAACACTATAAAACAAAAATTATCATATATAATTTTATTATAAAGCATTTATAAGTTGATATTATCTTTATATAAGCTATAACTATATTTTATTATTCTATTTTCCAACACTAGTATGCATAAAAATCCAAGTATTGTGAGTTTATATTGAGAATAACTATTTTATTTGTCTTCCCCTCAGGTTTAATCACTAAATAATTTATCAATATGTAGTAGGATCATTAATATTTGTTATTAAATCATGCCTAGATACTAGCACACACTGAAAATTGCAGGTCTTGCCTTAATTATTACTAATTATTTTGTATAAGCCTTAAGATGTGATTTTTACTCTAGTATATCTCAAAAAAACCAAATATTTGCATCTGAAGCACATTAATGGGTCATCATAACTCATTGATTGCGGAAAAAAACCCTTATAATAATTTTACTAATTTTTTATAATAAAAATTAGGTATTTACAGTAGTAACTGTACCTAATATAAACCCAATTTCACTTGGTATTTGGACACCAATATAACACCCAATTAAATTTGTATTTGGTTAAATCTTGATAAGCTAATCATTCACCCTTATAAAGGTTTATCTAAACTTATTATTTGATTTTTAACAAATTTTTTTTAATTATTCTTATATTTTATTTAAATAAATAAAGATATAATTTCACGATAAGCTCCAGTGCTTTTATTAGTGATTATATTGCTAATTATTTTTGTCTACTAATTACCTTATATTTTTTCTCTTTTGTAGACGTGAAGAATAGTTTTTTAAATCATAATGAGTGCTCCACAAAAAAATGTAAGTGATAAACCTGCTTTTAATACCAGGTCTAAAGCTAAAATCACTGTTACAAGACATCACTATGGAGGGCCAATCCTACCCACAGCCAGAAGAAATGAGCATAGAAGAAAAGGACACCCTATTAAAAAAGATAAAAATAAAAAAGACTTCACCTCCTCTTCAGGATTAACTTTCCCATATGGCCAAACAGGTTCTGAGACTAGAGGAGTCAAGATATATCATACTAAAGGAGGTAGAGCAGCTGCAAAAAAAACTGCAAGGTGGGATTCCAACAAATGAATCAAACTTTGGCCGATTTAAAGAGAGGGCAGCCAAATAAACAACCCCCTATCCAAGGAGGATCAAATCAGTCCCAGGACAAGATCTTGGTAGAGAAATGGAAGTGGGATTGGTTCCATCAGCGGTTGTTCAGCCACAATTGCAACAAGGATCCAACCCCTCACCAGACTACCTCAGCTCATCCCTACAGAGGAAAGCAAAAGCGCCAAAAGTCAGAGCTTGCTCCTATCCCGTGGTAAGTATATTACCCTCTAAGATTGAGAAAAATACTAATGATTACAATATAGGTAATGTTATTGATGTGAAATCTGCCCAGAAAATTGAGGAGGACTTAAGAAAATTAGGTTTTGATGTAGATACACCTGATTTTTCTTTTGTTCATAACAATAGTACTATTTACAATAATATTATAGTTAACCCTCAGTTTCCAACACTTATTAGTGATATGAGAAATTCACAAAATAGTGAAGAATGTGAGAAGGAAGACATGGATTATTTTAATAATAACCCAACTGTCCATAGAATTGTATCAGCATTATGGAATAGAATGACTGAGTGTGAGGAACAGACAATAAAGCTCTAAAGTGAAACAATTTCATCCTTGACATTGAATATTTTTTAATCAGAAACAAGAAATAAAGAATTAGAAAATGAACACTTGGCTCTAACTCTTAAATATGATTCTTTGAGTAATAAATAAGATAAACTTTCAAACAAATTCAATGAGTTATAAAAATAGTATGAAGCACATTTATTAAAATATGAATCAAGAACAAAGTTATCTTTTGCACAAACAAATAAGAGTGTCTCTTATCTGTTACAAAGATTAACTAAGGTTAAGATTGAAACTGCCAATCTACTAATGAATAAGGATCATCATAAGTATACACAGTATAATAATAATCCTTTCCTTTTCAAAAATGAATCTCAATCATTTCCAATGCCACTACAAAAAAAACCATCTGGTGGAAGTTTCAAGTCTGAGAAGACATATGTAAGTCACAAATCCCTGCAAGAGGGAATACAACACCATTTATCCAGAGTAAATGAGTTATTGAATTTACCTGAGATTAGTGAGACTAAATCCAATAAAGAGAACTGGTCAAAGATTGATCAGTACCCAACTAATGATGGGGAAGCCAGCTCTAATTGGCAGCATTTTATTCAAAGAATTGATAATTTAAAATTCTCATATAAATTACCAGATGAAGAAATAACATCAAAATTTATTTCTTTATTTAAAGATGTTGCTTTATTATGGTTTGAAGCAGTATTAAGTGAGGGTAAAGATTACTCTTGGGCTGAAGGGCAGCACCTGATTGAAAAACAATTTGGAGGTTCTAAATTCAGACTAACCCAGAAAAGATTATATGAGAAAACTAGGTATAATCTGTTTAATGGTGACAAAACTATGTTATTTTTAATAAATTTAAATAAAATATTAAAAGAAATTGAGCCAAACATGGATTTTAACTTACTGAAAGATAAAATAATATATAAATTACCTATATCTGTCAGAGACATTGTTGTAGCTAGAACAATAATGGTTAATGAATACTCTGAATTTATTAATATTTTTAATGAAATATTATTGAACCATAAGTACAAAGTAAGGTGCACCACTTATAAACAAAATAATGAACCTGTGAAAAATCAGAATTCAAAAATACTGCATGAAAAAGAGAAAAAACCTACTTCACCTGCAGCACCTAAAAAGTATGAGACTAATACTTGTTATAAGTGTAATAAGCCTTGGGTTAAAGGTCACAAATGTGAGAAAAATATAAATATTGTTGAAAATCAACATGAATCTGAAAATGACACAGAAAAAAGTAAAGATTCAAGTGATTATGACAGTAATATCTCATATAGTGATGAAAATGAAGTCTGTATGTTGGAAGATGATTTTTACATCTTTGAAAACCCATTATTAAATATGGACTCAAATGAATCTTTAATGAATTTTGAGGATTCTGAAATCATTAAGGTTATACAAGCTGATAGCTTAAAAATGACACCTATCACAGTTCCAGCTATAATTACTGGAGAAAATGTAAATATAGTATTGGACACAGGAGCTTCTGGTTCTGTTGTTTCTACAAATACATTACAGAAAATTGATAGTGATTATAAGTCAAAGCTTTAACCCCTTAAAAGTAAAACTTGGAGAGGTTTTGGATCAGTACTACAACCCATTGGAAATACAAAGCTGCTGTTTTCTTTAAACATCAACATGGTTATGTTAGAGTAACATGTGGCTTTTTAGTAATGGATAATACCAATTTTAGTAGCTGTTTTATCATTGGAAATGAAATTCTGACTAATTTTAGTGTGAAATTAGACCCTTCCAATAATAATTATACAATTGGCATGAATGGTAAAAAAAACTTAAAATAAATTCTTCTTTTAACACAGTCATACACATTGAGTCAGTGATAAATATTCCTTGCAAAGGAAGAGAAACCAATGAGATTGAACTTTTGGAAAAAGAAATTTCTAAAGCATAATTTGGAACTAAGATAAGTGAAGCTGAGAAAACAAATATTTTGGACTTAATTAAAGCATTTCCAATAGCTTTTGCACATGGGACCAATGAGCTTGGCCTTGTAAAAGATCATGAAATGAAGATTAGTTTAACCTGTGATATGAATAATATTCTTAATAGTCTTAAAAAGAAACCATACCTTGATTCACCAATGAAGGCAAAAAACATAGAGGATAATATTAAGATGTTATTAAAAATGAAAATTCTTGAGAAGGTTGAAACTACACCAAAATATTGTGTATTATCACCAGTGCTAATTTCTTATGAACAAGATAAAGCAAGATTGTGTGTTGATTATAGAGCATTAAATACATTTACAGTAGATGATATTTATCCCTTGCCAAGGATTGCCTCTATACATGCTACCCTTAAAGGTCCTGAGTATATAAGTTGCCTAGATGGAAATACAGGGTACCATCAAGTTCCTATTGAAAAGAATTCACAGAACTTTTTGTTGATAACAACACAAAGGGGAATATATAAATATGTCAGGATGCCATTTGGACCAAAAAATGATCCTTCAGTATTTCAAAAGTTAATGGATATAACATTCCATAATGAAATGATTGAGGGATGGTTAATGGTATACATTGATGACATCGATGACATCATAGTGTTCTCTAAGACATATGATGAACACTTAATCCACTTAAAGAAGGTGTTTCAGAAGATGGATGAAATAAAAATGACCCTTGCATTGAAAAAATGTAAATTTGGGTTTGAGTCTTTAAAAGTACTTGGTCATATTGTATCTGGCTTACAAATATATGTAGACCAAAAAAAGGTGGCTGCAATCAAGAATATTGGAATTTCTCAAAAAGTAAAGGATGTACAATCTTTTCTTAATATGTGTGGTTATTATAGACAATATATAAAGAGCTACCAATTAATTGCTGCACCAATGGCCACACTGATAAAGAAATCAGAAGCTCTCATTTGGAATAATGAAAGAAAACAGGCTTTTGATAAGTTGAAAGAATGTTTGATGACAGCTCCTATCTTGGGATTACCATATTTCCAATTTCCTTTTGTTTTTTATACTGATGCAAGTTTTATTGGTTTGGGTGCTGCTTTGCATCAAAAACAACTTAATGAAGGGAAAATGTCAGAAGTAGTAATTTGCTATATTTCACATACTTTAAGAAGTAGTGAATTGAAATATGGTGCTACTCAAATTGAATGTTTGGCAGTAGTATGGGCTCTTGAGAAGCTACATTATTACCTAGAAGACCAAAAATTTTATTTAATAACTGACTGTAGTGCAGTTAAGTCACTCTTAAACATGAAAACTCCTAATAGACATATTATTAGATGGCAATTAGCTGTACAAGAGTACAGAGGACAGATGACTATTAAACTTAGAGCAGGAACCTTACACTCTAATGTAGATCTGTTATCTAGAGTACCTCTACCTAATACTGATGATAATCCTGCTTATGTTCCTGAAACAGAGATTTTTAGCATTTATAGCATTTATATTGTAGATCTTGAGGATGAATTTATGAAATCAATTCTTGATAATTATGCTTCAGATCCTGACTTGAGTAAACTAACTAAAATACTAAATGACTCATATAATGCTTCAATGAGTGTTTTAATAAAAACATCGCCACATAAGTATAAAGAAGAATTTGGAAAAGTAAAATTCTCCATTGAGGATGGTTTTATATATTACAGGAAGAAATTAAGCAATGTAATTGTAATTCCCCCTTCAATGAAGGAGTTAATGCTAAGTATATGTCATGATGATATATTAGAAGATCATTTTGACTTCCATAAAACATTAAACAGAGTAAAAAATACAGCTTGGTGGATTAACATGTCTGATGATGTTAAAAAATATGTTGAGACATGTGATTCTTGTCAAAAATCTAAAAGATTAACGGGAAAAAGAGCTTGTTTATTACAACAACTTGAGCAACCAAAAGCTCCATGGGAAATAGTTAAAATGGACTTTGTAACCATTTTTCCAATAGCAGGGCATAAGATTTATAACTCCTGCTGGGTAATTCTAGATAGACTTACAAAAATGTGTAAATTTATCCCTACCTACAAAGAGGTTTCTGCAATGGACTTAGCTTTTTTATGGTGGACACAAATGTTACATATAGCAGGCTTCCCCAAAGCAATAGTCTCATGCAGAGATCCTAAATTAACTTCTGAGTTCTGGACATTACTTATGGATGTTTCAGGGTGTCAATTAAAACTTTCTACAGCACACCATCCAAAAACTGATGGGATAGCAGAAAGAATCATACAAACTTTAGAAGATATGATAAGAAGATATTGTTATTTTGGTCTTGACTTTAAAGACAATGAAAAATTTATGCATGATTGTGTAACCCTTATCCCAGGTTTAGAATTTTCATACAATAGTACAGTACATTCTGTCACTGGCAAAAAGCCATTTGAGTTATGGTTGAGTTATGTACCTACTGCCCCTGCTAAAGCTCTTAATAAATTACCTAGATTGGATATCCATCCAGGTACAAAGTCATTTCTTCAGATGCAAGAATTATGTAGAAAGAATGCTCAAGAATGTATAAATAAGGTATTTGAGTATGAGAAGAAAAGCTGGGATAAGTCCCATAAAGAGCAAATTTTCAAAGAGGGTGATGAAGTCCTTATTTCTACACTACATTTCAATTTAAATGGTAATGTTAAATTGAAGGATCCATTCATTAGACCATTTGTAGTAAAAAATATGGTTGGTAACAATGCTGTTGAAGTTATTCTATATGCACAATATGATAGAAACCATTCAGTAATTACTATTTCTCTTATAAAACTATACCATTCTAATGATACTGTAACTGTCTCTAACTTGCTGTAGCAAATTAATCACCTGGTATTTATCAAAGGGACAGGGGTTTTTATCTCAACTATTTCTCCAGCTCCCTTGGCCAAGGCTTATAGCTAGTAATATAAGAATTTATACAGCGTGAAGTTGAGATTTAAAAAAATTGATAGCAGTGATGCATTTTTTTGTATAAGTGTCAACAGAGCCATACCCTAAATCAAAGAAATTTCCCAAATGTTTTAAGGAAGCTCCAATACCATTGGAACCCAAACAACATAGTGTGATGGCCAATTGAATTGAATTATCACATTTTTGTTTTTGAGAATTATTGTAATAAAGGAGGTGATCCTTAATAAGCTCAAGAAATTTAAGGAAATATTCTATGCAAGTCCTGAATAACTGTCTAAAACTGGGTGTAGATAAGTTTAGGAGTGTTTGGATGGTGTACTTGGTGGTATGTGTCAGTTGATGGCCTACACACAAAGTTGAGAATTTTACTGAGTAATTATTATTGAAAAAGCAATTGAGGACTACTTTGAAGCACAGAGGAATACTTCAAGGAAGTGATTTGAAGATATGTCAAAGAGAAATTAATAATTCTTCAAGATAGGTTTGAGATGAATACTAAAGTATATTTCAAGTGACACTAAATATTCAGACTAATCACACACAGTGTTGGAACTTAATAATCAAAGAAAGATTTAGAAATTTAGGATTAAGTAAAATTTATTATAAAGAAAGGTAAGAAAGAATAATAGTCTTATATAATTTCAACTACTATCACAACAATATTATAATTTAATTCTAAGGAATGTTGAACCCATCCAAAAAATTATATAGATAACACCACCTAGCATTGTCCTCTTTAATAAAACATCTTTAATTTATTTCTCACCCTCCACTATAACCCACAGATCCTTTAACTGTACTGCTATTCCTACTCATGGATCCTTAATTACCCTCAGATACACAATAACCCACATTTAGAATATACCATTTACCATAGAACCCATACACCACACACTTGCTTAATATTGAGAAGTATAAGCATATGATTGGCTAATTTAGAGTTTAAGATTTAAATACCACTTTCAATAGTGTGGTCAAATCAAATAACACAAAGGGAGATTAAGTTGCTATTTAGATGTTACTTCTGCACTTTGCATATGGATTTGTATACTGGATTATGGACTAAAAGTTTACTTTTACGTCAAGTGTCATGTGGCGCATGATAGATGTCCAGGTATGAAATGAAAGCTCCATTGAGCATGAGAACTCTTCATTAACCTTAAACCCTTTACTTCTTGAATTTAAAAAAAATAATATTTATAAATTTTTTATGCCTGAGCATCAAGACCCTACTCCCACTCCACCTCATCCCTGTTCTGATAGCAGTATTCCCACTCAACAGTTCAAATCACCATTGATGGCTTGTAAATCTATTGATTTATTTTGTGTCAAGACTACTGCTACTTGGGGTCCTCACAAGAAGTGTAAGTTTTGTTGGTGGAATTGAGTCACTTGTGATACATTGGAGAAGAATCAAGTCACTGAAGGGTGGCTTGCTTTGAGTAAGTTTTAACTAATTTCTAAGGATCAAGCTGTTTTCAATGATATATGGAAGGCTCCTATTGAAAATGATTTGATAGTGTGTGGAACTGATGAGATGCCAAGTTAGGGGGAGAGGAAGGAGATGGCTGGTTGGGTGGCTACCCTTAATTTGGGCAAGTTGACAATGGATCAGGAAGAAAACATTGATGAACATGTTTAGGATGGTTCAGAGCAGGTAGTCAAGGTAGCTCCTACCCAAAAGATATAAAATTTTGGTTATTGAAGATGAGGATGATGAGACAGTGGGGGTAGTTGGGACTACCAATCCTACTCTGTTCCTCAAGTCAGATCCTGAGTTTGAAGTAAGTAGTTTTTAATCTTAATTTTTTGATTTAGTAGCTAGCTGATTTATTTATTTTAGAAGGCAGAAATCAATGATTAATTTCCTGTCAAACCAGAAAATGATACCACTGTTGAACCTTGACCATAATTTAAGTAACCCAGTGCAACTTGTCCTTCAAGAGTCAAGATTCACAAAACTGTCATAGTTGATTTGAATGGGGAGGGTGAATTGGATCAGGTGTGGTTCAGGAACCCTGGTCAAGCTTGTTTGACCACCTTAATTAAAAATTTATGTGAAAAAGTGGATTAAATTGTTGATGAGGCATCATATGATGTTTCTGAAGAATTGCTGGATATTGGAGAAGTGGTGATATCTGTAGAAGAGGTGTTTGAAAAAAATTAGGAAAGAGATTTGTAGGGAGGTGGAATAAATGAAGAGTTTGATTTGAAGGAAAATTAAAGGGAAAATTTTAAAGTAGAAAGAAAAGAAAAAAATGAAAATGAAAAAAGAAAAATAGAAATTGTATATAGAATTATCTTGAATATATTTTTGAATTTATTTTATTAGAAAATTTATTTAATAGAAGTAAAAAAGGGAAAAGTGGTAATGAGATTGAAGAAGCAAAAGAAATTTAGCTTTATTTTATTTTATTTGAATTTATTTTATTTTGAAGTTTTTATTTTATTTTTAGTAGTTCAGAAAAGAAAAAGAGAGAAAATAAAAAAATGATGTTTTAGAGAAATTTAAAAAGATTGGAATAAATTTAAAAAAAAAATTTATAGAGGAAAATAAATGATTTAGAAAGAAAAAGATTTCAGTTTTGAAGGGAACTAAGAAATAAGATATGTGTTGAGTTCTTTTGTGGATATTTTGATGATTTGAGAACTCTTTAGATAAAAGAAAAAACAATATATAGGAAAAAAATAAAAAATTGAGTTTGGGTTGAAGTTTGTTGAAAGAAAAGAAAAATAGAAATAACTAAAAACATAATTTGGTGTAATAAATTGTAAATAAAAAGGATTTTATATTATTTTGATTTTGATTTATTTTATTTTACTTTTTTTTATATTTATTTTATTTTCTTTCCTGAATTTTAATTTTGATTTTAAACATTTATTTTATTTTATTTTTATTTTAAACTATTTTAGAGTTTTAAAAAGAAAAAGTAGAAGAAAAAGAAAGAAGAAAATATATGAAAATTTAAATTTTGATTTAAAAAGAAAAAGAATGTTTCAAAACTTTAAGGAACCAAAATTGAGTTAAGGTTTAGGTTTTTTAGGATATTTTAAATGAAAATATTTTAAATGTTCAGGAGCATTTGAAACATTAATGGCTGGTTTAAAGGATTTTTTATTCCAGTAATCAAAGTAGCTTTCTCATTCCACAATGTATTGAAGCTTCACCTTGTGCCTTCTTGAATCAAGAATCCAACTTACTTCTCACTCTAGATGATATTCTACTTTGATGGGTTCTGGAGGGGTTTGGCTCTTGTCTGGGTATATTTCTTGAGCAATTTCAAGAAGAGATACATGAGAAACAGGGTGAATTAATTACCACTTTAAAGGTAACTTGAGTCAAAATGCATTTTTTAAAACTTCAGTGCCAATTTTGAATGGATCCAAGCACTTTTCAGATAGTCTCTTTGATGGTGGAGTTGATTGGATGTTTTTAGCATCAAGCCATACTTTATTTCCTGGTTTGAAAAGTGGAGAAGACTGTTGATATTTGTCAGCCTGTTCTATACGCATTTTATTTTATTCCTTTAGGTTAGATTTTAGTTTGCTTGAAGTCATAAAATTGTTCAAAGATAATTTTCAGCAAGATAATTAATTTCTACATGAATCAGATCGAATCAAGAATTTCATCCATAGATTTTTTGGAAAGGAGATTTTTTTAAAGAATGTGTCAAGTTGTTGTAAGTAAATTTGGCTAACAGTAACCATGTGATTTAATTGTCTTGTTGAAAATTGAAATACATTATAAGATATTGTTTGAGGATTTGGTTGATTATTTTGGTTTTCCCGTCTGTTTCAGGATTACAGGCTGTAGAAAGGTTCCTTGTAATATTTAATTGTTGAGAAAGTTGAGTCCAGAGAGTAGGAATAAACAGGGAACCTTAGTCTGAAATAATATCAGTAGGTAAGCCATGTTTAGAAAATACATATTCTAGGAATAATTTAGCTAAATCATCTGCAGTTGCAGTAGTTTTAGTTTTAATAAAGATAGAAATATTAGAGAGTCTATCAACTATGACTAATATAGCATTGAAACCATCTGATGGTGGCAATTGAGATCAAAATCCATTGAAATTGACTTCCATGTCTTAGAGGGAATTGGATGTTGTTGAAGCAACCCATACTTCTTTTGTAAAGGTACCTTGTTCTTATTACACTCATAACAAGCTTTAATATAGGCCTTGATATACCTGGTTACTCCTGGACAGATGAAATCCCTCACTATTAAATGGTAAGTTTTATAAACACCAAAATGACCAGCTAATGGAGAATCATGTCTACTATTAAAGATCCATAACCTTATATCCTTATTTTCAGGTATGACTACTCTACCTCTGAATACTAAAAGACCTGATTCTACACTGAATCATATGGCCCCTTTCTTTGAGAGTATTTTGTCTCTTATCCCAAACAATAATAATCCTTTGACTGAGCTTCTCAAATATTTGAAAGTGGATTTTGAATTAATTGTGTCATCATCAAATTAAGTTGATGAGTTGATAACATCAATTTTTCGAAACTTGATTTCACATTCTCTGAATTTTTGTCAGCAAATGCCTTCCCCCAATTCAAATAAAAGTCATCCCAATTTGATAAAATTTCTGGCACAACACAATTCTTTTCTGGGAAGTAGGTAATATGAAAATAAAATTAAGATAAAAACTGAGCACACCTAGCCTGATGTCTAGTTAGTACTTTGGAAGACATGAAGTACTTCAAAGCATTTTAATCTGTTAGGATTTGAAAAGAACTATTAAGACTGAGAAGAAAAGAACACCATTTTTTAGGGAAATGAACAATAGCTAGTAATAATTTATCAAGAATTTAAAAATTTAACTCTTTCGTAATTAGTGGGCATGATTTAAACACAACAGGATGAACAAATTTTGTTTCAGGATTTAATTGGGATATGAAACCTATAGTAGCGTAATTTCTAGAATTGGTATCTATTATTGTCAAGGCTGTAGGATCAAAATTTAGAGAAATTGGAGCTTTGGTGAACACATTTTTAATTCTTCAAATTATTTTTATGCTATTTCTGTGAAGAAAAAAAGAGTATTTTTTTAAGAAGAGAAGTAAGATTTTCAATAGTTTTAGAGTAATCTTTCATAAATCTTCCATAGAAATTAGAAAAACCTAAAAACCCCTGAAAGGATTTTAGAGTATCTAGCTCAGGCCATTTCAAAACTGTTTGAACCTTTTTATAATCCTTGACCTAACCATCCATGGATAATGTAAAACACAAGAAGTCAATAGATTATAGGTGGAATTCACATTTAGCATGCTTGGCATAGAGACCTTTTTCTCAAAGGAGAATGAGAGCTAGTTTTTTATGTTGAATATGTTCTTCAAGGGTCTTTGAGAAGATTAAAATGTCATCTAGATATACAACAACAAGATTTTTGGCAGTATCTTGGAAGATATTTTTGAAAAAAGTTTTAAAAGTTGATGGTGCATTACACAATACAAAAGGCATAACTAAATATTTAAAACTACCAAAACTAGTATTTGTTGAAGTTAAAAGCTCATGGCTTTCTGCAATATGTATAAAATTGTAAGCACCTCTTATATCAATTTTAGAGAAGAATTTGGCACCATTAAAAAAAGTAACAATTAATAACATAAGAGGAACTGGATAAGCCTTCTACTTAGCCACTGCCTTAAGTTTTCTATAATCAACTCATAACCTAATATTTCCATCCTATAGATCTGGAGAGCTGGTTGGAGATTTAATGGCTTAAATAAAACCTTTTTCTAAGTTCTCTGCAATTTGGTCTTGAAGAACTTGAGATTTTTCCTTTGATAAAGAAAAGACAGGATCTTACAATAGTACTGGGCCTAATAACTCTATTTGGTGATTGTAGGGTTGATGAGGTGGTAACTTGTTGGCCTTACATATTGAAAAACAATCTAAGAAGTAATGGTAAAATTTTGGTAGAGTTGATTTAATGGCTTCAATATTTGTTTGGTCATCCTCTTCATCTTAGAAGAAGTCTGTCAAGTGTAGACCAGAATTTAGGGAGCAAAATCCAGTTACTTTGAGGATATTGATATCCTCTTTGAGTGAAGTAGTTTAGCTAGAAGTTTTAGCCAAGTGCTCATTTAAAGAAAGACCAGATGCTTTAAATACATCTGGAATAGAAGAGTCCTCTAGCAGGACTTGGTCAGACAGGTTATTTAGCTCACTATTGACCTGCATTGATAAATCAGAATTATACTTAGAACAAGGGGTAATCAATCCCTGTGAACAATCAATTTTGGGATTCCAATGCTGTAAAACATCATTGTCAAGAATGGTATCATTCATCCTTGGGGAATCCAAGACTGTTAATTTACACTCAGAGTAAAAATTAAGACAGTTAGAAACCCATAAAACTTTCTTACTAACCAAATACTTGTGCTGCTCTTATTAGAGCAGATAAATTGGAATTTGGTTGATATCTACAAATTTCAGCTTTAGGTTTTTGGTGTAAGATAAACTGATAAATAAAATTGAAGATACAGAGTCAATAAGATAACTGAAGGGGGAATACTCCTTAAAAAGAATTAGTCTCAAACGGTTTAGGGGAACTCCATTCCTTAAGACATGGAGGTTCTGTGCACTGGGAGAGATGAAATATTTTACTTTGCACACAAGTAATCTATTTACTAGTTTTTTGACTTGGAACCATAAACTTCTCTATCCTTCAATTTAGCACATTCTTTCAATTTGTGTTTACCTCCACAATACATACACAACCCAGTATCTTCTATTTGTTTCTTCTCAGCTTCCTTTAACTCCTCTTTTGGATTCAATAATTTACTGATATTATAAGGGGTTGAGCCTTTGGATTGACTCTTATACTTAACTTTTAGATTGGGTTTGAAATGAGTAGATGATGATTGAGCCGGTCAAAGTTTATTCAAAGAAGATCCTGATTTAAAATTTGAGCCATGAGATTTATGAGTGTTACCTCTTTGTTGAAGATAGCCATGATGAAGGCCATAAAGCTTGAGAGTCCTTTCCATTAAATATATTTAAGTTGCCATTTTTCAACCATGTATATTCAATTGGTCTAGAATCCTTAAAGGGAGTCCCTTTTTGAAATGATACTTTAAAGCTGCATCATTCCAACCTACTCAAGTTTTTAGAGCCCTGAAATTTGATATGTATTTAGAAGCTTTCCCATTATCTTTAATGCAAAGGAAATCAAGCTTGATTTTTAAGTTATTGGTTTCACTGGGATCACAAAAAAATGTAAAGAGTTGATCTAGAAATTTCTCCCAATTATTAATAAGCAAATGGTTTTCCAACAAGGAGATTATGGGTAAATATGGCTCAAACCATCATGATGCTTTTCCAGATAAGAATGAAAAGGCATAAACAACCTTGCAGAGATTGGTATTAAAGGTTTGAGGGTCATTATGGAAAAATAAATTTTAAGTTTTCAAAAAAGGATGCAATCTGTCAAGGTGTTCTCCATCAAATTTATCTGGAGATTTCATCAAAAGAATTTTGAAGTTAGAGCCATCAGAACTAGTACAATTAGAAATTTATTTCATTAGGAGTTTCATGAATTCATTCAATGAATTAGCTGGGACAGGATCAGATGTTTATCCCAAAAAGTTTGGTTGCCAGGGCTGATGGTTCCTTGTACATAGTTGTCTTGCCTTCTTCTTCACTAGAATATTCAAAATCCTGAGGGATTTCCTCCACATATTGGACTTAATGTTCTTGCTGCATTATTTTGAGAGTTTCAAGAGAGTGAGTGCAGGAATTAGGTTGTGATGCTTGCAGCCTATCTCTGACACAAGCCCTTGTAGTAGTACCCATAGGAGGAATGCATTGAGCAGGTGCCATTTAGACTTAGAACCTGAAAGTACATAGTAGTTAAAAAAATGAGAACTATGGAGAATCAAGTTATACTTTCACTGGATGGCCTACACAAAAGATCAAGGGTGTTCCTGAGTAAGTGAGATTGAAAAATTAATTGAGGAATAATTGGAATTACTTACTCAAATTAGCCCTAAATTAATTTTCCAATCTTACTTACTCAGTAACACCCTCAAACTTGTGTGTATTCCATCCAGTGTAGAAAGACTCTTACAGTGGCCTTTCTGTAAGCAGAATCCAAGAGAGTTGAATAAACAAAATAAAACCCTGTCCCTTCAAGTAAATAAGAGATTCACAATTAACTAATCTAAAACATCTACTTGATATAAAATGACCAATAAAATATTTTTCAAGGTGTTGAGATGTAGAATTAGTGTTCTTTGTAATTAGGGAAAGAAATACAACAGTGAAGCTGTACTCAGAAAAGTAATTTAAATGATTGAATAATATCTTTTTTATGAAGCTTATATTTTTATTGTAAATAGTTGTTAAAATTAAGTCCCTGAATTTTAGACCTCTATAATGGTACCCTATAAGTATATATTTAAGAGTTTTTGTGTGAAACTTATAAAATTTTATGTAAAAGTGTTATATTTATAAGGGTATTATATTTTATATGTTACTATTTGTTATTGATTATTATGGTATAAGTTGTATAAATTTTATGATGTTGTTAAGATACAAGATGATAGATACTGGTCTAATTTTGAGCCTACAGGCTTTATATGCATAGTATGTCATGTGCTTTATTTTCCCCAGCCAGAGCATCCCAGAGATCATCAAGAGATTGCCAGAGTTTGTATGGAGCATTTATGAAATTGGGGACATAATTAGAACCTTATTACACTAATAAAAAATCCAGAAAAATAAAAAATGATAGAGCTACTTCTTCTCTACAATCCCATTTAAATTTCATATTCTGCGCAGCCCTATTTATCTAGTATAAAATTATCAAAGTTAAGCAATTAATAAAAAATTAAAAATAGTCAAAGATACTTTTATAAATTATTAAAAATAGAAGAAAAATAGTAAAAATTCCATAAAATGCCTAAAGGCTCTTGAGACTCCTAAATTTAATATCCATACATTTTTAGACCTTTACTTACATTTCTCGACCATTAATTATGTATTTAATCTTGACTCATAAAATTAACCCTTTTTAAACCATTTTTATTACCCATTATTTCAAATATAAATCAATTTAAAATTAGACTGGATTTTCCAATCTCTATAATTGACTCCAAAAAACCCTCTTTTAATAAACCTAGTACTGTAACAATCTTTAGGCTTCCACATTCTCCCTCCAATAAAGAATGTCCCCATTCTTTTCTAATTTTGCATATTTGTTCAATCATATATGCATCTTCTCTTCATCCTCTTTAACCATCTTCTCCAACTACTTCTGAAAACTTTTCACTTTATCTAAAAATCAAAATCATCATCATGTCATCAAAAGACCTTGCCTTCCCATGTGAAATTTGCACCAAATACAGGTACCTTTTCAGTATTATATTAATTTTATTATTGCATAAATTATTTATACACTTACTTCAAACATAATATATATCATATTCTATAAATCATTGAATATTTTTTATGTATTTAATATTAATAAATATTTAATTGATTAATTGTAAATCTATATTATAATAACAATTGAAAAATTAAAATTATAATGTAATTAAAATTTAATTAATTAAAATTATATAGTAAATCAGTCTTCTCATATGTTATAATCCATAAATATTGGGTGATTTTTTGACCCTTTACCATGTTAAAAAATTTCTATTAAATAAGTTAAAATACTTAATAAATAAGATAAATTAAATTACTTAATTTTAATTTTTATCATTAAATTAATTACTTGTTTCAATTAATTTTATTATTACTCAAATGGAATAGTTAAAACAATTTCTAATCTCTGTTTTGGGCTTAAATTGATTATATAAATAATTAAGTGAAAATTATGATGATTGTATTTTGATAAATTACTCACAGTTTCCCATGTTACAAATTTACATAGTTACTCACTATTTTAATTAACTGGGTTGGGAAATTAGTTTGGGAAATTTATTTCTTATTTAATAATTTAATAATTTGTTTCATATTTTTCTCTCAATATCCAAGTTTCACTTATTTTCTTGTTTCAATTTATTACTAATTTGTATATACAAATTTTTGGCACTTCAGAGGACCCCTTTCCTATAAAAAGGTCTTGTGTACTCCTCTTTAGCCCATCACTTACATTACTTATCAAATTTTTTCAATACCATATTATATTTCATTATTAGTAGCGTGTCTGTTCTATTAAATATTAAATAAATATATACAGGTTGCTTTAAGAGCTTTTTAATTATTAGTAATTGATAATTAAGCAGAGATAAAATACAACACTTACATTTATAAGATCTTTACCCAACGTCATTAGTTCTATCAAGTCCTTTTTATCATCTTCCTTTTACCATTTAATCATTTCTCTTCTCTCTTCTTTTATCCTTAAATTTTCCTTCTTCTCCTTCCTCTTCCTCTTTCTCTTTACTTTCTCCTCCTTCTAGACAAACCAGAAAATACGGTTGGTGAAGTGTTTGACAGTAGCAGGCGCATTACATGGAAAAAATGGCATTACCAAATATTCAAAATGGAAAAATTTAGTGCAGAATTCCAGTTTTTGTTCATCTACTTATTTTACACAGATGTTGTGGTAGTCTTCCCTAAGATCTAGAGATGTGAAGATCCATTCACAATGAAAACTTTCACTTAGATCACTAGTCAAAGGAAGGAGATATCTGTTCTTTACAGTCAGTGTGTTTAACCTTCTGAAATCCATGCAAGGTCTTAGGAAAACATTGTTTTTTTGTCAGCCTTTATATACCCAGGACTGAGTAAAAAGTGCTTATAATTTATGTTAAACACATGAACTATACATGGGAACAATAAATGAGAGTACACAAACAGTAGAAATAAGTAAAATTATGATAATACACAAAAAATGCCATTATAACAACTTATATACACACATATATCCACCTTTTATAGGTCTTATGTACTTAATATTAAGTTGGAATATGTTAGGGTAATCTTAAGAACCTTAAGTATAAGGCTACATAATTTTTAAGTACACTTAAAGCTGTTATATTCATTGTTTTATGCAAAAAACAAGAAATGCGCTTTATTTCACTTAAAAGTTGACTATATGCGCTATAAAATTGAGAATATCAAAATTGCGCTTTGACAGATCAATTGGGCTCATTTAGGACTATTGATTTGGCTATTTAGATGCATAAAAATAACACTTTTCAAATTTGGTGTTTTTTATGCCAGAAATGGCTTCTGTGTACTGGCCACATACTGCCTGCTTTTTTCTCGTGTGAATAGCTTCATTTTTAGTAAAGTTAGCTTTTTCACACTATAATTACCCCACATTCTATGCCCACTGTGGGGAAACACACTAAAATAGGCGACAGGCGCTTATTTAGTGTCCTAGCTTAATTAATAGTGCATTGACCTTGTTTATATGCACTAATTTCATTAATAACCTCACTCTTGGCATCTTATTTCATCACCACGCTTAAATTTGCCTAATTTTAGTCAAGGATTTACCTGTGCAAGCACCTGCCAAGAACTGCATGTAGTTACCCCACATCTCATGCTCTTTTTTAAGTTTTTGGGTGCTTTCTCAGTCAATATTGGTTATTTTTGGATGAGAATTTCACATAGTATAATGTCAGGATTAGCCCCTCCATTTCCACAGTAGATTCCCCTTAATATTAAGCTATTATTAACCTTAAAAAGTCTCCTTTAGTCTTTTATATTATTGTTTTATACGCATATACTCTATTTTTGTCTTTTTCTTTAATTTTGATGGATTTCCCTTATTATTAATAGGATTTTGGCAGTTGTTACTTGTCTAATTATGTCATGGGTCACTAGGGATAATGATGGGCTGGTCTATTAGTTTTTTGAAGCGTCATTAACTGTGTATTGGATGGTACATCAAGGGATTTATTGGGGAACTCAGTGTGTATAAAAGGAGGAGGTTTTTAGGTCTTGTTTCTACATTCTTTATCATTACAATTTAACCAATATAACCAAATAAATTACACTACATATCAATTAGTACTTTTATAAGACTTTTGAATAGTATCTAAATAATTAAAATCTATTTTTCTACCAACTAAAAAGATTGTAAGCAACATATAAGAATAGTGATAATTATATTACTGAAACCTTTATTCTGAATTATATTTTACTATTTGTTGGATATATACTACAGTATTCATATAGGACCATTTAAATCTTCTAGACAAAGACTTTTCAAGCTAGTTCACGTCCATTTAGTTGATCTTAGCCTGACATTTTTCCTGTGAAGATCACAGGAGCTGCCCAAGAAGATTTTGATTCTTTTATGAAAACATTCTTTGAATTTTTATCAATCATTTCTTTTAGTGCTATTGACTCCAATATTGACAATGGAGTTATGTGGCTAAATTGAGGAGCTGCACCTGGAATCAGATCAATGCAAAGTTGTATGGTCAAGGAGGTGGCAGGTATTTGACTCCTACATCTTCAAAAAGTGGTAAGAACTCCCAATAGACTTCAGAAACAATTTCCTTAAGAATTTTTGTTGGGTTATAGGACTTGACCTTAGCCACAATATTGGAAGATATTTTCCATGCTGTTTCATTACATTCCAGTTCTTCCTCTTCCCCCAGTTCTCCCTCAAAGTCCTGAACCTTAGCATCAAGAGAAAGTTTCAGGTCTTGTAGGAGTTCTACTGATGAAAATAAAATACCAGGAGACTTGCTATTGTAGAAAGACTCTTACAGTCACCTTTCTGAAAGCAAAAATTCAAGGGAGTTGGATAACCAAAAGAAACCCTCTCCCTTTAAGTAAATAAAGAGTTCACAATTAACTAAGCTGAAACGTCTACTTGAAATGAAATGATCAATAAACTATTTGATATTTAATAAAGTTGAGATGTAGAATCAGTATTCTTTGTAATGAGGGAAAGAAATACAACAGTGAAGCTGTATTCAGAAAAGTTATTTAAATGATTGAATACTATGTTTTTATGAAGCTTTTATTTTAATTGGAAATATTTTTTAAATTTAGATCCCTGGTGGTGAGACCTTTAAAATGGTACCCTATAAGTTATTATATGTGATGATAAGTGAAATTGATAAATTTTTATGTAAAAGTCTTATATTTATAAGGGTATTACAATTTTATAATTTGTTATGTAAAATAATAATGATTATTGTTAATATTTGTTGTTGTGGTTGATTATTAAGTTTTTAGATGTTCTCCACTTTCTAATTTCAAGTCTACAGGAGTTATATGCATAGTATGTTACATGCCCTATTTCCCTTAACCGGAGCATCCTGGAGCTCAGCCGGAGATCACTGGAGTTTGTACAGAGCTTTTCCAAAATTCCAGACTCAATTAGAACCTTAAAATACTCATAAAAATATAGAAAAATTATAGATGATAGAACTACTACTCCTATATTATCCATTATAATTTTTGTAGTATGCGCAGCCCTATTCATTTAGTAAACAATTATCAAAGTTAAGTAAATTATGAAAAATCAGAACTAACCAAAAATACTTCATAAAATTATTAAAAATTGTAGAAAAATAGTAAAAATTCCACAAAAATTCCTAAAGGTTCTTGACCACTTTAAAATTAGATACGATTTTCCAATCTCAATAATCATCTCCCAAAAATCCCCTTTTAATAAACTTTAGTGGCCTACTAATCTTTAGACTGTCACATCCTCCCTCCAATCAAGAATATCCCCATTCTTTAAGTTTGCATAATTGATTGAAAACACATTCATCCTCTCTTCATCCTCTTCAACAAAATACCTTAACTAGTCCTGAATATTTCCAATTATATTTAAATCAATATCATCATCAATATTTCATCAAAAGACCTGGCTGTCCCATGCAAACTTTTTGCTAAAAACCCATTTCATTTTCTGATTTATAAACCTCTTCTTCCTGGAAGAACTGCCAGTGATCATTGCAGGCTTAAGAGAATCAAGTGTAACCTTCCAATCATTTCTTCCAGAACTAATTTCTATACTGGTCAAGCTTTCCTTCATGATCTAACAATACTTAAAAGAGACTATCCAAAATTCCCTCCTTTTTTTGCAATATAAAGGCCAAAACAGCTTCTTCATCTAAAAATCCTAATCCTGAGATTCCTCCTCCATCTCAAGATCCTAATTCTATATCTCCAGTATTACCCTTTGGCTTTTCTGAAACATTATTTCTTGGCTCAAAAATTTAGTCCTTTTTCCAATTTTAAACCTCCTACCAATTCCAAATCCATCTACAATTATCTTCCATCTCTTAGTTTTCCCCTAAGCTATCAAAGTCACCAATAAGGATGATGTTGGCCAAGTTCAGAATGATTACATTAATCACTATCATAAGTTTCATAGATATCTATTTATTGAAATTTGTGATGATATGAAGCATAAATGTTCAACATATTTTCAGGAAACCCTTGCAAATAATACTGAAGATTTAATGAAGAGATGAATTTTAATACAAAGTTTTGATAATTATGTTGAAAGATTTCAAAATGATTATTTATTTTAAGTGTATTCTCTTCTTTTAAAATTAAATACTTTATTCTTTTGGTGCTGGTAGATGTTTTCGTCTGGTTTCTTTTATTCTTTTTAATTGTCTTTTAATTGTCATATTTGAAATAAACTTTTAATAAGCTGTATTTTCCTTGTGATGATTCCACTACTGAGAGCAAGGTTGGAATCCCTTCAGGATTTCCTCTGCCAGTCTCTACTTTCTTTCACAGCATGAGAAAGCAGGCCTCTCTAATGAGCCAAATACTTTTGATTTGATTCCCATTAGAATTCCCCCTGAGCTGAATATTCTGATTCCATTCTTGCCATATGGTCCTTTAAGCTTCCACATAAATAGTCTACCAATTAGACCCACTATTATTCCAAATCCTATCCATCTTCAATGATTTAGAATCACAACATTCAAATAAATGGACATCCTTTTTAAAATCACTCCCAAACTTTTTCAGAATTCATAATTTCTATAGACTTTCTTGGCACCTTTATTTTCATCTTTCAAAAAATCTTCACCAATAATCTTTAAGATATTCATCTTTCTGTAACCCTAAAATAAATCCATTTAATGACATCATCATTCCTTAAATTTATTCTCACTGTTTCCATTAATGACTGAGTTGTCCAAATGAGTCAGCACCAGTTTGAGTACTGATGAACCAGTGATAAATTAAAATGACTGAATTGAATATCCTTCTAAATTTAAATTCCCTTATAAAATCCTTGAAAACCAAACTTTTAATCAATTGCCAGTTTAATGTTATGTTGGAATACCCTTCTACAAATCCCACAAAAATTTTCCATAATAATAATTGAATTTTCAGTTTAAAGTCTTGGTGGACCAAAATGAAAGTAATTTGCCAGTTTAAAGCTATGGGGGAACAGTGATTGACATTTTTCTAGATTATGGTCATAGAGGAACCAAACACTCCATTGATTCCAACTTCCTACTACTGTCCTTGAGCCCATTTTTTCCACCATCCTTTTTCTCCATTCCCTATTCTACTATCCAGGTTATCTTTTCCATCCTAATTGTCAAATTTTCAAGATGAATCCTTCCAACCTCACTTCTTCTAGAGACCAAACCTTTTATTACTGTTCCTTTACCCATAAATAATTCACCTACACTTATAACCAGACAAGATAGATTTACAACAGGGCCTGTTACAACTGTTTTAAAAAGAAGAGAAAATGCTCTGGCCTCAAATATGGCTCACCCCCTCTTCTTGCCACCAGCTTTTCCTCCCATTTAAAACCTTCAACTCTATCTCCTAAATTATCCACCTCTTAAATTCCTACTACTTTCACACCATCAGCCTTTTTGAATATTCCTTCTGACTCTGAGTCTCTGGGTCCTCCTCCATTTTTCTTAATGCTGCTCCATCACTCCAATAAACACTCTCTTCTGTCATCCCTAGAGCTCCTACTACTCCAAAAGCGATTTTGAATCCACCTAAAGCATCTATAGATGTTTCTACTTCTCCTACTACTTTCTCTCCACCTCCTATAACAGAGCCTATTATTCCTTAACCTAAATTTAGCAGGCCCCATTGTCTTTCTTCTTTTTCTTCTTCAAAGAGAATCAGATCTCCCAGTCCTCCATCCGTATGCCATAAGAAAAAAACCATTCCAACAGTTAATGGATCACCCATCCCTGCTTTATCAAGAAACTTCCTAAATCTCCTAAAACCACCTTCTTATCACAACATTTAAAATCTCTACTCTTCCCTTATGGAAGAAAAATTTCTACCAAGCCTGCCTTTAAATCTTGAGCTTGGCACAATTGACTCTAGTAAGTAATTAAAATTTTCAATCTTCTTTTATTTATATATCTTGACTTTTATTGATTACCTGATCTATATTCTTCTGGATCCTATTATTCTCCATCTGCATATTATATTCCTGATCCAGAACCTGCTTCATCTAAGTTGAAATGTAATGAGGTCTCTCAAAAACTTTATTCTATTTTCTATGTTAACTTGGCCTATTACAAGGATTATCCGCCAAAATATTGTTCAGAAGTATTTGGAAGAGAGCAAGGTTTGAAATGTCACTTTGAAATGGCCACTTGGCTTGACCATAAACAACATCATCAATTTTAAGAAATTGAAAGATTCACTTGAGCCTCTCCTGAGACCTTTACTCTTCCAACTTTGTCAAAAGAAAAACTTCCTTAGCTCTTCAGGCTCCTGCTAAAAATTTTAAAGAAACTAAAAAAACCATATATATATATAATTCTTATAAACATACTACTAATTTTTATTTTTATTTTTTATTTTTTATTTGTATATTGATTTTTATTATTATATTTATTTATTAATTTTTTTATTTTTATTTTTATTTATTTATTTTTTATTTTTTTATTTTTTTAACTGAAATAAAATTGTAAAGTCAATTTTTGTAACAGAAAATATATAATAAGAAATTTGAAAATTAAAATTAAATATATAAAAGACGCCCCCAGCCATTTGATGAGCTGTACCCTTGATATCATACCCAAATCCAAGATCACCTTGATTTGGGATACCCAAGAAAGCAATTGAAAATAAACATAAATAGTTTTGAAATTTTTTTGAAAAACATAATAAACAAAAATAGAAATTGTCACTGGGTGGGCTCCCTCCAATTTTTAAAAATTCTTGGAGACCACCTGTGATTATTACCCCTGAAAAAATTAATTTTTAATAAATTTAAAAAATGAAAAAATTCAAACATATAACATCCAAACATAAAAAATTCTTTAATTAAGAATGAAACATAAAAACCTTTGAGTCCCACTTCAAACGAGCATAATTGTGGTAATATTGTTTGATACAGTTTATAGCCTTAGTGGACTACCTATATAACAAAAACAAAGCCAGGATTCAACTAGAAGCAGGGAAACTCTGTTAACAAACCTTAGGAAGTAATTTTTTACAGAGAATCTATCTCATAAATTACCCCCAAAATTTCCAATATTAAATTTTGAATGTTCCCCTGTAAACACTTCTACCAAAAAAAAATACATTCCAACACAATAATTCACCATAAAATTTTTCAAAATTTGAATTTTTAATGGTTTTTATATATAATATTGTTTTTAGTTTATACTCTTTTGCAGAGTATATCTTCTTTAAGCTATAGTAGAGTAGTTTATACTCATTTTGGAGTTAGACTTCAGCACACCTAGTGCCCCTAGGATAAAACCACTTGACTTGGTCAGCAGCTACTCTCTTCTTCAAAATAACTCCATCCAACTCTTCTAACACATATGAATCACAAGATACTTGATCTCTGACTCTTTATGTTTTATTCCACCTATAAGCATAAATCCTTCCCCACTGACTCTCCAAACTCCTATTATACACCAAGAGCATATCTCCAGTTTACAAAGGTTTCCTTAATCTATGAGCCAGCCTCTTATCCCAATATCTGACTGACATATTTCAAATGTTAATCATTTTTGAATATGCCTTTTCTAGATTTTCTTCTTTTTTCTCCAACTGAACCATTCTTGCACTTAATAATTTTTTGTTAGTTTTGACCATGTCCAAATCTACTCCAAGATATGATTCAGCCTCTAAATCAACTGGTAAAACCACTTTCTGTCCAAAAACTAGTTTTTATGGTGAATATACAGTTGTCCTTTTGGCAGTAATTATTTCAGCAAATAAAACCAATGGTAAATAGTGCCTCCACTTTTCAGCCCTTGCTCCACACATTTTAAGTAAAGCATCCTTTATAAATTGATTCCCTCTTTCTACCATTCCTTAGGCTTCAGGATAATATGGGGTTTCTACACTAACCTTTGATCCAACTTTTGATATAGCCTCTCTAAACTCTGTCCCAAATTCAGGACCACCATCAACCATCACCAACTTCATCACTCCATACCTATATACTCAACTTTTCATCAAATAATCTGCCACATTCCTGGAATTCAAATTAATAAGAGGTGCTGCCTCTACCCAGCCAGATAAATTTTCTCTGGCCACAATTAAATATTTATATCTACCCTCTTTAATATGAAAAGCATCCAAACTAACCCTACAAAATAGATTGTTTTCACCAGTTGCATGTCCAGGTTCCTTTGGCCTTAAATAACTTCTTCTTTGGAATTCTTTGCATGACTGAACCCATTTTTTAAAAGCCAGCTTCATACCAGGCCACCAAAATCTATCAGCAATTTGTCTATAAGTTTCACCAACTCCTCTATTCCAAAGATCTTCATGCAGTGATTTCATAACTAATTCATGCCCTTTATTTTGAGTTATAACAACTTGCATACTTAGATACCTCCTCCTCATTGTTATTCTTCCGGAAAGATAAAAATCTGGTGACTTCCTTTTGATAGCCACCCATTTATCATTATCACATTTATCTGTCCTTTCTAAAATTAATAAGTATTTCATCAATTTATAATAATAAAAACCTGTCTATCCCCAGACATTGTCTTAAAAATCCATTAATATAGTATTAACAGGCACTTACCTATCTCCTAGATCACCTGCACATAAATGAGCCAATAATTTTAATCCTTGACCTTGCCTATTTATCATAAAAAAATTTGAATTTTCCACTTTTAAACCTTCCAGCCTTTTAACAAAAAAATTTTCTTCTTTTCCTTTTTTAACCTTTTCAAAATCATCATCCTCATCTTTTTCATACCTTCTTTTAACTGAATTTTCAGAATCACCCAACCTCTCTTTAACCAACTTTACTCATAATCTAACATATACAACATTCACCAGAAGTCTACTATCCCAGACAATATCACCATCCTCTTCCATATACACCACATCTCCAACCTTTTTTTACCAAATTTATCTACACTTTCATCAAACTCCCCAAGCACATAATTTACCATTTCTTCCATTTCTTATTTTTAAACAGTTTATCCTCACTGTGGAGGTTGTCCTCATCTTTATTTACCAGTTTTAAGTCAGCCAGTTCAACCTCATGGGGAGGTAAGGAAAGTCTTCAGCACCTTTTTTTCTGGCCTTGATTGCAGTTATATCTTCTTTGAATTCTTCTGAGTCAGAATCCTCTTCAGTAGGTGTTCTTCTTGAAAATTCATCTGGGATAGTAAATGTCTTTCTAGGATTATGAGCTAAATAAAAAGAATTGTATAAAAGCTACCCATCTGGTGATGGGTGCATTTGGTAACTAGGGGAATTAATCATTTGAATTAAAGGCTTTGAATCCACTTTTAGTTCAAAGTTTTGGCCCCATAAATCATTTTGAAGCTTCTTAAGAATTTTTACCACACCACAAAGTTCCAATTTTGGCTGAGAATATCTTCTATCCACCTCAATAAAAACCACGGACTCATACCTGACTTGTCTTATATAACCAGCTTTATCCATTTGGGACAGATCGGCCCCAGAAGAAATCTCACTAGAATCAACTTTTAATTAACTTTGGCCTGCATCTTTCCCATTATATAGCTTATGCAGGATAATATCTTCCCCAACAACCTTCTTCAACCACTCAAATGCCTCTTCACACTTTTCATCCCATAACCAGTCAGAATCTTTTCTAGTCAATCTTCTCAAAGGAGCAGCCAATGTGGAAAAGTAATTAATTAAAATTTTAAAATAAACACATATGCCTAAAAACCCTCTGACTTTGGTTGTATTCTTGGGTCTTGGCCATGACTGATTTTTTTTCACCTTCTTTGAAATAATCCTACCCTCTCTACATACCATATGGCCTAGAATTTTCAAAGCTGGTACAAAACAAGAAAATTTGGAACCTGAAATATTTTAACCAGCCTCTACAATTCTAAAAAAACTCCTCCCTTAAAGAAAAGCATATTTTCAGATAAATTTTTGTATCTCTGGATTTGCCTTCAATTCTTCATTACCATAGTCTGTTGGAGGTCCTTTAATTCCACCATCATCAATAAATATACCAACATATTGTGGAATCTTATCTTGTAGAATCTAAGCCATATTAGCTTGATAAATAGCAACTGAATTTTTTTCCTCTTGAGGTAATCTCATTAGTTGTAATTTACCAAGTAGCATATAAAAAGTTGTGAGAGGCATAGAATCTAGATATAACTCTCTTTCATAATTTCCCCCCATTATATCTCACAAACCACAACACACTCTTCTAGAAAATGTCTCCACAAAATCTTCTGCTCTGGGTGGTATTCCTGCATATTTTATTGCAACCCTTTTTAATTCCCTGAGATTGTGAACTACCCTGAGCTTTCCATTATATTTCTTAACACAAAACACTGGACTTGAATAACTTGATTAAGACTTTTCATATAATCCAGTTTGAATTCTTTCTCTAATTTCTTTGATATAATCTGCTTTTAAAGCTGTGGGTATCCAAATCAGTTTCTGTTGCCATGGATCATGACAAACAACTGGAATCTTGTAGTGCCCCCCATAAGAATGCTTTGACACACCTCTTTTCTCTTCTAAAGATGCAATGGCATTTTCCCTCTTAACCATCACATCCAACAACAAGTTTTTTTTTTTACCCTATGAACAATCTTCAGGTCCAAAATTAATAATCTCCAATCTCTTATAGGTGATTTTTGAAGTTTCAGAAAATTATGGCAGGTTCTTTACCAAAGGACAGTCATATGGATCTTTTGATATAGTTAGTCTTCTCAAAGGCAGATTTACTTTAGCCAGCAGTGGCTCATTAATTGGTCTAATTTTATTATTTACCATTTTATGATTTTCCACATCAACATCCACTTTGACTTGAGATATTTGATCCATTATAGTATCACCATTATAAAATTCTTTTTCAGAACATTCTTCTTCGTCAGAATAAGAATCAGAAGCAAAATAAGTTGAAATATAATATTTATTTTCAATATTTTCATAATCACCCCCTTTTCCTTTTTCTAATTTTTCATAAAATTTTTCAAGACCTTTTAAACCACCATTTTCCATCATTAAATCCCCAGTTAATAAATTAGGCAGTTTAAAAACTTGATGAAGGTCAGAAATAGAGTCATCACAAATATTATATTTTTGTGAATTAATTATATTAAGATTTTTTTGTCAATTTTGATGAGATAACTTCAGTTTGTCCTCTTGCTGGAGGCCATAAATTAATCCACCACTATCATCACCACCTTTATCCAAATTCAATTTACAGTTTTTATCCAACATAATACATACCATACTTCCCTTTAAACCATTTTTAAATTTAATAGAATAATTTTTTAAAGATAATAAAAATATAGAAATATCCAACACATAATGAAATTCCAATGATATATAAACAGAAAATAATTGAGAGTGCACTTGAATCATCTCTAAGTGAGCTTACCTATTACAATTTGGGATTTCTTTTTTGGGAGAGATTGGGACATTAGAGCAATCAGCCCTACCTACCCAAAAAAATGGGGGTTTCCTAAATTCTTTAAAGAAATAAAAGAATCTAAAATAATCCAAATAGAACATAAAGAAAATCAAGCTGATTTAAACGTAGTTTATCCTCATTTTGAAGGAATTAAATTCTTGATATCCCCTGGTAGAAACACATAAATTTTCCCCAAGGGAGTTTCCACCTATTCAAATAACCACAAAAAAAATCACCAGAATTTGTCCTACCAGAGGACATAAAAAATAAACCACCTTTTTCCAAAATATGAGTGCATCAAATTCATGCACCCTTTTATCCAACACCTCTGCACTCTTCAAAAGCACAGAAAAAAACATTCACCTTAAAAACCTTTTCCTGATATTGAAACAAAACCTCTCTATTTATTCCAAATCTGTCATCATAATCCACCACTTCATTGGAGATAGTCTCTGCTTCAGAAGAAAAAACTTGAGGTAAAAAATCCTCTGAATCCAACTCCAATTCAACCAACAAAAAATCCACCAAAATATTTAAAAACTCTTCATTAGTGTCCAAATCATCATTTCTAACACAAACCTCTTTTATCCCAACATTTTCTTCATCCAAAACAATATCTTCAGGTTGAAGAAATTTTTGGAATAACCAAATCCAGAATTTCAACACAAGCTACCTCTTCTTCACCAACAAAACATTCTTTCAAAGCAGTATCATCAGGTTGGCCACATTCTTCAGTTATATCAGAATCCAAAATTTAAGAAATATCTTCATCTTCTACTCCATCATCTTTCACCTCTTGAGTCACCAAAGCGTCTCTTCCAGAGCCCAAATCAACAGAATTAAGAATATACAGATGTTCCAAAATAACCTTTTTTAGCACCTCCATACCAGGAATCCTAGCTTCACCATCTAGGTGATTCTTCATTAAATTAGAATTTAAATGCAACATCAAGACATCTTTCTCAATCTTTTCTCCCATAGCATTGCAAAAAACATACTTTGTGTCAGCCAGGCTACTGGACTTACCCAGTGAAATAAGGAATTATTTACTGGATGAAGCCGCACCTTATCATCTTTAATTATTATTTAATTATCATTTAGTTACATTAACATTAGTTATAAATTAACTAGTTACAGAATGTTAAAATTAAATTAATTAATTAAATAAAAAAGTAAAATTATAATTATAATTTTGTCCCTTATATTTTCTCTAACACCGTGCTCAATTGACAGGTTGGGAAAAATAAAAACTTTATATTTAAAAAAAAATAATAAAATACAAAGATAAAATAAGATTTAAATATTCAAATAATATTAAATATATACAAATAAATCAAATTTCTTATTTGGAATCGACATTTACAGTAAATATTAAAAATATTGATGTATTTCTGACATACTCTGTAAATACATCTCTTTGACGCCTTCTTTTTGGAATAACTTTATTATTTGAAATACTCTTTCTGGAATGTTCTTTTTCTCTCTTTTTCCCTACTGTTTTTAGAATTTGATTTCCGTGCTTTGTCTCTCCTTTGCCTATAAAAGGCCTCTCTTTTTGTTGTCTTTTAATCATTCTATCTTACCAAACCATTTTATTACAACAATAACCAATAAAAACTTATTCTTATACTCTATATCATTAGTATTTACAATAGCGTAATTCTAATTTATAAATTATATTAATATTTTAATCCTACCTCTTTTTATTGAGTAAAACAATCATCTTTGAATTAAGAAATACGTACAAACTTGTTGAGAATCCATTTAAACCTTATAAATCCTCGTAGAACTTTGTACCAAAACTTCTAGACTAAAAGCGTACCTTGACAATTGGGATCCTTTCCGAAATATCGACGGCGCAACGTTACTTGAGGCGTAATCGAGGGGACCATCGGCGTACAAGCACCTGTAAAGGACAAGTGGAGGCGAGAAAAACGACGAACGTCATACGTCACGTGATAAAAGTTTTTTCTGCGAACGGGAATCGAACCGCGCTCCAAAACTTAAGTTCATATACTGACTAAAGATCGTATATATCGTGGTAATTATTGTGATTACTATTTGTGGGTTACTCTTCACTCTTCATTTGCTACGTATTTCCTTTTACTCAGCACTCTGTAAGTGGCATTAATTTGCTCATTTTGCAGGGGGAGGTGTCTGGTAATTGGAATTTATTTTTATTATTATATTTTTTTTATTTTTCCTGGTTGACCATAATAGAGCAATACCTGTTCTTAGTCCCAGAGGTAATAAAATAATTATACATTAATATTAATTATTATCATTTTTCAGTTGACAATTGTCCTGATTAATTTGAATTTTAATTGTTCCAGTTGACAAACTGTCCTGACAATAATATTTTTTATTAAATAAAATAATTATTATAATTTTTCAGTTGAAATTTGTCCTGATTAATTAATTGTTCCAGTTGACAAATTATCCTTACAATTATATTTTTTTTTTAATAAATAATTAACATTTCATTACTTCAGTTGACTTTGAGTCCTGGTAATCCAATAAATCTTTTTAATTAATAAAACTCATATTTAATTACTTCAGTTGACATTAAGTCCTGGTAGTTAAGTGATCAGTCAAAATAAATTTTTTTTTAATTAATAAAGATTCATATTTGATTATTTCAGTTGACAATAAATCCTGGTAATAAATTAGTTGATTTAAATCCTGAAAATAAAAATTAATAGAAATTCTAATTTATTTCTACAGTTGATTGCATTATCCTGGTTTTAAATTTTTTTTTATTAATTTTATTTAAGTTGATTTTTATCCTAACAAGATTTTTATTATTATTTTTATTTTATTTCTTCTGTTAAATAAAAATTAAAAATAAAGACTAATTAATTTTTTGTCTCTTTTCCTTCATTTCAGTAGAATCTTAAGATGACTGACCAAAGTGGCTTTGCTTCACGTGAAGAAGAACTAGACTTAATTGATTATGATGAGCCTACTTCTGTAAGTTCTCCTTTAACAAGAAGAATTTCTCAAACTAATAAATCCTTGCCCCAAACAGGATGTGGAAATGGAAGAAGTAGAAATCCTAGTGGACAATACTCAGGATCAGAAACCCAGGACAAACCCACCAGAAGAGCTTCCAAGAGGCTTCAAGATAAAAAAGATGCCGTTGTCCCAGCAGATAAAGAATCTGTCAACCCACATAAAGGAGTTAAAGACAGACAGCTTAAAACTAAAGGTAAGGGTAGATGCCTTGGAAGAATGGGAGAAAAGAAAAAATACTTCTCTCCAAGAGAAAAGGAAACCTCTTCCTCCCAGGGATCAACAACAATTGGCTCCCCAATCCCAAGAGATGGTAGAAGTGTCCAAGTGGCAGTGGGACTGGCTCAACACACAGTGGGACTACTTAGCTCAAAATCAGCATCAATTACCTCAGGTAGGTCCATCAAGGCCCACCCAGGCAAACCCCACTCCTCCCCACCCTTATCAAGGAGGCAAAAGAAGAAGGAAACCCAATATGGTGATACCCAGAAAACCCTGGTACGTCCCTCTATTGATTCTCAAGTGCCTTTTCTTGTGGCTGACTCTGATCCTTCAGGTAAATCTGGAAGGCAGGATGAAACCTTGAGACCTATAGAGGCTGGGAATAGTAGACAGTTATCTCATGTATCCAATCCATTACTTTTAATTGCTACCTCAATGATTAATCCTGATATGGCTGTGATTGATGAAACTCTTGACCCTGAGTTCTATGAGAGCCTGGAAAGTTACTCAGTTTCCTTATTGAGAAACACTCCAGATGTAGCAAGAATTAATGATGAGCACTTGAGAGATATTATTGCCAAGCAAAATCATATAATGAACAATATGCAATTGACTCAGAGATATAATAGTTTGTTAACTGATCAGGGTTATCAAGCATTAAAAAGTGAAGCACAGAGAGTCTCTGATGAATTGTCTCATTACAAAGCAACCCATGAAAAGAAAATTGCTTTATGGCAAAATATAAAAAATGATTTGTCTAAACTAAAAGATACTGTATCTGCCTGTTTCCAGGAGGTAGAAATAGATAAGATAAATCTGAAAAGATTGAGTGACCATTTGTCATCTTTTCAACATAAAAACCAATTATCTTTTGCAACTGTCAATGAAAGTTTATCTAGTCTTCCAAGAATGAAAACAAGACTAACAACCATTGAAGAAACATTGAACTCATTGTTAAATGACCAAAAATATTCTGACAATTCTGTGAAAGAACATATAGTGCAGGATGCTCAACCAGTACCTGTGGCTAGTTCATCTAAAATAAAAATTGATCCATAAATACCTGTTGATAACACTGAGTTTCCATCAAAAACTGATGATGCACCAGGATCTGCAACAGAATTAAACAATGAGATTTCAGCACAAGTAGAGAAATTACAGCTTCTTCTTACTCAGAAACAAGCTAGTACTAAGGAGACTCCTTCAAATCAAAAGAATTGGCCAAAACTTGACCAGTACCCAACATTTGATGGTGATTCTTCCTCTGATTGGCAACAATTTATTTGCAGAATTGATAACTTAAAAAATTCTTACAAACTCCCAGATGAGGAAATTGTGTCCAAATTAATTTCTTTGTTCACTAATGTTGCCCTGATGTGGTATGAATCTGTTCTCCTGGATGGGAATGACTACTCATGGGAGGATTGGAAGAAATTAATTAAAGCACAATTTGGTGGATCCAAGTTCAGAATGGCTCAACAAAGGCAGTATGAGGAAACTAAATATAGCTCTTCTACTGATAAACCTATTGAGTTTTTAATGAAACTTGTCAAAATCTTAAGGGCAATGGACCCAAATATGGAGTTTGATTTATGGAAGGACAGGATCCTCTATAAATTACCAATGTCTCTGAGATACTTGATTGTGGCTAGGACTGAGTTCTCCAAAGAACCCTCTTCTTTCATTAATACTTGCAATGAGATACTTCTAAACAATAAGTATGATTCAAGAAGATTCATTCCTAGGACCCCTTTGGAGAAACCCTCCACTTACCAACAGAAACCTCTGGAAAAGGTTGGTAAACCTTCTGCCCCTGTTGCACCAAAGAAATATGCAACAAACACTTTCTTCAAGTGCAACAAGCCTTGGCAGAAAGGCCATGTTTGTGACAGGAAGATAAATCTTGTAGAACAAACAGAGGAGCATGCTGATGACACAGTGGCACTGGACCATACATCAAGTGATTGTGCTAGCAATATTTCATATGAATCTCAACAAGAAATCTTGATGCTGGAAGAGGATATTCATTATTTAAATACTATTGACATTGATAATAATGATTTATCTACAGTTGAGGATGCTGAGATCATAAAGAACATTGAGGATAACTCAATTGTTATTGCCCCTCTTAAGGCACCAGTCTTGATTAATGGAACCAGCATTGAAGTTGTCCTGGATTCTGGAGCTGGAGGAAGTGTAGTATCTGAAAGAGCACTTGCTTCAGTAGATCAAGACTATAAATCTAAACTGTTGCCTATCATTTCTGAAAATTGGAGAGGGTATGGCTCTGTTTTGTCCCCCATTGGTAAATACAAAGCCACAGTGTTTTTTAAATATAACCATGGTTTTGTAAGAGCTATTTGTGATTTTGTTGTCATGAAAAATGATAACTTGAGC
The DNA here is from genome assembly GCA_030280995.1 of Hemileia vastatrix. Taxonomy (NCBI): domain Eukaryota; kingdom Fungi; phylum Basidiomycota; class Pucciniomycetes; order Pucciniales; family Zaghouaniaceae; genus Hemileia; species Hemileia vastatrix. The sequence goes on from JASXTE010000009.1 coordinate 6,286,174, forward strand.
AATTGGTTTATTGTAGGGAATGATATTTTAACCAAGTATGGCATAAAATTGGATCCTTCAAACCAATGTTTCACAATGGGGTTGAATGGGAAGAGAAAATTTAAAATTTCCTCCCCTAAAAAATTATTAAAACCAGAATTGAACACATGTAATTCTGTGGTTCAATATAAAGGAAGATCTACAAAGGAAATGCATGCCCTTATGTCTGATATTGACAATGCCTCTTTTGGAGAACAACTTTCTGGTGAGGATAAAGATTCCATCATTAACTTGATAAAATCTTTTCCTATGGCCTTTGCTCATGGGTCACATGAACTGGGATTAGTTAAGGAGGAAATGAAACTTTCATTGTCTTGCCCATTAACTGATATACCACCTAGTTTAAAGAAGAAGCCTTATCCTGCTTCTCCCACAAAGAGAAAAGATATTGAAGATAATATCTGTACCCTTTTAAAAATGAATATTATTGAAAAGGTAGTTGAAACACCTAAATATTGTGTTATCTCACCTGTCCTAATTTCTTATGAGAAAGATAAAGCCAGGTTATGTGGTGATTATAGAGCACTAAATACTTATACTGTTGATGATATCTATCCTTTACCTAGAATCAGCTCTATACATGCTACTTTACAGGGTGCTATATATATATCAGCTGTTTGGATGGTAATAAGGGATATCACCAGGTACCTGTTGAGAAAAATTCTCAGAACTTTCTGATGATTGCCACTCATATGGGTATTTATAAGTATATTAGGATGCCATTTGGCCCTAAAAATGCCCCTTCTGTTTTCCAAAAAGTAATGGATAACACATTCCATCAAGAGATAATTGAAGGTTGGCTGATGGCCTATATTGATGATATCATTATATTCTCAAAAACATTTGAGGACCATCTTAAACACCTGTGTAAAGTATTCCAGAAAATGGATGAAATAAATATGACACTTGCTTTGAAGAAATGTAAATTTGGTTTCCATTCTTTAAAAGTTCTTGGTCATGTTGTTTCAGGCTTACAGATATGTGTTGACCAGAACAAAGTGGCAGCCATACAACAGGTGAAAGCTCCTAAAACAGTGAGAGAGCTCCAAAGTTTTTTGGGAATGTGTGGATACTATAGACAGTATATTAAAAATTACCAAGTCATAGCTTTACCCCTTACCCAATTAACTAGAAAGGATGTTGCTTTTGTCTGGAATAGTGAAAGACAAAGAGCCTTTGACACTATGAAACACTGTTTGATGTCAGCACCAATTCTTGCTTTACCTGACTTTGATCAACCATTTGTTTTGTACACTGATGCCAGTTTTATTGGTCTTGGTGCTGCCCTCCATCAAAAACAAGTGATAAATGATAAAGTTTCAGAGGTAGTAATTTGTTATATTTCAAGAACATTGAGAAATAGTGAATTGAAATATGGTGCTACTCAATTAGAGTGTTTAGCTGTAGTATGGGCTCTGGAAAAGCTTCATTATTACCTAGATGACCAGAAATTTGAACTTGTCACTGACTGCAGTGCAGTTAAATCCCTATTAAACTTGAAAACACCTAATAGACATATGTTTAGATGGCAGCTGGCTGTTCAAGAATACAGAGGGAGAATGACAATTATTCACAGAGCTGGTATTGGTCACTCAAATGTGGATATGTTATCAAGGTTACCCTTACCAAATGATGACTCAAATCCTGCTTATGATCCTGATGATGAAATTATCCATATCCATGGGATATATGTGGTTGATATGGAGGAAGAGCTATTACAGCTTATTCTGGAATCATATGATAAGGACACTGACTTGAAAAAGTTATGCACCATATTAAATGATCCAAAGAATGCTTCAATACAAGCATTAATTAAAACCCTTCCACCAAAGTACCAAAAAGGTTTGGAAAAAGGAAAATTTTCAATTGATGAAGGATATCTATATTATAGAAGATAGTTGAGTAATGTTATTGTTATTCCTCCTTCTATGAAAGAAATCATCTTGAAAATTTGTCATGATGACATATTAGCTGGACATTTTGATCTTGAAAAAACAATGATCAGAATTAAGAACACTGCTTGGTGGGCTAATATGTCTGAGGACACAAAATTATATGTTGAATCCTGTGATTCATGCCAAAAATCAAAAAGATTAACTGGTAAAAGAGCAGGATTAATGCAACATATTGAACCTCCTGATGCTCCATGGCAAATAATAAACATGGACTTTGTAACAGGATTACCTATTGCTGGTAAAGACAGTTATAACTCTTGTTGGGTTATTGTGGACAGATTCACAAAATTGTGTAAATTTATCCCTACCCACAAGGATGTTTCCACTAAAGAATTAGCTTTCTTATGGTGGTCTCATATGTTTAATACTGCTGGTTTTCCTAAAGCCATAATCTCTGACAGAGACCCTAAATTTACTTCTGAATTTTGGATGTCTCTGATGGATGTTTGTGGTTGTGATCTGAAACTTTCTACTGCCCATCACCCTCAGATTGATGGTTTAGCTGAAAGAATGATTCAGACTTTAGAGGACATGATAAGAAGATATTGTGCCTTTGGCCTTGAGTATAAAGATAATGACAGATTCACTCATAATTGGGTTACCTTACTTCCTGGGTTAGAATTTGCTTATAATAGCACTGTTCATTCTGTTACTCAAAGAAAACCTTTTGAGCTCTGGCTTGGATATGTTCCTAATACTCCTGCCCAAATTCTCAATAACAAAATACCTAAATTGGATATACATCCTGGTGTAAAATCTTTTCTTCAAATGCAACAACTATGCAGAAATCATGCTCAAAAATGTATTGAAAAATCATTTGAATATGAGAAGAAAAGATGGGACAAATCCCATAAAGAATACACTTTTAAAAAGGGTGATGAAGTGTTGATTTCTACAGTCCACTTCAACTTACAAGGTAATAACAAATTAAAAGATCCATTTGTTGGTCCTTTTGTTGTCAGAAGAATGATTGGAGATAATGCAGTTGAAGTTATTCTGTATTCCCCATATGACAGAAAACATCCTGTTTTTCCAATATCTCTTTTGAAACCTTACACATCCAATAGTGATTTATTTCCAAGAAGGAGGGGTAGACCAAAGAAAACCCCAAATGAAATCACTGAGACAGCAGAAATTGAAAAAATATTAAATGACAGAATAGTCACTGCTGAGAAAGGTACAGAATACTTATTGAGATTCAAGAATAAATCATCTGAATATGATTCTTGGATACCTGGGAAGGAGATATCTAATCTTCCTACTCTACTAAAAAAGTATAAGAAGAGAAAATCATAGCATTTTTTTATTATTATTTTTTTTAGAGTAAGGGAGTGTCAGCCAGGCTACTGGACTTACCCAGTGAAATAAGGAATTATTTACTGGATGAAGCCGCACCTTATCATCTTTAATTATTATTTAATTATCATTTAGTTACATTAACATTAGTTATAAATTAAATAGTTACAGAATGTTAAAATTAAATTAATTAATTAAATAAATAAGTAAAATTATAATTATAATTTTGTCCCTTATATTTTCTCTAACACCGTGCTCAATTGACAGGTTGGGAAAAATAAAAACTTTATATTTTTAAAAAAAAACAATAAAATACAAAGATAAAATAAGATTTAAATATTCAAATAATATTAAATATATACAAATAAATCAAATTTCTTATTTGGAATTGACATTTACAGTAAATATTTAAAATATTGATGTATTTCTGACATACTCTGTAAATACATCTCTTTGACGCCTTCTTTTTGGAATAACTTTATTATTTGAAATACTCTTTCTGGAATGTTCTTTTTCTCTCTTTTTCCCTACTGTTTTTAGAATTTGATTTCCGTGCTTTGTCTCTCCTTTGCCTATAAAAGGCCTCTCTTTTTGTTGTCTTTTAATCATTCTATCTTACCAAACCATTTTATTACAACAATAACCAATAAAAACTTATTCTTATACTCTATATCATTAGTATTTACAATAGCGTAATTCTAATTTATAAATTATATTAATATTTTAATCCTACCTCTTTTTATTGAGTAAAACAATCATCTTTGAATTAAGAAATACGTACAAACTTGTTGAGAATCCATTTAAACCTTATAAATCCTCGTAGAACTTCGTACCAAAACTTCTAGACTAAAAGCGTACCTTGACACTTTGATTCATTTTCATGATATAAAACTTGATACTCCAAAAAATAATCTAAAACCACCTGGAATTCTACCATAAACTGATGATAAAGACTGATAAATGTTACAACACCTTTTGATTCCCATTTCCTTAATATATCCTTGAGATCCACCATTGAATAAACCTTTGGAAACCTTTTTTCCATTTCCATTTTCTGCTTCTCCCAATCTTGACCTTTATAGCCATCCATAGAAACAACCTCTTTTTTCACCTCTCTTTCACCCATAAAGAACCTAATCTGCTTCACCATATCAAATGGTAAAGCACCATCATTTCCAACAGAAATTTCACACCTATATATAAACTCTTCTAAATCTTCACCAGAAAACTTGGGCCCATCCCAAGATACAATCTTTACTGATGCCCTGATAGGTCCACTAGCAGCCAAATCACCAGATCCAATAATAGAAGGCATCCCAAAAAAACATAAGCTTAAACCATTAAAAGTATATAGGAATTTGTAAAATATGTCTCTTTTGGGGTAAGCATGTCCAGATACCAAGTAAAATTAATTAAAAGCGAGAAAATTTGAACCCCATGTTGGGCAACACCAATGTAGAATGATTCTCACTGTCAGCCAAGCTATACCAGGAGCCCAGTAAATTTTATGTCAATTTACTGGAACCAAAATAGGGTGTAAAAATATGCTTATTATGTATATAAACTAATATTATATTGCATAATGAATATATATAAGTATTTTATTAAATATAAGTAAAATAAGTATTATATTAATTTTATTATTATATAAATTATATATTCATTTAAATTAAACATAATAAATGTTATATTCAATAAATGATGGCGCTTTTTTATGTATTTAAGAAATTTAAATTAATAATTAATTAATTATAAACATATATTATAATTATAAGTATAAAATTAACTTATAATGTAATTAAATTAATTAATTAAATTTATATATTAAATAAAACCTTAAATATGTTATAAAACAATAATATTGTGTGTTTTTTTGATTCCTAATTTTGTCATCAAATTATTAAACAAGTTAAAACACTTTATTAAATAAATTATTAATGTTTTATTCTAAAATTTAGTAATTTTGTTATAATAAGTATTTGTTTTAATTTAAAATAATTATTACACTAATAAAAGTAATTAAAATAACTAATTACTCATGTTTTATACTAAATTAATTAATTACATTATTTTTACATGTTAAAATAATTTTATTTTTCGTTTTTCATTTAAATTGGTTATTACTTAAAAGATTATAAGACATTTTTTAAATTAAATTAATTATTTTTATGTGTCTCAAACTTATTTAATTACTCACTAATTTTATGGTAACTGTTTGGGTTTAAATTGGTGGATATCTGGGCTCTAACTCATGTGTCTTAGCTAATTGTGTCATATTTCCCCTTACATTTACTCAACATTTGTTATTTGTTATTATGTTTTTATTATTCTTTGTATATACTTTATCATGGCTCTTCAGAGGGCTTCTTGCTTATATAAAGGCCTTGGGTAACCCCCTGTAGCCCCATCACTTATTATATACTCAACTTTAATACATTTTCAAATACAATACATTTATTTTATCTTTATGAGCATTATAAATCTGATTTAAAAATCAAATAAATAATCTAAGGTTGAAGTAAGTCTATTAAAAATAGTAATTTTTTTCCATGCATTGAAGATAAATACTTATTAAAATAAATATATTAAAATTTAATAAACCCTCACTGTTGTGTTAATCTCAAGAAACAGTTGTTGCCTCTTTTTTAAATAACTCGATCCTTTTATTAATTCATTTCTTTTACCCTTTGTAAACCCTTTTCTTTATATTCTTCTTTTCCTCCTCTTCATCTTTCCCTCTTATTCCCCTTCTTCTAAACGACCGGCTGACAATTGAGGGCCTTTCAAAATGACAATGACGATACACCAACTTGCGACAAAAGACATTGTGTATGGACCACCTAAAACAAAAAAGCAAATTTTTGCGGCGGCCATGTTTCAAACTTGGGTTCAAAATTTTGGGTTAATAATATATTAAATAATATATAATTTTGAAGTGATTTATTGATCACTATAGTTGTCAAGGGGTCCCTTTGGTCTAGAAGATTTATTTGAGGTTTATACGAGGTTTTTAAGTGGTTATTGGATTTTCAAGGCTAGGTAAGTATTTTCTTAATCTAATTGATTTCTTTACTCAATTTTAAGAAGAGGTAAATTTTAATATTATTATAAATTATATCTTTTAGAACTACGGTGATTTAAATACTAATGATTATAAAGTATAGTAATAAATTTGTTTAACTAAAGTGTTGCAAAAAATTGTAAAGTAAGTAAGGAATGAATCAAAAAGACAAAAAGGAAATGCCTTTTATAGGCAAAATGTGAGAAAATAAAACACGGAATTACCACCCCCTAGTACAAGAGTATGAGAGGAAAAACTTAAATAGAGAGAGAATGTGAAATAATAAGAGTAAGTCTAAATAGTGCATAAATAAAAGTATTTATTTTATTTTAAATAAAACTATGAACCCTTTAGTCCGTCACTATTTAGTTAAAGAACATTTGATTTGAAATTTAGAATCAATATAATCTAATTAAAGGAATTTGAAAAAGTATTTTTTTTTCTTTTTATAATTTTATATATTTTTTTAATACTAATTTTTATTCCCATCTCATCTGTATTATTGAGCACGGTGTTTGGGAGTAAAAATATATGTGGGACAATTACTTATTTTTATTAATTAATTACTTAGTGTACTTAGTTAGTTAATTGTAATTAATTCATAAGTATTTAATCAATAATTAATTATTAATAAGGATTTAAAAGGCGTGGCTTCACCTCAGTAAGATAATTAATTATTTTACTGGGTAAGTCTAGTAGGCTGGCTGACAATAGTAAGTTAACCTTTGCACCTCTCACTTATATTATTAAATTTTTATTGCAATAACAGTGATTGTGGCTTAATTGATGAATCACTGAGTGTAAGTTTTTAAATTTTTTATGAATTTTTTATTCCTAGTTGACCATAACAGACTTATACTCTTAGTCCTAGAAGATCATTAAATTTTTAATAAATTAATAAATCAATTTTTATTAAAATTTTTTTTGATTTATTGGTTGACCATAATAGTACTCAGTGCTTAGTCCCAATATTTCCAATATATTTTTTGGTATTAATTATTTTTGGTTAAATTATTAAACCCTGTTTGGCTGGTCCCATAATAATTATTGGTATTTCTTAATAAACAATTGTAATTACATTTTTTTTGTATCACATTTTTTGTTAATTAATTGATTTTTGAATAAAAATTTAAATTTTTTGTTTTTGTTAAAAAATCATTTGAATATATTTTATTTTGAAAATACTAATTTGAATCATTAAAATCATTTTGATTCTTTGTTCACAGTTTTTATGTCCAGTAGTTAGGCTAACAGCATGGATAACTTACATGTGGATGAAATTGAAGTGGATGTTGACACTGAATCTGTAGGTTCTTCTAAATTAACTTACAAAAATTATTCAGCTGAAAAAAACCTTCAGGACATAGAAATGGCAGGAGAAGTGGCAAACCCCCCTCACCAAACACCTCTGAAAGAAGCAAAACCTCAGATAAATCAGGAAAATCCACTAAATGGTATAAGAATAAAAAAGATACCTCGGACTCAACAAATAAACAACCTTTCCAGTCACAAAAAAGAGCCAAAGGCAGAAAGTATGAAATGAAAGGCAAGAGTAGACACACTCTGGCAACAGATGCAGGAGTTATTAAATCACAAACAGGTTCAGCCTCCTTCTTTCACAGCCTCTCAGTCTCAGTCTCAACCTCAGCCCCATCAGGCACCCAGCACCTTCACTCAAAATCAAAGCACTCTGCAGGTGGAGCAGTGGAAATGGGATCACTTGATGAATCATTACCAACAGAATGCTCAGAAACCAACAGCTTAAAAGCCTGGCCCAGCCAGGACACCAACCTACCATCCATCTCCTCATCCCCATCCTTATCTGGGAGGCAGAAGAAAGAAGGCACAGGGGAAATTTACTTCCTTGCCATGATAAGTAATTTTTTTGATAAACATGTTGGTATGTATAATAACAAATCTTCTTCCACAGGTAATATTGTGGATAATGGTGAAAGAACAGTTAAACTCATAAAAATACAATTTCCTTTAATGAGTAGCCCCAATGATGTAATTAGCAAATTATCATTTGATGAACCTTTACATTTGACTTCTACTTCTATAATTATTACTACTCTTACAATTAAGAATGATTCTGGTTCCCCTGAAGTCTATACCTTACTTGAGAAAACTTCTGAGGAGATATTGAAAGATACACTTGATTTTAATGTTGTTAAAGACAAACATTTGAGAGATGTATTAGTACATGAGAGTGATAGATGAAATAATTTTCAATTGCATTGTATAGTGAGCTCTCCTGTACAAGATACAGCTTATTTTAAAATCAAAGAAACTTGAATATTGTTCTTAGCAAACAGAAACAAATAAGAAGTGACCATAGATCTATCTCAGATAAAAATATCAATCTGCATAGAACCTTGTGTGAATTAAAACCCCTTATTGATGAAAATTATTCATTGAAAAGTGAAATTAAGTCTCTACACAATGAGTTGAAAAAGCTAAAAAAATGATTTCCATGCACTTAGTACCAAACACAGAGTTTTTGAGGACAGAAATGTTTTATCCCTTTCAAAAATTAATGACCAGATGTCTGAAATTCCAAGGACAAAAAACTATGTGTCTGACCTACAGGAAAACTTTTCAGCCTTAACCATCAATCATTATGGTGTAGATGAAAGTGCTGCCCATAAGCTGCATAAGAATAAAGGAAAGGAGCCTGAACAGAGCAGCTCTTTTCTTCCCCATATTTCAGCCATTAAACAAACTGACAAAGAGTCTGTAAAATCTTTTGCTACTAGCAAAAAATCTTTTAATGTTCATGAACCAGCTGTTTCTGTAAATAATGAAATTTCTGAACACCTGGCTAAACTTCAAGGATTATTAATGAAAAATAATTCAAACCAAACAATGGACCATCCCAGTAGCCAGAAAAATTGGCCCAAACTGGATCAATATCCCACTTTTGATGGTTACTCATCATCTGACTGGCAACACTTTGTTCAGAGAATTGATAATCTGAAAAACTCTTATAAATTGCAAGATTAAGAAATTTTCTCTAAATTGATTTCTTTATTTTCCAATGTAGATTTAATGTGGTATGAATCAGTCTTACTGGAAAATCAACATTATACTTGGAAAGACTGGAAAAACTTGATTGAAAATCAATTTGGTGGTTCCAAATTCAGGCTTGCCGAGCAGAGATTATATGAGAATTCTAAATATGTGTCCTCCTCTCCTAAAAAACCTGTTATTTTCCGTATGAAAATTACAAAAATTCTTAGAGCCATGGATCCTAAAATGAATTATGATATTTGGAGGGATAAAATTCTCTGGGAGATTTGATTTTGGCAAGGAGTGAGCATGTGAGAGAGAATTCTTCCTTTATTAATATCTGTAATGAAGTTCTACTAAATCATAGATATGAATCAAGGAATTATCCTGTTAAATCTTATCATGACCAACAAAAGCCTTACACAAAACTTCCAGAAAAAACTAATAGAACCTCTGCCCCAGTTTCTCCAAAGAAATATGCAACTAATACTTGTTTTACATGTAACAAACCATGGCAAAATAGAAGTATTTGTGAAAAGAAAATTCATCTTGTTGAACAAAATGAGGAATCTGAAAATACTCAAGCTTATCTTGATGATTCCTCCAGTGAATGTAATAGCAATACCTCTTATGACCTTGAGTCTTCTAAGGAAGTTCTGGTTTTAGAAAAGGATATCCAATATTTAGATAGTTTTTCGGATAATTGTGATATTGGCTTATCTTCTGTAGAAAATTCTGAAGTAATTAGATATATTACTGACAGTTTCATTTTAATATCACCTTTGAGAGCATCAGTTATCATTAATGGAAAAAATTTTGAGGTTATTCTTGACTCTGGTTCTGGAGGAAGTGTAGTGTCTTAAAAAGCACTTGCTTCTGTAGATAAGTATTATCAATGCAAATTATTACCTATAACATCTGAAAAATGGAAAGGTTATGGTTCTGTTTTATGTCCCATTGGAAAATACAAGACCACCGTATTTTTTAAATATAATGGTGGTTTTGTCAGAGCTATTTGTGAATTGTGATGAAAAATGACAATTTAAGCAATTGGCTTATCATGGGAAATGATATTTTAACCATGTTTGGAATTAAATTGGATCCTGAAAACAATTGTTTTACTTTGGGAATGAATGGGAAAAGAAAATTTAAAATTTCTTCTTCTAAAAAACATTCTGCACCCTTATTAAAATCTTGTTACTCTTTGATCCAATTTAAAGGTAGAAAAACAGAGGAAATGAATGTATTATTGTCTGAGATTGAAACAGCTTCATTTGGTGATAAATTAACTGATGACCGAAAAAATTCAATAGTAGCCTTAATTACATCTCTCCCAATGTCTTATACTCATGGTTTCCATGTGTTAGGCTTGGTTAAAGATGTAATGAAAATTTCTCTATCCTGAAATTTGGATGAAATACCTCCCAGCCTAAATAAAAAACCTTACCCTGCTTCTCCCACAAAGAGAAAAGATATAGAAGATAGTATCTCAACTTTATTGAGTATGAATATTATTGAAAAAGTAGATGTTACACCAAAATATTGTGTCATTTCTCCAGTTTTAATCTCTTATGAGAAATATAAAGCTAGACTTTGTGGAGATTATAGAGCATTAAATACTTATACTGTGGATGATATTTACCCATTACCCAGAATTAGCTCTATAAATGCTACCTTACAAGGTGCTAAATTCATAAGCTGTCTGGATGGTAATAAAGGTTATCATCAAATACCTGTTGAACAGTCTTCCCAAAAATTTTTGATAATTGCAACCCATATGGGAATTCACAAATATGTAAGGATGCCTTTTTGCCCTAAAAATGCCACTTCAGTATTCCAGAAATTAATGGATAACACATTTCATCAGGAAATAATTGAAGGTTGGTTAATGGTTTATATTGATGACATCATAGTTTTTTCTAAAATTTTTGATGAATATATACAACACTTGAATAGAGTCTTCCAGAAAATGGATGAAATTAACATGACTTTATCCTTAAAAAAGTGTAAAATTGGGTTTCAATCCTTGAAAGTCCTGGGTCATGTTGTATCTGGATTAAAGATCTGTGTAGACCAAGGAAATGTTGCTGCTATCCAAAATGTGTCAGCACCAACTTCTGTAAAAGAAATCCAGAGTTTTTTGGGAATTTGTGGCTACTATAGACAATACATAAAAAATTATCAAGCCATAGCATTACCACTTACCAAACTAACAAGAAAAGATGTAGCTTATATATGGAATGAGGACAGTCAAAGAGCTTTTGATACATTAAATAGATGTTTAATGTCAGCTCCAATCCTTGCCCTTCCAGATTTTAATAAGCCTTTTGTTCTTTATACAGATGCAAGTTTTAATGGACTTGGAGCTGCTCTTCATCAAAAACAAATTATTAATGAAAAATTTTCAGAAGTAGCAATTTTTTATATTTCAAGAACCTTAAGAAAAAGTGAATTGAAATATGGTGCCACTCAACTAGAGTGCTTGGCAGTTTTATGGGCTTTAGAAAAGCTTCATTATTATTTAGATGATTAAAATTTTGAATTAGTTACTGATTGCAGTGCTCTAAGATCCCTCTTAAGCTTGAAAATACCAAATATAAATATGTTTAAATGGCAAGTAGCTGTTCAAGAATACAGAGGTAGAATGACTATTACTCACAGGTCTGGAAATGTTCATTCAAATTTTGATATGTTGTCCAGATTACCTCTTCCAAATGATGTATCCAATCAAGTCTATGTACCTGAGGATAATACAGTACATATACATGGTATATACATTGTTGATATGGAAGAGGAAATGTTACGATTAATTCTGGATTCATATGATCAAGATTCTGATTTAAATAAATTGTTTTCAATCTTGAATAATCCAAAGAATGCTTCTATTCAAGAATTGATAAAAACCCTTCGTCCAAAGTACTAGAGTGCTTTGAGTAAAGGAAAGTTTTCCATTAAAAATGGTTATATTTACTACAGGAGAAAACTGAAAAATGTCATTGTTATTCCTCCTTCCATAAAAGAAACCATCTTAAAACTATGTCATGATGACATATTAGTAAGACATTTTGATCTTGAGAAAACCATTATCAGAATTAAAAACACTTCTTGGTAGGCAAATATGTCTGCAGACACTAAATTATATGTTGAATCTTGTGATTCTTGTCAAAAATCTAAAATATTGACAGGTAAAGGAGCAGGATTGTTACAACATATTGAAGCACCTGATGCTCCTTGGCAAATCATTAACATGGATTTTGTCACTGGTCTTCCTGTAGCAGGTAAAGACAGTTATAACTCTTGTTGGGTAATAGTGGATAGATTCACCAAAATGTGCAAATTTATTCCCACCCACAAAGATGTATCCACAAAGGAATTAGCTTTCTTATGGTGGTCTTACATGTTTAATATTTTTGGATTTCCAAAAGCCATTATCTCTGATAGAGATCCAAAATTTACATCTAAATTTTGGACTTCTTTGATGGATATTTGTGGCTGTGAGTTAAAATTGTCTACAGTTCACCATCCTCAGACTGATGGTCTAGCTGAAAGAATGATTCAAACTCTGGAAGATATTATTCGAAGTTATTGTGCCTTTTGATTAGAATATAAAGACAATGACAGATTTACTCATGACTGGGTCACTCTATTTCCTGGTCTTGAATTTGCATATAATAGCACTGTTCATTCTGTCACTGAGAGAAAGCCTTTTGAGCTTTGGTTAGGTTATTTCCCAAACACTCCTGCTCAAATTCTCAATAATTAATTATCTAAGTTTGAGCTACATCCTGGTGTAAAATTGTTTATGAAAATGCAACAGCTATGCAGAAAACATGCTCAAAGCTGCATTGATAAAGCATTTGAATATGAAAAGAAGAGATGGGATAAATCCCATAAAGAACACACATTTAAAAAGGGTGATGAAGTGTTGATATCTACTGTCAATTTCAATCTACAAGCAAACAACAAATTAAAAGATCCTTTTGTGGGACCATTTGTTGTTAAAATAGTTATTGGAGATAATTCAGTAGAAGTTGTATTGTATTCTATATATGATGGGAAACATCCTGTTTTTCCCATTTCTTTGCTTAAATCTTATACTTCCAACTGTGACTTATTTCCCAAAATAAGGGGAAGACCTAAGAAAAACCCTCAGGAAGTCACAGAAACTGCGGAAATTGATAAAACTCTCAATGATAGAATTATCACTTCTGAAATAGGTACTGAATATTTATTGAGATATAAGAACCAATCATCTGAACATGATGCATGGTTACCTGGAAAAGAAATTTAAAATCATTCTACTCTGTTAGAAAACTTTAAAAAGAAAAAATCTTAGCATTTTTTATTGTTTTTTTAGAGTGAGGGAGTGTCAGCCAGGCTATACCAGGGGCCCAGTAAATGTTATGTAAATTCACTGGAACCAAATAAAGGTGTAAAAATATGCTTATTATGCATATAAATTAATATTATATTTCATAATGAAATTATATAAGTATTTTATTAAATATAAGTAAAATAAGTATTATATTAATTTTATTATTATATAAATTATATATTCATTTAAATTAAACATAATAAATCTTATATTATATAAATTATGGCGCTTTTTTATGTATTTAATAAATTTAAATTAATAATTAATTAATTATAAACATATATTATCATCATAAGTATAAAATTAACTTATAATGTAATTAAATTAATTAATTAAATTTATATATTAAATAAAACCTTACATATGTTATTAAACAATAATTTTGGGTTTTTAATGATTCCTAATTGTGTCCTCAAAGTATTAAACAAGTTAAAACACTTTATTAAATAAATTATTAATGTTTTATTCTAAAATTTAGTAATTTTGTTATAATAAGTATTTGTTTTAATTTAAAATAATTATTACACTAATAAAAGTAATTAAAACAATTAATTACTCATGTTTTATACTAAATTAATTAATTACATTATTTTTACATGTTAAATTAATTTTATTTTTTATTTTTCATTTAAATTGGTTATTACTTAAAAGATTATAAGACATTTTTTAAATTAAATTAATTATTTTTATGTGTCTCAAACTTATTTAATTAATCACTAAATTTTATGGTAACTGTTTGGGTTTAAATTGGTGGATAGCTGGGCTCTAACTCATGTGTCTTAGTTAATTGTGTCATATTTCCCCTTACATTTACTCAACATTTGTTATTTGTTATTATGTTTTTATTATTCTTTGTATATACTTTATCATGGCGCTTCAGAGGGCCCCTTGCTTATATAAAGGCCTTGGGTAACCCCCTGTAGCCCCATCACTTATTATATACTCAACTTTAATACATTTTCAAATACAATACATTTATTTTATCTTTATGAGCATTATAAATCTGATTTAAAAATCAAATAAATAATCTAAGGTTGAAGTAAGTCTATTAAAAATATTAATTTTTTTCCATGCATTGAAGATAAATTCTTATTAAAATAAATATATTATAATTAAATAAACCCTCAATGTTGTGTCAATCTCAAGAAACAGTTGTTGCCTCTTTTTTAAATAACTCAATCCTTTTATTAATTCATTTATTTTAACCTTTGTAAGCCCTTTTCTTTATATTCTTCTTTTCCTCCTCTTCATCTTTCCCTCTTATTCCCCTTCTTCTAGACCACCGGCCAACACTCACAATCACCTTTCTGTAAGCAGAATCCAAGGAAGTTGGATAAATCAAAGAAATCCCTGTCCCTTCAAGTAAATAAGAGTTTCACAATAAACTAAGCTAAAACCTCTAATTGATATATAAATTGACCAATAAAATATTTTTTATTAATGGTATTTAGATTTAGAATCAGTGTTCTTTGTATATAGGGAAAGAAATAAATCAGTGAATCTGTACTCAGAAAAATTATTTAAATGATTGAATAATATCTTTTTTATGAAGCTTTTATTTTTATTTGAAGTAGTTTTTAAAATCAAGTCCCTGAAGTTGAGACCTTTATAATGGTACCCTATAAGTATACATTTAAGAGTTTTTGTGTGAAATTTATAAAATGTTATGTAAAAGTGTTATATTTATTAGGGTATTACAAATTTTAAATGTTACTATTTGTTATTGGTTATTATGGTTTAAGTTGTATATTTTTTATAGTGTTTTTAAGATACAAGATGATAGATATCCTTCTAATTTTGAGTCTACAGGCTTTATATGCATAGTATATAACGTGCTTTATTTTCCCAAGCCGCAGAATCCTGGAGCTCACCTGGAGATTGCAGGAGTTTTTATGGAGCTTGTCTTGACTTTGGGGCATAATTAGAACCTTAATGCACCAATAAAAAATACAGGAAAATTAAAGATGATAGAGCTATTTCTCCTTTACAACACATATAGTTTTTGTAGTCTGCGCAGCCCTATCCATCTAGTAAAAAATCATTAAAGTTGAGTAATTTAAAAAAAATCAAAAATATTCAAAGATACTTTTATAAAATAATTAAAAATAGAAGAAAAATAGTAAATATTCCCCAAAAACTCTTAAAAGGCTCTTGAGACTCCTGAATTTGATTTCCATACATGTTTAGACCTGTAATTGTATTTCTTGACTGTTAATTAATTATTAAATGCTGACTGATAGAATTAACCCTTTTTAAACCATTTTTATCACCCATTCTTTCAAATTTAAATCATTTAAAAATAAGATTGGCTTTTCCAATCTCTATAATCAACTCAAAAAACTCTCTTTTAATAAACCTAGTAATCTACTAATCTTTAGGCTGCCACACTGGTGACACTATGAAGTACTTGAGGCTTTCAGGGAAGAAGGTAAAATTTACTGGCCATTTTTTAATAAAAATAGAAAATCTTCTTCAAGATCAGAATAAGAATCGAAGTCAGAGTGCAAAGAAGGTAGATCTATGAAATTCATTTATTGATGAAGTTTATCACAATTTTAGAGCAAGGAAGGCATGACTCTTATATGGTTTAAAAATGTAAATTATTTACAATATTTTTAATTATAAATTTTATGCTGAATAGTTCTGCATATACAGGAGTTGATGCTGACAAATCAATGAAATTGGACTTTATTTATTGAGAAAGAGTAGATTTGAGTGAAATAAGTGACTTATTTCACTTATGAAATACACAATTGTTGGGGCTTGTGTGTTTTGAAAATTGGAACTTATCTAAGTACAGATTCTCCATAACTGATACCCCCTATTATAAATTTAATTTTCTTTTTATTTATCAATATGTTCATCAAAATTCTAATATGTGACATTATACTAAGATACAATACATATTTTTAATTATTCCCATGAAACCTGCTGATATCAAAAAAATTAATTTTAATGAATGTGATATTAAGAGAATATTATAAGTAGAAAGAAAAAATATTTAAATTTCACATTTTTGAGCTTTAAATTAAATACAATAGTGGAGGTCCAGACTCGTTTTTTCCAGAACAAGTGCATTGGTCAATGTGATTCACAACTTAAAATGCACACATCATCTACTTGTGAAAAAATAATGATTAATAAGTTATTAATGCTTTATTATCAATATGATTAAAACTCTAAAATTCATAAACAATATTTTTTTCAATTCATTTATTAAATCTAAAGCAAAAAGTTCATTTGATATTTTGTGAGAAAATAAGACTAAATAAGTTGGGCTAAGTTAAAATAAAGAGATTTGAATAGCTTGATGATTCATTTGTCTAGAAGATTTAATTGTCATATATGAATACTGTAGTAAAATTTCAATAATTAGTAAAATATTACTCATCATAAGGGTCTTAGTAGTTTTAATTTCACTAATTATAAATGGGTTACAATCTTATAGTTTGTAGAGAAATAGATAAAATAATACAAACCCTGTTCAAAGACTTTTAAACATACTATTGATATGTATCATAAATGTAATGGTTATATGTTTTCATTGTAGTGATAAATAATGTAGAAAATAAGACCAAAAACCCCCTCCCTTAATGCCCAAAAACTCTCCAATATACTCCTCTGGTTTACCAACCCTTAACATGGCCAATGACGCCTCAGCCTAGCTAATACGCCTGCCCAAAAACATAAGGAATGACCAATAACACAATTAGAATTGCATCACCTTCCAAAATCTTGGAGTAATAGGGATAATCTATCAAAATAAAAGAATAATCCAAAAGGAGAGTATTTGGGTAAAATGCTTTAAAATAAAAGATTAAAAGAACAAAAGAATAGAACTAAATATAACACATAATAAAGGGGATTAACAGTAGAAATTAAGGGGCTAATTACTCCAAGTTACTATGTGAAATACCCATCCAAATATTATCAATATTGACTGAGAAGCCACAGAGAAACCAAAAATAAGATGTGAAATGTGGGGTAACTGAATGAGGTTTCTTGGAAGGCGCTTGCATGGGTAAATACTTGACTAAATAGGCAAATTTATGCATGGTAGTGAATTAAAGTTGCCAATATTGAGGTTGTTAATGAAATTAGTGCATATAATGAGGTCAATGCACTATTAATTAAACTAGGACACTAAATAATTGCCTGTTGCTTATGTTAGCATGTTTCCCCAAATTAGGCATACAATGTGGGGTAATTATAGTGCTAAAATTCTAACCTTTCTAAAAATGAAGCTATTCATGTGGGAAAAATGCAGGCAGTATGTGGCCATTACACAGAAGCCATTTCTGGCATAAAAACACCAAAATTAAAAAGAGTTATTTTTATGCATTTTAATAGCTAAATTAGATGTTCTAGTTAAGAAAAATTAATTTTTCAAGGAGAATCTATAATATTATTAGGGGGTATCAAAGTTAGAAATTTGCAATTCCTTAAAAGGTAAAAGAAAGCCACAAACTCAACATTAGTTCTCAGTAAAAAGGTATTTTGGGGCACAATATTGCATATTTCAAAAAATAATCATGGTTGATTTGGTGGAGAAAAGACATATTTTGAAATGAAAGATTTCTAACTTTGATACCCCCTATTAAATTTATAGTTCATATATTCAACATTTAAGTGATTTAAAGTGCATTTCTTGGTTTTTCCATAAAACAATGAAAACAACAGCTTTGAGACTACTTAAAAATTATGTAGCCTTATCTTTCAGGTACTTAAGATTACCCTGACATACACTAACCTAAGATTAAGTACATAAGACTTATAAAAGGTGGATATTTGCATATATATAAGGTATTATAATGGCATATATTGTGTTTAATTATTTATTTCACTTATGTATACAACTATTATACCTTTATTTATTGTTCCCATGTGTAGTATATGTGTTTGGCATAATTTATAAGTGATTTTTTACTCAGTACTTTTTATATCCAGGCTGACTCTCTCCCACCCATAAAACCAATAAAAAATGATAAATTATACATTTTTTTAATTTTATTTTTTAGGTATTCAGAAAAAATCTGTAGCATTAAAGACTAATTCTTTAAAAAAATAAAACATAATAAAATATTATGAGTACTGGTTCTAAACCCTCAGCTTATTTAACAGAATATTATTTCTGTTTAAACTTATTAAGAAGGGAGGATAGATTGGAAATTTCCTTTTCAGGTATCCACTTATCAAATCAATTTGATTTTCCCTTATATCTTAAAAAATTTTCAGTTCCTTTTTCTTTATTAAGGTCTATTTTATTAAGTATTTTTTAAATATCTGATGTTTCCACAATTTCTTTAGGCTTCTTCTTAGGCCTTCCTCTTCTTTTTGAAAACAAATCAGGATCATTTGCATGGTATGGTATTAATAATGAGATAGGGAAGACTGGATATATTCTATCATATGGGGCATATTATATGACTTCCACAGCATTATTACCAACCATTTTTCTGACTAAAAAAGGTCCCACAAAAGGAGCCTTTAATTTAACATTACCTTTTAAGTTAAAATGTAGTGTTGAAATAAGGACTTCATCTCCTTTTTTGAATTCAAATTCTTTATGAAAAAAATCCCATCTTTTCTTTTCATATTCATATGCTTTTTTAATGCATTACTTAGCATGATTTCTAAAAATTTGTTGCATATGAATATAAGATTCAGTACCATGGTTTATTTCTAATCTTGGTAAGTAATTTAAATTATTTACTGGGGTGTTTGGAACATATCCCAGCCATATTTCAAATGCTTTTTTCTCTGTTAAAGATTGAGTTGGTCTATTATAAGAAATATCAAGGCCATGAATTGATGTTACCCATTCATGTGTGAATATCTCATTGTCTTTTTACTCTTAACCAAAGGCACAATATCTTCTGATCATATCCTCCAGAGTCTGTATCATTCTCTCAGCCAGCCCATCAGTTTTTGGATGGTGTGCTGTAGACAATTTCAGTTGACAACTGGATACTTCCATCAAAGATGTCCAGAGCTCTGAAGTAAATTTTGGGTCTCTGTCAGAGATAGTGGCTTTGGGGAACCCAGAATTATTCATCATTTGAGTTCACCATATCAATTCCAAGTCTTTTGCTGATACCTCTTTATGGGTAGGAATAAACTTACACATTTTTTATATTATATCCACAATTGCCTATCAAGAATTGAATCTTTCTTTTCCTGCTTATGGAAAGCCAGTCACAAAGATTATTTTTATAATTTCCCATGGATATTTTGGATGCTCTAATTGTTGTAACAACACAGCACTCCTACCAGTTAATCTTTTAAGTTATTGGCAAGAGTCACATGTTTCAATGTATTTTTGTACATCGTCTTTCATGTTTATCCACCAGGCTGTGGTTTTAACTCTTGTTAATGTCTTGTTAAAATCAAAATGACAAGCTAAGATGTCATTATGGCAAGTATTTATCATTAAATCTTTCATGGATGGAGGTGTAACTATTGCATTACTTAGATTTTTGCAGAAATATATGTATTCATCTACAATTTAGATTTTAACTTTTTTTAATGCATTTTTATACCTTGAAGGAAAAGTTTTAAGTAATGCACTCATTAAGCCATTTGTTGGATCATTAAAGGTGGTTGATAATTTAGATGAATCTTTATCATATGAATAACTTTCTAATATGGTTTGCATAAATTTATCCTTTAAATCTACTATATAAATCTCAAATATATGTATTACCTCATTTTCAGGCACATAAGCTGGGTTGTCAGTATCATTTAACAAAAGACAACAGGATAACAAATCCCCATTAGAATTTAATTTTCCTGCTCTTTGAGTGATCTTCATTCATCCTCTGTGCTCTTTTAAAGCTAGTTTCCATCTAAACGTTTGTCTATTTTGATTTTTCATGTTTAGTAATGATTTTACTGCACTTAAGCCTTTAATTACTTGAAACTTCTTGCCTTCCAGATAGTAATGAAGTTTTTCCATGGCCTAAACAACAGCTAAACATTACAGTTGGGTAGTACCATACTTTAATTCAGTTTTCTTAAGGCTCTGGATATATAAAATTTAACCACTTCAAATAATTTACGATTTAATATCTGTTTTTTCTGTAAAGCAGCACCTAACCCTGTAAATCTTGAATCAGTATACAAGATAAAGTGAGGCTAAAATCTGGAAGTCCCAATATTTGGGCTGATATTATACATTCCTTTAATTTATCAAAGGTATTTTGTCTTTTATTATTCCAAATAAAAGCCTCATTCTTCCTGATTAATGTTGTTAAAGGGGGTGCAATGGATTGGTACGTTTTTATATACTCTCTATAATGTCCACACATGCCTAGAATGCCTTGAACATCTTTTACATTTTTAGGTATGTCAATTTTTTTATTTCTGCCAACTTATTCTGCTCAACACAAATTTTTAAGCCCGATTCAACATGTCCAATTAATTTCAAGGATTGAAACACAAACTTACATTTCTTTAATTCAATTGTCATATAAATTTCATCCAATTTTTTGAAACACTCTTCTCAGGTGATTCAAATATTCATCATATGTTTTTGAAAACAGTATGATCTCATCAATAGACACTAAGAGCCATACTCCTACCATTTCCTGATGGAAAATACAATCCATAAATTTTTGAAAGACTGAAAGGGAATTCTTTGGGCCAAAGGCATTCTCACATATTTATATATTCCCATGTGTGTGTTTATGAGTAAGTAATTCTGAGAGTTCTTTTCCACAAGAGTCTGGTGTTAACCTTTGTTTCCATCCAGACAGGAAATATATTTTTCTCCTTGTAAGGTAGCATGGATAGAATCTATCCTATGCAGAGGGTAAATATCATCCACTGTAAATGTATTCAGAGATCTTTAATCACCGCATAATCTTGCCTTATTCTTTTCATAAGAGATTAAGACTTATGAAATAACACAATACTTAGGTGTTGTGTCTACATTTTCAACAATACCCATTTCTAACAACATTTTAATTTTTTATTCAATTTCTTTCCTTTTTGCAGGAGAAGCTGGGTAAGATTTTTTTTCAAGCTTCCAGGAATATTATCCAAATTACTATGTAAGGAGATTTTTATTTTATGGTCTTTGACCAATCCTAGTTCATTTGAGCCATGAGAAAATGCCATAGGATAAGATTTTATTAATCTCAAAATATTGTTTTCTTTGATTTTTGAGAGTTGAGGACTGAAAGAGGATTTTTAGATTTCATTTTCCAACACAACCACATCAGAGGTGGTTATAACACCTTGAAGTTGTTCTTCTTTAGGAGAAATGGAATAAATTGAATTTTTGGATCAAATCTTGAATTTCCTTTTTTCATTTACTCCTATATGAAGCAACTATTTTTAGGATGTATTTTGATGCCAAATTTGGTCAATAAGTTATTGCCAATAATAAACCAATCAGTAAAATAATTATTATCCATTACTAAAAATTTACATACTGCTCTTAAATATCCATTATTATATTTAAATAATTCAGCTGTTTTGTCTTTGCCAATTGCATGTAATACCAAACCAAAACCCTTCAATTTCTTTGTCTGTACAGGTGCCAGTTTTCTTTTTACTTACCATTAAGTTTTGTTAAGGTATTAATAGAAACTACACTAGCTGAAGACTCAGTGTCAAGAATGGCATTCATTTATTTTTCACATACAATAGCAGGTGCTCTAATTGGTGTGATTTTTTTAAGTATAATGATTTACATTTTTTCTTATTTCAGCTTTCTCAATGGAAGTTTAAGATTTATCTGTGGGAGACATTTAATCATTCAGGAACATTTTATCCTGCTCTAATACAAATATCTCATTTTTCATCATCACTGGAAGAAATGTTACTTTTACAATCCTCACTAGACTCCTCCTTTTCATCTTCATGATTACTGGGTTCATAATATTGTGAGTTTTCAATAACATTTATTGGCTTCTTATAAGTATGACCTTTAACCCAAGTCTAATTAAATTTGTAGCAAGTGTTACTTTCTTTTCTCTTAGGAACAAGAGGAGAAGAACATTTTTCCTCCCCACTGGTAACTTATTTGTAGTAGGTTTTACTACCTCAAAATTTTTCTTATATTAATTATACCTTGTTTCATATTTGTGGTTCAATAATATTTTATTACATATATTAATAAGCCCAGAAGTATCTCTGATGGTTTCAGTTCTATCTACAATAATATCTCTGACTTATATATGCAATTTATATTTTTTTCTTTCCTCTCATCATAATCCCTTTTTGGATACATTTCTTTCATGATTTTATTTCAATTCATTAAAAAAACCATTGTTTATCCCCAAAATTTGGACTATATCTGGTTTTTTCATAAAATCTTTTATGAGTGATTCTAAATAATTGGCCACCAAATTGTCTTTCAATTAGTGCCTTCCATTAAACCCAGGAGTAGTTAATTCCCTCACTCAATACAGATTAAAACCATAATAAGGTCACATCTGCAAATAAAGATATTAAAGGGTCTCAATGTTCAGGGATCTGCAATTAGGGAGCAGGAATTTAGTTTCCTGGGATCATACATTAATAATTGTGGAAGATTCCTATACACTAGCCCCAGGGCTAGTGGATAAGGAATCCATGATAATGCATTATCCTGCCTCTTATACCCCAATTTCCATTCCTAATTCCTGATCCCAAACTCATCACATCCATGATAGATTTTCAAGAAAGTCACATGACTTATAATTGCTGATGACATCCTTAAGTCTTTCTTCACTCTATGATACTTAATTTTGGTGGCAAACACATAACATTTTTCTCATCATTATTCATCTCTTCACTCTATGATACTTAATTTTGGTGAAAAATCATAAATTTTTTTTCTATCTACACACTCCATCTGCCCATTTGGTGGCAAATTCACCTTTTCCCACTCATCAACTAAACCTTCTACCAACAAACTTTTCTACTTAAAATGATGAAGCACCTCTCTACTGGGTAGAAAATTCACACATTTTTGAATGCTATAACTTTAGTTTTAGCCACTGACTCTGGTTTGGACAACACTTTAGCTTATATATCTTATCTTTCCAAAAAGTATTACATCATCCCAAGGGGGCCAAATCTTTATCATGATCCCAGATATGATCTCTGCTCCATTCTCAACATTCCTTAACTAAACTTCACTCAACTATTTCAAAATTTCTCAACTCATCTTTAATCATCCTATCTTCCATAATAATTCCCAAAAAAACAGTGTGATCCTGCCTTTCAACTTGCTGTTGCACTATTTTGCTTTTGTTCAAATGGAAATGGTGCTGCTGAAAAATGTTTAGATTATTTCTTTACCATAGGATATGGTACTGTCATATTATACACCAAGTGCTGTGTGATTTCTATCTTTTCTCTCAAGTCTCAAACACTTGCTTGGCCAACTCCACAACAGCAACTTGAATACTTTCAAGTAATGCAAGCCAAAGGCTTCCATGGATGTGTAGGTTTTGTTGATGGCACAACTATACCTTTGAGTCAAAATCCTGATCATGATTGCAAAAAAAGGTTTATTCATAATGTTCTCCAATTTCACATCTTAAATAAACTAACTTTTAATCTTCTTTGTAGATACTCTATTGCCATTCAACTTGTCTGTGAAATCAACAAAAAGTTTATTTCTTTTCATTGTGGCTGCCCTGGCTCATGTCATGACTATTCTGTCTTCCGAATAATCAGTAATTCTCAAAGTCTTGACTCATACTTTGACATTTCTCAGTACTTCCTTGTAGACTCAGCATATGCAAGTGGAAAGTACATTTTACCTGATTTCTGTGGTGCAAATTTAGAAAATGACCCCAAGACCACCTTTAATTATCACCTTGCCCAATCAAGAGTGCAGATTGAACATGCTATTGGGATTTTAAAGGGGAGATTTTCTTCTCTCTGGGAACTCAGAATACAATTTCAAAAAAAAATGAAAATGAAAAATGAAAAACATTGGATAATGACTTGAGTTATACTCCAAAATATCCTAGCTGATTTAAAGGATGAGTGGAATGATCTTTATGAAGAAGAGGATCCTGAACCAGTACTGGCTCTCCCCTCACTTGAATCACAAAACATTCATTCAATAGGCATACACTCTTTCAGCCTAGGTACCCCCAGGACTGAGTAATTCTTATGTTTAAAATAAGATAAACTTAAATACATTAAGATTATAACTTAAAAATAAGGTTAAAATACTTAAATATATTGTTATAATATATATATATTATTATTACACTATTATATGACTTACAGTAGTTTAAATAGCTTATACATAGCCTAATAATACTTATTAAGGTGTTAATGGAGTCATAATATACTTATCTTAAGTGATATTAAGTAATTATAGACATACATAAGCTTATATGTGTACATAAACTTCATATTCAGTGAAATATGTAGTTATATTATGTATATATAGGTCTATAAGCAGGTTTTAATCTATAAATAGCCTATAAGCTTTATTTTTTGCTTATCTTAAGTCATATGGATGTATTAAGTGGACTGACAATGCCTACACAAGCATATAAACATTTTTTCAGGTGCATATATCCAGTTTGGACAACTTATTCTGACTCCTTTGATGGATTTTCATGGATTTATGGGTTGGGGTATCATTACTGGGTTAATATGGATGCTTGGGGATGTTACTGAAGGCTTGGAAAGTTAATTTAGCTCCTTTATATGCTTTGGTCTTCATTATATACTCTTTGGATGAGTTATTTTACCTGTTTCTTTATGGTATCTGTCAGGCTGAGGTCAAGTACAAAGACGTGAACTAGCTTGAATGGTCATTTGTCTAGAAGATTTTAATGGTCCTATATGAATACTGTAGTACAAATTCAATAAGTGTTAAAATGTCTCAAAATAAGGGTCTTAGTAATTCTAATCTCACTAATTATATATGGCTTACAATCTTTATAGTTGGTAGAAAAATTGATTTAATAAATTCAAATACTATTCAAAGACTTTATAAGTACTATTGATATATATATTGTAATTTTATTGGTTATAAGTTTTAATTGTAATGATAATGAATGTGGAAAATAAGACCAAAAACCTCATCCTTTTATACACAATTACTTCCCCAATGACCTTTATGATTTACCAACTCAATACACAGTTAATGACACCTCATTCTAACCAATAGACATGTTCAGAACCAAAAAGAATGACTAGTAACATAATTAGAATTATATCACCCGCCAAAATCTTGTAGTAATAGGGATAATCCATCAAAAATAAAGAATAAGCAAAAAAGAGAGTATATGCATATTATACATTAATATAAATGGCCAAAAAGGGAAAGCTAAGACTAATTAATACTTAATAATAAGGGGGATTAACTGTAGAAATTTTGGGGCTAATCCTGACATTATACTACGTGAGATCCCCATTCAAAAATAACCAAAATTGACTGAGAAACCACCAAGAAACCCAAAAAAGGGTGTGAGATGTGGGGTAACTACATGCAGTCCTTTGAAGGCGCTTTCACGGGTAAATCCTTGACTAAATTAGGCAAATTTAAGAGTTTTATTGAATTAAAGTGCTAAGAAAGAGGTTATTAATGAAATTAGTGCATATAAAGAGGGTCAATGCATTTATAATTAAGCTAGGACACTAAATAAGCACCTGTCGCCTATTTCTGTTATTAATTCAAACTTCTGGTCTTCCAGATAGTAATGAAGTTTATCCAAGGCTCACACAACGGCTAAACATTCCAGTTGGATGGCACTATACCTTAATTCTGTCTTTCTTAAGGTTCTGGATATATAACAGATAACTAATTCATATAATTTTCCATTTATTATCTGTTTTTGCTGTAAGGCAGCACCTAAGCCAATGAGGCTTGCATCAGTGTACAAGATAAAAGGTAAGTTAAAATCTGGCAGTCCCAATATTGGAGATGACATTAAACCCTCCTTCAATTTATCAAACTCATGTTGTCTTTCATTATTCCAAATGAAAGCTTCATTTTTCATGATTAATGTTGTTAAAGGGGCTGAAATTAATTGGTAGTTTTTTATATACTCCCTATAATATCCACACATACCTAAAAAACTTTGAACATCTTTCACATTCTTAGGTAAACTAAAGTTTTTTATTGCTGCCACTTTGTTTTGGTCAACACAAATTTGTAATCCAGATACAACATGTCCAAGTACTTTCAAGGATTGAAACCCAAACTTACATTTCTTTAATGCAATTGTCATATTAATTTCATCCATCTTTTGAAATACTCTTTTCAGGTCATTTAATTGTTCATCATATGTTTTTGAGAACACAATGATGTCATCAATATAAACTAAAATCCATCCTTCAATCATTTCCTGATGAAAAATAGTATCCATCAATTTTTGGAAGACTGAAGGCATATTTTTTGGGGCAAAAGGCATTCTCACATATTTATATATCCCCATGGGTGTGGTTATGAGTAAGAAATTCTGAGAATTCTTTTCCACAGAAATCTGGTGGTAACCTTAGTTTCCATCCAGACAGGAAATATATTTTGATCCCTGTAAGGTAGAATGAATAGAAGCTATCCTTGGTAAAGGGTAAATATCATCCACAGCAAATGTGTTCAGAGTTCTGTAATCACCACATAATCTTGCCTTATCTTTTTCATAAGAGATTAAAACTGGCAAAATAACACAATACTTAGGTGTTTTGTCTGCTTTTTCAAAAATACCCATTTATAACAACATTTTAATGTTGTCTTCAATGTCTTTCCTTTTTGAAGGAGAAGCTGGTTAAGGTTTCTTTTTCAAGCTGCCAGGAATATTATCCAGATCACATCTTAAAGAGATTTTCATCTCATGGTCCTTGACCAATCCTAGCTCATTTGAAACATGAGCAAATGCCATAGGATAAGATTTTATCAATCTTAAAATATTGTTTTCTTCAATTTTTGAGAGTTGAGGACTGAAAGAGGCTTTTTGGATTTCATTTTCTAATTCTACCACTTCAGAGGTGGTTCTTCCACCTTGCAGTTTTTCTTCTTTAGGACCAATCGAATAAACTGAATTTTCAGAGCAAACCTTGTATTTTATTTTCCCATTGACGCCAATAGTGAAGCAACTATTTTCAGGATCTAGTTTGATGCCAAATTTTGTCAATAAGTCATTTCCAATAATAAACCAATCACTAAAATTTTTATTATCCATTACCACAATTTCACACACTGCTCTTACATATCCATTATGATATTTAAAGAATAAAGCAGTTTTGTATTTGCCTATTGGATTCAATACTGAACCAAAACCCCTCCAGTTCTTTGTTTTAACAGGTTCTAGTTTTTCCTGGTACTTACTATCTATTTTCATTAAATTATTAATAGAAAATACACTACCTGAAGCCCCAGTGTCAAGAATGCATTCATTTCTTTTACACATATAATAACAGGGGCTCTAATAGGTGTTATTTTGTAAGTATCATCATATACATCTTTGATAATTTCAGCTTCTTCAATGGAAGTTAAAGATTTATCCTTATGAGGTATTGAATCATTCAGCAACATAATATCCTGTTCTAATACATATATCTCATTTTCATCATCACTGTAAGAAATTTTACTTTTACAATCCTCACTAGATTCATCCTTTTCATCTTTGTGATTACATTCTTCAGAATCTTTTGAGTTTTCAATAATTATTATTCTTTTCTTACAAGTATGACCTTTAGCCCAAGGTTCATTACATTTGTAGAAAGTGTTATTTTCTTGTCTTTTAGGGAAAAGGGGAGCTGAAGGTTTTTTCTTCTCCACTGGTAACTCATTTGTAGCAGGTTTAACTACCTCAACACTTTTCTTGTAATTATTATACCTGGTTTAATATTTGTGGTTCAAGAATATTTCATTGCATATATTAATAAACTCAGAGGTATCTCTGATGGTTTCAGTTCTAGATACAATAATGTCTCTGACTGATATAGGCAATTTATATATTTTTTTTCTTTCCACTCATCATAATCCATTTTTGGATACATGGCTTTCATGATTTTTATTAAATTCTTTAAAAATACCATGGGTTTATTACCAGAATTTGGATTATATCTGGCTTTCTTGTACAATCTTTGTTGAGTGATTCTAAATTTTGGGCCACCAAATTGCCTTTCAATTAGTGCTTCCATTCATTACAGGAGTAGTTAATTCCCTCACTCAATACAAATTCAAACCATAATAAGGAAAAATCTGTAAATAAAGATATCAAGTTTGATGTAATTTCTTCATCAGGGAATTTGTATGAAAATTTTAAGTTACCAATTCTTTGAATGAATTGTTGCCAATCAGATTTTGAATCCCCATCAAAAGAAGGGTACTGATCTAACTTAGGCCAGTTCTTTTGGCTAGCTTTTGCTTCCCTAACCTGAGGAATATTGAGTAATTCACTCACTTTTGAAAGGAGATCATTTATTTCATCTTTTACTGATTTTGAATTCTCAGAGCCCATGACACTATGTTCATGTTCAATCATTGGCTTATCATCTGAGTGTTTTATTAAAAATGGTACTCTTTCCACATAAGAAGTAATATCTTTTACTTTATCAGTATTTTTCAAAATGTTAGCAATTTCAATTTCAACTCTTTGTAACCTATGTTTTATTACAGGTACATGAGTTAAGGTATCATTCACATTTGAAAAAGACAATTTTACACGTCCCTCTATGGTAGCCATAATATTCTGAGAATGTTCCAATTTATTTTCTAAATTTTTAATCTCAGAATTTAATCTTTTTTTTTCATTTATTAATTTGCTATTTGAATTCTCAATAACGTTCGACCTATTGGCTGTTGTACTCAATGATTGTGTGAGGTTTAATAATACACTTTCTGTATTATTGTTTGATTCTCTAGAGAATTCTTTCAATTTTTCAATTCTTAATTATATATTACTAATTATAATTGATTCCATTGGATTTTCTTTTAGAAAATATTCAATTTTTCCTGTGTCCAATTCAGAAGACTCATCATCAGGTTCAAGATTTAATTCATTTGGTTCAATTTTTATATTTATAGCATTATCCTGGTGTTCAATAAAACTATGTACATTGTCCTCATTTAAAGACAAGTTTATCATGTTATTTTCAAAAGAATAATTTTTTAAATCTTTATCAATTATATCCAATAACTCTCTATCAATTTCAGTAGCTATAAGTTATTCATTTTTATGATTATATAATTGATCCTGAGAATATGGATGACTTACCAAGGTCTTATTCCATTTTCCCTGCCTCTCCTTGGCTCTCCCCTGTAAGGGTGACTGCTGGAGCCCTGCTGTTGAGGGTTGTTATAGTTTTGGGCGTACCAATCCCACTTCCATTTGCTTACAGTATTTTTTTGGTCCTCCTCTTGGGCTGGAGGTGTTTCTATGTAATTGTTGGGTGCCACTGTTGGTGGTTGAGCCTTTAATTCTACTAGAGCTTGATTGAATTCTATGAATCCCTGAGCTGCTCTTTTCTCCATATTTTTTTTCTGGTCAACTATATTGTTGACTCTTATTGTCAAGGTGTTCAGTAGAGTGGATAGGGAGTAAATTTGTTCTTGTAGGTATTTCTTTTTTTCTTTATTGATACCTGTTTTAATAGTTTTTCCCTTACCTCCAGAGACATTTTTGGAGTGTTGCTGTTTGTGGGGGAATCCTGGCCCTCCATTTGAATGTCCTGTAACAGGTCTTTCAGCTCTAGGTCTTAAGCTATAAGGTTCTCCCTTATTACTCACAATATCATTGTTGTCACACATTTTTACATGGAATTTAATCAAAGCATTGAAATTTGAGATCTGAAAACTTCAAAAAGGAGTTTTATCAGTATTTATCAATACCACTGAAGACAATTTTATTGCTTACTTGTAGGTATAAAGTGAATTTATAAGTGCCAAAAGTCAAATATGCTCTTATGTGGTCACTTGATTTAAGTGGTCTACAATAGGGAGCCGTGTTTTTGTATTTAAAAAGAAAATCTGTTAGTAAGATTCTTTTTAAATATTAAGTGAATTTTACAAACCAATAAAGAGGGATTAAGATTCCTGTTAAAAGAAAACAATTAATCAGTTTAACTGGATTATTATCTGCAAAGATCACAAATTTAATTGGTATATTGACAGACTCCCACTAATAACAATTTTATGTTAAAGTAGTGGTAAAAAAAGTTTATCTGAAAAGATCACAAACTTAATTGGTCTATTGACAGATTCCCACTAATAACAATTATATGTTAAATTAGTGGTGAAATTGTTGATTCAATATCACAATTTTATTCTATAACAGGGCTTCCTTTTCTGAAATCACTATATAAGTGACCCCAACCTGTTGTAATTATTCAAAGATTTCTATAGGTATTTTATTTACTTGTAGCCTCTTTTTGAATTTTTACTTACTGGAATATAAACAATAGAATTCTTGAGTAAAGGTCCCTGATTGTCAGGCTGAGGTCAAGTTCAAAGACGTGAACTAGCTTGAAAGGTCAGTTGTCTTGAATATTTTTATGGTCCTATATGAATACCATATACAAATCTAATAAGTATTAAAATAAAACTCAATATAAGGGTCTCAGTAATTCTAATCTCACTAATTATATATGGCTTACAATCTTTATAGTTGGTATAAAAATTGATTTTAAAAATTCAGATACTATTCAAAGACTTTATAAGTACTATTGATATATATTGTAATTGTATTAGTTATATGTTTTAATTTTAATGATAATAAATGTGGAAAATAAGACCAAAACCTCCTCCTTTTATACACAATTACTTCCCCAATGACCTTTATGATTTACCAGCTCAATACACAGTTAATGACGCCTCATTCTAACCAATAGACATGTTCAGAACCAAAAAAAATGGCTAGTAAAATAATTAGAATTATATCACCCACCAAAATCTTGTAGTAATAGGGATAATCCATCAAAAATAAAGAATAAGCAAAAAAGAGAGTATGTGTATTATACATTAATATAAATGGCCAAAAAAAAAAATTGAGACTAATTAATACTTAATAACAAGGCGGATTAACTGTAGAAATGTTAGGGCTAATCATGACATTATACTATGTGAAATCCCCATTCAAAAATAACTAAAATTGACTGGGAAACCACCAAAAAACCCAAAAAAGGGCATGAGATGTGGGGTAAATCCATGCAGTCCTTTGCAGGCACTTGCATGGGTATATACTTGACTAACTTAGGTAAATATAAGCGTGGTAGTGAATTAAAGCGCCAAGAATGAGGTTATTAATGAAATTAGTGCATATAAAGAGGGTCAATGCATTTATAATTAAGCTAGGACACTAAATAAGCGCCTGTTGTCTATTTTAGTGTTTCCCCACAGTGGGCGTAAAATGTGGGGTAATTATAGTGTGAAAAAGCTAACTTTGCTAAAAATGAAGCTATTCACATGGGAAAAATGCAGGCAGTATGTGGCTAGTACACAGAAGCCATTTCTGGCATAAAAAACACCAAATTTAAAAGTGTTATTTTTATGCATTTTAGTAGCCAAATCACTAGTCCCAATTAGGAAAAATTGATCTGTAAAAGCGCATTTTTAATATTATTAAATTTATAGCACATATAATCAACTTTTAAGTGATTCAAAGCACATTTCTTGTTTTTTACATAAAACAATGCAAATCACAGCTTTAAGTGTACTTAAAAATTATGTATCGTTATATTTAAGGTTCTTAAGATTACCCTAACATATTCCAACTTAATATTAAGTACATAAGACTCATAAAAGGTGGATATATGTGTGTATATAAGGTGTTATAATGGCATATTTTGTATATTATCAAAATTTTACTTATGTATACTATTTGTGTTCTCTAATTTATTTCTCCCATGTATAGTCCATGTGTTTAACATAACTTATAAGTAATTTTTACTCAGTCATGGGAATATCCAGGCTGACGGTATCCACTTTTATCTGGTTATTCTATTTATGGTATGGGTCTGTGGTATCAGTAATTGTGATGGAGGGTCCTTACTGGAGGTCTGTTATTGAAACTGCCTAAAGTGGATGCCATGGGGAGGTTATGGGCTCTCACAGTGCTTTAATTTCCGGGGATAGCAGTGACATCATCTGGATTTAAGGTCTGTGCACTCCAAGGGATTTTGGTATAAGTAAGGGAGGATTTGATGGGTTATTAGACATCACTTACTTACTAAAATTCAAGTAA
Organism: Hemileia vastatrix; assembly: GCA_030280995.1. Classification (NCBI taxonomy): domain Eukaryota; kingdom Fungi; phylum Basidiomycota; class Pucciniomycetes; order Pucciniales; family Zaghouaniaceae; genus Hemileia; species Hemileia vastatrix. The sequence goes on from JASXTE010000009.1 coordinate 6,319,057, forward strand.
ACACTATAACACAATTATTATCATATATAAATATATTACAAAGCATTCATAAATTGATATTATCTTGATATAAGCTATAACTATATTTTATTGATCTATTTTCCACCACTAGCATGCATAAAAATCCAAGTATTGTGAGTTTATATTGAGAATAACTATTTTATTAAACTTCCCCTGAGGTTTAATCACTAAATCATTTATCAATAAGTAGTAGGACCATTAACATTTACTATTAAATCATACCTAGATACCAGCATACACTGACATGCTCTGTCATTTTGCCAATCACCCTCCACCATTTTGACACCCAACCCTTTTAATTTTTTTTTCATACTCTGCAAATGTATACTTTGTATACTTTATTCACTTGGCTTGGTAGTTTTGTTTGTTGCATATTTATTTTTTTGAATTTATGGTGAATATCTCTTTTTTGGAATGCTCATTGGTTTTCTTTCACCAGCTCAACATGAAATTGCATATTTTCTGAAATCATATATTTTTTCAATGTTTATTTTTTCATTCTTCACTCATATTCTTTTCTTTCTCTCCTCAAAAATCCCTCAAATATTTTGGTTGCATTTTTTTTAACTCATCTCACCAATTAAGTCATTTTTTCATTTTTATTGGTTTTTTATTTGCTAATCATGTTTTTTTTTCGCTTTTTTTTATTTTTTTTATTTTGTGAGTGATTCAATTATTTTTTTTCAAGGTTAAACTAATTTTTTTTCTCTTCCTCTTTTCTCTATTTTCCTCTTTTCTCCTCCTTTTCCCCCTTCTTTACTGCCTCAAATCCCCCTCTCCCCCCTTATTCTCTTCTTCACCCCTCATTCCTCACCTTTCCCCACCTTTCCCCCCTTTTATCCCCTTTAGATGTTCTTTTTTTGCCCTATTTAGGCCCCCTATACCCCCCCTTCACTCCCTTTTCCCCCCTTTAGGCTGCCTTGCCCCTCTCCCCCCTCCCCCCTTATCTCTTCCCCCCCCCTTCCCCCCTCCCCATTTTCCTTGGCTCCTTCCCCCTTTTATCCCTAAACAAATTGCTAAGCAATTTGTTTAGTTATAAGGGGGGAGAGGTGGGGAAGGAATAAGGGGTAGGGGGATGGGGGGGAAGCAGTGGAGGGGAGAGGGGAATGAGGGGGTGAAAGGGGTGAGGAAGCCTAAAGGGAGGGGAAAGAGGTGCATAAAGGGGGAAAAAGGCGCTTCAAGGGGTTAAAAGGGAGGAAGAACTGGTGAAAAAGGGGGGTAAGGGGATTTTGATGAGATCAAGAAGGGAGAGGGGGGTTTGAGGACACCAAAAAGAGGGAAATGAGGCAGACATAGAGGGGTAATATGGGAGTTTGTAAAAGATAATTTTTATAATTTTTATTAACATTATTTTGTATTTTTTTTCATTTATTTTTTACAGAATATTATAAAAAATTTTTTTTATGGTTCAAGCTGAATCAAATATAAATTTGGTGTGTTTACAATTATTATTTTTTGGGACGCTTTTTTAGAAACTTTTGGATCACTTTTTGAGCACTTTTGAGACTCTTTTTTGGAAACCTTCGGTCTCTTTTATTGAAATTTTGGGACTCTTTTTTGGAAATTTTTGAGACTATTTCTTTCAGGTAGGTTGAGGAGAGCTTTTTAGGTAAGTTTCATCCAATTTTGTTTAATTTTCTCTTTTATTTTGATATTTTTCTTTTTTTTTTTTTTAGAAAAAAATGACTGAGAATCTAGACTCATCTAAAAATAAAGAAATGTCTTCCTCAAACTCATCCCTTTTGTCACTTACCTCAATATCTTCATCTTATCTTTCTTCACTTTCTTCAATATCATCTCTTTCAAAACCTGGTCACAGTGTAAATTACATAAGAGAAATTTGCTACAAATTTATTGGCAGTTCAACTGGCTTCAGTTATTTCAAAAATAGATTCTTACAAAAAAAAACTTATCCAAAAAAACTACCTGAAAATATAAATTGTTTTCCTGAGCCTATAACCAATAAAAAATAAAGTCAAGTAACAATGAAGAAGATTAGACTAAAAAAAAATAGCTGTTGTTTCTAATTATTTCAAACCTCAATTAATTTTTGAGATTCAATCATTTGAAGAAAATATGAATGAAACGTTTCAAAATTTATCAGATCTTATATCAACTTTGTATCAAATGGCCTTAGCTTGTCAAACTTTATCAAAAAAAATATTCTTGGAGGTTTCATGTATGGTATTGGTTGGAGACCAGGATATGACAAAGTTTTTTCACTCTGTAAACTTATTTATAGATAAATGAATATAAAAAAATTTATTATTCTTTCTACAGGTATTTTTTCTTTAGTCCGAGATCTTACTTCCCAAGAAATGAAAGATTATTTAAAAAATGGGACTCCTTGTCAATATTCAACCATTTTTTAGCTCATCAATTAAATAATCTATGTAAGTATGCTTTTGAATCTAATAATCAATTTGAAAAATGGTCTAGAATCCCTAATTGGACAGATTCAGAATGGCTAAAACTTGTTGATGATGATATTTTTGCTTCTAATGTGATGGTAACCTTTGGTGGTTTTTATAACAAAATTCACTTGGATAAAAATGATCTCAACTCACTCACATTTGGAATATTCTCATACATTAATCCAAAAACTGGTCCTCCTATCTTCTAACCCTCCTCATCTACAAAAGGCCATGGTTTATAATTTCCAGACCATTGATGCATTATTGACTTTGGAACAGGAAATGGAATAATTGCAGCAATTTGGTATTAAAATCTTCACAATCACCAGACAACTAAAGCACCACTTTGCTTAGAATCGTGTGCAGAATTCACACATTTTGGATGTTCATTTAAAATCAATGGGGAGCTGGTCAATAGGATTGATAAGGTAAGAGAAAAAGGTGAGGTAAAACAAAAAACATTAGGTAGAAAGAAAAAGTATGGGGTGTAATATAGTTTGTCAATGTTTATTATTATTTCACAAATTAACATTTTACAAGGCATATATGATAGTCTACTTACTTAATTTAATGAGCCATCAGCCATGTGTAATATAACGGTAATCATGAGGAAATATGTTTTTCACATGAGGTTCATGTATACATTTGTGTTTGATTTCATTGACTTTGGTCACAGACAATTTCCACTCACATTTTTACTTGAATTGTTATTAATTTAGGTTTGCTAACTATCTTATAAGACTTGTTTTCATGTTAATTTATTCAATGAACATAAATTTTGGCAATCTATGCCCCTACTTCAATAAAACACAGGGGAGGGTATTGACATTTTTTTCTGACTTAGAAAAAAAATAAGGATCCCCACCCCCTGTTATTGAAAATAGCAAGGGAGGGTATTGTCAAAAAAAATTACAAAACTTATTCCTCAAGTGAGAAATCTGGTGAGTTTGGAGAAATACTTTATGAATATAAAATTGAGACTCAATAAAAAAAAATTTTTTTAGCTAGAAAGCGGTCACAGAAATGTCATTCTTCTAGTAGCACCACTGGAAATCAAGGGGTGAACTGCTACTTATGCATAACTTGTGATCAATTGAGGTAAATTTTTGGAACAATCTTAGTATAAATTTAAATCTAACTATAATTTAATTATTTTTATAAATTATTCATAAACCTGGCATAATGAAGGGACACTCTAAAGTTCAGGAGAAGGGATTTCTAGCAGTTCACCCCTAGATTTCCCATTGTGAATGTTTCAAATCTCAGTGAGGAGTTTGTGTCAAGGATTGATTATTAGGTTTAATGTATTCTATCAAGAAAACTTTGTAAAAAAAATAAAAAAAACTAGTTATCTAAAATTTTCATTAAGCATTCAATTTACTAAATAGATTTATTAGCTTTAACACATTCTCTCAAGAAATCTTTATTTTTTGAAAGATGTGGCATTCCAAATCTGGGTAGGCTAATTAGGTGAAAATTTGATTGGACCTTGGTTTGAAGAAAATCATGGTGTTAGCAGGTGTTAATTTGGTTGAAGGGAGTTAACTGGATTCTTTTTGGGTGGATTTATGGTGATTTTTGGAGGATTTATGGTGATTTTTTGGAGGATTTATGGTGTTTTGGAATGGATATATGTTGGTATTCCTATTGTTATTTAATGATTTCATGGATTGGGTATTGGTTTTACTGGATTTTCTAGGGCTCTCTTGGTATTTTTGGTGGATGCAGTGTGCTCATGGAGTAGCCATTTTTTTCCGGTGCGCTCCGGTGATTTTCAGGTGCAAAAGCAAAGTCACTGTGGCAAAGTTGGTCATTGGTGCAAAAAGTCTGGACACTGTGGCAAAGTTTGGTCACTGCAGAAAAGTTTGGGAACTGTGGCAAAGTTTGGTCACTGTAGAAAAGTCTGATCACCAGTGCAAAGTTTGGTGACTGTGCAAAGTCTGGTCACTGTGCCAAAATTTTGGCTATTGTGGCAAAATTTGGTTAGAAAGTTATTATGCTTAGTAGATCAATAGTTTTTTGTATATCATATGCATGTAGGGTATTGTTGGAAAGGTCTGGAGCAGGAGAATCATATGGGGAAGAGAGAATCTTAGTCTTCTACATGTTTGTTGTCTTTTAGTTTTGATAATAAGGGTCTTTTTTGATAATTAACAATATTTAACATATAACAACAATTATAATAAAAAATATCAACATATAGGGTACCATTGGATAGCTCTCATCCTTGGTGACTCAAATTTATTTCTATTCTTATAAAATTTATAAAAAAAATATATAATAAATAACACTCTTTAATTTTGGTGGGAAACTGGGTAAATCTGGGGCAGACCTTTAATAAGGCACCTTTGAACAGATCATCCCAAGGGTAGTTTCTGGGGTACTTTACTGTACTTTTCAGTCTCTGGGGCAAGTGTTGCAGCTTGTTATAAGTATTTGCTGTGACTTGTATCAGTGTAATCTGGTATTAGGTATTTGTTTTGTGGGTATAATCATTTATTGCACTTATTTTTTTTTCTATATTATAGGTTTCCAACACTTTCAAAGTCTTTCTCTCAGATTTTCAACTTATCCAACTCTTCAAGCATATCTTCAAGCTTAGTTAATTGAATCTTACGTTTACTTAGAGGGAAAGGGATTTCTTTTTGTTTTTCCAACTCCCTTGGATTCTGCTTGCAGCAAGGTGACTGTAGGAGTCTACTCTACAACAATTTTCATATTGATACTTGAGTTTCATTTGATCCAATAGTAAATTGTACTCAAGAGACTTGTCCTCTTTCTTTATCTTGATTTTCTTCTCCTCCAAGTAATGTGCCCTCTCATCCCTCTTTAACGAAAGCTTGAATTTCTTCTCCTCCAATTCTTGCACCCTGCCATCCCTCTTTAAAAAAAGCTTGAATTTCTTCTCCTCCAAGTCTTGTGCCCTATCATTCGTTTGTAAAGAGAGGTTGTATTGTTTCTTTTGGAAGTTGAGAGTATCTCTTGCAACTTCAACTTTACCTAGAGTGAAAAGGAATATTAAAAAAAGAAAAGAAAAACTCACTTAATTATTAAGAGGTATGCTATCACTTACCAGATTCACATTTCTCCAGAAAATAATCATTGGAAGAAAAAGTGTTTTGGGAAAAACTATCTCTTTTTTGCTTTCTATGACTGTTTAAATTCAAATTAGTTGATGTTCTTTGCTTTTTTTAAGGTAATATTTTCCCCTTAATCATTGATGCTAGCTTCAGACTCACTTGCTTGAGGATCCTGGGTTTGTTCATTAGCCTTTTTAGAAATAAAAAATTAAACAACTAGACAAGAAATAAAAACTTACTGGATTGGGATAAAGTTGGTTTATATCACCATAAAGATCTACTGGAAAGCTATCTAGATTTTTTGAATTTAGAACAGTGGAGGCTTGAGCTGAGGAAGTGGATGGGAAAAGATCTATTTTGACATCATTTTTGGAGATAGAATCTTCACCATCCAACATGTTGGAAGGATTAACATCAGCTCACTCTCTAAAAATTTCATCCATCTCTTTAAAGTATGGACATAGAGATTCAAGTTTATCATCTATGGATTTTATGCCCTTACTGATATCTATGTCAGTAATACCAAAACCATTAGAAAATGAAAGTGTCTTTGCCTTCTTGTATTTAGCTTGGTTATTCTTGAAATGTTCAGAAACTTGTTTAGGTAAAAGATCTATCCTTCCCTTTGTCTTATTTTGTAATTCATTGGTCACTAGAAGATAGCCATTGACTTTTGATGCAGGGGGCCATCCTACTTTGGTTGCATTCTCAGTTCCAAAACAAGAATCATAATTAGTTTTTATTTTTAGCCAGTTGATAATCATGAGGTGATCATTCTTTTTTAGTTGAAAAGTCTTTGATTTTTCAGATGAACGGGGGAAAGAGAGAGTAATGGGATTTGATGAACAACTGGGGGAAGCCTGCCTTTGAGTAGATCTATGACAATAAGGCATGTTAAGATATTTGAAGATGAAAAGGATAAAAAACAAAAAGATGAGATGGGGAGTGGTTTTGAATGGATAGAATGAATAGACAGAATGGGAGTGCACAGTAAGGCAGGAAGCATGGGATATCCAGAAAGTTTTCCAAGATGTGGTTATGAAAAATTGAGGATAAAAATGTTGGATAGAGGTTAACATTGACAGGTTGTAGACAATCCTATAGTACTAGCTATAGTCCTTGACCAAGAGAGTTGGAGTAAAACTGGAGAGAAAAACCCCTTTTCTTTGAGAAATACCAGGTGAGGTTTATTTGCTACATCAAATTAGAGACTGTTACTTTACCCCTTCCAATACACTTCTTGACTGCTTAATAAGTCAAGACAGTAGCTAATAGCAGACCACTGAGAAACACAGAACAGAAACCTGAAATGCAGAAAGATCCACACCAGAAAAACAAAACACTGTGCACTTGTTGCACAGAAAACAGCAGTAATACTTGATGCAGGTTGCAAAGCTACACCAGAGAAACCAGTTTCCAAAGTTGATTTAAATGAAGAACTAACCTTGCAACAAACACAGCCAATTGTGGCCAAAAAAACAGTGAAAACTGAGTGAGAAAATGATATCACCCCCAGATGGTTTTATGATAATTAAATTTGCCCCAAACTGTCTTTTTTCAGTATGTACACACAGACCAACATCTAAAAAATTCATGCACAGCAACAAATTTGGTGCTTTTGGCAGCCAAATTGAATAAAAACCCTGTAGAAGCGCTCCCCAGCCTTCTATAACCAAGGCAGGTGGGCCACCCAACGCAGGCAGCCCACCTAGAAGCGGCAAGACCTCCCTGAAGCCAGAAAATCACCAAAAACCTCCAATAAAGCCCAAAATACTTAGAAAAATCTACCACAACTACTAAATCCCTTAAAACACAAAATTAAGCTATGACAACATTGAGACATAAAATATAGAGCCAAATTAGCTCTACCTAATGGTACTAAGAACTTAACCCTAAGACTTAAGGTTAGCCCATAAAACACAAAAAACAAAATTAAACAGCTATCTTTTAGAAATGAAAAATGAGCAAATGACCCCTTAAAACTTAGAATATGAAAAATTTCATAATGACATGAAATATAGTGAAAAACTGGGGCTATTCAATGGTATTACCCACATACTTATAGTCCCAATATTCACTGAATAAACCCATAAAAACACCCAATTATTCAAACAATGTCAATTAATACATACCAAAACAGCGCCAAACAGACCAACAAAGGCCTCTTCCAATGTTGGAAGACCACATCCTCCCTCCAATTGAGAATTTCAGCATTCTCCTTCACCAGAACCACAATGTTCACACAATTTTCAAAATCCATCTCTGAAATGGGTCCCTCTCAATACTATATTGACCATAACCTCATCTGTACCATAACACCACCAATCTATCCATACAGAACTGCTTGTGATATCTGCTATTCAAGAAAGAAATCTTGCTCCAGACCTGGTCCATTATCATCTGAAACAGGTTCACCTCCCCCTCAACCTGGTCCATCTTCCAGAAAAACTAAAAGATCTAGGCCTTCCATCTTGATACCCAGATTAATCAACAAGTTACACCCTTCCAAAAAGAGTTCCAACACCACCACAACCTCTAGCTCTACCATACCTGGTCCTTCTGATGGTAAAACCAATACTTCTTCATACTGAAATTTAAGCTGATGAATTTCTAGTTCATTCCCATCCAGACAGTGATTATGACAATGTGGGAACCATTGAAACACCACCACCCAACCAATTTCCCACCATCAAGGATAAATTCCAACTAGACTCTTCTCAACAAAATCATCTCATTCTAAACTACTTCAAATTCACTCCTGCCAAAGATCCACAGGAAATTGAGAAAAGATGACACCTCATCCACCAGTTCAAGACTAATGCTGAACACTTTTTTTCATCTCTTGATTCTCTTCTGTAATTAATTCTTGCCTGAAATTCTTAATTTAAAAATATAAAAAAAAAATTTCTCAGTTTAAAGTCTTTGGGGACTCTTCCTCAGTTTTAAGTCTTGGGGGACTAACAGCCGTCATTTTATAGTTTTGGGGGACTCAAAAATCCTCAGTTTATAGTATTGGGGGACTCAAAACCTAAATAATAAAGACAGGACCAGAGATCAAACAATTAAAGACCAAAGAAATAAACTAACATTCTAGTGTAACTGTTCTACAGAGAAGCCAGCTCATCAGTTACCCCCACACTTGCCCTAACTAAATTCGGAGATTCCCCCTTTGGATTCCCTCTGCCAGAATTACACCAACATCACATTATCAGTTTATAGTCCTGAAGGACTCAACCATCAAACCATCCTCAGTTTATAGTCTTGGGGGACTATACCATTCTTCAGTTTACAGTCTTGATGGACTGACCACAGTGTTCAGTTTAAAGTCTTGATGGACTTTTCACACTTTGCACAAAAAGGACAGAGCCAATTCCATGCACAATACTCTGCAACCGTTCTACTGAGCTTCCACTTCCTCTTCATCATCTACACATCACTGATATTAAATTTTCTTTCATCTCTTTTCACTTCATTATTTTCCCATCACAGATAATGGCCGGATCCCCATATTTTGACTCATCAGATCTTCCTTGTTGCACTGCTCCCAAGGACTATGCTTGCAAGCAGTTTATCCACATTTGCAGACCTTGCACCTTCACTCTTCCAACTCCTGAAGCCAAACTCTACAATGGGCCTGTGATTCTTGCAACTCCAAAAAGAAAAAGTGTGACAGAGACCCCAATTATCCTATACCACCACCTTCACCTTCACATAAATACACCTCTAGATCCCCTACCAGATCTCCAGAACTAGGTCCTGCTTCCTCTTCTCTATATTAAGACCCATCAAGAAGATCACGCTGCTCCGTCCCCAGAACTCTTTACAAAAGACCTGCTTTATCATCCCAAGAAACAGCCTTTATTTCTGCAAATCTTGCTAAAACAGCTTCAAAATCAGCTTCCAGGCTGCTAGACCACATCCAGGCGTCCCTCCTGCCTCACTAGGAAGTGGAAATCAAGCTCAAAACCGCCAAAATCAACCAGAAAACAGCCAAAATCCACCAGTAAACAGAAACAACTCCATGCAACAACCTCCTACTGCTCCCAGAGAAATGCACACAACAATTTCTTCATCAAAAATTACCAAAAACTCTAAAACTTCTATCAGACCTGCAAAAGGACCTCAAGAAGGCACCAGAGCACCCAACACTGTTCCCAAACAAAATTCCCCCTCTCAATCAAGAAGAGTTAACCACACCTCTCCTCTACCAGCCAATTACTCCTCTGAAAGTTACATTTCGTCCAGATCTTCATCCAGAAGGTCCCAATCAGCTTCCAGGTCACCTTCTCCTGGTCCATCCTACAACAACCCTGGTACTCCACCACCAGTGTCCAACCCAACTAGGCCAAGAAATGATATAAACAAAAACAGCAGACCTGCTGCTCCAACCAGGCCACAGGAACATCCTTTGTCTAGTCCATCTTCCCAACACCATTTAGAGAATGATCATCAGAATCTATACCTTTATCTGGTTGATCCTCCTAAAACATGCATTCAGAATTCTTCAACAGCTCAAATCCTGGCCGCTTACAAATTTTATGAGCTCCCAATCTGTAAGTACCAAATTAATAAATCCAATTTCTTTAACAGAGAACAATTACTGATCCAATTCTTCTGTTTAGTTAGAACGCCACCTCCTGAATCTGCAGTTGGGATTGGCCAACCTCTAGAAACTACCTTAACACTGGATTAAGCTGACATGAAACAACACCTAAGCATGATTTGTTCAAACATGCTTAAGGCCTTTGCTCTTCATGGTCCATTGAATGAATTTGAAAAGAACCTGAGCAAACAGCTCCTTGGTGACCACTGGAAGATGTCTAGAATAATCAAGCACACCTTCCAACACTCTATCCACGCTTCTTCCACTTCTTCCCAAAAACTACCTTCTAATCCGGTGTAGACAATCCTATAGTACTAGCTATAGGCCTTGACCAAGGGAGTTGGAGAAAAACCAGAGAGAAAATCCCCTATCCCTTTAGAAAAATAGAGTGAGATTTACTTGCTAAAGTAAGTTGGTTCCTGTTTGCTAAAGCCCCTTTTTCAACACACTTGACTGCTTGATGAGCCAAGAAAGTAGTCCCCAGACAGACTACCAGACCAAATAACTGAAATGTAGACCAATGTCCACACCAGAGAAAGCAAAGATACTTGATGTAGGCTGAAAATCCACACCAGAGACAGCAATAATACTTGATATAGCTTGCAAGACTATACCATAGAACCTGTTGCCAAAGTTGAGTTAAATGAGGAACTAACCTTGCAACAAACACAGCCAATTGTAGCCAAAAACAGTGAAAACTGAGTGAGGAACAAGGATATCACCTCCCGACGGTTGTATGATAATTAAAGTTGCCCCAAACTTTCTTATTCACTATGTACACACAGACCACTATCTAAGAGCCCATGCACACAAACAAATTTGGCGCCTGTACCAGCCAAATTGAATAAAAACCCTCCAGAAGCGCTCCCCAACCTTCTAAAACAGAGGCGGGCAGGCCGCCTGAAGCGGCCCGGCCTCCCTGAAGCCAGAAAACCAATAAAAGCACCTAATCTACTTAGAAAAATTCACTACAACTACTAAAACCCTTAAAACACCAAATTATGCTATAACAACATTGAGACATGAAATATAGAGCTAAATTAGCCCTATCTAATGGTACTAAGCACTTAACCCTAAGAATTAAGGTTAGCCTGTAAAACACAAAAAACAAAATTAAACAGCTATCTTTTGTAACTGAAAAATGAGGAAATGACCCCTTAAAACTTAGAATATGAAAAATATCAACAAGACATGAAATATATAGAAAAAGCGGGGCTATCCAATGATAGTACCCACATACCTTCAGTCCCAATATTCACAGAATAAAACCAGAAAAACACCCAATTCTTCAACAGACGCCAATTAAGACATGCACAAACAGCGCCAAACCACACAACAAAGGCCCCTGCCAATGTTGGAAGACCACATCCTCCCTCCAATTCAGAATGTCCACATTCTTTCTTCATCAAACCACCATGTTCAACCTTCTTCCCAAATCTACCTCTGAAATGGGTTCTTGCCAATACTGCATTGACAATAATCTAATCTGCACCATCACACCTCCTGTCCATCCATACAGAACGTCCTGAAATGTCTGCCAATCCAGAAAGAAGACCTGCTACAGACCTGGTCCATTATCTTCTGCAACAGCCTCACCTCCACCTCAACTTGGTCCATCTTCTACCAGCACCAAAAGATCTTGGCCATCCATCTTAATTCCCAGATTAATCAAAAAGCTACACCCTTCCCAGAAGAGTGCCAAAACCACTAAAACAACAAGTTCCACCATCCCTGGTCCATCTGATGGTAAAAACTTCCATTTCTTCTTTCCATTTTATAAAACTGATGACTTCTCAGTTCCTTCATCTTCTGACAGTGATGATAACAATGTAGGATCCATTGAACCAACAACAACAAACCACTTGCCCAAAATTAAGGCCAAGTTCCAACAACACACATCTCAACAGAAACACCTTCTTCTAAACTACTTCCAATCCACTCCTGCTAGAGATCCACAGGAAATTGAGAACAGAAGACACCTCATTCACCAGTTCAAGGCTAATTCTAAACACTTCATTTCATCTCTTGATTCCCTCTGTAATTCCACTAGTACTTGAGCTTGATTCAGAGAAGAAAAATTTACCACACCCTCTATAGGATGTAACCACAAACAATCCTCAGTTTTATGTCTTGGGGGACCATCCTCATTTTATAGTCTTGGGGGACTTAAAAACCCTCAGTTTAAAGTCTTGGGGGACTCAAAAACCTAAATCATAAACCCAGAACCAGAGATCAACCACATTAAGACACAGAGAAAAAACTAAAATTCTGGGGTAATTGTGAATAGAGCTTCCAGACCATCAATTACCCCCAAACTTGCCTTTGCTAAATTCAGAGGCTCCCCCTGTGGATACCCTCTGCCAATCTTTCAAACCCCTTCCAACAACAAAACCCCTTCCTCAGTTTATAGTCTTGGGGGACTACACCATCAAACAATTCTCAGTTTAAAGTCTTGGGGGACTAACACAGTGTTCAGTTTAAAGTCTTGATAAACTATTCTTGAAACAATAGATTTTTCAGTTTAGAGTCTTGATGGACTAGCAGAATTTTGCATAAAATAGACGCAGCCAATTTCATACAGAATACACCTACAGCCAACCTGCTGAACTTCCACCTTCACTTCATCATCTACCCATCACTGATAAAAATCTCCTTCTTATCTCTTTCCATCATCTTTTCTCACCACAGATCATGGCTGGACCCCCTGATGTTGACCCCTCCAATCTTCCTTGCTTCATTGCTCCCAAGGACTATGCCTGTAAGCACTGCATCCACATGTGCAGACCTTTCACATTCACTCTTCCAACTCCTGAAGCCAAATTCTACAACAGGGCCTGTGATTCTTGCTACTCCAAAAAGAAGAAATGTGACAGAGATGCCAACTACCCTATTCCTCCTCCTTCACCTTCTCATAAATATCTCTCCAGATCCCCTACCAGATCCCCAGAGCTTTGTCCAGCCTCTTCATCTTTATCCTCAGCACCATCCAGAAGATCCCAGAACTCAGTTTCCAGAACTCTCCCCATTAGTCCCACTTTAACTTCCCAAGAAACAGCTTTTATCTCTGCTAAATTAGCTCCTAAGCTGCTAGACCACATCCAGGCGGTCAGGCCAACATTGGGTGGCCCGCCTGCCTCACTAGAAAGTGAAAATAAGGCTCAAAACCTCCAAAAACAACCAGAAAACAGCCAAATTCCTCCAATCAACAAAAACAACTCCACGTAGCCACCTCCCACTGCTCCCAAAGCAATGCAGCCAACCTTTCCAAGGTCCAAAAACTCCAAAATTTCCCAAACTTCTAGGAGACCTGCCAGAGGACCCCAGGAAGAAACCAGAGCACCCAACACCGCACCAAAGCAACAACTTTGCCCCCAGTAAAGGCAACAAAACTACACCTCTCCTCTGTCAGCCAACTATTCTTCTGACAGTTCCATTCCTTCAAAAGCATCATCCAGAAGAGATCAATCCGCTTCCAGATCACCCTCTCCTTCCCCATCTTGTAACAACCCTGGTACTCCATCACCAGCACCCCATCCAACTGAATCAAGCAGAAATATTAACAACAGCAACAACAGGCCTGCTACTTCAACTAGGCCCTAGGAACATCGGCCTCCTAGTTCACCTTCTCAAAACCTTTCAGAGGAAGACCAAGAGAATCCATATCTTTCCCTGATTGATCCACCTACTATCACCATTCCAAAATCTTCAGAAGTCCAAATTCCAGCCACTTACAAATTTGATGAGCTTCCAATCTGTAAGTACCACATTAATTCATCCAATTTCTTCAACAAAAATAATTACTGATCCAATTCTTCTTGTCTAGTTGGCACCCCTCCTCCTGAATCTACTATTGGAGTTGTCCAACCTCTAGAAACTTCTTTGACCCTGGATTATGGAGACATGAAACAACACCTCAGCACCATGTGTTCAAACATGCTGAAAGCCTTTGTCCTCCATGGACCTTTAAATGACTTTGAGAAAACCTTGAGGAGACAACTATTGGACAACCACTGGAAGATTTCTAGTATCATTAAGCACACCTTCCAACAATCTATTCCTGCCTCTTCTTCTTCCTCTTCTGAACTTCCATCCAAACCCATTCCTGCCCATTATAATCCATATAATCTTTCCAGAAGGATGCCCTTCAAAGAACACAGTGCTTCCCACAACCCCAACAAAAAACAAAAACAACATCATAATCTGGACCAGCCTCCAGAAACTTCATCATCCAGACAATGAGCTCCAGCAAAAAGATTAAAAACATAATAATAAATAAATAATAAAAATTAATAACTATAAATTCTAAAAAAAAAAAAATTCTTTTTTTTTTTAAAAAGTCTACTAACATACTAAAATTAAAACAATTGATAAATAAAATAAAAAATAAATGAAATAAAATAAAAGATAAAAAATAATACAAATGGTATCCCCCAGCCAATTGATGAGCTGATCCCCTGATACCTTGCCCACATCCAAGTGCACCTTGATGTGGATACACCTTAAATAATTTAAATTATTTGAAATAAGAAACATAAATTAAGGGTAATAATGAGAATAAAAAATAAAAAAATGACATTAATGAAAATAAAAATAAAATAAAATAAAATAATAAAATAGCATTGCCTGGCCAATTGATGAGCCTTTCCCCACCAATGCTTGCCCAAATCCAGATGACCCTGATGTGGTAACACCCTATATTTTTGATTTTATAATTTTAACAACCCCCATAAAAAAATTAAAAGAAAAAAGAGAAAAAAGAAAAAAGAAAATAATCTGAAACTACTATCTAGCGAAATCATAACTAAAAAATCAAAGAAAGTCCAGCTCCATGGATGGTCCAGATTAAGAGAAGGTCCAGTAAGAGAAAGTCTAGTCCATAGAAATGATCACTGGGTGGGCTCCCTCCAATAAGTAAAAATGATGGGAGACCACCAGTGATCCACCACCAACCCAAAAAAACTAAAGATAAAAAAGCTAGTCCCAAACCAGTTTAAAGTCATAGTGGACTTGAAACCTGAATAATAAACAACAGAACCAGAATTCAACTAGGAAAAACAAAAGACTTGAGACAGACGTTCTGGGGTAACTGTTCTACAGAGCAGCCAGCTCATCAGTTACCCCCACACTTGCCAAAATAAAATCTAGAAGCCCCCCCTGGGTACCTTCTAACAAAAACACAACATCCAACACAATAAACCCAAACCAATAAGAGTGAAGGGTCCAGCACTTGAAAACTAAAGGAAATTCCAGTTTAAAGTCATAGAGGACTAAAAACCTGTGAAAAGAAACCAATACTAGGGTTCAACCAAATTAAGAGAAAGGGTTGGAAACAGACAATCTGGGGTAACTTTTCTACAGAGCAGCCAGCCTATCAGTTACCCCTACACTTTCCAAGATCAAATCTAGAAGCCCCACCCATGGGTACCTTCTAACAAAAAGTTTCCAACACAAAAGTTGCTCTGCAACACCAAAAATTCCAAAAATTAAAGAACGTTCCATAGTTTATCCTCATTGCGGAGTCAATCTTCTTCATGTCTAGTGCCTCTGGGATAGAACCTCTTCACCTGGTCTGCAGCCACTCTCTTCTTTAAGACTGCACCATCCAGCTCTTTCAAAACATAAGAACCTCCAGATGCCTGAGATCTGACTCTGTAAGGTCTGTTCCATCTGTCAGCAAACATTTTTCCCCACTGACTCTCAAAACTTCTATTATAAACCAAAACCAAACAACCAGGTTTCAAGGGATTCCTGAGTCTATGAGCCAACTTCTTGTCCCAGTATCTGACTGATTGATTCCTAATCTTCATCATTCTAGAGTATGCTTTCTCTTGACATTCCTCTCTACACTCCAACTGTTGCATCCTGGCACAGAGCAATTCTTCTGTTGAGTGCACCTCATCCCAATCAATTCCAAGATAACAGACAGCTTCCAAGTCCACTGGTAGCACAGCTTTCTGACCAAATATTAACTCGTATGGAGAATAGCCATTTGTCCTCTTCACAGTGACCCTATCATCAAATAACACCAAGAGTAAATAATGCCTCCTTTTTTCATCACTATCCCCACACATCTTTACCAAAGCATTCTTGATAACTTGATGGCCTCTTTCAACCATGCCTTCAGCTTCAGGATAATAAGGTGTAGCCACTCTGACTTTAGAACCAACACTAGCCACAGCTTCTTTAAATTGGGCACCAAACTGTGGCCCGCCATCAACAGTCACCAACTTCATCAACCCATACCTATAAATCCACTCCTTCTTCAAAAACTCTGCCACATTCTTGGCAGTCAAATTAACGAGAGGCACTGCCTCAACCCAACCAGACAAATCATCCCTAGCAACAATCAAGTATTTATACCTGCCCTCTTTAATATGGAAAGCATTTAAACTGACTCTTCCAAACACAGTTGACTCACCTGTATCATGCACAACCTATTTAGGTTTCAAGTGACTTCTTAGTTGACATTCTTCACAAGATTGAACCCAACCCTGAAAAGCCAACTTCATACTTGGCCACCAAAATCTATCTGCTACTTTTCTATAGCTCTCCCCAAAGCCTCTATAACCAAGGTCTTCATGCAAAGACTTCAACACAACTTATTGACCCTTCTTCTGAGTCACTACAACTTGAGGATTAGGATATCTCCTCCTCATCAACCTTCTTCCTGACACATAAAATCCATGAATCTTCTTCTTGATTTCCAACCAAGTATCATAATCACAACTATCTGGCCTCTCCAAGGTCAAGAGATATTCCACCATAATAAAATAAAACCAAGACTGACCCCAGGTCTCATCTTCAAAATCCAACAAAACAACATCCAAGGGTACAACTCTGTCATCAAAATCACCAGTGTGAACATGAGCCAATTGACCAGCCCAACCAGGACACCAATCCTTAAATTTTGGCACATCCTTCTCTTTCCACTGAATCTTGTGAGAATCCAGTTCACCAACAAAAACACCCTTTTCCAAATTTTAGCTCTCCCAAACAACAACTCCATCTTCATCAACAAAAACATCCTGATGACCAGAATCAAGATCAGATCCAGCCAGTTTAGCCTCTTGATGGAGGTCAGAAAAATCTTCAGCACCCTTTGTGCTGGCCCTAACCACTGGAACATCTTCATCAAACTCTTCAGCCTCAGAAACTTCATCTGTAGGTGGCCTCCTTGATAATCCATAAGGCATTGTAAAAGTTTTGCCTGGTTTGTGTACCAGGTCAAAAGAAAAATGATGAATAAATGCCACCCACCTATTCATTGGAGCATTTGGAAGACTAGGTGTATTGATCATCTAAACCAAAGATTTTGCATCCACCTGCAGCTCAAAATGCTGCCCCCACAAAACAGTCTGTAGCGTCTTTAAAATTTTTGCTACACCACACAATTCAAACTTAGGTTAAGAATACCTAGATTCCACCTCATTAAACACCACAGACTCATATCTTACTGGCCTGACCCTCCCAGTTTTATCTTCCTGAGACAAAACAGCACCAGCAGCAATATAGCTTGAGTCCACTGCCAGATAAATTTTTCCAGCACCAACACCATAATCCAACTTGTGAAGAACAATATCTTCCTCAACAACCTTTTTCAACTTCTGAAAAGCCTCTTCACACTCTTCAGTCTATTTCAAATCTGCATCTTTCCTGGTCAACCTCCTTAAAGGTGAAGCCAACAAATAAAAATCCTTAATAAAAATCCTGACATATACACATACACTCAAAAATCCCCTGACTTCAGTAGTGTTTTTAGGCCTTGGCCATGACTGAATTTTATTAATCTTTTTCTTTTCCATAATCCTTCCCTCTTTACATACTACATGACCCAGAATTTCCAAATCAGAAACACAACAACCTAATTTTGACCCTGAAATGGTCAAACCAGCCTCTTCAATCCTAAACAACACTCTCTCTAGAGTTATTGCATATTCCCAAAAAAACCTCCTTATGCCAGGGTTCTCCGCTAACACCTCATTACCATAATCAGTAGATGGTCCTTTAATTCCACCATCATCAATAAAAATACCAGCATGAGTGGGAACCTCATCCTGAAAAATCCAAGCCATCTGTGCTTGATATACTGCCACTGAATTAGTTGTTACTTGAGGCAACCTAGTGAGCTGAAATCTTCCCAAAGGAGTCTCAAAAGTTGTGAGAGGCCTTGAATCCATATGAAGTTCCCTCTCATCATAACCACCCATAATATCACCCAAACCATAACACACCCTTCCAGAAAAAGCTTCAACAAAATCCTCTGCACTTGGTGGCATACCAGCATCCTTGATAGTGACTCTATTCAAGGCTCTAAGATCATGAACCACCCTCAACTTTCCATTCTGCTTCTTTACACAGAAAACCGGACTTGAGTAACTGGATGTCAATTGTTTGTATAACCCAGTCCTGACTCTTTCCCTAACAATCTCCACAAAATCCTCTCTGATAGCAGCTCGAATTGGAATAGATTTGATTTGCCAAGGCTCATGACAAACCACAGTAATCAAGTAAGGTTCCCCATAAGAGTGCTTCAACACACTCCTTTCCTCCTCAACAAACGCCACAGCTTTTTTCCTTAGCACAATAACGTGCAACAACAACTTCTTTTCTTCTTCAGACAACCACCCATCAGGACCAAAATTAAAAACTTTAAACCTTTCCACAGTCACCCTAGCCGTCTCTACAAATTCTTGAGGATTCTTCACCAAAAGAGTATAGTACGGATCTCTTGACAATGGAGGTCTCTTCAAAGGCGGATTCAAAACCACAGTCATAGGCTCATTGACAGGCCTAATCTTCCGCGCTACCTTCTTATACTTTGCCGCTCCACCTTCAACTTGAGGGATCTTCAGGAAATCTTCACCACCAGACCTGGAACAAAAACCAAGGGTTTCCCCATTGCTCACATGCGTGGCCAAGGTAATGTTTTTGAAAAGTGTAGAAGAAACCCTAGTGGTGCACAATTGGGAGGACTTACTTTTAGACCCCAATCTCTCCACTCCAAAACTTTTCCACAATTTCAAATCTTCATCTTCACTTCCGTCTTCCAAATCTTCAAATCATGACTCATCTTCAGAATCAACTCTTTTAAAATTGTGTAGTTTATCCTCATGCTGGAGGCCCAAAAATTGATCTTGAAGATCTTCTGTCTTCAGAATTTTCTGCAGTTTAACCTCATGCTGGAGGCCCAAAAACTGATCTTGATGATCTTCTTTCTTCATAATTTTCTGCAGTTTAACCTCATGCTGGAGGCCCAAAAATTGATCTTGAGGTTCTTTACAAAAATATTTTGAATCTTCTTTCTTCATTATCTTCAGATCTTTTTTTGATTTTCTTGAATTATCTTGAAATTTTTATCTTCTTTTCTTGAGTTTTCTTCTGACCTAAAAAAATAACCAGGGTTTTCCCCAATGCTCACAGGTGTGGCCCAGGTAATGTTTTTGAAAGTTTTAGAAGAAACCCTAGAGGTGAACAATTGGGAGGACATACTTTTAGACCCCAATCTCACCACCCCAAAACTTTCCTCATATCTTTCAATAAAGATATATAACCAATCTTCTTCCTTGAGCTTGAATTAAAAATAATTGAGAATCTTGAGAGAGAACAGAGACTTGATAAACAACTTGATGAATACTTGCAGAGAAGAGAAACATTAAAGAGAGAAAGTTGAAATTCCACTTGGTATATCTCCAAGGGGACGGACCTACTACAACCTGGGATTTCCTCATCGCGGGGAGAGGTTGTAGCACTAGAGTGATCAGCCCTCATTACTCTAAAAAAGACAGACTCTCAATACAGCCTGAGGCACACTCCAAAAAACCAGAGGCTGCACCAACTTCTTTCCTTCTCCTGAAACAATCCATGCACTGGAACATTGAAGATAAACCAGGCCTGGTCTCCCAACCATCCTCTCCAGGGGATGACAACCTCATGTGAAGTCTCCTTTCATCTTCACCAGTCAACTCCAAACTGATTCCCAAATCAAATTGATAACCAATTCTTGCCTGAAAATCCATCAAGAATGGCCTACCCAAAACAGCTTTAACTGTTCCCTTAGCAATATAAAAATGAACCTTCCCTGAGGCTCCACCAACATCTAACTTCACAAACTCAGAAGTTCCAACCAATTCAGTGACATGGCCACCAATCCCTCTCAAATTCCCACCAATACCAGTTTTGATGGGGAGGCCCAAATGAGTAGCCTCCAACAAAGAAATCAGGTTTATCTGAGAACCTGAATCCACCAATGCCCTTGCTTCCCTACCGTTCAGAGTGACATTGACATAACCCAGAGGAGCAGAAAAATGAGTTTCCAACCCCTCACCAAACTTTTCAGAAGAATCATAAATGTATTCCATCTCCCCAGATTAAACTCTTCTCCTGGTCAAAAACTTTTTCTGTCTATCAGCCAACCCTGGACTGATAGCATACAATTCCCCATAAGAAAGGGAAACCTGACCCTGATTCATCCTTTCAAGAACAGATTCCATAATATTAGATTGACTAGAAACCACTGGCCTCTCAAAGTGAGCCCTTGGCTTCACTACCTTGGTCCTAGAAGCTTCTTGAGGACCAGCACCACCAACAGATTTATCATTAACAGGAATCAAACCAGATCCCTCACTAGAACCTCTAACTCCGGAAGGCTTTGGCAATGAAGCCAAAGGGACATCCTCCTCAGAGTCAGAATCAACCTCCATTGGCATTGGCTCACCATTCATGTCTAATGCACCAAAACTAGGAGGGCCCATGTAAGCCATACCCTTCTGCATCTTGTACAGCTCCTCTTTGCTGTACCTCTTCCTAGCTGCACTCAGCTTAGGATCCACCTTTGAAGAATTTGGCTTTGTTCGGGCCTGAGAACTGCTCTTAGGCCTTCTCACCTTCCCTGCTTCCACATCATAAACACCAGCCAAGCATTCTCCACTTGACTGTCCACCACAGGAATACAACTTTAAACCACCAAAGGAAGTAGAAAAAGAGACCTTATTGACCTCCTTCCCCTTTCCCTTGACGTCATCATCCTCTTTACCAGATGACTTCCCCTTCTCAGGAATCTCCTCAAACCTTGGCCTCCTTTGATTTAGACCACCCCTTCTCCTGACCAAATCAACAGGAGCCTGCCCCTCACTGGGCTTCAAAAATGAACCATCAGGGAACTTGAAAACCCTGCCATAAAATTCCACCTTTCCTTCAGACAGATCCCTTTTCAATGCCCAACAATCATTGGACCTGTGCTCCCTCCTGCTGCAATAAGAGCAGACCCAAGGATCACTCCTACTAGCCCTCATATCAAAATCTCTAGGCTGAGAAGGTGCCTTATTGACCTTCTTAGCCTCCTGAACAAAAATATGCAGCTGCTTTGTGAGATCAGCCATCTGCTCCACCACTGGGTCCCTCTCCTGTTTGGGAACCTGCACCATATTCTTCTCCTCCTTCTTCACCCTAACTTCCTATTCAGCCAAAGCCTCACTGACTTTGCTGACATATTTGGCACACCCCTCCTGATAGGTGTCCACAGCCAATAACTTCAAATGGGCCTCAACAGCCTCCTTCACCTTATCCAAGGCAGGCAACTTCTGGTCCCCATTAGATAGAGTCTTCATCAAGTCCTTCCTTGACAGCTCCTTCAACACATCCATCCTGACATCTCTAGCCAGGGCAGACCAAAAAACATCCTTGGCAGCATTTTCATGTGCCAGCTCCTCCACTTCCACCAAGTATTCCACCACAGCATCAAACTGTAGCAGAATTTTTCTGTAACTATGCAAGTTACCAACACCACCATAAGATTGCCATTCACTGAAAACCTTGTTCAGATCCACCATAGTGAACCTGACACCCCATCTATCTACCATCTCCCTACACAATAACTTCCAATCCCTCTTCTTGTAGCCAGACATGGCCACAATCTCCTTCTCCACTGCCCTATCACCAATGAAGAAGATAATCTGCTTCACCATGTGCAGGTAAGAAGTACCATCCACTCCAGAAGCAGTTTCATACTTCTCCAGAAACCACTTGACATCCTCCCCATTAAACTTGGTACAATCCCAAGTTTTAATCCTAGGACACTCCTTGACCATCACAGCAGGAGGACCATCTCCCCCACTGACAGTCACCACAGGAATAGAGGAACCAGAAGCCATTCTTCCAGACCAAAACACCAAAAATAGCCAACCAAAGAGAACAGAGATTCCAAAGAACTAGCAAGTTCTACCCCACGTTGGGGGCCAGAAATGTAGACAATCCTATAGTACTAGCTATAGGCCTTGACCAAGGGAGTTGGGGAAAAACCAGAGAGAAAATCCCCTGTCCCTTTAGAAAAATAGAGTGAGATTTACTTTCTAAAGTAAGTTGGTTCCCGTTTGCTAAAGCCCCTTTTTCAACACACTTGACTGCTTGATGAGCCAAGAAAGTAGTCCCCAGACAGACTACCAGACCAAATAACTGAAATGTAGACCAATGTCCACACCAGAGAAAGCAAAGATACTTGATGTAGGCTGCAAATCCGCACCAGAGACAGCAATAATACTTGATATATCTTGCAAGACTATACCAGCGAACCTGTTTCCAAAGTTGGGTTAAATGAAGAACTAACCTTGCAACAAACACAGCCAATTGTAGCCAAAAACAGTGAAAACTGAGTGAGGAACAAGGATATCACCTCCGGATAGTTGTATGATAAATAAAGTTGCCCCAAACTGTCTTATTCACTATGTACACACAGACCACTATCTAAGAGCCCACGCACACCAACAAATTTGGCGCCTGTACCAGCCAAATTGAATAAAAACCCTCCAGAAGCGCTCCCCAACCTTCTAAAACAGAGGCGGGCGGGCCGCCCAACGTAGGAGGTGCGGCCTGAAGCAGCCCGGCCTCCCTGAAGCCAGAAAACCAATAAAAGCACCTAATCTACTTAGAAAAATTCACTACAACTACTAAAACCCTTAAAACACCAAATTAGGCTATAACAACATTGAGACATGAAATATAGAGCTAAATTAGCCCTATCTAATGGTACTAAGCACTTAACCCTAAGACTTAAGGTTAGCCTGTAAAACACAAAAAACAAAATTAAACAGCTATCTTTTGTAACTGAAAAATGAGGAAATGACCCCTTAAAACTTAGAATATGAAAAATATCATCAAGACATGAAATATATAGAAAAAGCGGGGCTATCCAATGATAGTACCCACATACCCACAGTCCCAATATTCACGGAATAAAACCAGAAAAACACCCAATTCTTCAACAGATGCCAATTAAAACATTCACAAACAGCACCAAACCACACAACAAAGGCCCCTGCCAATGTTGGAAGACCACACCGGTTCCTGATCATTACAACCCATATACTCTTTCCAGCTGCCTACACCACAAACAACACAGTTCTTCCTCCAATCCTAACAAAAAGAAAAAATGCCACCATAACCCAGACAAACCGCTGGAGTCTTCTTCTTCCAGACACTAAAATAAAAAAGAAATTAATAATTCACAAACTAGATAGAGCAATAATAATTAGCAGATATATATAAAAATTTGTTTTATTTTTATTTTTATTTTATTTTATTTATTTTTTATTTATTTATTTATTTTTATTTTTTTTATTTATCATTTTTCATTTATTTTTATTTTTATTTAAACTACTAACATACTAAAAAAAAACTTGAAAATAATTAAACAAAATTACCCAAAAAATATGAGAGCTGAGAAATTAAATGAAATGAATAATAATAATAAGATGAGATAAATAATAATTACAAATGGTATCCCCCAGCCAATTGATGAGCTGATCTCCTGATACCCTACCCACATCCAAGTGCACCTTGATGTGGATACACCTTTAAATAATTTTTTTAAATGAATTGAGATAAAAAATAATAATAATAAAATTTAAGAAAAATAATATCAATAAAGAAAAAATGAAATAAATAGAAATTGAAAAACTAATAATAATAAAAATGAGATAGAAATAAAAAAAAGAAAATAGCATTTCCCGGCCAATCGATGAGCCTTTCCCCACCAATGCTTTCCCACATCCACGTTGTGGTGATCCAAACCTGGGTAGGCCTTTGAAGTGCATATTAGGGGGTATTTGGTATGTAGGGTGTTATTAGTGGTTTTTTTTCATCTTTAGGTGATATTTAGTAGTGTTTATGGAGGCTTAAGCTAGGGTCACTTATTATATCTCAGCTTAATGTCCTTTCTTTTCTCTTCATTTTGGTATTCCTTATGGGTGATTACCTTGCTTTATAGGGTAGTTATTGTCAGGC
This sequence comes from Hemileia vastatrix, assembly GCA_030280995.1. Taxonomy (NCBI): domain Eukaryota; kingdom Fungi; phylum Basidiomycota; class Pucciniomycetes; order Pucciniales; family Zaghouaniaceae; genus Hemileia; species Hemileia vastatrix. The sequence goes on from JASXTE010000009.1 coordinate 6,343,452, forward strand.
TAAGGTCAAGTACAAGGACATGAACTAGCTTGAATAGTCAGTATTCTAGAAGATTTTAATGGTCCTATATGAATACTGTAGTTTTAATCCACTAAGTTATAAAATATAATCAAATATAAAGGTCTCAGTAATATAATTCTCACTATTATTATATATGGCTTACAATCTTAGTAGTTGGTAGAAAAATAGATTATATAATTCAGATACTATTCAAAAGTCTTAGAAAAGTACTAATTGATATGTATTGTAATTGATTTGGTTATATTGGTTAAATTGTAATGATAAAGAATGTAGAAACAAGACCCAAAAACCTCCTCCTTTTATACACACTGAGTTCCCCAATAAATCCCTTGATATACCACCCAATACACAGTTAATGACGCCTCAAAACAACTAATAGACCTTCCCATCAACATCCCTAGTGTCCCATGACATAATTAGACAAGTAGCAACCGCCAAAATACTGTAATAATAAGGGAGATCCATCAAAATTAAAGAAAAAGACAAAAAGAGAGTATATGCGTATAAAACAATGATATAAAAGACTAAAGGGGACTTTTTAAGGTTAATAATAGCTTAATAATAAGGGGGATTTACTGTAGAAATAATGGGGCTAATCCTGACATTATACTACGTGAAATTCCCATTCAAAAATAACCAAAATTGACTGAGAAACCACCCAAAAACTTAAAAAAGAGCGTGAGATGTGGGGTAACTACATGCAGTTCTTGGCAGGCGCTTGCACGGGTAAATCCTTGACTAAAATTAGGCGAATTTAAGCGTGGTGATGAAATAAAGTGCCAAGAGTGAGGTTATTAATGAAATTAGTGCATATATACAAGGTCAATGCATTATTAATTAAGCTAGGACACTAAATAAGCGCCTGTCGCCTATTTTAGTGTGTTTCCCCACAGTGGGTGTAGAATGTGGGGTAATTATAGTGTGAAAAAGCTAACTTTGCTAAAAATGAAGCTATTCACACGGGAAAAAAGCAGGCAGTATGTGGCCAGTACACAGAAGCCATTTCTGGCATAAAAAACACCAAATTTGAAAAGTGTTATTTTTATGCATTTAAATAGCCAAATCAATAGTTCTAATTGAGCCCAATTGATCTGTCAAAGCGCAATTTTGATATTCTCAATTTTATAGCGCATATAGTCAACTTTTAAGTGAAATAAAGCGCATTTCTTGTTTTTTGCATAAAACAATGAATATAACAGCTTTAAGTGTACTTAAAAATTATGTAGCCTTATACTTAAGGTTCTTAAGATTACTCTAACATATTCCAACTTAATATTAAGTACATAAGACCTATAAAAGGTGGATATATGCGTGTATATAAGGTGTTATAATGGCATTTTTTTGTGTATTATCATAATTTTACTTATGTATACTATTTGTGTACTCTTATTTATTGTTCCCATGTATAGTTCATGTGTTTAACATAACTTATAATCATTTTTTACTCAGTCCTGGAGATAAACAGGCTGACACTTGCCCACCCAAAAAAAACAATAAAAAAAATGATAAGTTATACATTTTATTTTATTAATTTGTAATTTTCAGGTATTCAGAATAATTCTGTAGCATTAAAGATTAAACTTTAAAGAAATAAAACATAATAAAATATTATGAGTACTGGTTTTTTAACCCCTCAGCTGGTTGAACAGAAATTTATTTCTGTTTAAATTTTTTAAGAAGGGTGGATAAATTAGAAATTTCTTTTTCAGGTATCCATTTATCAAATTCATTTGATTTCCCTTTAAATCTTTGTAAATACTCAGTTCCTTTTTCTTTAGTAAGGATTCTTTTCTTGAGTATTTTTTCAATCTCTGCTTTTTCCACAATTTCTTCAGGTTGCTTTTTAGGCCTTCCCCTTATTTTTGGAAATAAGTCAGGATCATTTGCATGGTAAGGTTTCAATAATGAGATAGGGAAAACTGGATGTTTCCTATCATATGGAGCATATAATATGACTTCCACTGCATTATTCCCAACCATTTTACTTACTACAAAAGGTCCTACAAAGGGATCCTTTAACTTAACATTACCTTGTAAGTTAAAATGTAGTGTTGATATGAGGACTTCATCTCCCTTTTCGAATTCAAATTCTTTATGAGATTTGTCCCACCTTTTCTTTTCATATTCAAATACTTTTTGGATGCATTCTTCTGCATGCTTTCTACACATTTGTTGCATATGAATTAAGGATTTAGTGCCAGGGTGTATATCCAACCTTGGTAATTTATTTAAATGATTTACTGGGGTATTTGGTACGTATCCCAGCCAGAGTTCAAATGGTTTCTTCTCTGTTACAGAATGAGTTGTGCTGTTATAAGCAAATTCAAGGCCAGGAATTAATGTTACCCAGTCATGTGTGAATTTCTAATTGTCTTTGTATTCTAATCTAAAGGCACAATATCTTCTGATCATGTCTTCTAGAGTTTGTATCATCCTCTCAGCCAGCCCATCAGTTTGTGGATGGTGTGCTGTAGACAATTTTAATTGACAACCTGATACGTCCATCAAAGATGTCCAGAACTCTGAAGTAAATTTAGGATCTCTGTCAGAGATTATGGCTTTGGGGAACCCAGCAGTATTCATCATCTGAGTCAACCATAGTAATGCCAAGTCTTTTGCAGATACCTCTTTATGGGTAGGGATAAACTTACACATTTTTGTTAATCTATCCACTATTACCCAGCAAGAATTGAAACTTTCTTTTCCTGCTAATGGCAAGCCAGTTACAAAATCCATGTTTATAATTTCCCATGGAGCTTTTGGCTGCTCTATTTGTTGTAACAACCCAGCTCTCTTCCCAGTTAATCTTTTAGATTTCTGACAAGAGTCACATGTTTCAATGTATTTTTGTACATCCTCTTTCATGTTTATCCACCAGGCTGTATTTTTAACTCTGGTTAATGTTTTGTTAAAGTCAAAATGACCAGCTAAGATGTCATCATGACAAGTACTCAACATTAACTCTTTCATAGAAGGTGGTATTACTATTACATTGCTTAACTTTTTCCTGTAATATATATATCCATCTTCAATTGATAGTTTACCTTTTTCCAACGCATTTTCATACTTTGGAGGCTAGGTTTTAATCAATGCACTCATGGAGGCATTTGTTGGATCATTAATAATGGTAGATAGTTTAGTCAAATCTTTATCAGATGAATAATTTTCCAATATAGTTTGCATAAACTCTTCTTCTAAATCCACTATATAAATCCCAAATATATGTATAACCTCATTTTCAGGTACATAAGCTGGGTTGTCAGCATCATTTGGCAAAGGACTTCTGGATAATAAATCCACATTTGAATACAATGTTCCTGCTCTGTGAGTGATTGTCATTCTTCCTCTGTACTCTTGTACAGCTAGTTGCCATCTAAACATGTGCCTACTAAATGTTTTCATGTTTAGTAATGATTTTACTGCACTGCAATCTGTTATAAGTTCAAACTTCTGGTCTTCCAGATAGTAATGAAGTTTCTCCAAAGCCCACACCACGGCTAAACATTCTAGCTGTGTGGCACCATACCTTAATTCTGTTTTTCTTAAGTTTCTGGATATATAACAGATAACTACTTCAGATAGTTTTCCATTTATTATCAGTTTCTGCTGTAAAGCAGCACCTAAACCTATGAAACTTGCATCAGTGTACAAGATAAAAGGTAGGGTTAAATCTGGCAGTCCCAATATTGGAGCTGACATTAAACATTCCTTTAATTTATTAAAGGCGTGTTGTCTTTCATTATTCCAAATGAAAGCCTCATTCTTCCTGATTAATGTTGTTAAAGGGGCTGCAATGGATTGGTAATTTTTAATATATTGTCTATAATATCCACACATACCCAAAAAACTTTGAACCTCTTTTACATTTTTAGGTATCCCAATGTTTTTAATTGCTGCCACCTTATTCTGGTCAACACAAATTTGTAATCCAGATACAACATGTCCAAGTACTTTCAAGGATTGAAATCCAAATTTACATTTCTTTAATGCAATAGTCATATTAATTTAATCCATTTTTTGAAAGACTCTTTTCAGGTGATTTAAATGTTCATCATATGTTTTTGAAAACACTATGATGTCATCAATATAGACCAATAGCCATCCTTCAACCATTTCCTGATGAAAAACACTATCCATCAATTTTTGGAAGACTGAAGGCACATTCTTTGGGACAAATGGCATTCTCACATACTTATATATACCCATATGTGTGGTTATTAATAAGTAATTCTGAGAATTTCTTTCCACAGGAATCTGGTGGTAACCTTTGTTCCCATCCAGACAGGAAATATATTTTGCTCCTTGCAATGTAGCATGGATAGAAGCTATCCTTGGTAGAGGGTAAATATCATCTACTGTGTATGTATTCAGAGCTCTATAATCACCGCATAATCTTGCCTTATCTTTTTCATAAGAGATTAATACTGGTGAAATGACACAATACTTAGGTGTTGTGTCCACTTTTTCAACAATACCTATTTCCAACAACAATTTTATATTGTCTTCAATATCTTTCCTTTTTGCAGGAGATGCTGGGTAAGGTTTCTTTTTTAAGCTGCCAGGAATATTATCCAAATCACAGCTTAGAGAGATTTTCATCTCATGGTCTTTGACCAATCCTAGTTCATTTGAACCATGAGAAAATGCCATAGGATATGATTTAATCAATCTCAAAATATCTTCTTCTTCAATTTTTGAGAGTTGAGGACTGAAAGAGGCCTTTTGGATTTCATTTTCCAATTCACCCACTTCATTGATGGTTCTTCCACCTTGCAGTTGTTCTTCTGTAGGAGAAATGGCATATACTGAATTTTCAGAACATATTTTGAATTTTCTTTTACCATTCTCGCCTATGGTGAAACAACTGTTTGCAGGATCTAGTTTAATGCCAAATTTTGTCAATAAATCATCGCCAATAATAAACCAATCACTACAATTATTATTATCCATTACTACAAATTCACAAACTGCTCTAACATATCCATTATTATATTTAAAGAATACAGCAGTTTTGTATTTGCCAATTGGATTTAATACTGAACCAAAACCCCTCCAGTTCTTTGTCTGAACAGGTTCTAGTTTTTCCTGGTACTTACTATCAAGTTTCATTAATTCATTAAGTGAAACTACACTACCTGCAGCCCCAGTGTCAAGAACGGCATTCATTTCTTTTCCACATATGATAATAGGTGCTCTGATAGGTGTTATTTTGTAAGTGTCATGAGATACATCTTTAATTATTTCAGCTTCCTCTATGGAAGTTAAAGATGTATCTGTATGAGGTATAGCATCATTCAGGAACATTATATCCTGTTCTAATACAAATATCTCATTTTCATCATCACTGTAAGATATGTTACTTTTGCAATCCTCACTAGATTCCACATTCTCATCTTCATGATTACTAGGTTCAGAATTCTGTGAGGTTTCAATAACATTTATACTTTTCTTACACGTGTGACCCTTAACCCAAGGTTCATTACATTTGTAACAAGTGTTATTTTCTTGTCTCTTAGGGACAAGGGGAGCTGAAGGTTTTTTCTTTTTCACTGGTAACTTACTTGTAGTAGGTTTTACCACGTCAACACTTTGTCTGTAATTACTATACTTGGTTTCATACTTGTGGTTTAATAATATCTCATTGCATATATTAATGAATCCAGAGGTGTCTCTGATAGTATCAGTTCTAGCTACAATAATGTCTCTAACTGATATAGGCAACTTGTATATTGTTTTTTCTTTCCACTCTGCATAATCCATTTTTGGATCCATAGCTTTCATGATTTTTATTAAATTCATTAAGAAGACCATGGGTTTATCTCCAGAATTTGGATTATATCTGGCCTTTTCATACAATCTTTGTTGAGTGATTCTAAATTTTGGGCCACCAAATTGCCTTCCAATTAGTGCCTTCCATTCATTCCAGGAGTAATTAATTCTCTCACTCAATACAGATTCAAACCATAATAAGGCCACATCTGTAAATAAAGATATTAACTTTGAAGTAATTTCTTCATCAGGTAGTTTGTATGAATATTTTAAGTTATCAATTCTTTGTATGAATTGTTGCCAATCAGATTTTGAATCCCCGTCAAAAGAAGGGTACTGATCTAACTTAGGCCAGTTCTTTTGGCTAGTTTTTGCTTCCCTAACCTGAGGAATATTGAGTAATTCACTTACTTTAGAAAGATGATCATTTATTTCATGTTTTACTGATTTTATATTCTCAGAGCCCATGAAACTATGTTCATGTTCCATCATTGGTTTATCATCAGAGTGTTTCATAAAAACTGGTACTCTTCCTACATAAGAGGTATTATCCTTTATTGTTTCAGTATTTTTTAAAATGTTAGCTACTTCAATTTCTACTCTTTGTAACCTATCTTTTATCACAGGTACATGAGTTAAGGTATCATTTACATTTGAAAAAGACAATTTTACACGTCCCTCTATGGTGGCCATAATATTCTGAGAATGTTCTAATTTAATTTCTAAATTTTTAATCTCAGAATTTAATCTTTTGTTTTCATTGATGAATTCATTATTTGAATTCTCAATAACTTTTAACTTATTGGCTGTTGTACTCAATGATTGTGTGATGTTTAATAATACACTTTCCGTATTATTGTTGGACTCTCTAGAGAATTCTTCCAATTTTTCAATTCTTAATAATAATTTACTAATTATTTTTGATTCCATTGGATTTTTTTTAGAAAATATTCAATTTTGTCTGTTTCCAATTCAGAAGATTCATCATCAGGGTCAATTTTTAATTCATTTGATTCCATTTTAATATTAATAGTATTTTCCTGGTGGTCAATAAAACTATGTACATTGTCCTCATTTAAAGACAAGTCTAACATGTTATTTTCAAATGAATAATTTTTTAAATCCTTATCAATTATATCCAATAACTCTCTATCAATTTCATTACCTATAAGCAATTCATTGTTAGGATTATATAATTGATCTTGAGAAGATGGATGACTTACCACGGTCTTATTCCATTTCCCCTGCCTCTCCTTGGCTTTCCCCTGTAAGGGTGACTGCTGGATCCCTGTTGAGGAGGACTGCTGTAGTTTTGGGCATACCAATCCCACTTCCATTTGCTTACAGTTATCTTTTGGTCCTCTTCTGGGACTGGAGGTGTTGCTGTGGTATTTTGTGCCACTGGTTGTTGATGAGACCTTATATCCACTAGAGCCTGGTTGACTTCTATAAAGCCCTGTGCCACCCTTTTCTCCAGATTGTTGATCTGGTCTAACATATTGTTTACTCTTATTGTTAGTGTATTCAGTAGGGTTGAGAGGGAGTGAATTTGCTCTTGTAAGGTGTTTTTGGACTTCTTTATTGACATTTGTTTTAAGAGCTTTTCCTTTTCCTCCATGGAAATTGGTGGGGTGTTGTTTATTGTTACTGGTGATTCTTGACCCTCCATTTGGATGTCCTGTAACAGGTCTTTCAGCTCTAGTTCTTAAGTTATAAGGTTTTGCCTTATTACTTACAATGTCATTGTTGTCACACATTTTTACGTGGAATTCTAAAGAATTGAAAGTTTTAGATATGAAAAACTTCAAAAAGGAGTTTAATCAGTATTTATTAATACCACTGAAGACAATTTTATTGCATACTTATTGGTATGAAGTGAATCTTTAAGTGCCAAAAGTCAAATATGCTTTTATGTGGTCACTTGATTTAACTGGTCTACAATATGTAGCCATGTATTTATATTTAAAAAAGAAAATTTGTTAGTAAGATTCTTTCCAAATATTAAATGAATTTTACAAACCAATAAAAAGGGATTAAGAGTTCTGTAAAAAGAAAACAATTAATCAGTTTAATTGGTTATCATCTGCAAAGATCACAAATTTAATTGGTCTATTGACAGACTCCCACTAAGAACAATTATATGTTAAATTAGTGGTAAAATTGATGATTCAATATCACAATTTTATTATATAACAGGGCTTCTTTTTCTGAAATCACTATATAAGTGACCCCAACCTGTTGTAATTATCCAAATATTTCTATAGGGATATTATTTACGTGCACCTTCTTTTGAAAATTTCACTTACTGGATTATAACAGTATTCTTGAGGAAAGGTCCCCAATGGTCAGGCTAAGGTCAAGTACAAGGACATGAACTAGCTTGAATAGTCAGTTGTCTAGAAGATTTTAATGGTCCTATATGAATACTGTAGTTTTAATCCACTAAGTTATAAAATATAATCAAATATAAAGGTCTCAGTAATATAATTCTCACTATTATTATATATGGCTTACAATCTTAGTAGTTGGTAGAAAAATAGATTATATAATTCAGATACTATTCAAAAGTCTTAGAAAAGTACTAATTGATATGTATTGTAATTGATTTGGTTATATTGGTTAAATTGTAATGATAAAGAATGTAGAAACAAGACCCAAAAACCTCCTCCTTTTATACACACTGAGTTCCCCAATAAATCCCTTGATATACCACCCAATACACAGTTAATGACGCCTCAAAACAACTAATAGACCTTCCCATCAACATCCCTAGTGTCCCATGACATAATTAGACAAGTAGCAACCGCCAAAATACTGTAATAATAAGGGAGATCCATCAAAATTAAAGAAAAAGACAAAAAGAGAGTATATGCGTATAAAACAATGATATAAAAGACTAAAGGGGACTTTTTAAGGTTAATAATAGCTTAATAATAAGGGGGATTTACTGTAGAAATAATGGGGCTAATCCTGACATTATACTACGTGAAATTCCCATTCAAAAATAACCAAAATTGACTGAGAAACCACCCAAAAACTTAAAAAAGAGCGTGAGATGTGGGGTAACTACATGCAGTTCTTGGCAGGCGCTTGCACGGGTAAATCCTTGACTAAAATTAGGCGAATTTAAGCGTGGTGATGAAATAAAGTGCCAAGAGTGAGGTTATTAATGAAATTAGTGCATATAAACAAGGTCAATGCATTATTAATTAAGCTAGGACACTAAATAAGCGCCTGTCGCCTATTTTAGTGTGTTTCCCCACAGTGGGTGTAGAATGTGGGGTAATTATAGTGTGAAAAAGCTAACTTTTCTAAAAATGAAGCTATTCACACGGGAAAAAAGCAGGCAGTATGTGGCCAGTACACAGAAGCCATTTCTGGCATAAAAAACACCAAATTTGAAAAGTGTTATTTTTATGCATTTAAATAGCCAAATAAATAGTTCTAATTGAGCCCAATTGATCTGTCAAAGCGCAATTTTGATATTCTCAATTTTATAGCGCATATAGTCAACTTTTAAGTGAAATAAAGCGCATTTCTTGTTTTTTGCATAAAACAATGAATATAACAGCTTTAAGTGTACTTAAAAATTATGTAGCCTTATACTTAAGGTTCTTAAGATTACTCTAACATATTCCAACTTAATATTAAGTACATAAGACCTATAAAAGGTGGATATATGCGTGTATATAAGGTGTTATAATGGCATTTTTTTGTGTATTATCATAATTTTACTTATGTATACTATTTTTGTACTCTTATTTATTGTTCCCATGTATAGTTCATGTGTTTAACATAACTTATAATCACTTTTTACTCAGTCCTGGAGATATAAAGGCTGACAGTTATGGTGTTGTTATTGGTATTTATCGGATGTTTATTGCTTAGTGGTGCTTATGTAGGCTTAAGATAGGGTCACTTATTATGTCTCAGCTTATTATCCTTCATTTTCTTTGCATTTTTGTATGTCTTATGTGTGTTTATCTTGTTTATTAGTGAAGTTATGGGTTTTTAGGGTTTTTTAGGGTTTTTATTGGTTGTATGGGTGTTTTAGGGCCTAGAAGCGGCCCGCCCACCCCCAGCGGCCTTCCCACCCCTAAGAGGAGCTTCCTCTAAGCGGCCTGGCCGCCTGGGTGCTGGGGAAGCGCTAAAATGCACTTTTATGCATGAAAAAGGCTGGGAAAGCTGGATTTTCGGTGGGGAATCGGTCAGGGTGGTCTGTGTGCTGGCTGTATGATGCGTGTGTGGGAAGATTTTTAGGGGGATCATCTTATCTCTTTACTCATCACCTCTCTGTTCCTCACTGTCTCATTGGCTTGTTTTTTGTTGGCATATATTACTGTTCATTTCAACTCTTTCTGGTAGTCTGTCTGGGACTATTATCTTCACTTTTAAAGCGGTCAAGAGTGTTTAATTAGAGGGTCTAGCAAACAGATCTCTAATTTGCTGCAACAGGTAAATCTAACTTGTTTTTCTAAAGGGACCGAGGTTATTCTTTCTGGTTTAACTCCAACTCCTTTGGTCAAGGCCTATAGCTAGTACTATAGGATTGTCTACAACGTGACCCTGATGTGTTGACACCATATAATATAATTTGTGATTATTCTACCTTTATATCCTAATAACTCCCATAAAAAAATTAAAAGAAAAAAAGAGAAAAAAGAAAACAATTTTTACTACTATCTAACACAATCATAGACACAAAATTAAAGAAAAGAAAAAGAAAAAATCCAGCTCCTTAGAAAGTCCAGTGCAAGGAAATGATCACTGGGTGGGCTCCCTCCAATAAGTAAAAATGATGGGAGACCACCAGTGATCCACCACCAATCCAAATAGACCAAAGAAAACCAGTCCCATGCAAGTAAGCCAGTTTAAAGTCATAGTGGACTTGAAACCTGAATAAAAAAACCAGAACTAGGATTCAACTAGTACAACCAAAATAATTGAAACAGACATTATGGGGTAACTTTTTTACAGATCAGCCAGCTCATCAGTTACCCCCACACTTTCCAAAATAAAATCTAGAAGCCCCCCCTGGGTACTTTCTAACAAAAATACAACATCCAACACTATAAACAAAAACCAATAAGATTGATGAGTCTTACACTTGAAGACCAAAAGAATTTCCAGTTTAAAGTCATAGAGTACAAAAACCTGTGAAGAGAAACCAATAATAGGGTTCACCCAAATTAAGAGAAAGGGTTGGAAACAGACAATCTGGGGTAACTGCTCTACAGAGCAGCCAGATCATCAGTTACCCCTAAACTTTCCAAGATCAAATCTAGAAGCCCCACCCATGGGTACCTTCTAACAAAAAAGTTTCCAACAAAACAGATGCACGGCATCACCAAAAATCCAAAATTAAAGAATGATCCATAGTTTATCCTTATTGCAGAGTCAATCTTCTTCACTTCTAGTGCCTCTTGGGTAAAATCTCTTCACCTGATCAGCAGCTACTCTCTTCTTTAAGACTGTGCCATCTAACTCCTCCAAGACAGAAGAGCCACCAGACACCTGAGATCTGACTCTGTAAGGCTTATTCCATCTGCCAGAAAACATATTTCCCCACTGACTCTCCAAACTTCTATTATACACCAAAACCAAACAACCAGGTTTCAAGGGATTCCTGAGTCTATGAGCCAACATCTTGTCCCAGTATCTGACTGATTGATTTCTTATCTTTATTATTCTGGAGTATGCCTTCTCTTGACATTCCTCTCTACATTCCAACTGTTGCATCCTGGCACAGAGCAAGTATTCTGTCAAGCACACATAATCCCAATCAACTCCAAGATAAGAGACAGCTTTCAAATCCACTGGTAGAACAGCTTTCTACCCAAACCTTAATTTATAAGGGGAATAGCCAGTTTTCCTTTTCACAGTGACCCTATCAGCAAATAACACCAAGGGTAAATAATGCCTCCACTTTTCAGCACTATTCCCACACATCTTCACCAATAAATTCTTGATAACTTGATGGCCTCTTTCAAACATGCCTTCAGCTTCAGTATAATAAGGTGTAGCCACTCTGACTTTAGAACCAACACTAGCCACAGCTTCTTTAAATTGGGCACCAAACTCTGGCCCGCCATCAACAGTCACCAACTTCATCAACCCATACCTATAAATCCACTCCTTCTTCAAAAACTCTGCCACATTCTTGGCAGTCAAATTAACCAGAGGCACTGCATCAACCCAACCAGACAAATCATCCCTAGCAACAATCAAGTATTTATACCTGCCCTCTTTAATATGGAAAGCATTTAAACTGACTCTTCCAAACACAGTTGACTCACCTGTATCATGCACAACCTATTTAGGTTTCAAGTGACTTCTTCTTTGACATTCTTCACAAGATTGAACCCAACCCTGAAAAGCCAACTTCATAATTGGCCACCAAAATCTATCTGCTACTCTCCTACAAGTCTCCCCAAAGCCTCTATGATCAAAGTCTTCATGTAAAGACTTCAATACCAACTCTTGACCCTTCTTCTGAGTCATCACTACTTGAGGATTTGGATGCCTCCTCCTCATCAACTTCCTTCGTGACACATAGAAGTCAGGACTCTTCTTCTTGATTGCCACCAAAGTATCATCATCACAAATATCTGGCCTCTCCAAGGTTAACAGATATTCAACCATAATAAAATAAAACCCAGTCTGACCCCAGGTCTCATCTTCAAATCCAACTAAACAACATCAAAGGGTACAACCCTATCATAAAAATCACCAGTGTACACATGAGCAACACAAGCAGCCCATCCAGGACAACAATCCCTAAACTTTGGTACATCCTTTTCCTTCCACTGAATCTTAAAAGAATCCAGTTCACTAAAAAAAACACCATTATCTAACTTTGAGCCATCCCAAACAACAGTCCCATCTTCATCAAAAAAAACATCCTGATGACCAGAATCAAGATTAGAACCAGCCAGTTTAACCTCTTGGTGGAGGAGAGAACAATCATCCAGTTTAGCTTCATGGGGGAGGAGAAAAAAATCTTCAGCACCCTTTGTGCTGGCCCTAACCACTGGTAAAACTTCATAAAATTCTTCAGAGTCTGAATCTTCATCCATGGGTGGTCTCCTTGATAATTCATCTGGAATTGTAAAAGTTTTTCCAGGTTTGTGTATCAGGTCAAAAGAAAAACGCTGAATAAATGCCACCCACCTAGTCATTGGAGAATTTGGAAGACTAGGTGTACTGATCATTTGAACCAGAGATTTCTCATCCACCTGCAGCTCAAAATTCTGCCCCCACAAAACAGTTGGCAGCTTTTTCAAAATTTTTGCTACACCACACAATTCTAACTTAGGTTGACTTCCTCAAAGGTGAAGCCAACAAAGAAAAATCTTTAATAAAAATTCTGATGTACACACAAACCCCCAAAAATCCCCTGACTTCAGTAGTATTCTTAGGCCTTGGCCATGACAGAATTTTATTAACTTTCTTCTTCACCATAATACTTCCCTCCTTACATACCACATGACCCAGAATTTCCAGAGCAGGAACACAAAAACAAAACTTTGACCCAGAAATGGTCAAACCAGCCTATTCAATCTTAAACAATACCCTCTCTAGAGTAATTGCATATTCCCAAACAAATCTCCTTATATCTGGGCTCTTCTTCAGCACCTCATTCCCATAATCACTGGAGGGTCCTTTGATTCCACCATCATCAATAACAATACCAGCATGAGTAGGAACCTCATCCTGTAAAATCCAAGCCATTTGCGCTTGATATACTGCTACTGAATTAGTTGCTCCTTTAGGCAACCTAGTGAGCTGAAATTTTCCCAGAGGAGTCTCAAACGTTGTAAGTGGCCGTGAATCAGTGTAAAGCTCCCTTTCATCATAACCACTCATAATATCTCCCAAACCATAACACACCCTTCCAGAAAAAGCTTCCACAAAGTCTTCCGCACTTGGCCGCATTCCAACATCCTTGATTAAGACTCTATTCAAGGCTATAAGATCATGCACTACCCTCAGCTTCCCATTCTGCTTCTTTATACAGAGAACTGGACTTGAGTAACTAGATGTTGATTTTTTGTATAAACTAGTCCAGGCTCTTTCCCTAAAAGCTCAACAAAATCATCCCTAATAGCAGCTGGAATTAGAATAGGTTTGATTTTCCAAGGTTTGTGACAAACCACAGGAATAAAGTAAGTTTCCCCATAAGAGTGTTTCAACAAATGCCACCGCTTTCTCCCTCAGCGCAATAGCGTGCAACAACAACTTCTTTTCCTCATCAGACAACCACCCATCAGGACCAAAATTAACAACTTTCAGCCTTTCCACAGTAACCCTAGCAGTTTCCACAAATTCAGTAGGATTTTTCACCAGAGGAGTACAGTACAGATCTCTTGACAAAGGAGGTCTCTTCAAAGGAGGATTCAAACCTACAGGCATAGGCTCATTTACAGGCCTAATCTTCTGTGCAACCTTCTTATAGTTTTCAGCTCCACCTGCAAATTGAGGGATCTTCAGGATGTCTTAACCACCAGACCTGGAACAAAAATCAAGGGTTTCCCCATTTCTCACATTTGTGGCCAAGGTAATGTTTTTGAAAGGTGTAGAAGAAAACCTAGCGGTGCACAATTGGGAGGATTTACTTTTATCCCGAAATCTCACCACTCCAAAACATTTCCACAATTCCACATCTTCATCCTTGCTTCCATCTTCTAAATCTTCAAATCTTGATTCATTTTCTGAATCCCATCTTCTAAAATTGTGCAGTTTATCCTCATTCTGGAAAACCAAAAATTGATCTTGCTGATCTTCTTCCTTCAAAAACTTGCGCAGTTTAACCTCATGCTGGATTCCCAAAAATTGATCTTGATGATCTTCTTTCTTCAAAAATTTGTGCAGTTTAACCTCATGCTGGAGACCCAAAAATTGATCTTGCTGATCTTCTTCCTTCAAAAATTTGGGCAGTTTAACCTCATGTTGGAGGCCCGAAAATTGATCTTGATGATATTCTTTCTTCAAAATTTTTTCAGTTTAACCTTATTCTGGAGGCCAAAAAATTGATCTTGATTATCTTCTTCCTTTAAAATTTTTGCAGTTTAACCTCATGCTGGAGGCCCAAAAATTGATCTTGCTGATCTTCTTCCTTCAAAAACTTGTGCAGTTTAACCTCATGCTGGAGGCCCAAAAATTGATCTTGATGATCTTCATAAAAATAATTCTTTTCTCCTTTCTTGATTATCTTCTGATTTTTTTCTTGTTTTTCTTCAATTATCTTGAAATTTTTCTTTTCTTTTCTTGAGTTTTCTTCTATCCTAAAAAAAAAATTAGTGTTTTCCCCAATGCTCACAGATGTGGCCAAGGTAATGTTTCTGAAAGGTGTAGAAGAAAACCTAGCTGTGCACAATCGGGAGGACTTACTTTTAGACCCCAATCTCACCACTCCACAGATTTTTGGCATATCTTTCAATAAAGATATACATCCAATCTTTTTTTTTGAATTTGAGTTAAAAATAATTTAAAATCTTGAGAGAGAACAGATACTTGATAAAAAAAACTTGATGAATACTTGCAGAGAAGAGAAACATTAAAATGAGAAAGTTGAAAATTCGCTTGGTATATCTCCAAGGGAGCTGACCTACTACAACCTGGGATTTCTTCATCTTGGGGAGAGGTTGTAGCACTTGGGTGATCAGCCCTCATCACTCTAAAAAAGACAGACTTCCACTAGAGCCTGAGACACACTCCAATAAACCAGAGGCGGCACCCACTTCTTTTCTTCTACTACAACAATACATGCACTGTCACATTGAAGACAAACTAGGCCTGGTCCCCCAACCATCCTCTCCAGGAGATGATAACATCATGTGAAGTCTCCTTTCATCTTCACCAGTAAACTCCAAACTGATTCCAACATCAATCTGATAACCAATTCTTACTTGAAAATCCATCAAGAATGGCCCACCCAAAACAGCTTTTACAGTGCCTTTGGCAATGTAAAAATGAACCTTCCCTGAGGCTCCACCAACATCTAACTTCACAAACTCAGATATCCCAACCAATTCAGTGACATGGCCACTGATCCCTCCTAAATTTCCACCAATACCTGTCTTGATGGGGAGCCCCAGATGAGTAGCCTGAAACAAAGAAATCAGGTTAATATGAGAACCTGAATCCACCAATGCCCTAGCCTCCCTTCCATTCAGAGTGACATTGACATATCCCAGAGGTGCAGAAAAATGAGTTTCCAACCCCTCACTAAACTTTTCAGCAGAATCACAAATGTATTCTACCTCCCCAGAAAAAACTCTTTTCCTGGTCAACAACTTTTTCTGCCTATCAGCTAACCCAGGACTGATAGCATACAACTCCCCATAAGTATGGGAAACCAGACCCTGATTTATCCTTTCAAGGACAGAGTCCATAACATTAACTTGGCCAGAAACCACTAGCCTCTCAAAGTGAGCTCTTTGCTTCACTACCTTGGTCCTAGAAGATTCTTGAAGACTAGAGCCAACATATTTATCATCAACAGGAATCAAAAAAGATCCCTCACCAAAACCTCTAACTCCAGCAGGCTTTGGAAATGTAGCCAGAGGGACATCCTCCTCAGAGTCAGAATCAACATCCATAGGAATTGGCTCACCATTCATATCCAATGCTCCAAAACTAGGGGGGACATATCTGCCATACCCTTCTGCATTTTATACAGTTCCTCTTTTCTTTACTTCTCACTAGCTGCACTAAGCTTAGGATCCACCTTTGAAGCCTTAGGCTTTAGTTGAGCCTAAGCACTGCTCTTAGGCCTTCCCACCTTTCCTGCTTCCACATCATACACACCAGCCAAGCATTCCCCACTTGACTTTCCACCACATGAATACAACTCCAAACCACCAAAGGAAGATGTAAATGAGACTCTATTAGCCTCCTTTCCCTTGCCCTTTCCATCATCTCCACCTTTACCAGAAGAAGAAGCCTCATTAGGCAACTCTTCAAATCTTGGCCTCCTTGAGTTGAAATTTTGTCTCCTCCTCACCAAGTCCACTGGAGACTGAACATCATTAGGCTTCACAATAGAACCATCTGGGAGCTTGAACACTTTTCCATAAAATTACACCTTCCCTTCAGACACCTCTCTGTTCAGTGCCCAACAATCATTGGACTTGTGGCCCTTCCTGCTGCAATAAGAGCAGCCCCAAGCATCGCTCCTACCAACCCTCCTATTAAAATCTCTATGCTGAGAAGGAGCCTTATCGGCCTTCTGAGCCTCTTGAACAAAATATGTAGCTGTATTGTCATATCAGCCAACTGCTCCACCACAGGGTCAACCTCTTTAGGCTTCTCAGGAGCCTTTCACTTATTCACACTCTCCTTTTTTCTAGACTCCTCCACATCTTCAGAAAATGCTTCACTGACCTTTCTAACATATTTAGTGCTAGCTTCCTGGCAAGAATTCACTACCAACAGTTTCAGATGTTCCTCTACAAACTCCTTCACCACAGAAAAAGCAGGAAATTTTTGATTGCTATTAGGACAAATCTTAATCTTATCCTTCCTTTCCAAGTTCTTTAACACATCAATACTAACATTCCTGGCCAAAGAAAACCAGAAAATATCTCTTGCAGAATCAGTACTCTCCAACTCCTGCATATCCACTAATTAATCCACCACTGGCTCCAACTGAGCCAGAAACTTCCTATAAGTATGGAGGTTGTCCACACCTCCATAAGAATTCCATTTATTTGAAATCATATTGAGATCCACAATAGAGTACCTGGATCCCCACCTGTCTGTCATCTGCAGACGCAACTTTTTCCAATCTTTCCTCCTATAACCCTCCATAGCAGCAACCTCCTTCACCAGAGCCCTGTCACCAATATAAAAGATGACTTGCTTTACCATGTCCAAGTGAGAGGCACCATACACATTCCCAGAAGCCTCAAACAGATCCAGAAATAACTTCACATCCTCCCCCATAAACATAGGCCCCTTCCAGGACTTGATCCTGACAGAAGGCCTAACAGAAACAGAAGGATTACCATCCTCAGCAGCACCAGCAGTGCCACTACTACCACTAGAGAAAGAGGGTCCAGAAGCCATGGTCCAATAGATTCCAGAAAACTAATTTCCAACCACATAAGAGAGTCCAAAAGTAACAGAAAATCCAAAAAGCTAACAAATCCTCACTCTACGTTGGGCACCAGAAAAGTAGACAATCCTATAGTATTAGTTATAGGCCTTGACCAAGGGAGTTGGAGTAAAACTGGAGAGAAAAACCCCTTTACCTATGAGAAATACCAGGTGAGATTTATTTGCTACAGTAAATTAGAGACTGTTACTATACCCCTTCCAATACACTTCTTGACTGCTTAATAAGTCAAGACAGTAGCCAATAGAAGACAACTGAGAACCACAGAACCAGAAACCTGAAATGCAGAAAGATCCACACCAGAAAAACAAAACACTGGGCACTTGTTGCACAGAAAACAGCAGTAATACTTGATGCAGGTTGAAAAGCTACACCCAAGAAACAAGTTGCAAAAGTTGAGTTAAATGAAGAACTAACCTTGCAACAAACACAGTAAATTTTGGCCAAAAAAACAGTGAAAACTGAGTGAGAAAAATGATATCACCTCCGGATGGTTGTATGATAATTAAAGTTTCCCCAAACTGTCTTTTTTCAGTATGTACACACAGACCACCCTCTAAAAAATCCATGCACAGCAATAAATTTGGTGCTTTTGGCAGCCAAATTGAATAAAAACCCTCTAGAAGCGCTCCCCAGACTTCTATAACCAAGGCAGGTGGGCCGCCTAGAAGCAGCCAGACCTCCCTGAAGCCAGATAACCACCAAAAACCTCCAATAAAGCCCAAAATACTTAAAAAAATCCACCATGACTACTAAAACCCTTAAAGAATAAAATTAAGCTATGAAAACATTGAGACATAAAATATAGAGCTAAATTAGCTCTACGTAATGGTACTAAGGACTTAACCGTAAGACTTAAGGTTAGCCTATAAAACACAAAAACAAAATTAAACAGCTATCTTTTAGAAATGAAAAATGAGCAAATGGCCCCTTAAAACTTAGAATATGAAAAATTTCATCAAGACATAAAATATAGTGAAAAACCAGGGCTATCCAATGGTAGTACCACATACCCATAGTCCCAATATTCACTGAATAAAACCAGAAAAACACCTAATTATTCAACCAATGTCAATTAAGACATACCAAAACAGCGCCAAACAGACCAACAAAAGCCTCTGCAATGTTGGAAGACCACAATGTAAAAGGTCTAATAACCCAATTATTAGCAAAAATAATTGCGGAAAATAATTGGGGTATAATGATTATTATCCACAATTAATTTAATTGCGGATTGGTCAACATTGGTACCCCATATTAATTTTTATTTAATTTCTTCATCAGGTAATTTGTATGAAAATTGAAAGTTATCATTTCTTTTTATGAATTTTTTCCAATCAGGTTTTGAATCCCTGTCAAAAGAAGGGTACTAATCTAACTTGGGCCAGTTCTTTTGGTTAGCTCTGATTTCTTAACCTGAGGAATATTTAGTAATTCATTCACTTTGGATAGATGATCAGATATTTCATCTTTTACTGATTTTTTACTCTCAGAGACCATGATACTATTTTCTTTTTCAATCATTGGTGTTTCATATGAATGTTTCATATAAAATGGTATATTATCCACATAAGAGGTGTTGTCATTTATTTTGTCAGTGTTTTTCAAAATATTAGCTACTTCAATTTCCAATCTTTTTACCTATCTTTTATTAAAGTTTCATGTGATAAAGTATCATTTACATTTGAAACAGACAATTTTACCTGCCCTTCAATTGTAGCCATTATATTCTTTTTTGCTGGACACTTTTTCTGTATGAAGTTTGTTAGGTGCATGTTTTTTTATTAGAAGTGAGGTGTTCCTCATTAATGTGTCCAGAACAAGTCCGGGTGAACTTGTGCTGGAGACTTTTACCAAAAAACAATTTGAGGTCATCAATCATGTTCATTATATTGCTTATTTTTTTGATTTCCCTTTCAACTTTTAGTCACTGGTTTTGTCCAAAGTGTACAGCATGAATTTGGCCAGACTTGTGCTGGACACTTTTCCAATATGAAGTTGGTAAGGTGCATTTTTATTTTAGAGAAGTGAGGTGTTCCTCATAAAAGTCTCCAATGCATTTTATTGAAGTAAGGGATGGGTATCACCAAAAGTTCAAGTCAATTATTTTTTGCAAGTCTCATATGAAAATTTGGCAATACCCCCAGCTCTGTATTTTATTGAATTAAGGGAAGGGTGTCACCAAATTTTCAAGTTGAAATTTTTTTTAAATCTGATATGAAAATTTGGCAATAACCCCCCCCCGCCCTGTAATTTATTGAATTAAAGAAATCTAATGGAAAAAAAATTAAAAATGAAAATTTCATCAACCAATTATTTTCACCAGTCCGAATCAAGTTTTCCAATTTTATATAAAATCCAGTAGAGTGACCTAAGGCCAGATGCACCATCATATAAAATCAGAAAACTATCTTTATGTAACTTTAAAAAATAATTGGATGAAAAAAATTAAAAATGAAAATTACATCAACCGATTATTTTCACCATTCCAAATAAAGCTTTCTTATTTTATATATTAGCTAGTAGAACAACCTATGGCCAGATGCACCATCATATAAAACCAGAAAACTATCTTGATGTAGCTTTAAAAAATAATTGGAAGAGACAAATCCAAATTTAAATGGAAAATGAAAATCTCATCAACAAATTATTTTCACCAGCCTGGATCAAGTTTTCCAATTTTATATAATAGCCAGTAGAATGACCTAAGGCCAGATGCACCATCATATAAAACCAGAAAACTATCTTGAAGTAACTTTAAAAAATTGTTTGAAGAGAAAAATCCAAATTCAAATGCAAAAAAATTTAGAAGGAAAAATAAAATTGAAAAAAAGGAAAATAAAAACAAAGATTTTAAAAAATTAAAAAAGATAAAAATTAAAATTAAAAAAAAAATTAATAAATGAGAAAAAAATAAATAAAAAAAGGATAAAAATATTAAATTATAGAAAAATTTTTATAATATTTTAGTTACCATACTTGACAGATCTCTTACCCCTCCCTCATATTTTAGTAGCCATGGACCCTTTGCCCCTTTCCTTACTTGCCCAGTTTATCAAACTTTTATTGATCTGAAAAGAACATCTAAAATGAGTAAGCTTTTTTAAAGATTCCAATCCAGGAGGTGCTTTAGTAGTTTGATGATTACCACTTGAAGAATTCTAAGTTGCTTCAATAGTCCTGTTTCCTAATCCAAATTCTAGTATAGATAGATGATCTGGAAAGTATAGTCCATGGCCTTTGATTTTAGCAGGTGAAGGGATCAGTCTTCCATTAATAGGATTTATATAACAGAAAATACAAAAATTAAGCATATTAGAATCAGTTTTTTCAAAATGGCTCTGGCTATGATATACTCCATAGTTGATGATAACATTAGAATAAAAGATATAATCATTACTGATTTCAACCCATTCTATATTTATCCAATTGGGAAGTCCAGCTTTCATTGGCAGTTTATGATTAGATTGGAATGAACAAATATATTTTTTTCCAAGAAATTGGTCAAGAAATAATTGAGTGATCCTAAGATTTGGGAGACAAAACCCTAGATTATTATCAGATAAGATTTTCAGAAGCCTTATTCTCTAATTATGCAAAATAAAAACACAAAATAAATTAAGTGATATTTGGAAAAAAAGGCTCAACTTTAAAGGTCAATATCTCATGAACCACTGACCCAAATTCAAATCCATTTATGAGAAATGAAATATAGGCTTCCAGAGAGTTTTCAGTTAAATGAAATGTGATTTAAGAAAACCTAACCCTAATTTTTTACACAAAAAAATGAAATAAAAAAATTTAGATTGGGAAACAAAAGCCCAACTTAAACAGTCAATATCTCAGCAACCACTGAACCAAATTCAAATACTTTTGTTGCAAATGAAAGATAGCCTTCAGGAGAATCTTCAGTAAAAAGGCCTTTAGATTTAAATAAACCTAACCCTAATTTTGAGTCTTATTTTTAAAATTTTAGAAAAACTTGAAAAGTGGTAATGAAGATGAGAACAAAAAAAGTTTAATAAGTTCACTGTTATCCAGATAAGAGTCATACATATATTAAAGTATTAAATTTTCATAGAAGGAATGAGATATCATATAGGCATGAAAAAAAGGAGATGAAACTTACTTTTAATTGAAAAGTAGGAAAAATAGATTGAGAAAGATTGATGTTGGAATTATGTGGAAATTGAATATGGAGTAAGTGAAATGCATAAAGAATGAGCAATTTATGTGTTTTAATGACATGGAACCAAAAAAAAGTAAAATAGGGGAAAGGGGGGATAATGACCATTCCAGGGAGGGATGAATAGTAGGGTGATGGAGCTAAAAAAAGGAAGTAAAGAGGGAGAGAATTAAAAGGTTAATTTTACCATAAAAATCAAAAATAACCACTTACAAAAAAAATTAGATAAAAAAAAGAAAAAAAACAGAAAAAAAAACCCCCATAATTAGCAATCAAAAAATCAAAAAAAAGAATAAAATGACTTACCTGGAGAGATGAGATGAGAAAATTAATAAAACCAGATTGTTTGAGGGATGTTTGTGGAGAGGAGGAAAGGATATGAGGGATGAATGAAAAAATGAGACAGTAAAAAATTATGTGATTTCAGAAAATATGTGATTTCATGTTGAGCTGATGAAATGAAATAAATGAGACATCCAAAAAAGAGAATTGATAGCAAATTCAAAATTGTAGTTATGCAAAAAAAAAAATAACCAACACAAGTGAATAAAACATGGAACATGAAAATAACACAAGTGAAAAAAACAAATAACTTGAAAATTAGGAGAGTACAAAAAAATAATTTAAAAGGGTGGTGAAGAGAAATTTTGGAGAGTAATATGCATAATGACAGATCATATGCCAGTGGAAAGAATGTTTTGGGAATCAAGGGTGGGGAGATCTGGTGCAGGTTCAGGATAATCTTCTTCATGAAGATCATTCCACTCATCATTCAAATCAGCTAGGATATTATGGAGTATAATGCAAGTCATGATCCAATGATTTGCTGTTTTAATATTCAATTTTTTTGAAATTGGATTCTGAGCTCCCGGAGAATAGAAACTCTTCCCTTTAAAATCCCAATATCATGTTCAATCTGTACTCTTGCTTGGGAAAGGTGATAATTAAAGGTGGTTTTGGGGTCATTTTCTAAAGTTGCACCATAGAAAGCAGGTATGATGTACTTTCTACTTGCATATTCTGAGTCAGAAATGAGGTTCTGAGTTTAATCAAAGTATGAGTCAGGAGTTTGAGAGATCCTTATTCTTTAGAAGACACAAGAGTCATGACATGATCCAGGGCAGCCACTGTGAAAAGCAATAAATTTTTATTGACATTTCATACAAGTTGAACAGCAATAGAGTATCTAGAAAGAAGATAAAAATTCAGTATATGAAAGATGTGAAATTGGAGAAAATTTTGAAGAAACCTTTTTTTGCAATCAAAATAATGGTTTCTATCATGAGCAGGATTTTGACTCAAAGGTATACTTGTGCCATCAACAAATCCTACACAGACAGGGAAACCTTCAGCTTGTATTACTTGACAGGATTCAAGTTGCTGTTCTGGATTTGGCCAAGTAAGTGTTTGAGACTTGAGTGAAAGGATTGCAATCATACAGCGCTTGGTGTATAATATCACCATCCCATATCCTATAGTAAAGAGATTTTCCAAACATCTTACAGCAGCACCATTTCCATTTGAGCCAAAGAAACATAGTGCAACCAAAATTTGAATAGCAGGATCACAATTTTTATTTTGAGATTTGTTATGAAAGATAGGAGGTTTGGAGATGAGTTGATAGAGTTTGAAGAATGAATTGGGAGTAGCTTGAAATATTTGAGTGAAGTTTAGTTGAGAAATGTTGAGAATGGAGCAGAGACTATATCTGTCAGCCTGTATATCCCCGGGACTGAGTAAAAAGTACTTATAATTTATGTTAAACACATGAACTATACATGGGAATAATAATTAAGAGTACACAAACAGTATACATAAGTAAAATTATGATAATATACAAAATAAGCCATTATAACACCTTATATACATGCATATAACCACCTTTTATAAGTCTTATGTACTTAATATTAAGTTGGAATATGTTAGGGTAATCTTAAGAACCTTAATTATAAGACTAAATAATTTTCAAGTACACTTAAAGCTGTTATTTTCACTGTTTTATGCAAAAAACAAGAAATGCGCTTTATTTCACTTAAAAGTTGACTATATGCGCCATAAATTTGAGAATATCAAAATTGTCCTTTGACAGATCAATTTGTATCAATTAGGACTATTTATTTGGCTATTTAAATGCATAAAAATAACACTTTTCAAATTTGGTGTTTTTTATGCCAGAAATGGCTTCTGTGTACTGGCCACATACTGCCTGCTTTTTTCCCATGTGAATAGCTTCATTTTTAGCAAAGTTAGCTTTTTTACCACTATAATTACCCCACATTCTACTCCCACTGTGGGGAAACACACTAAAATAGGTGACAGGTGCTTATTTAGTGTCCTAGCTTAATTATAAATGCATTGACCTTGTTTATATGCACTAATTTCATTAATAACCTTACTCTTGGTATCTTATTTCATCACCATGCTTAAATTCTCCTAAATTTAGTCAAGGATTTACCCGTGCAAGTGCTATAGTATGGTAAACTCTTACAGTCGCCTTGCTGTAAGCAGAATCCGGAGGAGATGTGTGGATTTAGCTGAAAACCCCGTCCTTCCAACAAAAAATAACAAAGTAGGTGTTCTAAATCGCTAAGCTACCCAGTCTATTTAGATCTGATGTAATATAATATTATGAAACTCTGAAATATTTAACGCTTATTGAGATTTAAATAAAAGTGGCTGTTGAGAAAGAAATACAGAATACAACAATTAAGGTGTACCAGTGAAAGATCTGAAAAGATTGACTTTTATGTTTTTATAATAATTTGAATTTTTATGAGACAGCAATAATAAAGTCCCAGCAATGAAGACCTTTCTAAAGATACCCTGTATGAAGTGTGATTTAAATTGTTGAGTAGTATTTCTAAAATGTTATATATAAAATATAAAGTTATAAGGGTATTACAATTTTATCTAATTTGTTGAGTAATAAAAAATGAGACCGTGGTGGTTAAGATTAAAGCTGTATGATGTCTGTATGATGTATGATGATGCCCAATTTCGAGTCTGAGAGGCTCTTAAGTATACCTAGTCACGTGCCTAAGTTTCCCCTCCAGAGCTCAGCCAGAGCCCATCCGGAGCCCGTACGGAGTCCTTCCGGACCTCCGGACTCAATTAGAACCTTAAAACTATAATACAAAATCTAGAAAATTTACACATGATAGAGCCACTTCCCCTTTACATTCTCAACTAATTTTCATAGTCTGCGCAGCTCTAATCACCCCGTGAAAATTTATCAAAGTTAAGTAATTTCTAAAAACGTAAATATTTCTATAAATCTTTAAAATTCATTTAAAAATATAAGAAAAATAGTATAAATTCTGGGAAAATTTCCCAAGTTTCATGAGTCCCTCGACTTGATACTTATAATTTTTTCAGATCGTAAAAATAAGTTTTCTCCATAAAATAAATTGTTTTTTTTGTGTAGGCATTCGCTTTTAACCAATTTCTTCATATTTAAAACTCAAATAAATTACATAAAACCCTTTTTAAAATAATAACATCTTCAATCTCGCACATCTAAATAACTCCAGTTTCGTATTTTGGGTGCCATACTAAACTTTAGGCCACCACAGCGCCTGCCAAGGACTGCATGTAGTTACCCGACATCTCACGCTCTTTTTTGAGTTTTTGGGTGGTTTCTCAGTCAATTTTGGGTATTTTTGAATGGAAATTTCACGTAGTATAATGTCAGGATTAGCCCCATTATTTCTACAGTGAATCTCCCTTGTTATTAAGCTATTATTAACTTTAAGAAATTCCCCTTTAGACTCTTATATTATTGTTTATCACGCATATATTCTCTTTTTATCTTATTTCTTAATTTTGATGTATTTTCCTTATTAATACAGGATTTAGGCAGTTGTTACTCTTCTAATTATGTCATGGATTACTGGTAATGTTGATGGGCATGTCTATTAGTTGTTTAGAGGCGTCATTAACTGTGTATTGGGTGGTACATCAAGGGAATCATTGGGGAACTCATTGTGTATAAAAGGAGGAGGGTTTTTTGTTGTATTTCTTCATTCTTTATCATTATAATTCAATTCAATCATATAACCAAATCAATTTACAATACATATCAATAGCACTTATATAGTCTTTGAATAGTATCTGAGTTATTAAATCTATTTTTCTACCAACTATAAAGATTGTAAGCCATATATAATTAGTGAGATTAGAATTACTGAGACCCTTATTTTGAGTTATTTTAATACTTATTGGATTTGTACTACAGTATTCATATAGGACCATTAAAATCTTCTAGACAACTGACCATTCAAGCTATTTCACGTCTTTGCACTTGACCTTAGCCTGAAAATTGGGGACCTTTTCTCAAGAATTCTGTTATAATCCAGTAAGTAAAAGTTTCAAAGAAGGTACACGTAAATAAAATCCCTATAGAAATATTTGGATAATTACAACAGGTTGGGGTCACTTATATAGTGATTTCAGAAAAAGAAGCCCTGTTATATAATAAAATTGTGATATTGAATCAACAATTTTACCACTAATTTAACATATAATTGTTATTAGTGGGTCTGTCAATAAACCAATTAAATTTGTGATCTTTGAAGATAAAATTTTTTACCACTAATTTTACATAAAATTGTTCATAGTGGGAGTCTGTCAATAGACCAATTAAATTTGTGATCTTTGCAGATGATAACCAATTAAACTGATTAATTGTTTACTTTCAACAGTACTCTTAATCCCTTTTTATTGGTTTGTAAAATTCATTTAATATTTAGAAAGAATCTTACTGACAAATTTTCTTTTTAAATATAAAAACACGGCTACATATAGTAGACCAGTTAAATCAAGTGACCACTTAAAAAGCATATTTGACTTTTGGAACTTAGATATTCACATCATACCAATAAGTAAGCAATAAAATTGTCTTCAGTGATATTGATAAATACTGATAAAACTCCTTTTGAAGTTTTCATATCTAATCTTTCAATTATTTAGAAGAAATTCCATGTAAAAATGTGTGAAAACAATGACATTGTAAGTAATAAGGCAAAACCTTATAACTTAAGACCTAGAGCTGAAAGACCTGTTGCAGGACATTCAAATGGAGGGCCAGGACTCTCCCATAATAAAAAACACTCTTCCAATGTCTCTACAGGAAAGGGAAAGGCTTTTATAGAAAGTAAAAAATACATTACAAGAACAAATTCACTCCCTATCCACCCTATTGAACACCTTGACAATAAGAGTCAACAATATAGTGGACGAGATCATCAACCTGGAGAAAAGAGCAGCTCAAGGTTTCATAGAAGTCAACCAAGCTCTAGTGGACATAAATGCTCAACCACAAACAGTGGCACCCACCAATTCTGTAGCAACACCTCCAGCCCAAGAGGAGGATCAAAAAATAACAGTAAGAAAATGGAAATGGGATTGGTACGCCCAAAATTACAACAATCCTCAACAGCAGGGCTCCGGCAGTCACACTTACAGGGGAAAGGCAAGGAGAGGCAGGGGAAGTGGTATAAGACCTTGGTAAGTCATCTAACTCCTCATAGTCAATTGTATCAACCTGAAAATGAATTACTTATAGGTAATGAGATTGATAAGAAAATATTGGATATTATTGATAATGATTTAAAGGAATATTCATTTGAAAAAAATATGTTAAACTTGTCTTTACATGAGGACAATGTAAATAGTTTTATTGATCACCAGGATAATGCTATTAATATAAAAATGGAATCAAATGATGAGTCTTCTGAGTTAGACACAGTGAAAATAGAATATTTTTTGAAAGAGAATGCAATGGAATCAAAAATTTTAAGTAAATTATTATTGAGAATTGAAAAATTGGAAGAGTTCTCAAAAGAGTCAAACAATAATACAGAAAATGTATTATTACAGCTAACACAATCATTGAGTACCACAGCCAATAAATTAAAAATTATTTAAAATTCAAAGGATGAATTAATCAATGAGAATGAAAGATTGAATTCTGAAATTAGGAATTTAGAAAGTAAATTAGAACATACTCAGAATGTTATGGCTACCATTGAAGGACGTGTTAATTTATCTTTTTCAAATGTAAATGATACTCTTACTCATGTACCTGTAATAAAGAGTAGTTTACAAAGAGTAGAAATAGAAGTTGCAAACATATTGAAAAATACTAGAAAAATAAAAGATAACACTTCTTATGTGGCAAGAGTACCTGTTTTCATAAAACACGCAAATGAAACACCAATGATGGAACATGAACATAGTGTCATGGGCTCTGAGAGCAGTAAATCAGTAAAAGATGAAATAAATGATCATCTTTCCAAATTAAGTGAATTACTGAATATTCCTCAGGTTAGGGAAGCAAGAACTAACCAAAAGAACTGGCCTAAGTTAGATCAGTACCCTTCTTTTGACGGGGATTCAAAATCTGATTGGCAACAATTCATACAAAGAATTGATAACTTAAAATTTCCATACAAATTACCTGATGAAGAAATTACTTTAAAGTTAATATCTTTATATACAGATGTGGCCTTATTATGGTTTGAATCTGTATTGAGTGAGGGAATAAATTACTTCTGGAATGAATAGAAGGAACTAATTGAAAGGCAATTTGGTGGCCCAAAATTTAGAATCACTCAACAAAGATTGTATGAAAAAGCCAGATATAATCCAAATGCTGGAGATAAACCCATGGTATTTTCAATGAATTTAATAAAAATCATGAAAGCCATGGATCCAAAAATGGATTATGAAGAGTGGAAAGAAAAGATAATATACAAGTTGCCTATATCAGTTAGAGACATTATTGTAGCTAGAACTGAAACCATCAGAGATACCTCTGGA
This sequence comes from Hemileia vastatrix, assembly GCA_030280995.1. NCBI lineage: Eukaryota > Fungi > Basidiomycota > Pucciniomycetes > Pucciniales > Zaghouaniaceae > Hemileia > Hemileia vastatrix. The sequence continues at coordinate 6,372,365 of JASXTE010000009.1, forward strand.
TTCATTAATATATGCAATGAGATATTATTAAACCACAAGTATGAAACCAAGTATAGCAATTACAGACAAAGTGTTGACGTGGTTAAAGCTACTACAAGTAAATTGCCAGTGGAGAAGAAAAAATCTTCAGCTCCCCTTGTCCCTAAGAGACAGGAGAATAACACTTTTTACAAATGTAATGAACCTTGGGTTAAGGGTCACACGTGTAAGAAAAGAATAAATGTTATTGAAACCTCACAGAATTCTGAACCTAGTAATCATGAAGATGAGAATGTGGAATCCAGTGAGGATTTCAAAAGTAACATATCTTACAGTGATGATGAAAATGAGATATTTGTATTAGAACAGGATATAATGTTCCTGAATGATGCTATACCTCATACAGACACATATTTAACTTCCATTGAGGAAGCTGAAATAATTAAAGATGTAACTCATGATACTTACAAAATAGCACCTATCAGAGCACCTGTTATTATATGTGGAAAAGAATTGAATGCCATTCTTGACACTGGGGCTGCAGGTAGTGTAGTTTCAATTAAGACATTAATGAAACTTGATAGTAAGTACCAGGAAAATCTAGAACCTGTTCAAACAAAGAACTGGAGAGGTTTTGGTTCAGTATTGAATCCAATTGGCAAATACAAAACTGCTGTATTCTTTAAATATAATAATGGATATGTTAGAGCAGTGTGTGAATTTGTAGTAATGGATAATAAAAATTATAGTGATTGGTTTATTATTGGCAATGATTTATTGACAAAATTTGGCATTAACCTAGATCCTGCAAACAGCTGCTTCACTATAGGCGTGAATGGTAAGAGAAATTTTAAATTTTTTCTGAAAACTCAGTGTATGCCATTTCTCCTAAAGTAGAACAACTGCAAGGTGGAAGAACCACCACTGAAATGGTTGAATTGGATAATGAAATCCAAAAGGCCTCTTTCAGTCCTCAACTCTCAAAAATTGAAGAAGAAAATATTTTGAAATTGATTAAAGCATATCCTATGGCATTTGCTCATGGTTCAAATGAACTATGATTGGTCAAAGACCATGAGATGAAAATCTCTTAAAGTTTTGATTTGGATAATATTCCTGGCAGCTTTAAAAAGAAACCTTACCCAGCTTCTCCTGAAAAAAGGAAAGATATTGAAGACAACATAAGAATGTTATTGGAAATGGGTATCGTTGAAAAAGTGGACACAACACCAAAGTATTGTGTTATTTCACCAGTATTAATCTCTTATGAAAAAGATAAGGCAAGATTATGCAGTGATTATAGAGCTCTGAATACATACACTGTAGATGAATATTTACCCTCTACCAAGGATAGCTTCTATCCATGCTACCTTACAAGGAGCAAAATATATTTCCTGTCTGGATGGAAACAAGGGTTACCACCAGATTCCTGTGGAAAAGAATTCTCAAAATTAATTATTAATAACTACACATATGGGTATATTTAAGTATGTGAGAATGCCATTTGGCCCAAAAATTGTGCCTTCAGTCTTCCAAAAATTAATGGATAGTGTTTTCCATCAGGAAATGGTTGAAGGATGGCTATTGGTCTATATTGATGACATCATAGTGTTTTCAAAAACATATGATGAAAATTTAAATCACCTGGAGAGAGTCTTTCAAAAAATAGATGAAATAAAAATGACAATTGCATTAAAAAAATGAAAGTTTGTATTTCAATCCTTGAAAGTACTTGGACATTTTGTATCTGGATTACAAATTTGTGTTGACCAGAATAAGGTGGCAGAAATTAAAACCTTGGTATACCTAAAAATATAAAAGAGGTTCAAAGTTTTTTGGGTATGTGTGGATATTACAGACAGTACATTAAAAATTACCAATCCATTGCAGCTCCTTTAACAAAATTAACAGGAAAAATGAAACTTTCATTTGGAATAATGAAAGACAACACACCTTTAATAAATTAAAGGAATTTTTAATGTCAGCTCCAATATTGGGACTGCCAGATTTCACCCTACCATTTATCTTGTACACTGATGCAAGCTTCATAGGTTTAGGTGCTTCTTCACAGCAGAAACAGATAATAAATGGAAAATTATCTGAAGTAGTTATCTGTTATATATCCAGAACCTTAAGAAAAACAGAATTGAGGTATGGGGCCACACAGCTAGAATGTTTAGCCGTGGTGTGGGCTTTGGAGAAACTTAATTACTATCTGGAAGACCAGAAGTTTGAACTTATAACAGATTGCAGTGCAGTAAAATCATTACTAAACATGAAAACCCCTAATAGGCACATGTTTAGATGGCAACTAGCTGTACAAGAGTACAGAGGAAGAATGACAATCACTCACAGAGTAGGAACATTGCATTCTAATGTGGATTTATTATCCAGAAGTCCTTTTCCAAATGATGCTGACAACCCAGCTTATGTACCTGAAAATGAGGTTATACATATATTTCAGATTTATATAGTGGATTTAGAGGAAGAATTTATGCAAACTATATTGGAAAATTATTCATCTGATAAAGATTTGACTAAACTATCTACCATTCTAAATGATCCAACTAATGCCTCCAAGAGTGCATTGATTAAAACCTTGCCTCCAAAGTATAGAAATGTGTTGGAAAAAGGTAAACTGTCAATTGAAGATGGATACATATATTACAGGAAAATATTAAGTAATGTAATAGTGATGCCACCTTCTATGAAAGAGTTAATGTTAAGTACTTGTCATGATGACATCTTAGCTGGTCATTTTGACTTTAACAAAACATTAACTAGAGTTAAAAACACAGCCTTGTGGATAAACATTAAAGAGGATGTACAAAAATACATTGAAACATGTGACTCTTGTCAGAAATCTAAAAGATTAACTGGGAAGAGAGCTGGGTTGTTACAACAAATAGAGCAGCCAAAAGCTCCATGGGAAATTATAAACATGGATTTTGTAACTGGCTTGCCATTAGCAGGAAAAGAAAGTTTCAATTCTTGCTGGGTAATAGTAGATAGAATAACAAAAATGTGTAAATTTATCCCTACCCATAAAGAGGTATCTGCTAAAGACTTGGAAATATTATGGTGGACTCAGATGATGAATACTTCTGGGTTCCCTAAATCCATAATCTCTGACAGAGACCCTAAATTCACTTCAGAGTTCTGGACATCTTTGATGAAAGTATCAGGTTGCCAATTGAATTTGTCTACAGCACACCATCAACAAAATGATGGACTGGCTGAGAGAATGATACAAACTCTAGAAGACATGATCAGAAGATATTGTGCCTTTGGATTAGAATACAAAGACAATGAGAAATTCACACATGACTGTGTAACATTAATTACTGGCCTTGAATTTGCATATAACAGCACAACTCATTCTGTAACAGAGAAGAAGCCATTTGAACTCTGGCTGGGATACGTACCAAATACCCCAGTAAATCATTTAAATAAATTATCAAGGTTAGATATAAACCCTGGCACTAAATCCTTTATTCATATGCAACAAATGTGTAGAAAGCATGTAGAGAAATGCATCCAAAAGGCATTTGAATATGAAAAGAAAAGGCGGGATAAATCTCATAAAGAATTCGAATTCAAAAAGGGAGATGAAGTCCTTATATCAACACTACATTTTGACTTACAAGGTAATGTTAAATTAAAGGATCCCTTTGTAGGACCTTTTGTAGTAAGTAAAATGCTTGGTAATAATGCAGTGGAAGTCATATTATATGCTCCATATGATAGGAAACATCCAATTTTCCCTATCTCATTATTGAAACCTTACCATGCAAATGATCCTGACTTATTTCCAAAAAAAAGGGGAAGGCCTAAAAAGCAACCTGAAGAAATTGTGGAAAAAGCAGAGATTGAAAAAATACTCAAGAAAAGAATCCTTACTAAAGAAAAAGAAACTGAGTATTTATTAAGATTTAAAGGGAAATCAAATGAATTTGATAAATCGATACCTGAAAAAGAAATTTCTAATTTATCCACCCTTCTTAAAAAATTTAAACAGAAATAAATTTCTGTTCAACCATCTGAGGGGTTAAAAACCCAGTACTCATAATATTTTTTTATGTTTTATTTCTGTAAAGTATAATCTTTAATGCTACAGAATTAATCTGAATACATGAAAATTTAACAAATAAATAAATAAAATGTATAACTTATCATTCTTTTATTGTTTTTTTTGGGTGGGCGAGTTTCAGCCTGTATATCCCCAGGACTAAATAAAAATTACCTATAAGTTATGTTAAACACATCAACTATACATGGGAATAATAATTAAGAGTACACAAACAGTATACATAAGTAAAATTATGATAATATACAAAATATGCCATTATAACACCTTATATACACGCATATAACCATCTTTTATAAGTCTTATGTACTTAATATTAAGTTGGAATATGTTATGGTAATCATAAGAACCTTAAGTATAAGACTACTTAATTTATAAGTACACTTAAAGCTGTTATTTTCACTGTTTTATGCAAAAAACAAGAAATACGCTTTATTTCACTTAAAAGTTGACTATATGCGCCATAAATTTGAGAATATCAAAATTTTCCTTTGACAGATCAATTTGTCTCATTTAGGACTATTGATTTGGCTATTTAAATGCATAAAAATAACACTTTTCAAATTTGGTGTTTTTTATGCCAGAAATGGCTTCTGTGTACTAGCCACATACTGCCTGCATTTTACCCGTGTGAATAGCTTCATTTTTAGCAAAGTTAGCTTTTTCACACTATAATTACCCCACATTCTACGCCCACTGTGGGGAAACACACTAAAATAGGCGACAGGCGCTTATTTAGTGTCCTAGCTTAATTAATAATGCATTGACCTTGTATATATGCACTAATTTCATTAATAAACTTACTCTTGGCATCTTATTTCATCACCACGCTTAAATTTGCCTAAATTTAGTCAAGGATTTACCCGTGAAAGGGCCTGCCAAGGACTGCATGTAGTTACCCCACATCTCACACTCTTTTTTGAGTTTTTGGGTGGTTTCTCAGTCAATATTGGGTATTTTTGAATGGGATTTTCACGTAGTATAATGTCAGGATTAGCCCCATTATTTCTACAGTGAATCTCCCTTATTATTAATCTATTATTAACCTTAAAAAATTCCCCTTTAGACTTTTATATTATTGTTTATTACGCATATATTCTCTTTTTATCTTATTTCTTAATTTTGATGGATTTTCCTTATTAATACAGGATTTTGGCGTTGTTACTCTTCTAATTATGTCATGGATTACTGGGAATGTTGATGGGCATCTCTATTAGTTGCTTAGAGGCGTCATTAACTGTGTATTGGGTGGTACATCAAGGGAATCATTGGGGAACTCATTGTGTATAAAAGGAGGATGGTTTTTTGATGTATTTCTTCATTCTTTATCATTACAATTCAATTCAATCATATAACCAAATCAATTTACAATACATATCAATAGCACTTATATAGTCTTTGAATAGTATCTGAATTATTAAATCTATTTTTCTACCAACTATAAAGATTGTAAGCCATATATAATTAGTGAGATTAGAATTACTGAGACCCTTATATTGAGTTTTATTTTAATACTTATTGGATTTGTACTACAGTATTCATATAGGACCATTAAAATCTTCTAGAAAACTGACCATTCAAGCTATTTCACGTCTTTGTACTTGACCTTAGCCTGAAAATATCTGGGATCATGATGAAGATTTGGACCCCTTGGGTTTATGTGACTCTTTTTGGAAAGAAAAGACATATAGGCTAAAGCATCTTTCAAATCAGAGTCTCTTTTATAGTAAAGAATTAAAAGTAAAGCAATAGAATTTGTAGTTGAGTGAAGTAGCTGTCTAGTAGAGTGGTGTTTCATAGTTGTTGGTGGAATGCTTATGTGATAAGGGAAGTGGGAATTCACTGCCAAATGTGCAGTTGGGGTGTGTAGATAGAAAAAAAACTTTAAGTGTTCTCCACCAAAATTAAGTAGCATAGAGTGAGGAAAGACTTAAGGATGGCATCAGCAATTATAGGTCATGTGACTTTCTTAAAAATCCATCATGGATCTGACGAGTTTGGGATCAGGAATTAATAATGGAAATTGGGTTATAAGAGGCGGGATAATGCATTATCGTGGATTCATTATCCACTAGCTCTAGGGCTAGTGGATAGGAATTATCCGCAATTAATAATTTCTGATCCTGAGAGAAAAAATTCTTGATCCCTAATTGTAGATTGGTCAACTTTGATACCCCCTATTAAGTGCTTAAGGTGTACAGTGTTTGGAATGATTACTGAAATTTTTTTTATTCAAAATTTAAGATGAGTTCATTTCACTTTCATTATTATACCACAAATGATTCAGCAAGGTTTGCACAATAGTTCAATTTGTTTTTCAAGCACATTTCAGTAATATTTTCATCAAATTTTAGACTGAGTTCCATCTGAGTTCCATTTGACTTCAAGTTGAAGACTTGCTAGCAAGTCCCCCCCCCAAATATTGCATGGTGTAAATAGGTTATTTTTTATAATTTTTCATTTTTAATTTTTTGTTAATTCTAATGTGTAAATAGTCTGCTTATATGTTTTAATCTGTCAAAATAAAATAAATAGATCAAAATATATCACCTATTCTGATTTCTCTTCCTTGTTCTGAGGTTTTATGCATATTTTTTACAGCAATGGACAATTTCTCTTGAAAATGGGTCTGGAACCCCCTCCTTAGTCAGATAATTGGCCAAATAGTCTTGAAAAAGAAACCAGTGTGTCATTTTTAACTTTTTTAATCAATTTTTCTAATCTAAATTATTTCCATCTATCTTTGCATATTTAAAGAAATCTTTCATTGAGGCATCAAATTCACTAGGGTCTCCTTCTGAAGAAGAGGATAAAGTACTCCTGGGAGGCAAGGAATTCAAGTTTTTTGTAGGATTTTTCATAGTATTCAGAAAGTTCCACTATATGATTAATTTTGATGGGTCTTTTGGTGTAGAAGGTTCAATTGGAGGTCCAACAGGGCTTTTAAGTGGAATATTGGACTTTTAAAATAAAGGTATGTAGTTTTATTTCTTTTAATTATTTTACTCAATACATAAGAGGTAGGTTTTTAAAATATTATTATGATTTATATTTTAGAATTACGGTAATGTAAATACTAAACTTATAAAAAATAGTAATAAGTATTGTATCTAATAAAAATATTATAAAAATCGAAAGTACAAAAGGAGAGGGCCTTTTATAGGCAAAAGGTGAGAGATAAAACACGGATTTAACAGCATCCAATAAGAGAGTGTGTGAGAAAAAACTTAGTGAAAAGAGAGTATGTGAATATAAAAAAGATATACTAAAATGATGCATCAATAAAAGGTATTGTATTTATTTGATATAAATCTTGAGCTCCCTTAGATTGTCACACTTAGTATAGAAAATTTGATTTAAAATTTTATTTTAACTGCATTTTAAATTTCTTAATAAATAAATTTGAATTTTTTATATTTTTAATATTTTAATAATATTTTTTATTCCCTTTTCAAATTTATTATTGAGCATGGTGTTAGGGAGTAAAAATATATGGGACATTTATTAATTTTTATTAATTACTAAATTTACTTATTGTACTTAGCTAGTTAATGGTAAGTAATACATAAGTAAATAATAGATAATTAATTATTAATAAGAATTAAAAAAAGGCGTGGCTTCATCTCAGTAAGATAATTTATTATTTTACTGGATAAGTCTAGTAGCCTGGCTGACGGTTACCAAAGTGATTAAAGCATTAACAGTTTTAGTTTGAGGCTGGAGCACAGTATCTTGTGCCAAACCAGGTGGTTTGTACAGCTCAAATTTAAACAGAGTTGTGTTGGGTGGGAATAAGTGAGTGACTTTTTCAGGATAAGCAAACTTTGGTGAAAACCAAATAATAAGTAAAAAACTATTATATTAATTATGGCTTACCATTACTCATACCCACATACTAGCTAAGACTGGAGTGATAATGAAATATTCTTGAGTTTTCTTGGGATTTACACAACAATATGCTTCAGGATGTCAAGGAAGGTCTTTGAAAGGGGGATGTGACTCCATAATTAATCAAACAAAGTCTAAATATTTAGCAGTTATTTCAGAAGCTTCATCCAAATCAAGAGTTTCAGAGGAACCAGCTCCATTGTTTGCTAAATTCAAGTTTTGAGAGGTTTCAGGTTGAGTGTTGAAATGATTGGAATTGAGACATTGTGAAACAGAATCTCTCTAAAAATTTTGAAATTAGCTTTTAAAAAAACAACAAAAAAAAACTAAATGCATCTTAACAGCATGTTTAGAATCTTTTTGCTCCACATTGCACATGGCATTACCATCTGTCACGTGCCATGTGACACTCAAAGCAAAAATACCTTAATTACACCACTATTCCAGCCTAACTCCTAGCAATACATGAAAATAAATATTGAAAAGATTACATTCTATTGTGTTCTTGAACTAGATGAGTCATTCAAACCATAAATTATCCTAAATTAAAATACACTTATACTTTTCAAACATAAGAAATCTACACGTGCTATAGCGCTAAAGTCAAGCCAATATCTAAAAGGGGTAAATATGGGTCTGAGGGTACTTAGGAGTTCTGGGAAGTAGGAACAGGAAAGAAGGATTATAAGGTTATATTAATTAGTAAATGAGAGCTCCGGTGGATTAAATGGGTCTGTGAGTAATATGTTGGCTGGTTTGTTAATGGGCCAGTGCAAGGAGGAATAGGATATTTAAAGGGGTTTACTTTGGTTCAACTTTCTCTAGAATTAAACTATTTAACATATTTGTGATATTAGTTAAACTCTTTTTAGGATATTATTATATTTTTCCTTTTATTTCTTGATAATCAATTTTGTTAACATCCTAAATATTTAAATATTCCCTTTGATTATTAAGGTACAACCCTTTGTGAGATTACCACAATAGCTAGTGTTCCTAAATTAAACATTAAACTATTCCTTGAAGAGTATTAGAAACCAGTCTAATTACTCAGTTCTATCTTTCAATCACTTCCTCAAATTAATCATCTGTTCTTGAAAGTTGTAGTCCCCCTCTTCCTTTTATCTCACTTACTTTAGGATCATCCTTGAACTTGTGCATAGGTTGTCCAGTGACAATATAATTTAATTATCTGTAGTTCTCATTATTTTTAATACTTAAATTTACAAGTACTAAATCTGAATTGCACCTTTTCAATGCACTCCTCCTCCCATTGGCGCTTCTACTAGAGCTTGTGCTAGGGATAGGCCAACCTCCTTACGTCCTGTTTCTAGCACTAAACCCCTTGAAACTCCTGATGTAAGGGGGTGTGAACATTTAATTAAATCTGTAGAAGACATACCTCAGGATTTTAAAGATTCCAGTGAAGAAGATGAAGGCAAAGATACTATGCACAAGGCACCATCAGCCCTGGATGCTGGACCTTTGGCCCAATCTTCAAGCCCTGGCCAAAATGCTTCATTGGAGGACTTCATGAAACTCCTGGTTAAAACCCTCACTTATCCTGCCTCATATGAAGGATCTAAAGTTAAAACTCCTTTGATGAAATCTCCAGATAAGTTTGATGGAGATCATCCTGAAATATTGTGTCCCTTATTGCAGACATGCAAGCTACAATTCCACAATGAACCTTGAAACTTTAGTACATATTTCTCCAAGGTCATTTATGCCTCTTCTTACTTATCAGGAAAGGTGTCACAGTTGTTCAAGCCTTATCTAATCATTCTTTCTTCAAGAAAACCTCACTTACTCAATAATAATTGGGAAAAGCTGGAGGATCAACTTTTTATGTTGTTTGGTGACCCAAATGAAATCAACAACATGGAGATCAAACTTGATTTCCTTTGCATGAGCTTTAATTGTAAAGCTTCTGAGTATATCTGGAATTTCATGGCTTTACAAGCTTGAGCTAGTTGGAATGATGCTGCCCTCAAATATCATTTCAAAAAGGGACTTCCTTCAAGGATTCTGGACTAATTGAATCTTCACAGGCATAAAATGGATAGTTTGACAGACTTAATGGATAGATCCCTCACACTTGATGGCAAACATCAAGGATGACTTCAACAAAGGTTTCACGTGCAAAAATATCATGGTTCAACTTTCAAATCTGGGCCTCCTTCGAAAAATCATTCACAACCAACCCAATTGGCCCAATCCAAACCCAGTCACAAGGGAAAGGAAAATTTTAAACCTAAAAGCTCAACTCCTGTAAATATCAGTGTGGTATTGGACCCAAAAGGGGAACTAAAGGAAGCTGAAAGGATTATACAGGCAGATAATGGGTTATGTATGTATTTTGGGGGTAAAAACAAGTTGGAAGATTATGCAAAATTGAAGGAAAGGGAGAGTAAAAGCTCAAAGTCAAAAAACTAGAGAATATTTTACTTGTGTGCAAGTCAAACTACTTTATTTCTCCAAGTTCACAGAACCACAATGTCTTAAGGACTGGAGTTGCCATTAACTGTTTGAGATTTATTCTTTTTAATGAGTATATACCATTCAGTTGTCTCATTGACTCTGGAGCTTCAATTTCATTTATCAGTTTATCTTTTGCTGAAAAACTTAAGCTGAAATTAGTAGATACTGATCAAATTCCAATTAATTTGGTCAAATCAGAGGAACCCAAGTATTGGGTTAGTAAGAAAGTTTTATGGGCTTTCAACTTTCCAAATTTTCCTTCCTTTGAGTGGGAATTGACAGTCTTGGATGCCCCAAGAATGGAAAATACTATTCTTGACCATGACTTTTTAACGCATTGGAATCCTGACATTAATTGGTAAGAGGCATTGATCACCCCTCATTCTAATTATATTTTTGATTCTTCAATGCAGGTTAATAGGGAGCTAAGCAACCTGTTTAACCATGTCCTTCTAGAGGACATATCTCTGCCAGATGATTTGAAACCATCTCATTTTTCTCTAAATGAGCATTTGGCTAACCTTTCTAGCTCGATTACTTCACTCAAAGAGGTTTTCAATAGCCTCAAGGTAAAAAATACTTGCTCTTTAAAGTCAGGTCTACCCTTCACAGACTCCTTGGATGATGAAGAGGATGACCAAATCAATATTTAAGCCATTAAATTGACTCTGTCCGAAGTCTATCATGACTTCCTTGACATATTTTCAGTCAGTAAGGCCTACAAGCTACTGCCTCATAAACCCTAAAATCATCAAACAGAGTTATTAGGTCCAGTCTACTCTCTATCAAAGGATGAATCTCAAGTTCTTTGAGACTATATTTCAGAGAATGTGGCAAAAGGTTTCATTTGAGCCAGTAAATCCCTAACCAGCTCTCCAGTTCTTTTTGTCCAGAAAAAAGAGGGAAGTTTTAGACTGTGCGTTGATTATAGAAAACTCAATTCAGTGACTAAGAAAAATGCATATCCAGTTCCTCCTATGTCTTTATTCCCTACTTTGTTTAGTGGTGCTAATTTCTTTTCTAAAATTGATCTAAGATGTGCTTACAACCTTATACAGATTGCTGAAGGCCATGAATCTTTAACAGCAATGTGCACTAGGTTTGGTAGTTTTGAATATTTAGTTATGCCTTTTGGGTTATGTAAGGCACCCTCGACTTTCAAAATTTTGTCAATTATATCTTTCATGATGTTGTTGAACAATTTTTTGTTGTCTATTTAGATTATATTTTAATTTTTTCAAATACCCTCAAGGAACATGTTGAACATGTCCAACAGGTTCTCAATTGTCTTTGAGTGCATGGGCTCTACACCAAGCACATTAAGTGAAAATTCCACCTAAAATCTTTTAACTTTTTAGGTTTTACATTATCCACTGATGGCCTTGTCATGGATGATAGAAAAGTTAATAAAATTTTGGAATGTCCAGAGCCTAAATCTGTAAAATCCTTACAAGAGTTTTTAGGTTTTGCTAATTTCTATAGAAGATTTCTTAATGATTACTCTAAAACTATTACAATTCTCACTTCTCTTCTTAGAAAAGATATTCCCTTTTTTTTTACTGATACAGCACAAAAGGAATTCAGAGCATTGAAGTCTACGTTCACCACAGCTCCAATTCTTTGACATTTTAATTCTTCTGCTTCAAAAATCTTTGAGACAGATGCTAGTGATTATGCTATTTCAGGGGTTATATCCCAGTTAAATCCTGAAACAAAATTGTTTCATCCTGTTGCATTTGATTCAGGCAAATTGATTTCAGCAGAGTTAAGTTACAATATTCATGATAAGGAGTTACTTGCTATTATTCATTTTCTGAAAAAATGGTGTTCTTTTCTTCTCAGCCTTAATAGCTCTTTTCAAATTTTAACGGATCATAATGCTTTAAAATACTTTATGTCTTACAAATTCTTGACCCAATTTCAATCCAGATGGACTGAATTCCAATCTGAATTTTCTTTTACTATTACCTATTGCCCGGGAAAAAATTGTGTAGTTCCAGACTTATTATCACATCAAGACAATGTTTACCCAGAGAGGGGGGAGGCATTTGCTAACAAGAACCTAGAGAATGTCAAATCAATTTTCAATGAATCAATGTTTACAACTTATCAATTCAATATGATTACAACTCAAACAATTCAAAATTCAATATCCAACATTCAAGAATCTCAAGAAAAAGATGGTTATTTTGTGCGGATTAAAGACAAAATACTCTCAAGGAAAGGGGCTATAAGATTCAGGATTAAATCAGGTCTATTAGTCTCTGAAGTTAGAGTAGTCATCCCCCATGATAAGAATATAAAATTATGGATTTTCAATAGTAGACATGATTCTCTGTTAGCTGGTAGTTTTGTGGTTGACAAAACCTACCGGTTAATAGTGAGGGATTTCTTCTGGCCAGGAATTACTAGAGAAATCAAGGCCTATATTAAAGCCTGTTATGAATGTAATAGGAACAAGGTACCTTGACATAGGAAGTATGGGTTGCCTCAATCACTTCCAATTCTCTCTAAACCTTGGGAATCAATTTCAATGGATTTCATTTCTCAATTACCTCAATTGTATAATTTTGATAGTATATTATTTATAGTCAATATATTTTATAAAATGTCTATTTTCATTAAAACTGTTAATACTGCAACAGCAGAGGATTTAGCAAAATTATTTCTAGAACACATATTTTCTAACCATGGATTACCCAATGATATTATTTCAGATAGGGGTTCTTTGTTTGTTTCTACTTTCTGGACTCAATTATGTTGACAATAAAATATTACAAGGAATCTTTCTACTGCTTATCACCCTGAAACTGATGGGCAAACAGAAAGAGTCAATCAAATCCTCAAACAATATCTTCAAATATATGTTAATTATCAACAAGACGATTGGACCACATGGTTACCATTGGCCGAATCAGCTTATAATAGCTCAACACATTTTTTGAAAAAAAAAAATCTCCCTTCGAAACTATCTATGGAAAACATGCTTGATTCAATCTTATTCATGTAGAGATAAATCATCCTGCTGAACATTATCTTCAAACCATTTCACAACTTCAAGGTGAAATTCAATTTAACTTGGAGGCAGAGAATTGAAGGTATAAGGAACAGGCCAACAAACATCAACAATCTGCTCCACTCTTTAAACCAGGTGACAAAGTATGGCTTGATGCAAAAAATATTCAAACAACTCGACCATCTAGAAAACTATCTGAAAAGCGCTTGGGTCCATTTGAAATTGATTTTGAGATCTCAAAAAATTCATTTCAACTCAAGCTACCTCCAAATTGCAATCAATTCATCCTGCTTTTCACGTATCTCTCTTGGAACTGGCTTGAGAAATATACCCAGGCAAGAACCATCCTCCTCCGGAACCAGTAAAAGTAGAAGATCATCTAGAGTGGGAAGTAAGCCGGGTTCTTGATTCAAGAAGGCGTAAAGGGAAACTGCAATACCTCTTGGAATGGGAAGGCTACCTCAATGATACAAATAAAACATCTTGGGAACCAGCCATTAATGTTTCTAATGCTCCTGAACTTATCAAATCTTTTCACTTAAAATATTAGTCAAACCCTAAACCTTAGACTTTTTTGTTCTCTCTTTCTCTTTTCTTTTCTTTTCAAATACTTAAAACTTAAATCCGCAACATATCATTCAAACAAAAAACTTAAAAACCTCATAATCATTTAAATCTTAAATTCTTTATCTATTCTTTTTTCAATTTCTAATTTCTGTATACTTCTTTAAGACTAAATTTAAAACTTAAAATAAAATAAAAATAAAATAAAATAAAATAATAAAATAACATAACATAACATAAAAAATAAAATAGAATAAAATTAAATTAAAAATAAAATAATTAAAACATATATTTTTCTTTCCTCTTTCTCTTTCTTCTAAAATTTATTTGCATATCATATTCTTTTCTAAAATTCTTTTCTTTTCCTCAATACTCAAAACTCTTTTATTTTCATTTCATTTCTGTTTCCTCAAAACTCAAACCATCAAAACATTCAAAAAATCAAAATAATTTACTTCAACAATCAATCTCAAATCAAATTTCTTTAAAATATAAATTTCCTTTATTTTCTTCTCTCTAAATTTTCTCCCTTAAAATATTTCTTTTCTTTTTTTTTCTCTCAAAGTTTTCTCTCTTAAAAACACAAACTTTTCTTTTTCTTCTTCTTTTTATTTTCTTCTCTTTACATAATAAATCAAAAAAGTAAAACAAACAATGAAATAAAACAATATCCAAGAATAAAAAATTATATACAAACAATAAAATATTTTCCTTTTCTTTTCTTTTAATTTATTCTTTTTTTTACATTATCTTTTTTTCCAACTTTCTTCAAATCAATTCCTTCATCTTCTCCATGACTTTTTGAATTCCCTTTTGACTCTTTTCAAAAACCTCATCACCTTCTGCAAATACCACCTCCCCAATGTCCAAAAACTCTTTGGCTATATCATGCAATGCCAAATCTACAATCTTACCAACCTTGTTGCATAAACCCTCAACAAATGACATTTGATGAGTGTGGCCTGGTTACTTGGACTATAGCTGATCCAAGGCTTCAACCGTCAAGTCGGCATCCTTGACACTTGACAGAGTATTTTTAGCTGGCCAATTGACCTCAGCAGGAATTTCAGGGACTGGCCCTCTGGTCAACACTACAGGAATTTCCTCCATGGCTTCCACCCCCTAAACCACAACAAAAAAAGAGATAATCAGCTACCATCAAAGTGATAAAATTAAATTAAATCACACTTACCCCAAATTCAGGATCAACTTTGAGGAATAAAAGCTTCTTTTCCACCACCTCTACCTCTTCTTCATCATTGCCCTCAATGATTAGTTGATGTCTCTTTGACGTGGATGCCTCTTCCTCCTTTGCTTGCTCTGCAGCACCTGCTATAACCTTGTCCACTTTGTCCTCTATTATTTTTTGCTTCCCCAAGGCTATGTCCATATCCCAGTCAGCTATCTCCAACCTCTCCTCCTGACTAAGCCCCTCCAACTCATCCACCGCCAAATCACTTGTCATAGGCATGTCCCATATGTCTTCAACAATGGCCTTCAAGTCGGCGATCAACCAAAATTTAGTGGAGGTAAATGGCTCAGTGTTATCATTGAGGGTCAATGCATTACAAGTCACTCGATGCCATTAACAAAACTTGCACTTCTTGTGAGGACCTTGAGACACCATACTTTCCACACAGGCCATGCAAGGAGTCTTGAATTGCCTAGTGGGGAGCCCCCCATCAGCTCAAGGGTGAGGAGGTGTAGGGGTTGGGTTGGTATGTTCAGGCATTATAATTAAAATGAATAAATAAATAAATAAATTAAAAAAAACATATATATATATACAAGAGGGAGATGATAGTAAAAGATGAATAATGAAGTGTTCTCATGCTCAATGGAGTTCACATTTTATACCCGGGCATCTGTCACCTGCCATGTGACACTCAAAGCAAATACCTCAATTACACCGCTATTCCAGCCTAACTCCTAGTGATACGTGAATAGCAATATTGAAAAGATTACATTCTATTGTGTTCTCAAATTAGCTGTGCCATTCAAACTATAAAGTATCCTAAATTTAAATATGCTTATACTTTTCAAACATAAGCAATCTACATGTGCTATAGCGCAAAAGTCAAGGCAATATCTAAAAGGGGTAATTATGGGTCTGAGGGGGTACTTGGGAGGTCTGGGAAGTAGGGACAGAAAAAAAGGATTATAAGGTTAGATTAATTAGTAATTGGGAACTCTGGTGGATTAAATGGGTCTGTGAGTAATATGGTGGCTGGTTGGTTAATGGGTCAGTGCAAGGAGGAATAGGATATTTAAAGGGGTTACTTTGGTTTGACTTTCTCTATAATTAAATTTTAAAACATTTTTGTGATAGTAGTTAAACTCTTGTTAGGCTATTTTTATATTTGTCCTTTTATTTCTTAATAATCAATTTTATTAACATCCTAAATACTTAAATCTTCCCTTTGATTATTAAGTTACAACCCTTTGTGAGATTACCACAATAGTTAGTGTTCCTACATTACACATTAAACTATTCCTTAAAGAATATTAGAAACCAGTCTAATTACTCAGTTCTATCTTCAAATCACTTCCTCAAAGTAATCCTCTGTGCTTTGGAAGTTGTAGTCCCTCTCATCCTTTTATCTCACTTGACCTTTGGCTTATGATTACTTAATTTTTTCTTTGTTCAGCTTTATAGTGCTCTTATCACATCCGCCCATTTTTAGTTGGCTTATATTATTTTAATTTCATGGCATTTATGCGAGTGAAGATCATATAAGATAAACAAATTAGTCGTATAATATACTACAAATTATGAGCTGGGGTCTTTCAGCAGGTTCCTGCTGCTAAACTTGGAGATAATTTGAATATAAATTCATACGATTGATTGTGCAGGCGCTATGAACTCATACCTTTCAAAGGAAGAAAGTACTCACTATGAACCGAGAAACAAACATACTTTTGTTATTATCAACAATAATAATATTTCTATTATTGTTTTTGTTGTGGTTGTGATAGAGCTATTTGTAAAAGACGTGCTATTTTCCCGTCTCTCATCCCGCATCAAAAACATGAGTTTGGGTTTCTTTTGGCGGGGAATGAGAGGTAAGAAAACCGTAACCTTTTTCGAAATAGTTTATTCCGTCAAATTTCATTTTGTTTTGCTCTTTACTATTTTACTTCTCTGTCTGATTATTTTCTTATTTAAATTTTACTAAAAAGAGTAATAAGATAAATTGTTATATAAAAGAATAAACCTATTTTATAATTAGTGCACCTTTCTGCAGTTATTTTTCTCCTTCAGCAGAATCAGCAGCTTTTTAATTTTTTATTGGGTTTAGGTATGAAGCCTGTTACAATTACTGATTTGTGAATCCTGACCTTCCGACGTCCTTTGCTATAGCCTTGTATTTGCGTTAAAAATAAAATTTTAATTACCGTCAAAGTTTATATTACTTTCCCATTTATTTTCTACTATTTTCTTTCCGCTACGTCATCAAAAGATTATTTCCTACTTGTCTGAGTTAGAATTACAGCCAACGCAAAAAAGTTTCGGTTTTCCGAAAGTTGTTTCATCTCTCACTCAAATAACCTTGACGAACCTGGCTTGGGATGATCCAATGGTCTAATTGCACAAGCTGAGATGACCTAATTCATATTCTAGGCGGAGCTAGGAGAGGGAAAAAAGTTCAGAAAGCCTCAAGCTTTTCTTGATTAGCTGTATGCTGTCCTGAATTTTTATTAACTTTACTTTCATCATAGTAGTTTATCACAAGCTGTACATAGTTGTATTTACAATTTAGATCAATGTTCCTTAGCAATTTAGTTATTTATTAGTCACAAGTGATCCTTACCTCTACTGGTTGTGTTCCCCGTAAAATCCCTTAACCTTTACAACTTTTATTTCATCGCAGCCCACCAGTGACTTGGTGTTCACATTCATTTTCATTTGTTATACTTATCTTTACTCTACAAGTACAACTTGATTTTTTATTATTGAATGTGACCTCAATCCTGCCCCGCCTTTCCATACCCCTACACCCCTTTCCCCCTTTTTTTCGCTCCTGACCTACAAATGAAGTAAAGAAAAAAAAATGTAAAGGTAAAGGTAAATGTAAATGTAAAAGTAAATTAAAAAAGGAGGCTTTTTACTTGATAGACTGACCACCATTCAAGTTGGCTCAGAAACGCTAAAAATTCCTGAGATCGGGACCTTCTGAGAAATGTGATGTTTCCATTAGTTAGGCTCTTGCTTGAAAAAAGTGTGAAAATGATTCTTCATCAATTATGTGCAAACCTTTTTCACATCTTAAATAATTATATTTTGCGCTTTTTAACTTAGCCTTTATTATTTGGCATTCGCTCCGGGGCCCTAACTGACCCCGACCAACATGGGCTGCCCGTCAGATGAGCGAGGCCCAGATGCATGCAGCTGCCCCCCACCAGCAATTTTGATTTCACCCTAGATCCCACACAGAGAACGGCTCTGATATTCTGATTCCAAATAGATTCCCATGTGGAGAATTGGATCACGTAAGCTTCTTTAACAATATCTTAAAATTCATACTTAAGTTATCATTGGATCCAACACCCCCCCAAAAAACAGTTCTTTTCTTAATGAAAACATTACATTATGTTACACGAAAAACAAAGAATTATTAATTTTAACACATCCCAGCATCACATAATGCACAAATATCTATTTACCTATTATAGTCAGAGCAATGTTAAACTTGAAGATATAATAATTGTAAATGTTGCACTTTTATAACACTAACATGCTTTGTAGACCCTATTGCAACTTGGTCCATTCGACTGCATCCTTTATGAGGACATCCTAAATAAGAACTACGTCAAGGTGTCCAGATGACAACTACACTTCATATAAAATGAACTGTGCAATCAATGTCATTCTCCCAGCACTTATTAATTTTTGAAGGGCTCCTAATATCGTCCTTGATGGTATGTTTAAACGACCCAGTAAAACTGTCCTTCCATTAAGCAAATTATTTCATAGTAAGGATTCAAAAAGTTTTTCGATCCTATAATTTGAAGATAAATTGAATTTGATGTATAAAAAGCGAAAGAGGTTTAACATTGACTTGTTTGGAGGCATTGAGTTGGCGATAACTGATTTTAGCGAAAATGGTAGATCACGATTGGTGTTTGAAAGTGAGAAAATCGTAGGCCATGATTGGTGTTTGAAAGTAAAAGAAATGGAGTGAGAGAGTCAGGTTAAGACTTCATCCGAAAAAATGACCGTTTTGCGGACTTTTCTCCAACTATCTTCTGCTCGATCCATCATGTTAATCAATTGAGAATAACAACCCACACATGAGATAGATTCCAAATTGCAAGTTAAGTACTGTGCAAATAGGGCTTTTAAGTGAGTATCGGGCATCAACCGACTAGCTAATATTTGTTTCTGTGCTTCCTTCCAAATCATTTCAATCGAAGAAGCTTTACAAGGCTCTGAGCCAATCATGTGTTGTTTAGGAGATAAATCTTGGATGATTTGTTTAAGTGAAGTAATTCGATGGGCGTGTAGCTCGGACTAAACAAAGTTTCTTCTCAGCAAAAGCGTACGCAATCCATATAACAATGAAGGGAAAGAACCAACTAGAGAATTATAAGCTTCTCGAGTTAGAATATCGCGGAACCTTGGATGTGATAAGTTGAGAGATAGTGTAAATGTTGAAGCGGCAGATGCAAGCCAATTGCAAGAATAGTGAGTTGCTAACGCAAATACCTCGATAGGTTGGTCGTGATAGTATGCAGCAAGGGACATCAGGCAAATTTTCTCAGCATACACAAAACCATATTTATGAGATGCAGCCTCTAAAGTTGCCACTATGATTACATCAAGAACAAGAGCAACATAAAATATTTTTTTTTTCAAAATACAATTCATGTCAGCTAACTAAACAAACTCGGAAAGAATAAAAAGATGAAGAAAATCAAACTCACCAAGCGTTGTAAAGGGAATTTTGCTGAAGTCGGGAAGAGACTCGGGGTCGAGACATTGTAATAAAAGCTCAATCACTTCACGTTGCTCGGTTAGAGAGACAACGGGACAACCGACTCCAGAGAGGGAAATATGTTCTTCATCATCAAAGCTACCGAACCAATCTCGATGCCCAAAAAGATTATTTTGGTTGACTGCAAAGTGACACCCATCTGATGAGACTAACACCAAGTCTGTGGTGCTTGTAGGAAGATAAAGTGGATGATAATTGTTTAGGGAGAAAGAAAATTTCCCTGCAGCCTTGTCGCTTCTTGTTGCGGGTTCAATGATCAATTTCTCATCTAATTGATTGCGAAGTGTCTCAACACTGGACATTTTGGGTAAAGGTGATGGCTGTCTGACTGATAGGGTAGATTGCACTGGATGGTCGACCATGGCAAAACCGGTATTGTTGAATTATTTCTATGGCCAAAAAATATATATATATCAATAAAAACTCTTTGAGTAGCTGAAGGCGATTGACTATGAAAATTGCTGCACGTAAGTGAGCTGGAGGAGAAGAAATGATAGGCAATATTTATGTGCAAATAGAAAATATGTTTTGATTATTATGATATATATGTGTATACGTATGGCTAAAAAATTACAAAAGTCGAGGGTTGGGTAGGTGAAAGGCAAGGGATGATTAAAAGATAGGGAGGAGGTGGAAAAAAGGTATATATATAAATAGAAGAATGTATACACAAGTGAATTTTCAAAAGGGGCACACACAAGGGTGGTGAATAAAGAACAGCATATTGAATTGTATCTATATGAACAAAAATATGATGCGGATTGTCATGGCATTATGTAGAAGAAGAAGAAAGCGGTTTAATTGACGGAGAACGAGTAAACGCTCCGAAGGCGGATGAACACAGATGCTAGTGACAGTTCTAAACAAAGTCGAAGACTAAAGAGTAAGCCAGAAAGAGACTTGCTTATTCTGACTTGGTGCAGCTCTCGTCTGGATATAGAGTGACAGAATGCGATGTGTAACATGGGTGTCTGGCGACAACAGGCGGTGCAGAGGAACGCTGAACTTCATTCTCATCAATATTGAATCCTAATGTTTGGCGATGCTACTGTCTGACAGAGCCTACCCCACTAAAACAGTTTCACTCATCTCCGAAAACACAACAGATTTGTAAGAGCATAGAAAGAATAACTTCTCATCGCATGATACATACAGCTATTCCGAAAAAGCTTGCGGTTGTCTTGCCTCCCATCCTCCATCAAATTCATGAGTTAAGGTCAGTTGACCTATCCTTTTGGCGGAGAATGAGAGGCCAGAAACTGTAAGCTTTTTAGAAAGAGCCCACATGATTGCTCACTCAGCTCAAGAAACAGATGCAAGTTGTCCACAACAAAATTTAAGCACCCGCCTCGCAGAGCCTCAGCTTACATAGTTAGAAACAACTTGAAGATTGATGACACTCTCTAGCAGGTTCATGGTCGCCTTCTGCCTAATGAGGACTTCTTAGAGAGGAGGAGAGAGCACTATTCTACAGCTAGACCAAGAAAGCTTTGTGAAAATGCAAATTTTTTTGCAACTTTTTGCCTTTCCCCGTACTCACTCCTTTTGGACACAACGTGAGCACGCAATGGACCACTTGATCCTGTAAACAGCCATTCACGATATCGCATCCTTCCAATGTATGTATATATCCACAGTGTACAATTCAATTTTGCACTACAAGTATTATTTTTGAAAATCAACTTGGCATTGCACTCAAATTGGACCATTCTGTGTTCGCATCATGTCCCAAAAGGAGGGTGGGGAAAGGCAAAAAGTTGTAAAAATTTTTGCATTTTCACAAAGCTTTCTTGGTCTAACTGTATTACGCTCCATCTCAGCATTAGTTTACCCCACAATTTTCGGCCTATCTTACACCCATGGAGAGTATATATATACTCCCATTGAGTGTCAGCTATTGTTCCATGTCACCGCCAAACAATCTGCCACAAACAGCCTTTCTTTACTAACTGAGCTCTTCTGAATCTTTTTAGCTCAGACCTGCAAGGGCGTCCCTCCTTTGACATCGAAAAAGAAAGTCGTGGAAGATTCCCCGAGATCTGGTATGTATAACATTCATCAACTTGTCTCTTTTTCTGTTACAGCTACGTTTTGTTTGTATGTTAATTACAGGTGCCAAAATCATGTATGTAAATGCCTTCTCCTTTTCTGAATAATGACATCATTAATCTGCATTTTTTTTTTTTTTTTTCAAATGTTGAGTCATATATGAGTTAATTTAATTAAAGCGCTCACTATATTCATTGTTGAACTGCATCTTGATTCTGCATGTTTATTACTTTTTATCAATTTTTCATGCCCCTTGTTGAGTGAGATTGTACGAAAAAAAACATTAAAAAAATTACGTATTCAACTGTCCGTGAACCTCGACATACAGCCAGATCCGAAAACATTGAGACAAAAATGAAAATATTCGAAAATTTATTGACAGCCCTAAAGTTAAGCTGCAGCATTTTTTTGACATTTTTAATTCATTTTGTGGCAATCGCGTTAATTTCTCTGTTGTTTCGCCTCCCTTCATCTTCTGAGTTGAAAGAGAAGTCAAACAGACTGATACAAAATGAATTGAAGATCTCGAAAAAAAATATTGCAGCTCAACTTATGGGCTGTCAATAAATTTTAGAAAACTTTCATTTTTGTCTCAATGTTTTCGGATCTGGCTGTATTTGGTAAGGGAGGCTTCAAAGGGAGCACCTTTTTTGCTGCTTCGGAGACCACCTTTCAATTCTTGGTGCTTTTTCCCTATTAATTTAGCAATATCTTTTGCTTTTTCCTGCTGTAAAGGTTAGTGTTAGATTCCCATCATTATTTAATTCTATAGAGGTTAGCGTTAGATTGCCATTACTTTTCCTCATTCTTGAAGTTAGCATAATTGTTCTGGTAGCTGGTTAAGGTGAAAATGTCCAAATGAGGCTAAAAATAGAAAGATGGTCTCTGAAGCAGCAAAAAAGGTGGTCCTTTTAAAGCCTCCCACTTGATAAACTTGATAGTTCAAATCTTGGTTAGTTTTTAATTTTCTTACGTCATTTGAACACCCACTATGCAAAGTTGACTTTGACCGACGAGAGTTATTTTTGGGCAGTGATCCGGTGACAGCCTTGAATGGCTCCGATGACAACCCAAATGACGTCACACAATATATTTGGGGCATATTCTGCAACCTGCTGCTGCATAACACATACTATATATAGCTAACCCTAGAGAGAATGCCTCTGATCTCCGCTAAGGGCATAGGTCAGATGTCCTAAATTCATGATTTTGGCTAGAGATGGGACACAAAACAATTGCAAGGTTTCCAGGATTAGCAATACTCAATTGCTTGCGCAACAACCCAGCTTACCTAATCATTAAATTATAGAAAATTGATTGGGCAACAACTCTGATTAAATAAGCCTTAGTTTATTTGTTTATGTTGGCAGGTCATCTAGAAGAAGAAGAAAAATGCAGAAGGAAAAGAAGAAGAAGAAGAAACAATAGGCTAACAACAAAACTAATAGGGAAAATAAGGGATCTAAAAACAACTATTGGATGTAAAGGTTTTATTTAAATCAAGTAAGTAATTTTAATTCTCTCTGCTATAACAAAACAAAAATAAAACAGTTGAACTGCTCTTAAAGCAACCTTGTATATAGTTATATTTCTCAATTTTTGTATTTTAAACACTGCAATAAAATTGATAAAAAAATACTTATATTTGTAAAAAAGATGTTAATTGTAAAATGTAAGGTAATGTAAGTAATGCGGACTACAAGATGAGAAACCAAAACCTTTATATAGGCAAGTGAGGCCCTTTGAGATTTCACTAAATATTGGCCAGTTGTCTAGAAGAAGGAAAAGAAGAAGGAGAAAAGAAGAGGAAACAAGGAGAAGAGGGAAAATAAGGAAGGACTAATAAGCTGCAGAAAGAAATAAAAAGAATAGAATAAGTAAAATAATTAATGTCACCGGACGACCTACGCACAAGGTGGAGGGTGTCCCTGGAAGTGAGATGGAGGGAGGGGTTTAAAAACTTCTTTGAGGCACAGAGGAAATGTTCGAGGAAGTGATTTGAAGATGACTCAAAGGAAGAGCTACTGCTTCGAGATATGTTTGAGAAGAATTCTAATATAATTTAAAGGTAATATTAAAATTCTTAAAATCTCACGAAGGGTTGGAAACTCAATAATCAAAGATTTAGGATTTAGAAATGATTACTGAGAAAATAAGGAAAGATACAATACTAATGATTTAACCTAAAGCTTTACCACTATTAACTATATATACATTTTATAATTTAATTCTAAAGAAAGTCGAACCAAAAACCCAACCCCTTTTATATCCTTTACTCCTCCTCGCATTGACCTCATACCCATCTGTTATTCCGCACACCACAGACCATTAAAAAATACACCTGTTACACCTGCACCCTCCTCACTAACATCTGTCAACCCTTTAATCCTCCACTAACCATTCTGTCCATGCTCACTACCCCTTTTAATAATTCACAGACACTTAATAAACCTTTTAGCCTACTATTACATTGACTATTGCGCTGTGCGTCACTTATTGAGGAAAAGACTAAGACACACTATTGAAAGATTGACAAATTTAGATTTAGAGTTTAGACTAGCGCGGTTGAATAGTGAGTACACAAAGGAAAGTCACAGTTGCTATGTAGAATTGCTTTCTGCACTTCGAGTATGGATTTAGACCTCTGTATTATTGATTTAATGAGCTGCTTTTGCCTTGAGTGTCAAATGGTGTGTGACAATTAATAAAAGAGAGAAAATTGCAACAGCAATTGTGTGTAATAACACAACAATAACCATTGGTTCAATGGATATAATTGATCAAGTAAGAAATTTTAGTCTCTGCTTAAATATCAAGTATGATTACTAATAGACTTAGAGCAACCTTTAAAGTATTTTTATATAATTCTTTATAGGACTTATAGTGTCACAAAAAATATTAATAAAATTAGTTTAAAATTGTATAATATAGTAATGTAAGTGATGACTACCAAAAGGGAATTCCAAGACCCTTTTATAGGCAAGGATACCTCTGAGGCACCTCAAACGTATATACAAAAGTAATATTATTGTGAAACAAAAGATTAAAAGAAATTAATTAAAACATACAAATTATGAAAAAAAATTGAAACAATAAATTAAACCCATGAATAAATAACTATTTTTCCCAACATAAAATCCCACAACAAATAATTAATATAATGAGTAACTACATGAGTATGAAACCTGAGAACTGTGAGAAAAAAAATCCTAAACAGGTATTACAATAAGATGTAAAGGGTTTAATTAAAAAAAATAAAATTATTTTCACACCAGAATGTATGTAATCAATTATAATTCAGTATAAAGAGAAATTAATTAATTGTTTTAACTATTTTAAGTAATTAAATAATTAGTTTAATTGAAACAAATAATTAATTTAATAATATAACTAATTTAAAGTGAGAATTTAATATTATTATATTAAATAAGTGTTTTAAGTTATTTAGTAATTTTACTAACACAATTAAGGGTCAAAAAAGCGCCCAATATTTATGGATAATAATATATGATAAGTTGTATTTAGTATATAAATTTTATTAATTAAATTGCAATTACATTATAAGTTAAATTTATTATTAAACTTATAATATAATTTTATAAATAATTAATTTATTAATTTTAGAAATATTAAATACATAAAAATGCGCCATGATTTTATAGAATATAATATTTTTATGCAATAAAAAATTTACTTAATAATAAAAATAAATATAATGATTATTTTACTTACTCATAAAATATTTATATAATTTTATTATTCAATAAAATATTTTATTATAACTACATAAAATGCATAATAGGGGGTATCAAAGTTAGAAATTTGTAATTATTTATAAGGTATTTAACAACACAAAAATAAAATTACAGAGTTGTCATTATTTCTCAGTAAAAAGGTGTTTTTGGAGCACAATATGCCATATATGAAACACTAATCATTGTTGATTTGGTGGAAAAAGGAGGTATTTTAAAATGGAAGATTTCTAACTTTGATACCCCCTAATGTTATTTCCTTAAATGATTCCAATAAATTATTATAACAATTTACTGGGCTCCTGAGATAGCCTGGCTGGCACTAAATGTATATACAAAGTAGAAGAAGGAAAAAAAATGAAAATTTAAGTGTAAAAAAGAAAATAAGGTTGCCATGTAACTAGTTACTAAAATAAAAATATAAAACCCAATGTATCCACCCCTTGAACCCTGTAATAGTGCAATATATTATATGGGATGCTAATTTGATATAAAACAGGTAATTTGTAACCATAGTATTATCAAAACAAATTTTATTATTATTTATTTTATTAAAAAATCAGTTTTGGTGAAATAAAAAAATTATACTATTTTTCAGCCTGGATATTCCCAGGACTGAGTAAAAAGTACTTAAAAGTTATTTTAAACAGACTTAAAGCTGTTTTTTTCATTGTTTTATGTAAAAAACAAGAAATGCACTTTAAATCACTTAAAAGTTGATTATATGGGCTATAAATTTAATAATATTAAAAATGCGCTTTGACAGATCAATTTTTCCTAATTAGGAATATTGATTTGGCTACTCAAATGCATAAAAATAAAACTTTTCAAATTTGGTGTTTTTTATGCCAGAAATGGCTTCTGTGTACTAGCCACATACTTCCAGCATTTTTCCCATGTGAATAGCTTCATTTTTAGCAAAGTTAGATTTTTCACACTATAATTACCCCACATTCTATGCCCACTGTGGGGAAACACTCTAAAATAGGCAACAGGCGCTTATTTAGTGTCCTAGCTTAATTATAAATGCATTGACCCTCTTTATATGCACTAATTTCATTAATAACCTCATTCTTGGCGCTTTAATTCACTACCAGGCTTAAATTTGCCTAAATTAGTCAAGGATTTACCTGTGCAAGCACCTGCCAAGGACTGTATGTAGTTACCCCACATCTCATGCCCTTTTTTGGGTTTTTTGGTGGTTTATCAGTCAATTTTGGTTATTTTTGAATGGGGATTTCACATAGTATAATGACATGATTGGCCCTAATATTTCTACAGTTAATCCCCCTTATTACTAAGTATTAATTAGTCTTAATTTTCCCTTTTTATACTTTTATTTTAATGTATAATACGCACATACTCTCTTTTTTGCTAATTCTTTAATTTTGATGGATTATCCCTATTACTACAGGATTTTGGCGGATGATATAATTCTAATTATGTTACTAGTGATTATTTTTGGTTCTGAACATGTCTATTGGCTAGAATAAGGCGTAATTAACTGTGTATTGAGCTGGTGAATCATAGGGGTCATTGGGAAAGTAATTGTGTATAAAAGGAGGAGGTTTTTGGTCTTATTTTATACATTATTTATCATTACAATTAAAAAATATAACCAATACAATTAAAATACATATCAATAGTACTTATAAAGTCTTTGAATAGTATCTGAATTTATTAAATCAATTTTTCTACCAACTATAAAGATTGTAAGCCATAGATAATTAGTGAGATTAGAATTACTGAGACCCCTATATTGAGTTTTATTTTAATACTTATTAGATTTGTATATGGTATTCATATAGGACCATTAAAATATTCTAGACAACTGACCTTTCAAGCTAGTTCACGTCTTTGAACTTGACCTCATCCTGACAATCGGGGACCTTTCCTCAAGAATTCTGTTGTTTACCTTCCAGTAAGTAAAAATTCAAAAAGAGGCTACAATTAAATAAAATACCTATAGAAATATTTGGATAATTACAACAGGTTGGGGTCACTTATATAGTGATTTCAGAAAAAGAAGCCCTGTTATATAATAAAATTGTGATATTGAATCAACAATTTTACCACTAATTTAACATATATTCGTTATTAGTAGGAATCTTTCAATAGACCAATTAAATTTGTGATCTTTTCAGATAAACTTTTTTTACCACTAATTTAACACAAAATTGTTATTAGTGGGAGTCTGTCAATAGACCAATTAAATTTTTGATCTTTGCAGATAATAATCCAGTTAAACTGATTAATTATTTTCTTTTAACAGAAATCTTAATCCCTTTTTATTGGTTTGTAAAATTCATTTAATATTTAAATAGAATCTTACTAACAGATTTTCTTTTTTAAATATAAAAACACGGCTACCTATTGTAGACCAGTTAATTCAAGTGACCACATAAAAGCATATTTAACTTTTGGCACTTATAAATTCACTTCATACCTACAAGTAAGCAATAAAATTGTCTTCAGTGGTATTGATAAATACTGATAAAACTCCTTTTTGAAGTTTTCAGATCTCAAATTTCAATTCTTTGATTAAATTCCACATAAAAATGTGTGACAACAATGATATTGTGAGTAATAAGGCAAAACCTTATAGCTTAAGACCTAGAGCTGAAAGACCTGTTACAGGACATTCAAATGGAGGGCCAGGATTCCCCCACAAACATCAACACTCCACAAATGTCTCTGGAGAAAATGGAAAAACTATTAAAACAGGTATCAATAGAGAAAACAAGAAATACCTTACAAGAAAAAATTCACTCCCTATCCACTCTACTGAACACCTTTGCAATAAGAGTCAACAATATAGTGGACCAGACAAACAATCTAAAGAAAAGAGTAGCTCAGGATTTGTAGAAGTCGATCAAGCTCTAGTAGAAATAAAGGCTCAACCACCAACAGTGGCACCCAACAGTTCCATAGCAACACCTCCAGCCCAAGAGGAGGACCAAAAAATTACTGTAAGAAAATGGAAGTGGGATTGGTATGCCCAAAATTACAACAACCCTCAACAGCAGGGCTCCAGCAGTCACCCCTACAGGGGAAGGCTAAGGAGAGGCAGGGGAAATGGAATAAGACCTTGGTAAGTAATCCATCTTCTCAGGATCAATTATATAATCCTAACAATGAATAACTTATAGGTAATGAAATTGATAGAGGGTTAATGGATATGATTGATAAGGATTCAAAAAATTATTCATTTGAAAATAACATGTTAAACTTGTCTTTAAATGATGACAATGTACTTAGTTTTATTGACCACCAGTATAATGCTATTAATATAAAAATGGAACCAAATGAATTAAATCTTGAAACTGATGGCAAGTCTTCTGAATTGGACACAGAAAAAATTGAATATTTTCTAAAAGAAAATCCAATGGAATCAAAAATAATTAGTAAATTATTATTAAGAAATGAAAAATTGGAAGAATTCTCTAGAGAGTCAAAAAATAATACAGAAAGTGTATTATTAAACCTCAGAAAATCATTGAGTACAACAGCCAATAGAATAAAAATTATTGAGAATTCAAATAATGAATTAATCAATGAAGACAAAAGATTAAACTCTGAGATTAAAAATTTAGAAAATATATTGGAACATTCTCAGAATATTATGGCTACAATAGAGGGACATGTAAAATTGTCTTTTTCAAATGTGAATGATACCTTAATACATGTACCTGTAATAAAAGATAGGTTACAAAGAGTAGAAATTTAAGTAGCAGACATTTTGAAAAATACTGATAAAGTAAAAGATAATACCTCTTATGTGGAAAGACTACCAGTTTTTATGAAACACTCTGATGATAAACCAATGATTGAACATGAACATAGTGTCATGGGCTCTGAGCATATAAAATAAGTAAAAGATGAAAAAAATTATCATCTTTCTAAAGTAAGTGAATTACTCAATATTCCTCAGGTTAGGGAACCAAAAGCTAACTAAAAGAGCTGGCCTAAGTTAGATCAGTACCCTTCTTTTGACGGGGATTCAAAATCTGATTGGCAACAATTCATTCAAAGAATTGATAACTTAAAATTTTCATACAAATTACCTGATTAAAAAATTACATCAAAATTGATATCTTTATATACAGATGTGGCCTTATTATGGTTTGAATCTGTATTGAGTGAGGGAATTAACTACTCCTGGAATGAATGAAAGGCACTAATTGAAAGGCAATTTGGTGGCCCAAAATTTAGAATCACTCAACAAAGATTGTATGAGAAATCCAGATATAATCCAAATGCTGGAGATAAACCCATGGTATTTTTAATGAATTTAATACAAAACATGAAAGCCATGGATCCAAAAATGGATTATGATGAGTGTAAAGAAAAAACAATATATAAATTGCCTATATCAGTCAGAGACATTATTGTAGCTAGAACTGAAACTGTCAGCCTAGATATCCCTAGAACTGAGTATTTCTTATGCTTAAAATAAGATAACCTTTAGTAAATTAAGCTTATATCTTAAAAATAAGGTTAAAATAATAATATATATTATTATAATATATATATATATATATAATTATTATTCTATTATATAAATTATAGTAGTTTAAATAGCTTATCCATAGACTAATAATACTTATTAAGGTGTTAATGGAGTCATAATATACTTATCTTAAGTGATATGAAGTAATTATTGACATACATAAGCTTATATGTATACATAAATCTCATATTCAGTGAAATATGCAGTATATTATGTATATTAAGGTATATAAGTGGGTTTTAGCCCCTTAATAGCCTATAAACTTTTTTTTCTGCTTATTTTAGGTCATATGGACGAAATCAGTGGACTCACAACGCCTACAGAAGCATAGACATCTATATCAGGCGCATACACTCAGTTTGGACAACTAAATTTACTTCCTTGGATGGTTATTCACAGATTTATGGGTTGGAAGGTCATTTCTTGGTTAATGTGGATACTTGGGGATGTTATTGGGGGCTTGGACATTTTATTTGTTTCCTTTATATGCTTTTGGTTTCATTAAATCTCTTTTTGATTGTTTATTTTACCTGTTTCTTTATGGTATCCACTTTTATCTGGATTTTCTATTTATGGTATAGATCTGTGTTATCATTAATAGTGATGGAGGGTCCTTACTGGAGGTCTGGGTGTTAAATCTTCTTGAAGTGGAAGCCATGGGGAGGTGATGGGCCCTCACAGTGCTGTAATTGCCAGGGATAGCAGTGACATCATCTGCATTGAAGGTCTGTGCACTCCAGTGGATTTGGGTATAAGTAAGGAGGGATTTTGACGGTTATTTATCATCATTCAATTACTACAATTCAAACAACCACTACAATACAATTATTAGCATTCAGAAATATATTATAAACTCATTATAAATTGATGTTATCTTTATATAAGCTATAACTATATTTTATTCACCTATTTTCCACCACTAGCACGCATTTAAGTCCAAGTATTGTGAGTTTTATTTGAGTATAACTATTTTATTAGTCTTCCCCTGAGGTTTAATCACTAAATAATTTATCAATAAGTAGTAGGACCATAAATAAACACTATTATATCATACTTATATACTAGACTATACTGACAATTGGGGTTCTTTCCTTATATTTTACTAATTATTTAGTATAAGCATTGGGATGTGATTTTTACCTTAGTACAGCTCAAAATAACCAAATATTTGGGTCTGCGCATATTAGTGGGTCATAATAACTCAGTGATTGCGGAAAATAACCCTTATAATAATTGTACTAATTTTTTATCATAAAAATTAGATATTTACAGTAGTAACTGTACCCAATATAAACCCAATTTCACTTGGTATTTGGACACCAATATAACACCCAATTAAATTAGTATTTGGTTAAAGCTTGGTAAGCTAGTTATTCAACCTTATAAAGGTCTAGTTGAAATTATTATTATACTTTTAACAGATTTTTTTCAAATTTTTCTTATAATTTATTTAAATAAATAAAGATATAAGTTCAGGGTAAGCTCCATTGCTTTTTTATTACTAATAACATTGCTAATATCTTTTGTCTACTAATTCCATAGAGTTTTTCCTTTCTGTAGACGTAAAATATTGTCATTCTTAACAATATGAGTGCTCCTCATGACAGTGTAAGTGAAAAGCCTTCTTATAATACCAGGTCTAAAGCTAACAAAAACTTTCCAGGACATCACCATGGAGGGTCAACAATACCCCCAAGCAGAAAGCATGAGTATAGAGGAAAAGGACGCCCTCTTAGAAAAGATAACTATAAAAAAGATGTCTCCTCCTCTTCAGGATCAACTGTCCCACTTGGCCAAACAGGTTCTGAAGTTGGAAGAATCCAAATCACTCATGTTCAAAGAGGTAGAGCAATTGCAAAACAATTGCAAGGTAGGGTTTCAGCAGATGAATCAGGAATTGGAAGAGTTAAAGGGAGGACAGCCCAGTCAGCCAAGTCAGCAACCCCCTACCCCAGGCAGGTCAACTCACTCCCAGGAGAAAATCCTGGTAGACAAATGGAAATGGGACTGGTTCCATCAACAATGGACCAGCCACAGTTGCAACAGGGATCCACCACCTCATCTGACTTCCTCAGCTCACCCTTACAAAGGAAAAAAGCGCCAAAAATCAGGACTGGCATCTATCCCATGGTAAGTAGATAGCCCTCTCAGATTGAACATAATACTGATAATTACAATATAGGTAATTCTATAGGTTCTAAATTCAGGCTTACTCAGCAGAGACTTTATGAGAAGACTAGGTATAATCCATTGAATGGTGACAAACCTATGGTATTTTTAATGAATTTAAATAAAATATTAAAAGCCATTGAGCCTCATATGGATTTTAACTTATGGAAAGATAAGATAATATATAAATTACCTATATCTGTCAGAGACATTGTTGTAGCTAGAACATTAAATGTTACTGAATATTCTGACTTTATTAATATTTGCAATGAAATATTATTAAACCATAAGTATGAATCAAGGTATTCCACTTATAAACAAAATATTGAACCTGTATAAATTCAGAATTCAAAAACACTTCAGGAGAAGCAGAAAAAACCTACTGCACCTGTAGTACCTAAAAATTATGAAACAAATACTTGTTATAAGTGTAACAAACCTTGGGTAAAAGGTCACAAATGTGCAAAAAACATAAATATTGTTGAAAATCAATGTGAATCTGAAACTGAAACTGAAAAAAGTAAAGAATCAAGTGATTATGACAGCAATATCTCATATAGTGATGAAAATGAAGTCTGTATGTTGGAAGATGATTTGTCCATCTTTGAACATCCAATATTAAATATGGACTCAAATGAATCTTTAATGAATTTTGAGGATGCTGAAATCATTAAGGATATACAAGCTGATAACTTTAGAATGACACCTATCACGGTTCCAGCTATCATTTCTGGTGAAAATGTTAATATAGTACTGGATACAGGAGCTGCTGGTTCTGTTGTTTCCACTAATACATTACAGAAAATTGATAGTGAATATAAGTCTAAGCTTGAACCACTTCAAAGTAAAAATTGGAGAGGTTTTGAATTAGTGCTACACCCCATTGGTAAATACAAAACTGCTGTTTTCTTTAAACATCAACATGGTTATGTAAGGGTAACTTGTGACTTTGTAGTAATGGATAATACTAACTGTAGTAACTGTTTTATCATTAGAAATGATATTCTGACTAAATTTGGTGTGAAATTAGACCCTGCTAATAACAATTTTACAATTGGCATGAATGGTAAAAGGAAATTTAAAATAAATTCTTTTAACACAGTCATACACATTGAGTCAGTAACAAATTCCCTGTGTAAAGGAAGAGAATCCAATGAGATGGAACTTCTGGAAACAGAAATTTCAAAAGCATCATTTGGCACTCAGATAAGTAAAGCTGAGAAAAATAATATTTTGGAATTAATTAAAGCATTTCCAATGGCTTTTGCACATGGTACCAATGAACTTGGCCTTGTAAAAGATCATGAAATGAAAATTAGTTTAACATGTGATATGGATAATATTCCTGCTAGTCTTAAAAAGAAACCATATCCTGCTTCACCAATGAAGAGGAAAGACATATAGGATAATATTAAGATGTTATTGAATATGAGAATTCTTGAGAAGGTTGAAACTACACCAAAATATTATGTAATATCACCAGTGCTAATTTCTTATGAGCAAGATAAAGCAAGACGGTGCAGTGATTATAGAGCATTTAATAAATTTACAGTAGATGATATTTATCCTTTGCCAAGGATTGCCTCTATACATGCTACCCTTAAAGGTGCTAAATATATAAGCTGCCTAGATGGAAATAAAGGGTACCATCAAATTCCTGTTGAAAAGAATTCACAGAAATTTTTGTTGATAACAACACACATGGGAATTTATAAATATGTCAGAATGCCATTTGGACCAAAAAATTCTCCATCAGTATTTCAGAAGTTAATGGATATAACATTCCATAATGAAATGATTGAAGGATGGTTAATGGTATACATTTATGACATCATAGTGTTCTCTAAAACTTATGATGAACACTTAATCCATTTAAGGAAAGTATTTCAGAAAATGGATGAAATAAAAATGACCCTTGCATTGAAAAAATGTAAATTTGGGTTTGAATCTTTAAAAGTGCTTGGTCATATTGTATCTGGCTTACAAATATGTGTAGACCAAAATAAAGTGGCTGCAATAAAGAATATTGGCATTCCTCAAAATGTAAAGGATGTACAATCTTTTCTTGGAATGTGTGGTTATTATAGACAATATATAAAAAACTACCAATCAATTGCTGCACCATTGACCACACTGATAAAGAAATCAGAAGCTTTCATTTGGAATAATGAAAGACAACAGGCTTTTGATAAGTTGAAAGAATGTTTAATGACAGCTCCTATCCTGGGATTACCAGTTTTCCAATTACCTTTTGTATTATATACAGATGCAAGTTTTATTGGTTTGGGAGCTTCTTTGCATCAAAAACAACTTATTGAAGGGAAAATGTCAGAAGTAGTAATCTGCTATATTTCACATACTCTGAGAAGTAGTGAATTGAAATATAGTGCTACTCAACTTGAATGTTTGGCAGTAGTATGGGCTCTTGAGAAGCTACATTATTACCTTGAAGACCAAAAATTTGAGTTAATAACTGACTGTAGTGCAGTTAAGTCACTCTTAAACATGAAAACTCCTAATAGACACATGTTAAGATGGAAATTAGCTGTACAAGAGTACAGAGGACGGATGACTATTACACATAGAGCAGGAACCTTGAACTCTAATGTAGATCTGTTATCTAGAGTACCTCTGCCTAATAATGATGATAATCCTGCTTATGTTCCTGAGTTAACATTTATGGCATTTATATTGTAGATCTTGAGGATGAATTTATGCAATCAATTCTTGATAATTATAATTCAGATCCTGACTTGAGTAAACTCACTACAATATTAAATGATCCATCTAATGCTTCAATGAATGTTTTAATAAAAACATTACCAAATAAGTATAAAGAGGCATTAGAAAAAGGAAAATTTTCCATTGAGGATGGTTTTATATATTACAGGAAAAAATTAAGTAATGTAATTGTGATTCCCCCTTCAATGAAGGAGTTAATGTCAAGTATATGTCATGATGATATATTAGCAGGTCATTTTGACTACCATAAAACATTAAACAGAGTAAAAAACACAGCTTGGTGGATTAACATGTCTGAGGATGTTCAGAAATATGTTGAAACATGTGATTCTTGTCAAAAATTTAAAAGATTAACAGGTAAAAGAGCTGGTTTATTACAAAAAATTGAGCAACCAAAA
This sequence comes from Hemileia vastatrix, assembly GCA_030280995.1. Taxonomy (NCBI): domain Eukaryota; kingdom Fungi; phylum Basidiomycota; class Pucciniomycetes; order Pucciniales; family Zaghouaniaceae; genus Hemileia; species Hemileia vastatrix. The sequence continues at coordinate 6,407,996 of JASXTE010000009.1, forward strand.
GCTCCATGGGAAATTATTAACATGGACTTTGTAACAGGTTTTCCAATAGCAGGGCATAAGAGTTATAACTCCTTCTGGGTAATTGTAGATAGATTTACAAAGATGTGAAAATTCACTCCTACCCACAAAGAGGTTTCTGCAAAGGACTTAGCTTTTTTATGGTGGACACAAATGTTAAATATAGCAGGTTTCCCCAAAGCAATAGTTTCTGACAGATATCCTAAATTTACTTCTGAGTTCTGGACATCACTTATGGATGTTTCAGGGTGTCAATTGAAACTTTCTACAGCACACCATCCACAAACTGATGGGCTAGCAGAAAGAATGATACAAACTTTAGAAGATATGATAAGAAGATATTGTGCTTTTGGTCTTAATTTTAAAGACAATGACAAATTCACGCATGATTGGGTAACCCTTATCCCAGGTTTAGAATTTGCATACAATAGTACAGTACATTCTGTCACTGGCAAGAAGCCATTTGAGTTATGGTTGGGTTATGTACCTAATACCCCTGCTAAAACTCTTAATAAGTTACCTAGATTGAATATCCATCCAGGTACTAAATCTTTTCTTCAGATGCAAGAATTATGCAGAAAACATGCTCAAGAATGTATAAATAAGGCGTTTGAGTATGAAAAGAAAAGATGGGATAAAGCCCATAAAGAACAAATGTTCAAAGAGGGTGATGAAGTCCTTATTTCAACACTACATTTCAATTTAAATGGTAATGTTAAATTGAAGGATCCATTTATTGGACCATTTGTAGTTAAAAAGATGGTTGGTAATAATGCTGTTGAGGTTATTCTATATGCACCATATGATAGAAAACATCCAGTATTTCCTATTTCTCTTATAAAACCATACCATTCTAATGATACTGCTCTATTTCCAAGAAAATCAGAGGGCATAAACAGCAACCTGAAGAAATAGTTGAAAAGGCAGAAATTGAAAAGATACTTAAAAAGAGACACCTTACTAAAGAAAAGGGAGTTGAGTATCTATTAAGATTTGAAAATAAATCAAGTGAATATGACCAGTGGATTCCAGAAAATGAAATCTCTGATCTTAAAAATCTCTTGAAAAAATTTAAATCAAAATAATACTGTTTATTCAGTATATGTATTATAAAAAATATTTTTATTTTTCTATTTCACTCCTTAGTTTTAATTAAAATGTCTTAACATTTTTTTATTGTTTTTTTGGGGTGAGAAAGTGTCAGCCTAGATATCACTAGGACTGAGTATTTCTTATGCTTAAAATAAGATAACCTTAAGTAAATTAAGCTTATATCTTAAAAATAAGGTTAAAATAATAATATATATAATTATATTATATATATATAATTATTATTCTATTATATAACTTATAGTAGTTTAAATAGCTTATCCATAGCCTAATAATACTTATTAAGGTGTTAATGGAGTCATAATATACTTATCTTAAGTGATATGAAGTAATTATTGACATACATAAGCTTATATGTATACATAAATCTCATATTCAGTGAAATATGAGGTATATTATGTATATTTAGGTATATAAGTGGGTTTTAGCCCCTTAATAGCCTATAACCTTTGTTTTTCGGCTTATTTTAGGTCATATTGAAGAAATCAGTGGACTCACAATGCCTACAGAAGCATAGACATCTATATCAGGCGCATACACTCAGTTTGGACAACTAAATTAACTTCCTTGGATGGTTATTCACGGATTTATGGGTTGGAAGGTCATTTCTGGGTTAATGTGGATGCTTGGGGATGTTATTGGGCGCTTGGACATTTTATTTGTTTCCTTTATATGCTTTTGGTTTCATTAAATCTCTTTTTGATTGTTTATTTTACCTGTTTCTTTATGGTATCTGCTTTTATCTGGATTTTCTATTTATGGTATAGATCTGTGTTATCATTAATAGTGATGGAGGGTCCTTACTGGAGGTCTGGGTGTTGAATCTGCTTGAAGTGGACTCCATGGGGAGGTGATGGGCCCTCACAGTGCTGTAATTGCCGGTATGGTAAGGTAAACTCTTACAGTCGCCTTGCTGTAAGCAGAATCCGGAGGAGATATGTGGATTTAGCTGAAAACCCCGTCCTTCCAATAAAAATAACAAAATGGGAATTCTAAATCACTAAGCTAACCAATCTACTTGGATCTGATTGATGAAAATAATGAAACTCTAAAATAATTAACGCTTATTGAGATTTAAATAAAGTGGCTGTTGATAAAGAAATACTGATAACAACAATTAAGGTGTACCAGTGAAAGATCTGAAAAGATTGACTTTTATTTTTTTATAATAATTTGAATTTTTATGAGACAGCAATAATCAAGTCCCAGCAATGAAGACCTTTCTAAAGATACCCTGTATGAAGTGTGTTTTAATTTGTTGAGTGGTATTTCTAAAATGTTATATATAAAATATAAAGTTATAAGGGTATTACAAATTTATTTAATTTGTTGAGTAATAAAAAATGAGACTGTGGTAGTTAATGATTAAGCTGTATGATCTGTCCCCCCCCTCAAATTCGAGTTTGAGAAGCGCTTAAGTATTCCTAGTCACGTGCCTAAATTTTCCCCTCCAGAGCTCTTCCAGAGTCAATCCGGAGCCCGTACGGAGTCCGTCCGGACTTCCGGACTCAATTAGAACCTTAAAACTATAATAAAAAATCTAGAAAAATTACACATAATAGAGCTACTTCCCCTTTACATACCAAACTAATTTTCGTAGTCTGCGCAGCTCTAATTACCCCGTAAAAATTCATCAAAGTTAAGTAATTTTTGAAAACGTAAATATTTCTATAAAACTTTAAAATTCATTTAAAAATATAAGAAAAATAGTAAAAACTCTGGGAAAATTTCCCAAGGTTCTTAAGTGACTTGACTTGATACTTATAAATTTTTCAGACCGTAAAAATAAGTTTTCTCCGTAAAATAAATTGTATTTGTGTAGGCATTCGCTCATGACCAATTTCTTCATATTTTAAACTCCAATAAATTAAATAAAACCCTTTTATAAAAAATAATAACGCCAATCTTGCACGCCGTAATAACTCCATTTACGTACTTAGGTGCCATACTAAACTTTAGGCTACCACATCCTCCCTCCAATTGAGAATGTCCCCATTCTTAAAACTTTGCATAAGTGGTTGAGCAATTCCAAAAGAATTATCTTTTCTAATAAAATAATTTGATAAATTTGTTTTAGCTGGTCTTCTTTTAATTCTTTATAATAAAAACGTTGTTTCTTCTTCTCTGGCTTGATATAACATAAAATAAAATAACATAAATCTTGTGATGATTCCACTACTGAGAGCAAGGTTTGAATCCCTTCAGACTCCCATTAACCAGTCTTCCTTCTTGTCACAGCATTGAGAGAGTGGATCTTCCTATGAGCCGAATACTCCTGATTCCAACCTCATAGGGCCCCCCACTGAGCCGAATTCTATGATTCCAATCTCGCCATAAGGTCCTCCAAGCTTCAAACCAAAAATGGCCTAACAATGAGGCACTAAAAAAAATCATTCCCTAAAATCCAACTACCATCCTAACTTCTGATTCCTTCATCACAATTTTCAAACTTTGCTATACAGCAATCCCATAAAATACTTTTGCCCGGCTTCCAATAATAATATTAACTTTAGACCATGTTAAAGCGCCACAAATTTCACCTAATTAACCATTATGCTTTCATTAGCATCATCACCACCTAAAATTTTAACCTCCTAAAGCTTATCAGCACCCAATTCCAGAAATAATTGAATAACCAGTTTAGAGTCTTAGTGGACAGTGATAAATTAAAAGATTGAATTGAGTTATCCAAAAAAGATTGACATTCCAATTTAAAGTCTTGGTAGACCAAACATATAATCGATTGCCAGTTTATGGTCTTGGTGGACCAAAGATCGTTTAGGTGCATAAATAACTTGATAAATTCCTAAATAAGGCCTAGGCTTGACCAAAGATTGAATAAATTTGATAATCCAGTTTAATTTCATAGTGGACCAAACATTTGATCGACAAGAAATCCAGTATAAGGCCATAGTGGACCAATGAATGTTGAATTATCCTGCAGATATTAATTTTCAAGTTTAAAGTCATAGTGGACTAAACAATGAATGAACTACCAGTTTAAAGTCATGGTGGACCTAACATTTGATTTATATAAAAAAAATCCGTCTCCGAAAATATCCATAAAATCTTGATCATCCTTCAAATTCAGTTTAAAGTCTTGAAGGACTAACAGCTCCAATAAAAAATTTTTAATGACAGTCTTGAAAATTAGCCAGTTTAAAGTCTTGGAGGACTAACAGATCCAAAATACGTGTAAAAAACCTTAAAGAATGTCTTGAACAGTAGCCAGTTTAAAGTCTTGGAGGACTAACAAATCCAAAATACGTATAAAAAAAACTTAAAGAACGTCTTGAAGAGTAGCCAGTTTAAAGTCATGGAGGACTAACAGATGTCTTGAAGTAAAATCCCATAGGTATTGAGTTCCCCTAGACCCTGTTTCCTGTCTAAACTATATGAATAAACTAAAAAGAATGAAAACTAAAAAAATAAAACTGAGAAATAAAATAATTTTTTATTTATTTAATTAATTTTTTTATTTTTTTATTTTATTTTTATTATTTTTCTTTTTTTTATTTTATTTTTATTATTTATTTTATTTTTATTTTATTTTTATTTTTATTTTTATTTTTATTATTATTATTTTTTTTTTTAATTTTAATTTGTTTTTTTTTTTTTTTTTTTTTTTTTTTTTTTTTTTTTAATTTAAAATAAAAGAGTTTAAAAAAGATAGTTTTGAAATAAAAGTTAAAATTTAATTTTTAAAGAAAGATAAACAAATGTGAAAAGAAAGATAAAAAAGGTAAAAAGAATTATCAAAATTAAAATTTTAAAAGATGCCCCCCGGCCATTTGATGAGCCGTACCCTCGACATCATACCCACATCCAAGTGCAACTTGATGTGGTTACACAATTTTGAGAAATTGAAAAGAAAAGAAAATAAATGAAAGTTTTTAGAAGATAATTTTTATAATGATGATCACTGGGTGGGCTCCCTCCAATTTATAAAAATGATTAGAGACCACCAGTGAGCATCACCTTTACAATAATTCATAATATATATTAAAGAAAATAAATCACAATCTGACATAAAAAAAATCAAAAACAAAATAAAATAAAAAGAATCTTGAATCCGGCGTTGAGAGTGGTGTCTCTTGATTTGTTCCAGTTTAGAGTCTTAGTGGACTTCCTATAATTAAAAGACAAAGCCAGGATTCAACTAGAAACAGGGAAAATTTTGGAAACGAACATTATGGGGTAATTGTGTATAGAGCAGCCAGCCCATCAATTACCCCCACACTTGCCAATATTAAATTAAGAAGGTTCCCCTGTGAACACTTCTTCCAATAAATTTTTAAAATTTTCCAACACTATCTTCACCCATATTTTAAGAATTTTAAATTTTGAAAATTTTCAATGAAGGTTTTCTCGCATTTCGTTATGTTTCATCACATTTTTGTCGCCCATATGCAGTGTAACAATAGTAAAGTATTTTTTGATAAAAATAAGAAGATAGTTTATACTCGTTGCGGAGGAATCCATAAAATTTCGTAGATATCATAGTTTATCCTTGTTGCGGAGGTATAAATTTAATAAAAGTCATTAAAATTGTAGTTTATCCTCATTTCGGAGTTAGACTTCGGCACTCCTGGTGCCTCTAGGATAGAACCGTTTCACTTGATCGGCCGCTACCCTCTTCTTCAATGCTACTCCATCCAACTCTTCTAGCACATATGAACCGCCAGAAACTTGCTCCTTGATTTTATACGGTCCATTCCACCTATCTGCAAACATCTTTCCCCACTGACTTTCCAAACTCCTATTATACACCAAGACCATATCACCTGGGTTCAAAGGTTTCCTTAATTGATGTGCCAACCGCTCATCCCAATATCTGACTGATTGATTTCGGATCTTCATCATCTGCAAATATGCCTTTTCTAAATATTCTTCTTTATTTTCTAGCTGCATCATTCTTGCACACAATAATTCTTCAGTAGTTTTGACCGTGTCCCAGTCAACTCCAAGATATGATTCAGCTTCTAAATCAACCGGTAAAACTGCTTTCTGTCCAAAAACAAGTTCATAAGGTGAAAATCCGGTCGTCCTTTTGGCAGTGATTCAATCAGCAAATAAAACTAAAGGTAAATAGTGCCTCCACTTTTCAGCACTTGTACCACACATTTTAACTAAAGCATCCTTAATAACTTGATGCCCTCTTTCAACCATGCTTTCAGCTTCAGGATAATATGGGGTTGCTACCCTAACCTTTGATCCAACTTTCAATACGGCCTCTTTAAACTCTGTCCCAAATTCAGGACCTCCATCTACCGTTACCAACTTCATCACCCCATACCTATATACCCAATTATTCAAAAAAAATTCTGCCACATTTTTGGCAGTTAAATTAATAAGAGGCGCTGCCTCTACCCAACCAGATAAATCATCTCTGGCCACAATTAAATATTTATACCGTCCCTCTTTTATATGAACGGCATCTAAACTAACTCTCCCAAAGAGCGTATATTCACCAGTCGCGCGTCCAGGTTCTTTTGGCCTTAAATAACTTCGTCTTTGACATTCTTCGCATGACTGAACCCACTGTTTAACAGCCATCTTCATGCCAGGCCACCAAAATCGATCAGAAATTCTTCTAAATGTTTCTCCAACGCCTCTATGCCCAAGATCTTCATGCAGTGATTTCAAAACTAATTCTTGCCCCTTCTGTTGAGTTATAACTACTTGAGGATTTGGATATCTCCTCCTCATTAAACGTCAACCAGATAGGTAAAACGTAGATGAATTCCTCTTGATAGCCACCCATTCATTGTCTTCACAATCTTCTGGCCTCTCTAAAGTCAACAAATATTTGACTAACAAAAAATAAAAACCAGTCTGACCCCAGACTTCATCTTGAAAATCGATTAATATAACATCAATAGAGACTTCTCTATCACCAATATCACCTGCACATGAATGATCCAATAATCGTTGACCCCTAAATAAATTTTTAATCGAGCTATGTTGACGTTTTTCTTCTAAACCTTTGGATCCTTCGTAAACCGTATTCGAAAATACCTCTTTCTCTTTATCCACCTTTTTATTTAAATTCTCTAATTCTCCAACATATACACCATTCCTTAATTTACTACTATCCCACACTACCAATCCATCTTCCTCTACATACACCACATCTTCTTCTACCTCCTCTCTGCCGAATTTATCTACACCTTTTTCAACACCTTTTTTAACATAAAAACTATTTTCCAGTTTATCCTCTTGGTGGAGGTCATCATTACCATAATCTAAACACAATAGTCCTGCCAGTTTAACCTCATGGGGGAGGTATGGAAAGTCTTCAGCTCCTTTAGTGCTGGCTTTGATAATAGGTATATCTTCATTGAACTCTTCTGAGTCTGAATCTTCTTCAGTGGGTGGTCTCCTTGATAAACCATCTGGCATAGTAAAAGTCTTGCCAGGCTTATGAACTAAATCAAACAAAAAATGTTGAATAAAAGCTACCCATCTCGTCATGGGTGCGTTTGGTAAACTTGGGGAATTAATCATCTGGATTAACGATTTCGCATCCACTTGCAACTCAAAATGTTGCCCCCACAAAATATGCTGAAGTTTCTTCAGTATTTTTTCCACACCACATAATTCCAATTTTGGTTGTGAATATCTTGATTCGACCTCAGTAAATACTACAGATTCATACCTAACTGGCCTGATGTAACCAGCTTTATCCATCTGAGACAAAACTGCCCCAGCTGCAACCTGACTTGAATCAACTGCTAAATAAATTCTGCCAGCATCTTTTCCATAATCCAACTTGTGCAGGACTAAATCCTTCCCCACAACCTCCTTCAACTTCACAAACGCCTTCTCACACTCTTCATCCCACTCCCAGTCTGCATCCTTTCTCGTTAACCGTCTCAATGGAGCTGCCAATGAAGAAAAGTCCTTGATAAACATTCTAACATATACGCAAACGCCTAAAAACCCTCTAACTTCGGTCGTATTCTTGGGTCTTGGCCAGGACTGAATTCTGTTAACTTTCTTCTTGGACATAATCCTACCCTCTCTACATACCACATGGCCTAATATTTCTAAGGCTGGCACACAACATGAAAATTTTGAACCTGAAATAGTTAAGCCAGCCTCTTCAATTTAAAACAAGATTCTTTCTAAAGTAATTGCAAACTCCCAAATGAATTTGCGTATCCCAGGATTCTCTTCCAACACCTGGTTATCATAGTCGGTTGTTGGTCCCTTAATTCCTCCATCATCTATAAAGATTCCAGCATATTGTGGAATTTTGTCTTGAAGGATCCAAGCCATCTGAGCTTGATAAACTGCAACAGAATTTGTTGCTCCTTGAGGTAATCTTGTTAACTGTAAACGTTCTAGTGGCGTATCGAATGTAGTTAGAGGCCTTGAGTCTGGATGTAACTCTCTCTCATCATATCCACCCATAATATCTCCCAAACCATAACACACTCTCCCTGCAAATGCTTCAACAAACTCCTCAGCACTAGGCGGTATCCCAGCATCCTTTATTGTAACTCTATTTAATTCCCTAAGATCATGAACAACTCTAAGCTTGCCATTCGGTTTCTTGATACAAAATACCGGACTAGAATAACTTGATGTTGATTGCTCATACAGTCCAGTGCGTATCCATTCTCTGACAACTTCAATATAGGCTTCTTTTAATGCAGCCGGAATAGGAATCGGTTTCTGCTGCCACGGTTCATGACATACCACAGGAATCTTGTAAGGCTCCCCATAGGAATGCTTCAACACACCCCTCTCCTCTTCTACAAAAGCAATGGCCTTCTCTTGCTTGACCATCACATCCAACAACAACTTCTTCTCTTCTCCAGACAGCCAACCATCAGGTCCAAAATTAACAACACCCAATCTCTCAAAAGTGATTCTTGACGTCTCAGAAAATTCAGGCGGATTCTTTACCAAGGGGCTTTCATAAGGATCTCTTGATAACCTTGGTCTTCTCAAGGGTGGATTTAATTCAGCAGGTAGCGGTTCATTAATAGGTTGAACTTTATTTGCTACCTTCTTATATTTGGCTGCATCCACATCTTAATAAACTTGAGGTAAAACATTTTCTTTTGTATCGCCATTAAAACTTTCATCAAATGAATCTTCTTCATTGCCAGAATCAGAATAAGAAAAATTAGAAAAATATTTTATTTCATTTTTAAATTTTACCCTTTTCTCCTTTCCCTCGTCTAATTTATAAACAGATTTTCCAACACCTTTTCTTCCCTTATCCAACAGTAAATCGCCAGTAAAGAAAGTTGGCAGTTTAACCTCTTGCTGGAGGACCGGAAATGAATTTTCACAAAAATTATTTTTTTGTGTTTTAATTATACTGAGATTTTTTATTTGATTTCGATGTGATTTTTGCAGTTTACCCTCTTGCTGGAGGTCCAAAATAGAAGGAGATAATTGCAGTTTAACCTCTTGCTGGAGGTCCATAATAGAAGGAGATACTTGCAGTTTATCCTCTTGCTGGAGGTCCAAAAACATACCCTTCCAATTTTTATCCAACCTAATTTGGCCCATTTTGCCTTTTTCACTGTTTTTAAATTTAATAGAAAAACCAGGTAAATCCAATAAACATATAGAAAAGTCCAAAACGTATTTGCACTCCAAAGTAATACTAACAGAAAATAATTGAGAATCCACTTGAATTATCTCCAAGTGAGCTGACCTATTGCAATCCGGGATCTCATCCTGAGGAGAGATTACAACATTAGAGTGATCAGCCCCTGCTACCCCAAAAAATGAGGGCAACCATCCCTTTCCAACAAACATAATTCACCAGAAGCCGTCCGTTTTATATGCCGCTTCTTGGTGCAAACACAACACTGGCACAGAGTAGTAATCCCTGGCCGTGTTTCCCAACCTTCATCTCCAGGAGGCGCTAACCGCATATGTAACCTCCGCATATCTTCACCAGTGATCTCAAAACTAATCCCCATGCCAGATTGATACCCTATCCTGGCCTCAAAATCCATCAAAAAAGGACCCCCAAGAACAGTTTTGACTGCTCCTCTGGCCACATAAAAGTGAACCTTACCAACAGATCCACCAATGCCTAACCTGACATGCTCAGCTGTACCCATCAGCTCGGTTGCATGCCCTCCAATACCTCTGAGGTTTCCCCCAGTTCCAATTTTAATTGGCAAGCCTATACTCGTTGCTTGCTCCAATGAAATTAAATTAATTTGAGACCCTGAATCAACCAAGGCCTTAACTTCTTTACCGTTAAGAGTTACCACCAGGTAACCCAGGGGAGCGGAAAAATGCGTATCTACATCTTCCCCAAACTTTTCAGCATTTTCACAAATATATTCCACCTCTCCAGTGGAAACCCGACGCCTCGTCAAATGCTTCTTTTGCTTTTCAGCAAGCGCCGGACTAATTGTAAATAACTCCCCCAAAGATAAGGGAATCTGCAGTTGATTCACCCTATTCAAAACTGCGTCCATTGCATTAGCTTGACCAGAAACTACTGGCCGCTCATACTGGAACTTTGATTTAACAACCTTGGCCCTGGGTACCTCTTGAGGTCCAACCGAGCCATCTTCACCCCCCATTATAACATCTTCACTTTCTATAACCCTAACTCCGTCACCAGCTTCTTGCACTAATCCTGATCCATCGCTAGTCCTTCTTACTCCCTCCATTGGGATGGGACCGCTAAAACTTGGTCTGGGTAGAGACGCCAACGGTACGTCCTCCTCAGAATCCGAATCATCCTCTGGCATAGGCTCACCATTTAAATCAAACTTGCCATAACTAGGGGGCCCCATATCAGCAATCCCCTTCTGCATTTTATATAATTCGTCCTTAGAGTAAGGGTTCAATTTGTTGGCGGCAGTTTGAGCACTAGAATTCTTGTCCTTAGAGTAAGGGTTCACTTTGTTATTGGCCTTGCCAGGATTAGCCCTCAATTGGCTCTGAATGCTACTTTTCGCCTTAGTAGCAGCTGCTCTTCTAGCAGCATTAACATCGTATTCGCCAGCCATACAGCTACCCTCTACCTGGGCAACTGTTGCCAGCTCTAAACCTCCAAAAGAAGTAGAAAATGTGGCTTTACTGACCTCTTTCTCCTTGCCCTTGTCAGCTTTACCACCATTACCATTACCATTTTTGCCACCCTTGGCATTAACATCTTCATCCGTCACCTCTTCAAATCTGGCTCTCCTTTCAGCCGTTAAACTTCTTCTGACCAAATCAGAAGGAGACTGTCCATCACTGGGCTTGATGAACAAACCATCAGGAAATTTATAAACTTTACCATCAAAAAGAACTCGCCCAGCATCCATATCCTTATCAAGAGCAAAACAAACTGTTGCTCTGTGCCCCCTCTTATTACAATAGTAGCACACCTTTGGCTCATCATAGCCACCTCTATATCCATTACCACCATTACCACCATTTCTCCCATTGCCTGGGAAGCGGTTACCGTTGTTATTGCCATTATAATTTCAAAGTTCATAACCTCTGGACTGATAAGAAGTCGACGTCGACAAAGAAGCGATTGGGGCCTTGTTGGCCTTCTGAGTCTCTTGAAAAAATATTTTTAATTGTTTCGTTAAATCGGCCAAGTGATCGACCATCTTATTATCTACATTGCCCTCAACTTTAGCAGCAGGTAATCCCATTTGTGCCTTCTTGGCCTCCTGGGCTTTGACCATAATATCATTGTTTTCGGCCAAAACTTCGCTAACCTTGCTAACATATTGAGTGCATGACTCTTGATATTTGTCCAACGCCAATAACTTTAGATGGGCTTGAATGTTTTCCTTGATAACCTCCAGAGCTGGCAGTTTCTGCTCACCATTAGGAAGTTCCTTCATCAAATCTTTTCTTGAAATATCCTTCAAGACGTCCATACGAATATCCCTGCTGCATGCTGTCCAAAACAAATCTTTTGCTTGGTTCTCATGCACTAACTCGTCCACCAGTATGAGATATTCCACCACTTCATCAAACTGAACACAGAGCTTTTTGAAGTCAGCCATAGAAGAAACTCCACCTTTTGCTTGCCAGTCTCCAACAATTTTATTAAGGTCCATCATAGTAAACCTAACACCCCATCTATCAACCATAGCGTTAGAAAGCTTAACCCAATCCTTGTCCTTGAATGCCTGCATAGCAATAACCTCTTTTTCCACCTCCCTATCAGCAATAAAAAATCTAACTTGCTTCACCATGTCCACATGAGAAGCACCATCAACAGCAGCAGCAGCTTCATACCTGCTAATGAACCATTTAACCTCCTCCCCATCAAACTTTGGGCCATCCCAAGAAACAATTCTAACTGAGGGAGTAAGAGGGTTAAAAGATCCAGAAGCAACAGCAGAAGAAGACATCCCAATAAGTAATGAAAAGCATTAACAATCGATAAAATAACAAGCCTCTTGCAGGCCAATAACAAAAATCCAATTAGAGTTCCAGAAAATATGCCTCTTGCAGGCTAAGAACGTTCTTGATCCAAGTAAGTCTTTAAAGAAAGCTAGAGAAATCAAACCCCACGTTGGGCGCCAACTATGGTAAGGTAAACTCTTACAGTCGCCTTGCTGTAAGCAGAATCCGGAGGAGATATGTGGATTTAGCTGAAAACCCCGTCCTTCCAATAAAAATAACAAAATGGGAATTCTAAATCACTAAGCTAACCAATCTACTTGGATCTGATTGATGAAAATAATGAAACTCTAAAATAATTAACGCTTATTGAGATTTAAATAAAGTGGCTGTTGATAAAGAAATACTGATAACAACAATTAAGGTGTACCAGTGAAAGATCTGAAAAGATTGACTTTTATGTTTTTATAATAATTTGAATTTTTATGAGACAGCAATAATCAAGTCCCAGCAATGAAGACCTTTCTAAAGATACCCTGTATGAAGTGTGTTTTAATTTGTTGAGTGGTATTTCTAAAATGTTATATATAAAATATAAAGTTAAAAGGGTATTACAAATTTATTTAATTTGTTGAGTAATAAAAAATGAGACTGTGGTAGTTAATGATTAAGCTGTATGATCTGTCCCCCCCCCTCAATTTCGAGTTTGAGAAGCGCTTAAGTATTCCTAGTCATGTGCCTAAATTTTCCCCTCCAGAGCTCTTCCAGAGTCAATCCAGAGCCCATACGGAGTCCGTACGGAGTCAAAACGGAGTCCGTACGGAGTTTGTCCGGACTTCCGGACTCAATTAGAACCTTAAAACTATAATAAAAAATCTAGAAAGATTACACATAATAGAGCTACTTCCCCTTTACATACCAAACTAATTTTCGTAGTCTGCGCAGCTCTAATTACCCCGTAAAAATTCATCAAAGTTAAGTAATTTTTGAAAACGTAAATATTTCTATAAAACTTTAAAATTCATTTAAAAATATAAGAAAAATAGTAAAAACTCTGGGAAAATTTCCCAAGGTTCTTAAGTGACTTGACTTGATACTTATAAATTTTTCAGACCGCAAAAATAAGTTTTCTCCGTAAAATAAATTGTATTTGTGTAGGCATTTGCTCATGACCAATTTCTTCATATTTTAAACTCCAATAAATTAAATAAAACCCTTTTATAAAAAATAATAACGCCAATCTTGCACGCCGTAATAACTCCATTTACGTACTTAGGTGCCGTACTAAACTTTAGGCTACCACACCGGGGATAGCAGTGACATCATCTGGATTGAAGGTCTGTGCACTCCAGTGGATTTGGGTATAAGTAAGGAGGGATTTTGACGGTTATTTATCATCATTCAATTACTACAATTCAAACAACCACTACAATACACTTATTAGAATTCAGAAGTTTATTATAAAGCCATTATAAATTGATATTATCTTTATATAAGCTATAACTATATTTTATTCACCTATTTTCCACCACTAGCACGCATTTAAATCCAAGTATTGTGAGTTTTATTTGAGTATAACTATTTTATTAGTCTTCCCCTGAGGTTTAATCACTAAATCATTTATCAATAAGTAGTAGGACCATAAATAAACACTATTATATCATACTTATATACTAGACTATACTGACAGAAACCATCAGAGATACTTCTGAGTTTATTAATATATGCAATGAAATATTATTGAACCAAAAATATGAAACCATGTATAATAATTACAAGCAAAGTGTTGAGGTAGTAAAACCTACTACAAATAGTTTACCAATGGAGAAGAAAAAACCTTCAGCTCACCTTTCCCCTAAAAGACAAGAAAATAACACTTGCTACAAATGTAATGAGCCTTGGGCTAAAGGTCATACTTGTAAGAAAAGAATAAATGTTATTAAAAACTCACAAGATTCTGAAGAAAGTAATCATGAAGATGAAAAGGAGGAATCTAGTGAGGATTGTAAAAGTAACATTTCTTACAGTGATGATGAAAATGAGATATATGTATTAGAACAGGATATTATGTTCCTAAATGATGTAATACCTCTTACAGATACATCTTTAACTTCCATTGAAGAAGCTAAAATTATCAAAGAAGTATCTCATGATACTTACAAAACAACACCTATTAGAGCCTCTGTTATTATATGTGGAAAAGAAATGAATGCCATTCTTGACACTGGGGCTGCAGGTAGTGTAGTTTCTATTAACACTTTAATGAAACTAGATAGTAAGTATAAGGAAAAACTAGAACCTGTACAGAAAAAGTACTGGAGGGGTTTTGGTTCAGTATTAAATCAAATTGGCAAATACAAAACTGCTGTATTATTTAAATATCATAATGGATATGTAAGAGCAGTGTGTGAATTTGTGATAATGGATAATAATTATTTTAGTTATTAGTTTATTATTGGCAATGAATTTTTGACCAAATTTGGCATCAAACTAGATCCTGCAAATATTTGCTTCACTATAGGTGTAAATGGGAAAAGAAAATTCAAGATTTTCTCAGAAAATTCAGTTTATTCCATTGCTCCTAAAGAAGAACAACTGTAAGGTGGAAAAGCCACCTCTGAAGTGGTAGAATTAGAAAATGAAATCCAAAAAGCCTCTTTCAGTCCTCAACTCTAAAAAATTGAAGAAAACAATATTCTGAGATTGATAAAATCTTATCCTATGGCATTTGCTCATAGTTCAAATGAACTAGGATTGGTAAAAGACCATGAGATGAAAATCTCTTTAAGTTGTGCTTTGGATAATATTCCTGGCAGCTTGAAAAAGAAACCTTACCCAGCTTCTCCTGAAAAAAGGAAAGACATTGTAGAAAACATTAAAATGTTGTTAGAAATGGGTATTGTTAAAAAAGTAGACCCAACACCTAATTATTGGGTTATTTCACCAGTTTTAATCTCTTATGAAAAAGATAAGGCAAGATTATGTGGTGATTACAGAGCTCTGAATACATTCACTGTGGATGATATTTACCCTCTACCAAGGATAGCTTCTATCCATGCTATCTTACAAGAAGAAAAATATATTTCCTGTCTGGATGGAAACAAAGGTTACCACCAGATTTCTGTGGAAAATAATTCTCAGAATTTCTTACTCATAACCACACACATGGGGATATATAAATATGTGAGAATGCCTTTTGCCCCAAAAAATGCGCCTTTAGTCTTCCAAAAATTGATGGATACTATTTTTCATCAGGAAATGATTGAAGGATGGATTTTAGTTTATATTGATGACATCATAGTGTTCTCAAAAACATATGATGAACTTTTAAACCACCTGAAAAGAGTATTTCAAAAGATGGATGAAATTAATATGACAATTGCATTAAAGAAATTTAAGTTTTGGTTTCAATCCTTGATAGTACTTGGACATATTGTATCTGGATTACAGATTTGTATTGACCAGAAAAAAGTGGCAGCAATAAAAAACATTATTATACCTAAGAATGTGAAAGATGTTCAAAGTTTTTTAGGTATGTGTGGATATTATAGGCAGTATATAAAAAACTACCAATTAATTTTAGCCCCTTTAACAACATTAATCAGGAAAAATAAAGCTTTCATTTGGAATAATGAAAGACAACATGCCTTTGATAAATTGAAGGAGTGTTTAATGTCAGCTCCAATATTGGGACTGCCAGATTTTAACCTACCTTTTATCTTGTACACTGATGCAAGCTTCATAGGCTTAGGTGCTTCCTTACAGCAAAAACAGATAATAAATGGAAAATTATCTGAAGTAGTTATCTGTTATATATCCAGAACCTTAAGAAAGACAGAATTAAGGTATAGTTTCACCCAACTGGAATGTTTAGCCTTTGTGTGGGCCTTGAAGAAACTTCATTACTATCTGGAACACCAGAAGTTTGAATTAATAACTGATTGCAGTGCAGTAAAATCATTACTAAACATGAGAACACCTAATAGGCACATGTTTAATGGCAACTAGCTGTACAAGAGTACAAAGAAAGAACAAAAATCACTCATAGAGCATGAAAATTGCATTCTAATGTGGATTTATTATCCAGAAGCCCTTTGCCAAATGATGCTGACAACCCGGCTTATGTACCTGAAAATGAGGTTATACATATATTTCGGATTTATATAGTGGATTTAGAGGAAGAGTTCATGCAAACTATATTGGAAAATTATTCATCTGATAAAGATTTGGCTAAATTATCTTCCATTTTAAATGATCCAACTAATGCCTCCATGAGTGCATTAATTAAAACCTTGCCTTCAAAGTATAAAAATGCGTTGGAAAAAGGTAAACTGTCAATTGAAGCTGGATATATATATTACAGAAAAAAGCTAAGTAATGTAATAGTTATACCACCTTCTATGAAAGAGTTAATGTTGAGTACTTGTCATGATGACATCTTAGCTGGTCATTTTTATTTTAACAAAACATTAACCAGAGTTAAAAATACAGCCTGGTGGATAAACATGAAAGAAGATGTACAAAAATACATTGAAACATGTGACTCTGGTCAGAAATCTAAAAGATTAACTGGGAAGAGAGCTGGATTATTACAACAAATAGAGCAGCCAAGAGCTCCATGGGAAATTGTTAACATAGATTTTATCACTGACTGACCATTAGTAGGAAAAGAAAGTTTCAATTCTTTCTGGGTCATTGTGGATAGATTAACAAAAATGTGTAAATTCATCCCTACCCATAAAGAGGTATCTGCAAAAGACTTGGCATTACTATTGTGGACTCAAATGATGAATACTGCTTGGTTCCCTAAAGCCATAATCTCTGATAGAGACCCTAAATCTACTTTAGAGTTCTGGAAATCTTTGATGGAAGTATCAGGTTGTCAATTGAAATTGTCTACAGCACACCATCCACAAACTGATGGACTGGCTGAGAGAATGATACAGACTTTAGAAGATATGATCAGAAGATATTGCGCCTTTGCATTGGAATACAAAGACAATGAGAAATTCACACATGACTTGGTAACATTAATTACTAGCCTTGAATTTGCTTATAATAGCACAACTCATTCTGTAACAGAGAAAAAACCATTTGAACTCTGGCTGGGATATGTACCAAATAACCCAGTAAATCATTTAAATAAATTAACAAGGTTAGATATACACCCTGGTACTAAATCCTTTATTAATATACAACAAATTTGTATAAAGCATGCAGAGGAATGCATCTAAAAAGCTTTTGAATATAAAAAGAAAAGGTGGGATAAATATCATAAAGAATTTGAATTCAAGAAAGGAGATGAAGTCCTAATTTCAACACTACATTTTAACTTACAAGTTAATGTTAAATAGAAGGATCCCTTTGTAGGAGCTTTTGTAGTAAGCAAAATGGTTGGTAATAATGCTGTGGAAGTCATATTATATGCTCCATATGATAGGAAACATCCAGTTTTCCCTATCTCATTATTAAAAACTTACCATGCAAATGATTCTGACTTATTTCCAAAAAGAAGAGGAAGGCCTAAAAATCAACCTGAAAAAATTGTGGAAAAGGCATATATTGAAAAAATACTCATGCAAGAATTATAACTAAAGAGAAAGGAATTGAGTATTTATTAAGATTTAAGGGGAAATCAAATGAATTTGATAAATGGATACCTGAAAAAGAAATTTCAAATCTATCCTCCCTTCTTAAAAAATTTAAACAGAAATAAATTACTGTTCAACCAGCTAAGGGGTTAAAAAACCAGTACTCATAATATTTTTTTTATGTTTTATTTCTTTAAAGAATTAATCTTTAATGAAACAAAATTTTCTGAATACCTGAAAAATTATATAAAATAAAAAAAGTGTATAACTTATCATTTTTTTATTGTTTTTTTTGGGTGGGTAAGTGTCAGCCTGGATATCTCCAGGACTGAGTAAAAAGTACTTATAAGTTATGTTAAACACATGGACTATACATGGGAGCAATAAATTAGAGTACACAAATAGTAAACATAAGTAAATTTATGATAATATACAAAATATGCCATTATAGCACCTTATATACACACATATATCCACCTTTTATAAGTCTTATGTACTTAATATTAAGTTGGAATATGTTAGGGTAATCTTAAGAACCTTTAATATAAGGATACATAATTTTTAAGAACACTTAAAGCTGTGATTTGCATTGTTTTATGTAAAAAACAAGAAATGTGCTTTGAATCACTTAAAAGTTGATTATATGTGCTATAAATTTAATAATATTAAAAATGCGCTTTTACAGATAAATTTTTCATAATTGGGACTATTGATTTGGCTACTAAAATGCATAAAAATAACACTTTTAAAGTTTGGTGTTTTTTATGCCAGAAATGGCTTCTGTGTACTGGCCACATACTGCCTGCATTTTTCCTGTGTGAATAGCTTCATTTTTAGCAAAGTTAGCTTTTTCACACTATAATTACCCCGCATTCTACGTCCACTGTGGGGAAACACTAAAATAGGCGACAGGCGCTTATTTAGTGTCCTAGCTTAATTATAAATGCATTGACCCTCTTTATATGCACTAATTTCATTAATAACCTCATTCTTGGCGCTTTAATTAACTACCATGCTTAAATTTGCCTAAGTTAGTCAAGTATATACCCGTGAAAGTGCCTGCCAAGGACTGCATGTAGTTACCCCACATCTCATGCCCTTTTTTGGGTTTTTTGGTGGTTTCTCAGTCAATTTTGGTTATTTTTGAATGGGGATTTCATGTAATATAATGTCATGATTAGCCATAAAATTTCTACTGTTAATCCCCCTTACTATTTAGTATTAATTAGTCTTAATTATCCCTTTTTGGCCTTGTATATTAATGTATAATATGCATATACTCTCTTTTTTGCTTATTCTTTATTTTTGATGGATGATCCCCATTACTACAGGTTTTTGGCAGGTGATATCATTCTAATTATGTTAATAGTCATTATTTTTGGTTCTGAACATGTCTATTGGCTAGAATGAGGCGTCATTAACTGTGTATTGAGCTGGTGAATCATAGGGGTCATTGGGGAAGTAATTGTGTATAAAAGGAGGAGGTTTTTGGTCTTATTTTCTACATTCTTTATCATTACAATTAAAACATACAACCAATACAATTACAATACATATCAATAGTACTTATAAAGTCTTCGAATAGTATCTGAATTTATAAAATCAACTTTTTCTACCAACTATAAAGATTTTAAGCCATATATAATTAGTAAGATTAGAATTACTGAGACCCTTTTATTGAGTTTTATTTTAATACTTATTGGATTTGTACTACAGTATTCATATAGGACCATTAAAATCTTCTAGAAAGCTGAACATTCAAGCTAGTTCACGTCTTTGTACTTCACCTCAGCCTGACACTATTTGTGACATTCAAAATTAATATACTTAGTTAATATAGTATAAACCAATATTTATTAAGTAGGTTAAACTAATTGTACTAGTATAATATTTATTGAAATTAAAAAAGCAAGTATTTTAATAAAATTACTAAGTTATTAAAATAAAACATTTATATTTAAATAAAGGGTTTACTTGTTTAATTTATTTGTTGACCCTATTGTGAGTAAAAAGGATAGCCAATAATTATTGGGTGAAAGGTATCATTTTTATGATTTAATATATATAACTAATCAATTAATTAATTACATTATAAGTTGAATTTATAGCTTATAATTTTACTGTGAACTGGTAATTAATTAATTATTAATTTATAATCATTAGGGGGTATCAAAGTTGACCAATCCCCAATTAGGGATCAGAAATTATTAATTGCGGAAGATTTTTATACACTAGCCCCAGGGCTAGTGGATAAGGAATCCATGATAATGCATTATACTGCCTCTTACAACCCAATTTCTATTCCAATTACTGATCCCAAACCCATCACATCCATGATGGATTTTTAAGAAAGTCACATGACTTATAATTTCTGATACCATCCTTAAGTCTTTCCTCACTCTATGCTACTTAATTTTGGTGGAAAAAACTTAAAGTTTTTTTCTATCTACACACCCCAACTGCACATTTGGCAGTGAATTCTCACTTCCCTTATCACATAAGCCTTCCAACAAAAACTATGAAACACTTCTCTTCTAGGCAGCTACTTCACTCAACTATGAAAGCTATCACTTTACTTTTAGTTCTTTACTATAAAACAGACTCTGATTTGGAAGTTTTTTTAGCCTATATGTATTTTCTTTCCAAAAAGCATTTCATAAACCCAAGGGGGCCAAATCTTCATCATGATCCCAGATATGATCTCTGCTCCATTCTCAAAATTCCTCAACTATTTCAAACTTTATCAACTCATCTCCAAAAATCCTATATTTTGTAACAATTCTCAAAATAAACAGCATGATCCTGCTATTCAACTTGCTTTCGCACTATTTTGCTTTGGCTCAAATGGAAATGGTGCTTCTGTAAGACTTTTGGAAAATCTCTTTACCATAGGATATAGGATAGTGATATTATAAACCAAGTGCTGTATGATTGCCATCCATTCCCTCAAGTCTCAAACACTTGCTTGGCCAACTCCACAACAGTGACTTGAAAACTCTCAAGAAATGCAAGCTGAAGGTTTCCCTGGATGTGTTGGATTTGTTGATGGTACAATAATACTTTTGAGTCAAAAGCCAGCTTATGATGGAAACCGTTATTTTGATTGAAAAAAAAGATTTCTTCAAAAAGTTCTCCAATTTCACATCTTTCATAAACTGACTTTTTATCTTCTTTCTCGATACTATATTGCTGTTCAACTTTTATGCAATGTTAATAAAAATTTATTGCTTTTCATAGTGGCTGCCCTGGCTCATGTCATGACTCTTCCGTCTTCCAAAGAATGAGGATTTCTCAAACTCCTGACTCATACTTTGACATATCTCAGTACCTCCTTGCAGACTCAGCATATGAAAGTGGAAAGTACTTTATACCTGCTTTTTGTGGCACAACTATAGAAAATGACCCCAAAAAACCACCTTTAATTATCACCTTGCCCAATCAAGAGTACATATTGAACATGCTATTGGAATTTTAAAGGGAAGATTTTCTATTCTCTGGGAGCTCAGAATCCAATTTCAATAATAAATGGAAATTAAAACTGCAAATCATTGGATAATGACTTGCGCTAAACTCCACAATATCCTAGCTGATTTAGAGGATGAGTGGAATGATCTTTATGAAGAAGAGGATCCTGAACCAGCACCGGCTCTCCCCTCCCTTGAATCACAAAAAATTCATTCAAACGGCATACACTCCGTCATTTTGCCTATTACTCTCCAAAATTTCTCTTCACCACCCTTTTAAATTATTTTTTGTACTCTCCTGATTTTCAACTTCCTTGTTTTTTTCACTTGTGTTATTTTCATGTTCCATGTTTTCTTCACTTGTGTTTGTTATTTTTTTGCATAACTAAAATTTTAAATTTTCTGTCAATTCTCTTTTTTGGATGTCTCATTTGTTTCATTTCATCAGCTCAACATGAAATCACATATTTTCTGCAATTACATATTTTTCACGGTTTCTTTTTTACATTCATCCATCATATCCATTTCCTCCTCTTTTCAAACATCACTCAAATATTTTCAATTCCTCTATTTTTTCATCTCATCTCTCCAGGTAAGTCATTTTTTATCTTGTTTTTGATTTTTTTACTTGCTAATAATGTATTTTTTCTCTTTTGTCTTTTTTTTCCTTTTTTTTTGTCCTGTAAGTGCTTTTTTTAGTTTTCAAGGTTAGACTAATTTCATTTTTTTTTTATCTTTTTAATCTTTTTTTTCTTTTTTTTCACCCTCCATCATCCCCCTTTCCCCCTCTTTTTCTTCCTCCATACCCTCCTTTCTACTTTTCTTGGCCACCTCAAGTCCCCCCCTTTACCCCCTCCATCATCCCCCTTTTCCCCCTCCTTTTCTGACTCCATACCCCCCTTTCTCCCCTTCTTGGCCACCTCAACTCCCCCCTTTACACCCTAAATCCCCCTTTTAATCCCTCCTTGCCTGCCTCAACCCCCCCTTCACCCCCCTTCACCCCCCTTCACCCCCCTTCACCCCCCTTCACCCCCCTTCACCCCCCTTCACCCCCCTTCACCCCCCCTTCACCCCCCTTCACCCCCCTTCACCCCCCTTCACCCCCCTTCACCCCCCTTCACCCCCCTTCACCCCCCTTCACCCCCCTTCACCCCCCTTCACCCCCTTCACCCCCCTTCACCCCCCTTCACCCCCCTTCACCCCCCTTCACCCCCCTTCACCCCCCTTCACCCCCCTTCACCCCCCTTCACCCCCCTTCACCCCCCTTCACCCCCCTTCACCCCCCTTCACCCCCCTTCACCCCCCTTCACCCCCCTTCACCCCCCCTTTACCCCCTCAATCCCACCTCAAACCCCTCCACACACCCCCCAGTACCTACTTATCAAATTGCTATTGATTCAATAAGTTAATTAACAACTTTTCTTGATTGTTCAATAACTTATTGAATTGCTAATGATTGGATAAGATAGGTGTAGGGGGTTTGTACAGGGGTTTGAGGGGGGGAGATTTGAGGCAGGTCTGAGGGGGTAAAGGGGGGGTGAAGGGGAGGTTTGAGGCGGGAAAGTAATGGGTAAAGAGGGTGTAAAGGGGGGGTAAAGAAAGGGTAAAGGGGGGGGTAAAGGGATGGTAAAGGGGGACTAAAGGGGGGTTTGAGGTGGGTAAGGAGGGGTTAAATGGGGGTAAAGGGGGGATTGAGGGGGTAAAGAGGGGGTAAAGGGGGGCTTTGAGGTGGGCAAGGAGGGGTTAAAGGGGGGTTTGAGGCAGGAAAGGAAGGGTTGAAGGGGCTGAATTGAGGGGGTAAAGCAGGGGATTGAAGGGGTAAAGGGAGGGATTGAGGGGGTAATGGGGAGACTTTCTGGGGGGAATTTTGAAGCAAGAAAAAAAGACTAATCACTGCTTTTTAATTTTTTTTACAGAATTTTTTTTTCATTCCCATAGTTTCTGGACATTTCCCCCTGTTTCCAAAATAAATCAGGTATTTTGTTTTTTTTTATTTGTGTTTTTTTTGCAAATAATTAATTATTCTGAAATTTACTGAATTCAATTTTTTTAAAATTTAATTATAATAAATTGGATTGAAGGACATAAAGAGGTATTTTCAATAGCAGGTAAGTAATTTTTATTTATTTATTTATTATTTATTTATTTTTGCAATTAAATTTAATGAATTTATTTTAATTTTTTTTATTTACTCTTTTTTTTTTTGGTGAATTTGTTTGTTGTTTCAAGAACTTTATCTGGTATTTCAAAAACCATTCAGGATTAATTTTTATTTTTATTTTTTTGCAATTTATTTAATTTTTTTTTTTGAATTTTTTTTTCTAGTATATTACCTGGTAGCTTAATTATAATTCAGGTTTTTTTTTGAATTTTTATTTCCTTCAAAATTTTTTACTGATTATTTTGCAATTTTTTTTTGTTTTTTTTTTGCCAAAAAATTTTTTTTCTTTTCTATTATTTTACTGATAATTTTTTATTGTTGGGGTTTTTTTAATATATATCTTTTTTTGTTTTAATTTTTTTTGTTTTAATTTTTTTTCCAGGACATAACTATGGAAAATTTAACTCACTCATCTTCATTATCATCAATTTCTTCTGATTCATCTTTATCCTCTCTTTTTTCCTTGTCTTCAAGTCTTGAAAGCTCCAAGAATAACCATCAAATATATTCAACTTCTTCTTCTTTATCATTACTTTCCTCTATCTCTTCAATGTCCTTCAATTCTATTCCTTCTCCAAATCAATCTGAGCTTTCCTTACCTGAAAAGAAAAAGCAGAAAATAATGGAACCAACTAAAGAATAAAGCAATTTAAAGAAGAAAATTTATCAAAATAGAAAACTGATTAGGATGAAGATATTTTGCAAAAGATTCTTTGGACATTTGGACAATCAAAAATTTTATAAGACTTCAATATCAAATCTTAAGAAATTTTTATTTTATAAAAACATCAAAAACCTTACAGAAGGCAGTATAGATCTCATTGTTGAAGTTTTCAATAACAGATACAAATATCAATTAATCTTAGAAGTTCATTCATTTAATGGGAAAAAGGATGAAGTTTTTTTCTAGCTTTCTGATTTAATTTCTACTCTCTATCAAATGGCTTTGGTTGGACAGCCCTTATCAAATAAAAATCTGATTTCTGGTGTCATGAAAGGTTTTAGTTGGTGAACAGGATATGAACAAGGAGTTTCTTTTGGTGGGTAAAAATTTTTTTATTATAAGTAATTTTTGATTTTTTCATATATTTCAGGAATTTATTCTTTATTGAAAAATTTGAAACTGGAGCAAATGGAATTCTTTAAGATCTAAATGTATTATTGATTTTGGTAGTGCCAATTGAATAGTTGAGGCTATATGGAATTCTTCTCAACATCGGCATCAAACAACTAAAGCACCTCCAAAGTTGGTTTCTTGTCAAGAATTTACCCATTTTGGCTGTTCATTCCAAATAAATGAAGGTCTTATTAATCATATTAATAATCAAAAAAAATAGATTAAAAATTGTTCTTAGTAGATCTGTCAAGTATGGTAACTAGAATATTATAAAAAATTTTCTATCATTAAATATTTTCTTCTTTTTTTTTCTTTTTTTTCTCTTTTATTAATTTTATTTATTAATTTTATTTTTTCTATTGTTTAATTTTATTAAATTTTCTTTTTTACTTTAATTTTTTTCAATTTTATTTTTCCTTTTAATTTTTTTCATTTAATTTTGGATTTGTCTCTTCCAATTATTTTTTAAATGTACATCAAGATAGATTACTGTTTTTATGCAATGGTGCATCTGGCCTTAGGTTGTTCTACTGGCTATTATATAAAATAGCAAAACTTGATTGGGACTGGTGAAAATAATTGGTTGTAGAAATTTTCATTAAATTTTGGATTTGTCTCTTCCAATTGTTTTTTAAAGTTACATCAAGATAGATTACTGGTTTTATATAATGGTGCATCTGGCCTAAGGTTTTTCTACTGGCTATTATATAAAATAGAAAAACTTGATTAAGACTGGTGAAAATGATTGGTTTTAGAAATTTTCATTTTTAATTTTTTTTTCCATTTGATTTATATGATTCAATAA
Source organism: Hemileia vastatrix (assembly GCA_030280995.1). NCBI lineage: Eukaryota > Fungi > Basidiomycota > Pucciniomycetes > Pucciniales > Zaghouaniaceae > Hemileia > Hemileia vastatrix. The sequence goes on from JASXTE010000009.1 coordinate 6,433,602, forward strand.
ATTACAGGGAGGGGGGGTATTGCCAAATTTTCATATCAGACTTTAAAAAAAATTTTGACTTGAAAATTTGGTGATACCCTTCCCTTAATTCAATAAAATACAGGGGGGGGGGGTATTGTCAAATTTTCATATGAGACTTGCAAAATAAAAATTGACTTAAAATTTTGGTGATATCCATCCCTTGATTCAATAAAATGCAGGGGAGAGTATTGCAAAAATTTCATATAAGACTTGCAAAATTCTTTACTTGAAAGAATTTTGGTGAGACCCACCCCTTAGTTCAATCAAATGCAGGGGTGGGATTGGAAAATTTTCAAATGTGACTTGAAAATTTTAACAAAAAACAAATTTTTAATATTAAAAATTATTGAAAATTTTATTTAAAAAAGAATTTATAACATTAAAATATGAAAATTCAACAAACAATGGATAGAGTAAACAAATACTTGAAATTAAAATAAAATTTTATGTACAATTAATTATGAACAGTTGAAGTGTGAGAGAAATAAAACAAACTAGTCATCAAAAAATTTCTTTAAATGTTCAATTTCCTCAACATATTTATTAGCTTCAACACATTCTATCAAGAAATCTTTCTTTTTGAAATTTTCTTCACAATCAAGCTTAAATTTCATCTGTTCCATGAGGTTTTGATGCTCAAGTGTTTTTTCCTCTTTCTTTGATTTTTCAATACTTAGAGATAACTCAAATTTCTTCTCCTCCAAGTCTTTTACCCTATCCTCCTTCTGTAAAGAGAGTTTGTACTTTCTCTCCTCCAAGATTTGTGTCCTATCATCTTTCCGTAAAGACAGTTCAAACTTCTTCTCTTCCAAATAATGTACCCTGTCATCCCTCCTTAAAGAGAGCTCATATTTTTGCTTTTCAAACTTTAGAGTCTCTTTAGAGACTTCCACTTGTTCTAGATTGATAAGAAATATTAACAAAAAGTAGAAGAAAAGCAGAGTAAATTACTAAGAGGTTTGGAATCACTTAGCAGCATCACCTTTATCCAAAAATTCTTTGATAGAATAAAAAGGGGTTTGAGATGAAGTATCACTTTTTCTTCTTTTTTGAGAGTAGAAATTTAGACTACTTGAAGCCGTTCACTTTTTGTTCAAGGTCACATTTTCCTTCTCATCATTGTTGCTGGCTTTTGACTCAGTTGACTGTGGCCCCTGCATTTGTTCTTCAGCCTATTTAGAAATAATAAAATGTAAATAAAAAAAAAGAATTGATAAGATAAAAGAAAAAAAACATACTTGAGTTAGATCAGGTTGGTTTATATTACCATAAGGATCTATTGAAAAGATATCTTGATTTGTGGAACCTAAATGAGGGGAGGCTTGAGTAGAAGAAGAAGGAAAAAGATTTCTTTTGACATCATGTTTGCTGATAGCATCTTCACCATCCAACACATTTTCAGGATTAAAATCAGCTCACTCTCTGAAAATATCATCCATCTCATTAAAGTAAGGACATAAAGAATCAAGTTTATTGTCTATGGATTTGATGCCCTTACTGATATCAAGGTCAGTAATACCAAAACCAGTAGAAGATGAAAGAGTCTTTGCCTTCTTGTATTTGTCTCAATAATGCTTGAAGCGTTCAGACATCTGTTTAGGTAAAAGATCAATATTTCCCTTGGTCTTATTTTGTAATTCATTGGCCATTAGAAGATAGCCATTAACTTTTGATGCTGGGGGCCATCCTCCTTTTTTTAATTTTTGGTACCAAACCAAGAATCATAGTTAGATTTAGTTTTCAGCCAGTTTATAAGAATGAGATGATAATCTTTTTTTAATTGAATGGTCTTTGATTTCTCAGCTGAGTGGGGGAAAGAAGGAGTAGTGCTATTTGAAGAACAACTGGGGAAAGGCTGCCTTTGAGAAGATCTATGATGACAGAGAATGTTAAGATAATTAAAGATGAAAAGGAGCAAAAACAAGTAGATGAGATGGAAAGGTGTTTTAAATGAAGAGAATAGACAGGATGAGATGAGAATGGGAGTGCACAGCAAGGTAAAAGGCATATCCATAGAGTAGTTAAAGATGTAGTTATGAATGAAAGTAGGTAAAGATGTGGTTATGGAAAATTGAGTAGAAAAATGTTGGATAAGAGGCCATCTTTGACACGTAAAATGTCTAGTAACCCAATTATTAGAAAAAATAATTTTGGATGATAATTAAGGTATAAGGATTTTTATCTGCAATTAATTTAATTGTGGATTGGTCAACTTTGATACCCCCTATTAAATACATAAAAATGGGCCAATCTTTTATAGAATAATATATTTTTATTTTTATTTAAATATAAATACAATTTATATAATAATATAATCAATATAACACTTATTTTAAGTATATTAAAACTATTTTTATATAATTTTATTTAATAAAATATTTTATTTTTATATATATTTTAAATACATTTTTTCTCTTGTATAAGTTCAAGTAATTTAACATATGGTTTTACTAGACTCTTAGTATAGCCTGGCTGAAACTCCCTCACTCTAAAAAAACAATAAAAAATGACAAGTTTTTTTCTATTTATACTTTTTTAAAAGAGTAGAAAGGTTAGAAATTTCTTTTCCAGGTATCCATGAATCATGCTCAGATGATTTATTTTTATATCTCAATAAATATTCAGTACTTTTTTCAAAAGTGATAATTTTATCATTGAGAATCTTCTCATTTTCTGCAGTTTCTGTGGCTTCCTCAGGATTTTTTGTAGGTTATCCTTTTCTTTTAAAAATAAGTTACAGTTGGAAGTATAAGGTTTTAGGAGGGAAAAGGGGAAAACAGGATGTTTTCTATTATATGGAGAATACAACACTACTTCTACTGCACTATCACCCACCATTCTTTTAGCAAAAAATTGTCCTAAAAAAGGATCTTTTAGTTTGTTATTGCCCTGTAAATTAAAGTAGACTGTAGATATCAGTACTTCATCACCACTTTTAAATGTGTATTTTTTATGGGATTTATCCCATCTTTTCTTCTCATATTCAAATGCATTAAAAATAGAACTTTAAGCATCCTTTCTGCATGGTTGTTTCATTTTCAAAAAAGATTTTAAACCAGGATGGAGTTTGAACTTTGGTAATTTACTATTGAGAATTTAAGCACGAGTATTTGGAACATAATCCAGCCAGAGCTCAAAAGGCTTTTTCTAAGTGACAGAGTGTACATTTCTATTATAAGCAAATTCAAGAGCTGGTAATAGAGTAATCTAGTCATGAGTAAATATGTCATTGTCTTTATATTCTAATCAAAAGGTAAAATAACTTCTAATCATATCTTCCGGAGTTTGAATCATTCTTTTAGCAAGAACATCAGTTAGGTGATGGTGAGCAGTAGATAATTTCAAGTCACAGCCACATATATCCATCAAAGGAATTCAGAATTCAGATGTAAATTTTAGGTCTCTATCAGATATAATAGCTTTTGGAAATCCAACAATATTAAACACGTCTGAAAACTTTCAGTGTGTGCTAGTATCTAAGTGTGATTTAATAGTAAATAATAATGTTCATACTACATATTGATAAATGATTTAGTGATTAAAAGTCAGGGGAAGACTAATAAACTAGTTATTCTCAATATAAACTCACAATACTTGGATTTTTATGCCTGCTAGTGGTGGAAAATAGATTGATAAAATATAGTTATAGCTAATAAAAAGATAATATCAATTTATAAATGCTTTAAAATATACTTATATATGAAAATAATTGTGTTATAGTGTTTTTTTAATGTGTAGTAAGTAAGCGATGTCTTATAACCCATCAAATCCTCCCTTACTTACACCAAAATCCACTGGAGTGCACAATCCTTCAATCCAGATGATGTCACTGCTATCCCTAGAAATTACAGCACTTTGAGTGCCCATCACCTCCCCATGGCATACACTGCAAGAATTTTCAACACCCAGACCTCCAGTAAAGACCATCCATCACAATTAATGATACCACAGACACATACCATAAATAGAATAAACAGATCAAAGCAGATACCATAAAGAGACAGGTAAAATAACTCATCCAAAGAGTATATAATGAGACCCAAAGCATATAAAGGAAAAAAATTAACTGTCCAAGCCCCCAATAACATCCCCAAGCATCTATATTAGCCCAGTAATGATATCCCAACCCATAAATCTGTGAAAATCTATCAAAGGAAGCAGATTAAGTTGTCCAAACTGGATATAAGCACCTGAAAAAGGCATATATGCTTGTGTAGGCATTGTGAGTCCACTGAATATTTCCATATTACCTAAAATAAGCATAAAAGTAAAGGTTATAGGCTATTAAGAGGTTAAAACCCACTTATAGGCCTAAATATACATAATATAACTACATTTTTCACTGAACATGAAACTTATGTATATCTATAGTTAGTTAATATAACTTAAGAAAAGTATATTATGACTCCATTAACACCTTAATAAGAATTATTAGGCTATGGATAAGCTATTTAAACTACTATAAGTCATATAATAGTGTAATAATTATATATATATGTATTATAACTGTCGGGTGGTCCTTCAAGTCTAGAAGAGTTTTCAAGAAGAACCAAGGTCGTCAACACTGGATTTCAGGGGATTCAAACTTCGTACGTATTTCTCTTATCTTTTAAAGACTTTTTACTCAAATAATAATAAGAGGTAAAGGGATAATTTCTATTTTATTTAAAAGTTTAGAATTACAGCTTTAATGTAAATACTAAAACAATAATAAATAGTTTTGTATGAAGTTATAATAAAATAAGTAAGTAAGGAATCTTCTTGAAAATCACAAAGGTGAGGGCCTTTTATAGGCAAAACATGGGGGAAATAAAGACACAGAATTTACACCATCTACTGTAAGAATGTGAGAAAGAAGATGACTAAAAGGAGTATATATATGACATAAGAAAAATAAATAAACTGGTACATCAACAAGGGCATCAATTTTATTGGTAATAAAGTATGAGTTCCCTTGGACTGTCACAATTAATTTCAACACATTTAAGTTAATTATATTGATTTCACAGAATTCCAGATCTCTTAATGAAGTAATATATTAATTTTAAGGTTTTTTATTATAATTTTATTATTAATTTTAATTCCCAATCAACTGCACTATTGAGCACGGTGTTAGGGAGTAAAAATGTATGGGACACTTACTTAAATTAATTATTTAAACTACTTAATATAATTAGCTTAGTTAGTTGTAAGTAATATATAAGTAAATGTTAAATAAATAATTATTAAAAAGTATTTTAAAAAAGGTGTGGCTTCACCTTAGTAAAATAATTAATTATTTTACCAGGTAAGTCTAGTAGCCCGGCTGACACACCCTCACTCTAAAAAAACAATAATAAAAAAAATGCTATGATTTTTTCTTTTTATACTTTTTTAGTAGAGTAAGAAGATTAGATATCTCCTTCCCAGGTATCCAAGAATCATAATCAGATGATTTATTCTTGAATCTCAATAAGTATTCTGTACCTTTTTCAGCAGTGACTATTCTGTCATTCAGAATTTTTTCAATTTCTGCTGTTTCAGTGATTTCATTTTGGATTTTCTTTGGTCTTACCCTCCTTTTTGGAAATGAATCACAATTGGATGTATAAGGTTTCAGAAGAGATATTGGAAAAACAGGATGTTTTCTGTCATATGGAGAATACAAAATAACCTCAACTTCATTGTCTCCAATCATTCTTCTGACAAAAAATGGACCAACAAATGGGTCTTTTAATTTGTTATTTCCTTGTAAATTGAAGTGGACTGTAGAAATCAACACTTCATCACCCTTTTTAAAAGTGTATTCTTTATGGGATTTGTCCCATCTCTTCTTCTCATATTCAAATGATTTTTCAATAAATTTTTGAGCATGATTTCTGCAAAGTTGTTGCATTTGAAGAAAAGATTTTACACCAGGATGTATATCCAATTTAGGTATTAGTTATTGAGAATTTGGGCAGGAGTATTTGGAACATATCCAAGCCAGAGCTCAAAAGGCTTTCTTTGAGTAACAGAATCAACAGTGCTATTATAGGCAAATTATCACCTAGGAAGTACGGTAACCCAATCATGAGTGAATCTGTCATTATCTTTATACTCAAGGCCAAAGGCACAGTACCTTCTTATCATGTCCTCTAGAGTCTGAATCATTTTTTCAGCTAATCCATCAGTCTGAGGGTGATGGGCAGTAGATAGTTTCAGATCACAACCACAAATATCCATCAGAGATATCCAAAATTCAGAAGTAAATTTAGGGTCTCTGTCAGAGATTATGGCTTTAGGAAAACCAGCAGTATTAAACATATGAGACCACCATAAGAAAGTTAATTCTTTAGTGGAAACATCCTTGTGGGTAGGGATAAATTTACACATTTTAGTGAATCTGTCCACAATAACCCAACAAGAGTTATAACTGTCTTTTCCAGCAATAGGTAATCCTGTTACAAAATCCATGTTTATTATCTGCCATGGTGCATCAGGAGGTTCAATATGTTTAATTAATCCAGCACTTTTACCAGTCAATCTTTTTGATTTTTGGCAAGAATCACAAGATTCAACATATAATTTGGTGTCTTCAGACATATTAACCCACCAAGCAGTGTTTTTAATTCTGATCATTGTTTTTTCAAGATCAAAATGTCCAGCTAATATTTCATCATGAAAAATTTTCAAGATGATCTCTTTCATAGAAGGAGGAATAACAATAACATTACTCAACTTTCTTCTATAATATAGATATCCTTCATCAATTGAAAATTTACCTTTTTCCAAAGCCTTATGCTACTTTGGTGGAAGGTTTTTAATTCATGCTTGTATTGAAGCATTCTTTGGATCATTTAATATGGTGCATAACTTTTTTAAGTCAGTGTCCTTATCATATGAATCCAGAATAAGCTGTAATAGCTCCCCTCCGTATCAACCACAAATATCCCATGAATATGAATAATTTCATCCTCAGGATCATAAGCAGGATTAGAGTCATCATTTGGTAAAGGTAACCTTGATAACATATCCAAATTTGAGTGAACAATACCAGCCCTATGAATAATTGTCATTCTACCTCTGTATTCTTGAACAGCTAACTGCCATCTGAACATATGTCTGTTAGGTGTTTTAAAAATTAAAAGGGATTTAACTGCACTGCAGTCAGTGACAAGTTCAAATTTCTGGTCATCTAGGTAATAATGTAGCTTTTCTAGAGCCCAACTACAGCTAAACATTCCAATTGAGTAGCACCATATTTCAACTCACTATTTCTCAAGGTTCTTGAAATATAACAAATTAATACTTTTGATACTTTATCATTTATCACTTGTTTTTGATGGAGGGCAGCACCAAAACCAATAAAACTGGCATCAGTATATAAAACAAATGGTTAATTAAAGTCAGGTAAAGCAAGAATAGGTGCTGACATCAAACAGTGTTTCATAGTGTCAAAGGCTCTTTGTCTTTCAATATTCCAGACAAAAGCAACATCCTTTCTATTTAATTGGGTAAGGGGTAAAGCTATGACTTGGTAATTTTTAATATACTGTCTATAGTATCCACACATTCCCAAAAACTCTGTAGCTCTCTAACTGTAGTAGGAGCCTTCACCTGTTGTATGGCTGCCACTTTGTTTTGGTCAACACATATCTGTAAGCCTGAAACAAGATGACCAAGAATTTTTAAAGAATGGAAACCAAATTTACATTTATTCAAAGAAAGTGTCATATTTATCTCATCCATTTTTTGGAACACTTTACACAGGTGGTTGAGATGGTCCTCAAATGTTTTTGAGAATATAATTATATCATCAATATAAGCCATCAGCCATCCTTCAATTATCTCCTGATGGAATGTGTTATCCATGACTTTATGAAAAACTGAAGGGGAATTTTTAGGGCCAAATGGCATCCTAATATACTTATAAATACCCATATGAGTAGAAATCATCAGAAAATTCTGAGAATTTTTCTCAACAGGTACCTGGTGATATCCTTTATTACCATCCAAACAGCTGATATGTTTAGCACCCTGTAAGGTAGCATGTATAGAGCTAATTCTAGGTAAAGGATAGATATCATCAAAAGTATAAGTATTTAGTGCTCTATAATCACCACATAACCTGGCTTTATCTTTCTCATAAGAAATTGGGACTGGTGAGATAACACAATATGTAGGTGTTTCAACTACCTTTTCAATAATATTCATTTTTAAAAGGGTAGAGATATTGTCTTCAATATTGTTTCTCTTTGTGGGAGAAGCAGGATAAGGCTTCTTCTTTAAACTAGGTGGTATATCAGTTAATGGACAAGACAATGAGAGTTTCATTTCTTCTTTAACTAATCCCAGTTCATGTGAACCATGAGCAAAGGCCATAGGAAAAGACTTTATCAAGTTAATTATGAAATCTTTATCCTCACCAAAAATTTGTTCTCCAAAAGAGGCATTGTCAATTTCAGAAATAAGGGCATGCATTTCTTTTGTAGATCTTCCTTTATATTGAACCACAGAATTACATGTGTTCAATTCTGGTTTTAATAATTTTTTGGGTGAGGAAAACTTAAATTTTCTCTTCCCATTTATCCCCATTGTGAAGCATTGGTTTGAAGGATCTAATTTTATGCCATATTTGATTAAAATGACATTTACTATGATAAACCAACTGCTTAAATTATCATTTTTCATGACAACAAAATCACAAATAGCTCTTACAAAACCATGGTTATATTTAAAAAACACTGTGGCTTTGTATTTACCAATGGGGGACAAAACAGAGCCATAACCTCTCCAATTTTCAGAAATGATAGGCATCATTTTTGATTTATAGTCTTGATCCACTGGAGCAAGTGCTCTTTCAGAAACTACACTCACATTCTTTGGCCTCAAGTAACAATGTGCCGTCGACAATTTGAAAAGGCCTCCAATTTTTGGGTGGTCCTTCAAGTCTAGAAGAGTATTCAAGGATATCCAAGATAGGCAACACTGGATTTCAGGGGATTCAAACTTGGTACGTATTTCTCTTATCTTTTAAAGACTTTTTACTCAAATAATAATAAGAGGTAAAGGGATAATTTCTATTTTATTTAAAAGTTTAGAATTAGGGCTTTAATGTAAATACTAAAATAATAATAAATAGTTTTGTATGTAGTTATAATAAGGGGTATCAAAGTTGGAAATCTTCCATTTCATAACACCTCTTTTTTCCACCAAAATCAACCATGATTATTTTTTCAAATATGCTATATTGTGCTTCCAAAACACCTTTTTACTCAGAATTAATGTCAAGTTTGTGGCTTTCTTTTTGTGTTGCGAAATACCTTATAAATATTAAAAAAGTTCTAACTTTAATACCCCCTAATAAAATAAGTAATTAAGGAATGTTCTTGAAAAGCACAAAAGTGAGGGCCTTTTATAGGCAAAACATGAGGGAAATAAAGACACAGAATTTAAGCCATTTACTGTAAGAATTTGAGAAATAAGATGACTAAAAGCAGTATATATATGACATAAGAAAAATAAATAAATTGGTGCATCAACAAGGGCATCAATTTTATTGGTAATAAAGTATGAGTTCCCTTGGACTGTCTAAATTGATTACAACACATTTAAGTTAATTATATTGATTTCACAGAATTCCAGATCTCTCAATGAAGTAATATATTAATTTTAAGGTTTTTTATTATAATTTTATTATTAATTTTAATTCCCAATCAACTGCACTATTGAGCAAGGTGTTAGGGAGTAAAAATGTATGGGACACTTACTTAAATTAATTATTTAAACTACTTAATATAATTAGCTTAGTTAGTTGTAAGTAATATATAAGTAAATGGTAAATAATTAATTATTAATAAGTATTTTAAAAAAGGTGTGGCTTCACCTCAGTAAAATAATTAATTATTTTACCAGGTAAGTCTATTAGCCAGGCTGACAATAACCATATATATAAGTATTATAACATTATTTTTAAGTTATAATGTTAATGTAATTAAGGTTGTCTTATTTTAAACATAAGAATTAATCAGTCCTGGGGATACCTAGGCTGACAAAAACCATAAGAAAACTAAATCTTTGGTGGATACATCTTTATGGGTGGGTATAAATTTGCACGTTTTGGTGTATCTATCCACTATTACCCAACAAAAATTATAACTGTCTTTACCTGCCACAGGAAGACCAGTGACAAATTCTATATTAATGATTTTCTATGGAGCATCAGGTGCTTCAATATGATGTAATAATCCTGCTCCTTTACCTGTTAATCTTATAGATTTTTGGCAAGAATCACAAGATTCAATATAAAAATTTGTGTCATCAGACATATATTCCCACAATATAGTATTTTTTATTCTGGCCATGGTTTTTTCTAGATCAAAATGACCTGCTAACATGTCATCATGACAAATTTTTAAGATGGTTTTTTTCATGGAAGGAGGAATTAAAATGAAATTAGTAAGTTTTCTCCTTTAATAGATATAACCATCATCAATGGAAAACTTTCCTAAAATCAATAAATTTTGGTACTTTTGAGGGAGATTTTTTATTAATGGGTGAATTGAAGCATTCTTTAGATAATTTAAGATTTTAACTACTTTATTTATATCTGAATCATTTTCATATTAATTCAGAATTAATTGTAAAAACTCTTCTTCCATAGCAACAATATATATACCACTTATATGAATTGTATCATCTTTAGGTACATAAGCTGGATCGGAGTCATCTTTTGGAAAAGGTAATCTAGAGAGCATATCCACATTTGAATAAAAATTTCTAGCCTTGTAAATAATTTTCATTCTACCCCTGTACTCTTGGACAACTAGTTTCCACCTAAACATATATCTGTTTGGTGTCTTTAGGTTTAAGAGAGATTTCACTGAACTAAAATCAGTAACCATTTCAAATTTTTAGTCAGCTAAGTAATAATGAAGTTTCTCCAAAGCCCATATAACTTCCAAACACTTTAATTTAGTGGCACCATATTTCAATTCCCTATCTCTCAAGGTTCTTAAAATATAAAAAAAAAACCACTTCAGAATTTTTATCATTAATAATTTTTTTTTTGGTGAAGAGCAGCTCCTAGTCCAACAAAACTTGCATCTGTGTAGAGTACAAAAGGTTTATTGATATATGGGAGAGCCAGGATTGGTGCAGACATTAAAAATTATTTCAATGTATTAAATTCTTTCTGTGTGTCATCTTTCCTGATAAAACCTACATCTTTTCTGGTTGATTTTTTAAGAGGTAAGGCTATGATTTTGTAATTTTTTATATATTATCTATAATAGCCAAACATTCCCAAAAAATTTAGATTTCTCTCACAGAAATTGGAGCTTTCACATTTTGAATTGCAGCATATTTTTTCTGATCTTCACAGATTTTTAAGCCTGACAATGACCCAGGACTTTCAAGGATTGAAAACCAAATCAAACTTTATCAAGGATAAGGTCATGTTAATGTCATCCATCTTTTTGAAGACTCTATTCAAATGATTTATGTGCTCATCAAAGGTTTTAGAAAAAACTATGATTTCATCAATATAGACCATAAACCATTCTTCAATTATTTCTTGATGAAAATTATTATTCATTACTTTTCAAAAAACTAAAGTGGAATTTTTTGGGCCAAATGGCATTCTAACATACTTATATATTCCCATGTGAGTTGCAATAAGCAAAAAAATTTGGGAGATCTTCTCAACAGGTATTTGATGATAACCTTTATTACCATTTAAACAACTAATAAATTTTGAACCTTTTAAGGTAGAATCTATTGAGTTTATTCTTGATAAAAGACAAATATCATCTACTGTATAAGTATTAAATTCTCTATAATCCCCACATAACCTAGCTTTATCTTTTTCATAAGAGATTAAGACTGGGGAGATGACACAATATTATGGGGTAACATCAAACTTCTCAATTATATTAATTTTTAAGAGGGTAGTAATATTAACCTCAATATCTTTTCTCTTTGTGGGAGAAGAAGGATATGGTTTTTTCTTAAGGCTAGGAGGAATATCACTTAAATTACAAGATAATGAAATTTTCATTTCATCCTTAACCACTCCTAATTCATGAGATCCATGTGTAAAAGGCATAGGAAAAGATGTAATTAAGGAAAATATAGAATCATTTTTTTCACCAGTTCATTGATCACAAAATGAAGCAGTATTTATTTCATACAATAAATTATCCATTTCTTCTGTTAATCTAAACTTACATCGAATCAATCACCATGCAATATGGTGGGTGTACTTTCCAGAAATTACACAACCTTGAAGATGAACTCATATCCAGTTGAGCATACATTGAGGGAGTGATGTAACTATTATGAAGAAACAGTAAAATTACTTTGAACACACTTTGAAGGTAGCTTGAACATTTATTGAAACACCAGTGATCATTATAAAAATAATATTGTGGCTTGGCTTACAGGAAATTTTGCAGGAATATTCAGATAAGTGAAACCCAATACCAAAATAATTGGGCACATTCATACAATTGCAAATAATCATCTATTTTCTTCACTGTTTAAAAATAATAAAATTCTTATATAAATTGAAGTAAAACTTCATTTTAAATGCGTTTATAGGATTTTTTTACCTATCAATTGATAGAGGAATCATCCAATACTAAAAAAGGTTATTCAAGAAGAAACATTTATTAAACTTATAATTTCATCAAATGTTTATCAATAAAAGTTTCTAGAACTATATATTTCTTCTGATTGTATGATTATATACTTTTGCATATTTTTCAAGATTTAAAATATTTGTGGAGGTTACATCACTCTCAAAATTGAAGTTAGAAAAAATTTAGCTAGTTAACTGCATAATTTAAAAAATTAATGTTTATGCCATAATTTTAGAAGTAAAAACAATATATTGGTTCTATTTTTTCAAAAAACTAATTTACTGTTATCTTTATTATAGCAAGAAAAATAAGTGTTAAATTTAAATGAGAATAAAACAGATAGCTAAAATTTGGTGCACAATATTTATGAGTTTATTTTTGTTTTCATTATGTTTCACTTTCAATGCCCTATAATTATTAAATCTTTATATTATTTACATTCTTTCAAAATTCTTCTTTCTACTAATTTCATCCCCTCTCTTGTACTTCCGATTCTCTTCCCCTCTCAAGTTTTCTCTCATTTTTAATTGTAGTGCTACTATCCCCTTTAATCTCCCCCACCACCCCTTGTTCCACCTTCTCCAACCCTCTCCCTTGCACTTCACCTCACCTAACTCGTTTTCTCCACTTTTCATCTCTTTTACTCCCTTCTTCACCCTTCTCCGCTTCTTAATACTCCTAATAAATTTATTTGCTCTCCTTCACAACATCATTTCATCTATAGGGACAAAAAAGGGTGACATGGAAAGAAAAAGGGGTGGGGTGAATTAAAAAAGGTTGTGATGATGTGAAAGGGAAATGGTTGGGGTTGGGAACAAGAGTAGTGGGGTTGTATGCAAAAAGGTTGGTTTATTGTCAAAAGGGTGTGTTGGGGTGAAGGGGGCAAGAAATGTTGAGAATTGAGGTTTGAAGAAAAAAGGCAGAGTGGAGTGGGGAAAAGTTGGAAAGGGGTAAGGGTGGATGAATAGGGAAGTGAGAGTGGTAAGATGAGGTGAAAATTAAAATTGGAGTGGAGGGGAAAGGCCAGGAGTACTGAAACTTACTCTGGGAAAGCTGGAGATTTCATTTAGTGTGTTGGGATGGTTATCTGAAAAAGAGATTTGGGAAGAAAATAGGAAGGGATGGAAAGGCATAAAGCCAAATGTGGAAAGGTGAAAATGATGTAAAATGAGGCAGAAAAAAACTGGAGGTGAACTCTATTGTTTGGCCAAAAAATAGAGTTCACCCTGTTGGTTTGCAGTAATTATTTTTTACTTTCAAAAAAAATGGGTAACTCTGGTGTATTTCTATTTGTACCCCTAAATTCAAACAAGATAAATCTTTGTTTTTTGTTTTTAATAAACACTAAAATTTGTGACAGAAGATGCACTAGAATGTAAAAGTTAGCCATGAAATAGAATTATAAATTTTTACAAATTATTTTACAGAATGTTTCTGAAAACTATACATAAGACATAAAACCAATAAAATATGTATATTTTTAAAACAAGTTGAAAAATTGTACAAAAATTATATTAATATTTTGAACTGATTTTCTCTTTTTATTTCATGAGATGAATGTTTTATATTTTAATTTAGCTCTAAATTCTTTTAGTGAGATTTACAACAGCTTCAAATTAGGTAATAGAGTTTAAATAAAGATTTAAAATTTGATATATTTCAAAATTTCTCTAGATTTAATTCTTCATAGTTATTATACATACCAGAATAATTACCTGAAAAAGCTAAAAGAATTATTAAAATGTAATATTTTAAGTTCCTCAATATTGGTGCTATAATCTATTAAGTAACATAACAAACTCCTTGAGTCCTTTTTTTTAATAAAATTTTTTCATTGCAATGACTATATTTATTTTCAAAAAATGATATACCTTAGTTTATGTATAACTTAGATTGAACTCCTAATGTAATCCTGTTTTCAACTGTGGTTCAAGCTAAGATAAACAGAAAGAAATTTTTTACTTTTTAAAAAATTTCTTGAAGACCTCTAAATGTAAACATAAGTATATTTATTTATCACAAAAATATATATTAAATACTTTGAAGTTGTGAAACTAAATAAAAATGATGAATCACTTTGAGAAAATACTTTATTAATAATAGTTCTAAGTATATTTTATATTATAATGATGTGTTTTATTTTCTATATGATAGATTCATAAACTTACTAAAAATTTAATTTATATAACTATAATATAGAGAAAAGGTTTCAGATTCTCTGCTTAAATTCAAAATAATTGAAAAGAAAAACAAATTGTTATAAGTAAAAGTTATATAGATCCCTCAGGACATCACTATAATTTTTTTGGATGTATAAGTGAAAATTAAAGTGAAGCCTCATAGGATAAACTTGGTAGTTTCTTAAAAAATCAAAAAAATATCTTTTTCATCAATATAGATTTTAACTAAAATTCAAATTTTAAGCTTAACTTTCTTTTTTAAATCTGTTCTGAAGTGTTGAAATATTCTCTATTGAAATTAATTTTTATAAAAATGTACTTAATCTAGTATTTCTCTTTGTCAGACTAATTACAATAAGATTTGTAAAGTCTTGTGTTTAAATGAAATATGAAATGGATTTTATTTAATAAACTTCTAAACTTCTTAGAAAAATAATATTATTTTTACCTATCAGTTTGATTATCATATTTCTAGTAAATCATTGATAATTCCTGGTCTCATATATATCATATAATAATTATGTGCAAAATTTCAGATGTGAATTACTCCTGTCAAAATTTTTTTTCTAAAAAACAAATAAATGATCCTGAACTGTTTTGCTTAATTTTTTCGTCAAAAACATTAAATTGAAATGCTTTGTATTAACATTTATTTTAATTATAATATAAAACCATTTACACTGCCTATTTTATATGCGTATAAATAAAAATATTTATTGTGTATTTTTTACTAACACTACAATAAATGTTTGTTTCGTCCTGGGGCGCAACAAAGGCGCAACAATTACGTAAAATTTTAGTAACAGTTATTTTTGGAACTTAAAGGTCTAAGGTGGGTCTCAAGTGCAAAAAAAAAAATTGTTTTGTAACTTTTGCACAACTTTTGTGTAATTGTTGCACCCTGTGGCAAAAAAAAACATGTACTGTAGTGTAAATAGGTATCATATAGTATTTTTTCAGTGAGAAATTAATATAATGATGAAAAAATACCTTTTCTAAGTATTAAGTTCAGCTCTTGCACAATATTACAGTCTAAAATTTAACCTGAAAAAAAATTCACATGAAAGAAATTTTTAAGATAAATGGTTCTTATTTCAAGGTGGACACTGTGATAATCCCACAATAGGGGGTATCAATGTTGACTTATCCGCAATTAAATTAATTGCAGATGAAAATTATTATACCCCAATTATCTTCCACAATTTCTTTTTCTAATAATTGGTTTATTGGACCTTTTACATGTCAATGTTCACCTCTATATAACATTTTTATCCTAAATTTTTTATAACCACATCTTGGAAAACTTTCTAGATATCTCAGGCTTCCTGCCTTGCTGCGCACTCCCATCCTGTCTATTCATTCTATATGCTCAGAACCACTCCCCATGTCATCTGGTTTTTTCTTCTCCTTTTCATCTTAAAATATCTAAACATGCCTTGTTGTCATAGATCTTCCCAAAGGAAGGCTTCTCCCAGTTGTTCATCAAATCCCATAACTCCCTCTTTCCCCCACTCAGCTGAGAGTTCAAAGGCTTATCAACTAAAAAAAGATGATCATCTCATACTTATTAACTGGCTAAAAATAAAAAATAACTATGATTCATGTTTTGGTACTGAGAATGCAACCAAAATAGGATGGCCCCCTGCATCAAAATTCAATGACTATCTTCTAATGGACAATGAATTACAAAATAAGACAATGGGAAGGATTGATCTTTTGCCTAAAAAAGTGTCTGAGCATTTAAAGAATTACCGAGCCAAATACAAGAAGGTAAAGAAACTTTCATTTTCTACTGGTTTTGGTATTACTGACATAGATATCAGTAAGGGCATAAAATCTATAGATGATAAAATTGAATCTCTATGTCCATACTTTAAAGAGATGAATGCTATTTTTGGAGAGTGAGCTGATTTTAATCCTGCAAAAATGATGGATGGTGAAGATGCTATCTTCAAAAATGATGTCAAAACAAATCTTTTCCCTTCCTTTTCCTCCACTCAAGCCTCCCCTGTTCTAAATTCAACAAATCTAGATAGCTTTCCAATAGATCCTTATGGTGATATAAACCAACGTGATCCCACTCTGGTAAGTTTTTATTTCTTGTCTAGTTATTTTATTTTTTTTATTTCTAAAAAGGCTAATGAAAAAAACCAGGATCCTCAAGCAAGTGAGTCTGAAGCTAGCATCAATGATGAAGAGGAAAATTTTTCCTCCAAAAAAAAGCAAAGACCATCAACTACTTTGAATTTCATGAGTCAAAGAAAGAAAAACAGAAATAGTTTTTCCCAAACCCCTTTTTCTTCCATTGATGATTTTCTAGAGAAACGTGAATCTGGTAAGTGATAGCATACCTCTTAATAATTAAGTGAGTTTTTCTTTTCTTTTGTTAATCTTCCTTTTCACTTTAGGTGAATTGAAGTTTCAAGAGATACTCTCAACTTTCAAAAGAAACAATACAAGCTCTCTTTATGAAGGGATGATAAAGCACTAGACTTGGAGGAGAAGAAATTCAAACTTTCTTTACAGAGGGATGAAAGGGTACAAGACTTGAAGGAGAACAAATTTGAGCTTTCTTTAAAGAGGGATGAGAGGGCACATGAATTGGAGGAGAAGAAAATCAAGATAAAGAAAGAGGAGAAGGCTCTTGAGTACAATTTCCTATTGGATCAACTGAAACTCAAGTATAAACTTGAAGATGGTTCAAAAAAGAAAGATTTCTTGAGAGAATGTGTTAAAGCTCATAAATGTATTGAGGAAATTGAATGCTTAATGAAAATTTTTGATAACTATTTTTTTTATTTTATTTAGAAAGTTTTCTTGATAGAATGCATTAAAGCTAATAATAAGTCCTCAGCACACACTCCTCACTGAGATGTGAAATGTTTTTATTGCAACATTTTTAATTATTTGTTTTTTTGGTTAAATAAATTTTGTTTTATTTCTTTTTGGTGATAATTTCATATGTGCCAATTTTTTAAAGGTCTAGAGTAGATGATTTTTTTTTGCAAAAATTTGAAAAACTCATACATTTTTTCTTCTTTACATTCAAATCATTAATTTTACTTTTCTAAATACAGATTAGTGAACAAAACTCTATATCTGTTTTAAAAAATTGGCAATACCCTTCCCTGCATTTTATTGAAGCAAGGGATGGGTATCACCAAAATTTTTCTAAGTCATTAATTTCACATGTCAGATTTGAAAATTTGGCAATACCCTCCCCTGCATTTTATTGAAGTAAGGGGTGGGAATCACCAAAGTTTCATATAATTACATAAATTAATATATAAACAACTTATATATATCAATATCCCTAGTTTTAAAGTAATGACAATTCTTCTAGCTAAAATGTGAATAAAATCTAGAAACAAATGTTTGGGACTTTCCACAGGTATAGGGAAGATGAACCCCATGAAAAAATTTAATGATATCATGATTAACATTTATACAACACAAGGTTTTTGGCTCATTACTTTAGTTTAATAAATTGAAATATCAGATTTATTTATTAAAAATTTATTGTCCTCCATGTTTGAGCTTGTATCTCAGTGGTACCTTAGCCAAAATGAGCAGGAAAAGACAATATGAGCTTGGAAAATGAGGAGAAAAGAAGGAAAAGAGCTGGGAGAAGATGTGGGTCAGGTATTATATTCAGAAATTTCTACAGGTCAAGTTCATTGATCTACTGGAATCCTGACTAGAGTCCATGATTACGTTGAGTAAACAGCAAGAGATTTGGAGAGAGATGGATGTGAAGAGAGAAGCGATCCAAAATCTGAGAGAAAGGCTGTTTTATTGTTCAGTAAGCAATTTTGTTACAGTTATAGTTCAAGGAGGTGCTTTAGGCAACTGGGCCTATAACCTGCACAGGTCAATCAGCAACTGTGCACCTTAAAACAACAAGTAACTACAACAAAGTGTGTGCTAAAACTGAAATAAAGACTCTATTCTCCCCACACAGTGCAATGACTGTCAGAAGTGGCCAAAGGGGAATCAGGGGACAGGAGGAAGCAATGGAGGGAACAAAGAGAATACAGAGAAAAATATTTAGATTTATTTCAAGAATAAAACCCTAATTTTTTACATAAAAACATTAAATAAAAAAATTAAATTGTAAAAAAAAGGCTCAACTTTAACAGTCAATATCTCAGCATCCAATGAACCAAATTCAAATCTGTTTGTAGAAAATACAAGGTAGCATTAAGAAGAATCTTCAGTTAAAAGGACATTAGATTTGAATTAACCTAACCATGATTCCCAGTCTGATTTATAAAATTTTACAAAAACTTAAAAAGTGGTAATGGAGATGAGAACAAGAGGAGTTTAATAAGCTCAATTTTATCCAGATAAGAGTTACACATATATTTAAGTATGAAATTTTCATAGACAAAATGAGATATCATATAGGCATGAAAAAAAGGAGATAAAAATTACATTGATTGAAAAGTAGAAAAAAAAAGTGAGAAAGATTGATGTGGGAATTTGGGAGAAATTGAATATTGAGTATGTGAAATGCATAAAGAATGCGCAATGTATGTGTTTTAATGACATGGAGCCAAATAAGAGTGAAATAGAGGAAAGGGGGGATAATGAACATGCCAAGGAGGGATGAAGAGTAGGGTGATGGAGGTAAAAAATAAAGTAAGAGGGAGAGAAAAAAAGGTTAATTTACCATTTAAATCAAAAATAAACACTTACAAGAAAAATTTAGATACAAAAAAGTAAAAAAAACAGAAAAAAAACAGAAAAAAAACAAAAAAAAATTATAATTAGCAATCAAAAAATCAAAAAAAAGAATAAAATGACTTACCTGGAGAGATGAGATGAGAAAATAAATGAAACTAAATTGTTTGAGGGATGTTTGAGGAGAAGAGGAAAAGGTTATGAGGGATGAATGATAAAAAGAAACAATGCAAAATTATGCAATTTCAGAAAATATGTGATTTCATGTTGAGCTGGTGAATGAAAGCAAATGAGACATCCAAAAAAGAGACATTCAGCGTAAATTCAAAATAAAAATGAATATGCAAAAAACAAAAACACCAAACCAAGTGAATAAAGCACATAAGTTGAACAATTGGAGAGTATGAAAAAAAATTAAAAGGGTTATGTTTCAAACTTTTGGAGGGTGGTTAGCATAATGACAGAGCATATGCTGGTGGAAAGAATGTTTTGTGATTCAAGGGAGGGGAAAGCTGGTGCAGGTCTGGGATCCTCTTCTTCATTAAGATCATTGAAAAGACATATAAGCTAAAGTGTCTTCCAGCCCAGAGTCAGAGTCAGAGTCAGCAGCTAAAACTAAAGTGATATCATTCATAGCTGTGTGAAGTTACTTCCTAGTAGAGAGGTGCTTCATTATTTTCAGTAGAAGAGGTTGTTGGTAGAAGGTATAGGTGATGAGTAGGAAGTGGGAATTCTCCACCAAATGAGCAGGCGGGGTGTGTAGATAGAAAAAAATGTTATTTGTTTGTCACCAAAATTAAGTAGCATAGAGTGATGAGATACATAAAGATGGAATCTGCAATTATAAGTCATGTGACTTGCTTTCGAATCCATCATGGATGTGATGAGTTTGGGATCAGGAATTAAGAACAGAAGTTGGGTTATGGGAGGTGGGATAATGCATTATCATGGATTCCTAATCTACTAGCCCCAGGTCTAGTGGATAAGAATCTTCTGCAATTAATAATGTCTGATCCTGGGAAAGAAATTCCTGATCCCTAATTGTGGATCCCTGAACATTGATACCCCCTAATATAGCATTTAAGCACACTTTAGTGTTAACATTACATTTTTAAGAAATTTAATTTGTTATTCTTTGTTCTATCTTTAAAATTTATCATGTAGGTTAAATTTTGGTGTTTCATATAGAAAATCACTGAGTAGTGATTAATTTTTCAATTCATGAGATTACCATACCAAATCACAATATTTTCATGTAATTCTGATGAACTTAATCATGAAAAGATTCAAAATATCATATATTTATTGCTTTTACTAAATCTATATTAAAAAACTGTTTTTTAGTTTAGGAATAAGTAGAACTAAAAAAAGAACAAAAATTAATTTACTTTTAATATCTATCATCTTCTCAAATTTAGAAATCTTCAAAAATGGATTAATATATACTATTATAGAATTATACTTCTTTAAGACATATAATCAAACAATTTTATAAATATTAGTGCTTAGCATAAATAAGCTGTCAGAGTACTTAATTGAGTAATAAATTTGGAAAATGCATTGCCTTCTTTTATTTGTTTAGTTATTAATTTTTACTGTTTTCTAGGATATAAAAATAAAGAATTTTGATTATTCAACATCATTTTCAGATATATATATTCAATTATAGCTAATTATCTTGCATGATCAAATATTATAAACAAAGATCATAAAAAGTAGGTGATATGGTTTAGATTTATGAATTGAAGCCTGAAATTTTATGTTAGAAGGAGTTTTCAATTATAAGAGCCATTAATTTTTATATATATTCTTTTTTAAATAAATTATTAAACTCATTAGACAGGCCAAAAGTAATACTATGGAAAAAATAGTATATTTTTTAGTCTTGTTAATAATCAATTGAAATTTGAAATGAAAATTGAATTTTGTTTTATGAAAAGTACTGTGAATTAATCAGATTCTTAAGCAAATTTTTGTTTGTATTTCTATTAATTTTTCATTAAACTCTCACTATTATTTCAGCACATCATCATCCATCCTTGGTTAATGTTTCATGATCAGCTCAAAGTAGAGTTCAGTATCAGCTCATTATAAGTTCCATCAGAGTTCCATCTAAGCTCCATCTAAGTTCAAATTAAGGACTTGCTAGAAAGTCCCCCACAAATATTGTGTAATGAATGAATTACAAGATTTTAACAGGTGTACAGAAGGTTTTTAGTGGAAGAAGTTTTTAATTTCCTTTTTCCATTCATTCCAAATGTGAAAAAATTGTTTTCTGGATCCAATTTGATACCAAACATGGTTAAAATGTCATTTC
Source organism: Hemileia vastatrix (assembly GCA_030280995.1). NCBI lineage: Eukaryota > Fungi > Basidiomycota > Pucciniomycetes > Pucciniales > Zaghouaniaceae > Hemileia > Hemileia vastatrix. The sequence continues at coordinate 6,455,405 of JASXTE010000009.1, forward strand.
CCATAGTAAACCAATTTCTAAAGTTGTCATTTTTCATCACAACAAATTCAAAAACAGCTCTGACAAAACCACCAATATACTTAAAGAATACAGTGGTTTTGTATTTTCCAATGGGACACAAAACAGAACCATAACCTCTCCATTTTTCAGATGTCATAGGTAACCATTTAGTATGATAATCGTTATCCACTGAAGCCAATGATTTTTCAGACACTACACTTCCTCCAGCACCAGAGTCAAGAAAAATTTCAACATTTTTACTATTTATGATCACTGGTGCTCTCAAGGAGAATCTTAATATGGAACTTTCATTAATATCTTTTATAATTTCACAATTTTCTACTGAAGATAAATCCAAGTTACAAACTTCAGGTTAAATATCTAAATATTGGAGATCTTTTTCCAAAATTAGAGCTTCATCTAAAGAATCATTTTCATAAGAGATATTACTATCATATTCACTAGGGGAATCATTAAGGTCTACTGCAGTATTTTCAGTTTCATCAGTTTGTTCAACCAGATGAATTTTCTTGTCACAAACATGTCCTTTCTTCTATAATTTGTTACATTTAAAACAAGTATTTTTTGCATATTTCTTTGATTTAACTGGGGAAGAGGGTTTACCAGGTTTTTCAGGGAGTTTTGATGATGGTTTTTACTGATCATTGTAAGATTTTAAGGGAGTATTATTTGGTTCATATCTATGGTTGAGTAGCACTTCATTACAGATATTAAAGAAAAAAGAATGTTCTCTTACATTTTCAGTTCTTGATAGAATCAAATCAATGACAGAATTTGGTTATTTATAGGGAATTTTGTCTCTCCAAATATCATAATCTGATTTTGGATCTACAGCTCTAAAGTTTTTTGTTATTTTCATAAGAAAAACAATAGGTTTTTCTGCAGAGGAGGATGTGTATTAAGAATTTTCATATAATTCTGTTGTGCCAACCTGTATTTTGACCCACTAAATTTATTCTCAATTAATTTTTTCCTCTCATTCCATGTATAGTGATTATTATCCAATAAAAATATTCATACCCCATCAAGGCTACATTGGAAAATTAAGAGATTACCTTAGAAACAATTTATTCATCTGAAAATTAATAAGAATTCTTTAAATAATCAATTCTTTGAACAAAATGTTGCCATTCAGATGAAGAATCTCAATCAAAGGTAAGATATTGATCTATTTTAGGCCAATTTTTATTGACACTAGGTTGGTCAACTTTAAGGTAAAATTATTTATTTTAATTGATTCCTGAAGCCTGAAAAGCTGTTCAGAAATTTCATTATTCACAGAAGCAGCTGGTTCTTTGTGAGTATTAAAATATTTTGTGCTGGTCACAAAAGATTCCATAGACTCATTGTCAAATTTCTTGATAGCCACATTAAAAGGAAAAAAGGAGTTTACTTCTTCAGGATGTTTACCTTTATTTCTAGTAGAAGTATGAGTAGTATTTCTCACTAAACATACTGTTTGTCAGGAATAACTGGTAATGTGGAGAACTTTCCCTCAAGATTAGAGAAAATTTTTCTTAACTTAGGAATATAGGAAAGTTAATCATTAATTTTTGCAAGAGATAGAACATTTCTGTCTCCCTCTACTGAGAATTTATTACTCAAAGCTTGGAAATCAATTTTCAATTTTTTCAATTCACTTTGCAAGGTCTTATTATTAATTTTTAATTAAGTGCTTTCATCTATGAGGGGCTTTAATTCACTATTAACCTTATGTAGATGTTGATTTTTATCTGAAAGTGCTCTGTGATCATTTCTTATAACTTCCTGTTGAGCAAGTACATGTTTTAATGTGTCCTTTAGTTTAAAATAAGCTGTATCTTGTACAGAAGAACTCACTTTACAATGTAAAATCAAATCATTTAATCTGTAATTTTCATGCTTCAATAAATCTTTAAAATCTTTGTCTTTTTTAACACTAAAATCAGGAGAATCTTTTAAAACCTCTTCAGAAGTTTTCTCAAGTTAGAAATAAATGGCAGGGGCAACAGAATAATTTATAATGGCAAGAGAAGGATTTGCTAAGGAAGTTGAAAATAAATTTAAAGGCTTATCAAATGAAAATTTACTGATTAAATCATTAGGGATACTCATAACAGAAATTTTTTTTAAGAGTTTTAACAGTCCTGTCACTACTATTAACAATATTACCTGAAGAAGAAGAATTAGTTTTGATCATACCAACATGTTTATCAAAAAGGGTACTCAGCATGGCATAGGAGGGAGCTTGCCCTGGGCCTTAGCCTTCTTTTTCCTGCTTCCCTGGTAAGGATTGGCAGGTTGAGGACGGTAAGTGGGTGTCCTGGATAGGAGAGGTTGATGAGCTAGAGGAGGTTTCACATTCTGCTGGTAATGATTCATAAGATAATCCCATTTACATCTCTATAACTCCATGGTATATTAGGTCTGTTGAGGCTAATGTAGATTTGGCTGCATAGATTGATGTTGACCTTGGAAGTGTTTTTACAGCTCTTGCATATGATCCCAAAGAGTATCCACTATGGCCTTGTATCTCATAATTTCTGTTTTCATTTCCTTTATGTGACTTGACAAGTTTTTTACCTGCTGTTCTGGAAGGATCTTTTTTTTATATATTTTTTAAAGGATTTTCCAGACTTAGTTCAGGTTTGAATTCTCTCTGAGTTGTTGGGGGAGGAAGGTTTACCAATCACTATGCAATATAGTGGGTGGACTTGCTAGAAAGTCCTCAACCTGAGCTCGGATAGAGCTCAGACTGAACTCATACTGAACCCATACTGAACTCTACTTGAACACCCACCTAAAACTGTTCTGCTGAGTGGTTTTCATCCCTGATTTTATGGTTCCTTTATCAATAGCTCAATCTGTGCTCAATCTGTGGTGAGTTTGGGCCCAAGGTTGCGGACTTGCTAGAAAGTCTGCCCCCCATATTTTGTGGTGAATTCTCCTGAAATTTTTATGTCCTGAAGAATTTGATGGTTTTTTGTCAGCTGATGAATTTTTGTAAGTTGATTTTGAAGAACCTACAGATTCAGCATCAAAATCTACCTCAATTTCATCTACATGAAGATTATCCATGCTATCAGTCAAATCGTTAGTCATAAAATCTGTGAACCAAAAAAAAGATTCAAGGTCAATAAAAAATGAATTTCTTTAAAATTGTGATGTAAAACAAGAATTAATAATTAATATTTTAAATCAATCAATGAGTAAAAAATTATTCTATTTATTTTATATAACAATAAGAAAAACAAAAAAATGATTTTTTAATTTATATAATGTGATTTTGTTTAAAAAATAATAACCACTAAAATTAAATTTGGATAGAATACATGGAGTATTAATTTCAACCAAAATAATATTAAAAACCAAATTATTGGCAATAATTAGGAATAAAAACTATGTGCTATTATTTTCAACCAATATTATCAATTATTAATGACAAATAATTTAATAATTGATCAAAAATAATGATCTTCAAGGACTAAGAGGATTTCACTAATATTGTTAACTAGAAATTTTTTTTAAATTCTTGATTACTTACACACAGTGACTCAGAAAAAATAGCAAATGGCACTGTTATTGAAATAAAAGCTCAATGTTAAACTTGTTAGGTGAAAAGGTTAACTTACTATAGTGATTGTAGAATCACACTGAAATTTATACTTTTTAAGTATATATAAAGCATCAATGTAAACCCTGATTTGAATCACAACCGCTGCAAAATTTTAATTTTCACAAAAGGTTGGTTGTCAGCCAGGCTACTAGACTTACCCAGTAAAATAATTAATTATTTACTGGGATGAAGCCACGCTGTGGTCTTCCAACATTGGCAGAGGCCTTTTTTGGTGTCAGGCTGAAGTCAAGTACAGAGATGTGAACTAGCTTGAATGGTCAGTGTACAGAAGATTTTAATGGTCCAATATGAATACTGTAGTACAAATTCAATAAGTATTAAAATATAAAATATAAGGGTCTCAGTAATTTTAATCTCACTCATTATATATGGCTTACAATCTTATAGTTGGTAGAAAAATAGATTTAATAAATTCAGATACTATTCAAAGACTTTATAAGTACTATTGATATGTATTGTAATTGTATTGGTTATATGTTTAATTGTAATGATAAAGAATGTAGAAAACAAGACTAAAAACCCCTCCTTTTATACACAATTACTTCCCCAATGACCCCCTTGACTTACCAGCTCTATACCCAGTTGATGACGCCTCATTCCAGTTAATAGACATTTCCAGAAACAAAAGGAGTGACCAGTAACATAATTAAAATGATATCACCCACCAAAATCCTGTAGTAATAGGGATAATCCATCAAAAATAATGAAGAAGCAAAAAAGAGAGTATATGTTTATTATACATTAAAATAAAAGACTAAAAAGGGAAAATTAAGACTAATTATTACTTAATAATAAGGGGGATTAATAGTAGAAATGTTGGGGCTAATCATGACATTATACTATATGAAATGCCTATTCAAAAATAACCAAATTTGACTGAGAAACCACCTAAAAACCAAAAAAGGGCATGAGATGTGGGGCAACTACATGCAGTTCTTAGAAGGCGCTTTCACAGGTAAATCCTTGACTAATTTAGGCAAACTTTAATAGTGGTAGTAAATTAAAGCGCCAAGAACAAGGTTATTAATGAAATGAGTGCATAAAAAGAGGGTCAATGCATTTATAATTAAGCTAGGACACTAAATAAGCGCCTGTCACATATTTTAGTGTGTTTCCCCACAGTGGGCATAGAATGTGGGGTAATTATAGTGTAAAAAAGCTAACTTCACTAAAAATGAAGCTATTCATATGGGAAAAATGCAGGCAGTTTGTGGCCAGTACACAGAAGCCATTTCTGGCATAAAAACACCAAATTTGAAAAGTGTTATTTTTATGCATTTGAGTAGCCAAATCAATAGTCCTAATTAAGACAAATTGATCTGTAAAGCACATTTTTAATATTATTAAATTTATAGGGCATATAATCAACTTTTAAGTGATTTAAAGCACATTTCTTGTTTTTTACATAAAACAATGAAAACAACAGCTTTAAGTCTACTTAAAAATTATGTAGCCTAATATTTAAGGTTCTTAAGTTCACCCTAACATATTCAAACTTAATATTAAATACATAAGACTTATAAAAAGTGGATATATGCATGTATATAAGGTGTTATAATGGCATATTTTGTATATTATCATAAATTTACTTTTGTATACTATTTGTGTACTCTAATTTATTGCTCCCATGTATAGTCCATGTGTTTAACATAACTTATAAGTACTTTTTACTCAGTCCTGGGGATATCCAGGCTGACAGTTGGGCTGTTTGGCGCTGTTTTGCTATGTCTTAATTGACATTGGTTGAATAATTGGGTGTTTTTCTGCTTTTATTCAGTGAATATTGGAACTATGGGTATGTGGGTACTACCATTGGATAGCCCCTGTTTTTCTCTATATTTTATGTCTTGTTGACATTTTTCATACTCTAAGTTTTAAGGGTCATTTTCTCATTTTTCATTTCTAAAAGATAGCTGTCTAATTTTGATTTTTGTGTTTTATGGGCTAACCTTAAGTGTTAGGGTTAAGCTCTTAGTATCATTAAGTAGAGCTAATTTGGCTCTATATTTTATGTCCCAATTTTGTCATAGCTTAATTTTGTGTTTTAAGGGTTTTAGTAGTCGTGGTGGATTTTTCTAAGTAATTTGGGCTTTATTAGCGGTTTTGGGTGGTTTTCTGGCTTCAGGGAGGTCTGGCCGCTTCCAGGCGGGCTGCCTGCCTTGGCTATAGAAGGCTGGGGAGTGCTTCTAGAGGGTTTTTATTCAATTTGGCTGCCAAAAGTGCCAAATTTGTTGCTGTGCATGGATTTTTTAGATGGTGGTCTGTGTCTACCTACTGAATAAGACAGTTTGGGGCAACTTTAATTATCATACAACCATCCGGAAGTGATATCATTTTTTCTCACTCAGTTTTCACTTTTTTTGGCCACAATTGACTGTGTTTGTTGCAATGTTAGTTCTTCATTTAACTCGACTTTGGCAAATGGTTTTTCTGGTGTAGCTTTGAAACCTGCATCAATCCTTATTGCTGTTTTCTGTGCAACAAGTGAAAAGTCTTTTGTTTTTCTGGTGTGGATCTTTCTGCATTTCAGGTTTCTGATTATATGGTTATCAGTGGTCTGCTATTGGCTACTGTCTTGACTTGTAAAGCAGTCAAGAAGTGTGTTAGAAGGGGTATAGTAACAGTCTCTAATTTGCTGTAGCAATTAAATCTCACCTGGTATTTCTCATAGGGACAGGGGTTTTTCTCTCCAGTTTTACTCCAAATTCCTTGGTCAAGGTCTATAGCTAGTACTATAGGATTGTCTACAACGCCTTTTAATTCTAATATTATTAATTTTAATTTATTATATTTACTTTATCATTACTTGTAATAAATTAACTAATTACAATAAGTAAATTTAGTAAATATTTAAAATTTTAAATGTCCCTCATATTTTTATTCCCCAACACCATCCTCATGACAGGTTAGAAGTTAGATAAAAATATATTGATACTAAAAATTAAAAAATTCAAATTCTTTTATATAAAATGTTAAAAATTATATTAATACAAAATTTTGTTTAAATTATTTTATTGCAATGGTGAAGTTTACACTAAACTTTAGAATATATCAAATAATTTGATATATATAGTAAATACACTTTATTGATTCTCTCTTTAGAATACTTTTATTATTTAAAATATTTTATCCTGGAATTTTCTTCCTCTCACACTCCTGTATGTAGGATTCTTAACTCTGTGTTCTCTCTCACCTTTTTGCTATAAAAGGCCTTCCATTTGTGCTGCTCTTCTTCATCCCTCACTAACTTACATTTTTATTATATAAAATCAATAAAATCTTTATTACTACCACTGTTGCTTTAGTACTTACAATTGTGTAATTCTAAATCATCTAAGTAATAATAATTATATTTTTACCTTTTATTTGATTAATAAATAATAAAGATAAAAACTATGTACCTATAGTTTGAAATCCTTGAGTATCCACCTTTCAACACCGCTGGACCTCTGTTTAACTCTTCTAGACCATTAGTGTCAGCCAGGCCACTAGACTTATCCAGTAAAATAATTAATTATCTTACTGAGATGAAGCCAAACCTTTTTTTAAATTCTTATTAATTATTAATTATCTATTATTTATTTATGTATTACTTAAAATTAACTAGCTAAGTAAAATAAGTAAATTTAGTAATTAATAAAAATTAATAAATATCCGGTATATTTTTACTCCCTAAAACCTTGCTCAAGAATAAAGTGAAAAGGGAATAAAAATATTATTAAAATATTAAAAATCTAAAAAAATTCAAATGTTTTTATGAGGAAATTTAAAATTCAGTTAAAATAACATTTTAAATCAAATGTTCTATACTAAGTGTGAAAATCTAAGGGAACTCAAGATTTATATCAAATAAATATGATACCTTTTATTGACGCATCATTTTAGTATATCTTTTTTATATTCACATACTCTCTTTTCACTAAGTTTTTTCTCTCACACTCTCTTATTGAATGTTGTTAATTCCCTGTGTTATCTCTCACCTTTTGCCTATAAAAGGCCCTCTCCTTTTGTACTTTTTAAACTCATTCTTTTTACTTACCATTTTTATAACATATCTATTAGATACAATACTTATTACTATTTTTTATAAGTTTAGTATTTACATTACCGTAATTCTAAAATATAAATCATAATAATATTTTAAACCCCTACCTCTAATATCTTGAGTAAATTAATCAAAAGAATTAAAACTACGTACCTTGACTTTAAAATTTCAATATTCAAATTAAATGTCCCGTTGGACCTCCAATTGAACCTTCTAGACCAAAAGACCCATTGAAAGTTGGGACCCTTTCTGAATCGTCAACCGCACATCAATAACTTGAGGCCGGAGACGGAGGGAGCGTTGATATACAGGTACCTATAGGGACCAGTGGATGACAAAAAGCACAAAAATCATCAGTCACATGACTTATTTTTTCCTGTGAACAGGAATTGAACTGTGCTACAAAAATTAAGCTTATATATTGACAATAGTCATATATATTTGTGGTAATTATATTGGTTACTATTTGTGGGTCACTTTGCACTTTTCATAGTTTATGTATTTCATTTTAATCAGCACTCTGTAAGTGGCATTAATTTGCTCATTTTACAGGGGGAGGTGTCTGGTAAATTAGAATTTTTATTTTCCTCGTTGACAAAGATAGAACTATTTTGTTCTCAGTCCTAGAAGTGATAAAAATTAAATTAATTGTATTATTTTTTTTATTTATTTTAGTTGAATTTTGTCCTGATAATTAGAATTTTATATGATTGTTTCAGTTGACGAATTGTCCTGGCAGTAAATAAATAATATTATAAATTAATTAAATGAATTATATCAAATTATTTCAGTTGACATTAAGTCCTGGTAATTAAAATTTTTTTAGTTGACATTAAGTCCTGGTAATTGAAATTATTTCAGTTGACAATAAGCCCTGGTAATTAAAATTATTTCAGTTGACAATAAGTCCTGGTAATTAAATTTATTTCAGTTGAAATTAAGTCCTGGTAATTAAATTCCTTCAGTTGATTTCAATCCTGATAATTATTAAAATTTAAATTGTTAATTGAAAATTAATTTTAGTAATTCAGTTGATTCTTTCAATCCTGGCTATAAAATTATTTTGAATTAATAAAATTTTAATTATTATTTCAGTTCATTTTTGTGCTGAAATTTTTATTTTTTATTTTTCTTTTAATAAAGCAAAAATAAAACTAATATATCTTAACATTTCCTTCCTTCAGTTCAGGTTAAAATTACAATATGACTGATCAAGGTGCTTCTGCTGGCCGTGATGAGGAATTGGATTTAATTTATTATGATGAAGCTACTTTGGTAAGTTTTCCCTTGACTACAAAATTGACTCAAATTAATCAATTATAGGACCAATCAGGATTTAGAAATGGAGGAAGTGGAAATACTAGTGGAGACAAATGCTCAGGAACAAAAACCTTCCAAAAACCCCCCAGAAGAACTTCCACAAGGCTTCAAAATAAAAAAGATGCCTTTACCTCAGCAAGTAAAGAATCTCTCCACCTACATAAAGGAACTGAGGACAGAGAACTTAAGACTGAGAGAAAGAGCAGACTCACTAGAAGAAAAGGTAAGAAAAATAGATGCCTTTATTCAATAGAAGAGGAGACCTCCCCCCAGAGATCTTCCACAATTGGCTCCCCAGCAACCAGAAAAGGTGGAAGTATCAAACTGGAAGTGGAATTGGTTAAAAACCCAGTTGGATTATCTGTCTCAACATCAGCAGCCTCAAATGCCTCAGGCAGGTCCGTCAAGACCCAGTCAATTCAACCCCACACCTCCTCACCCTTATCAAGGAGGCAGAAAAAGAAAAACAATATTCAGATCTTTCCCAAGCCTTGGTAAGCCCCTCTATTGAATCTCAAGTACCTTTTCTTGTTGATGATTCAGTTCCTCCAGGTAATTCTGGAAGAGGAGATGAAAATGTGAGACCAGTAGAGGCTGATAAGATTAGACAAATCACTCAATATTCTAATGTATCTAATCCTTAAGTTTTAATTGCTACTTCAATGATAAATCCTGATATGGCTATTATTGATGAAACACTTGATCCTGAGATTTATGAGAATCTGGAAAGTTACTCAATTTCTTTATTGAGAAACACTTCAAATGTAGCAAAAATTAATGATGAATATTTGAGAGATATTATTGCTATAAAAATCATATAATGAACAACATGAAATTGACTCAAAAATATAATAGTTTGTTAAATGAACAGGTTTATCAAGCATTGAGGAGTGAGTTACAGAGAGTTTCTGATGATTTGTTTCATTACAAAGTAACTCAGGAAAAGAAAGTTGCTTTATGGCAAAATATCAAGAATTATTTGTCTAAATTAAAAAATACTGTGTCCATCTGTTTCCAGGAGCTAGAGGGACACAAGATGAACTTAGAAAAATTGAGTAACCATTATTCATCTTTACAAAATAAGAATCAATTATATTTTGCAACCACCAATGAGAATTTATCTAGTATTCCAAGAGTAAAAACTAGGCTAACAACCACTGAGGAGAAATTGAATTCACTGTTATATAATCAAAAGTTTTCTGACATTTCTTTGAAAGAACCTGTTGAGCAGGATACCCCAATTTTACCTGCTCCTAGTTCATCCAAGGAAAAATTAGTTCCAGAAATACCTGTTGATATCACTGAGTTTCCATCAAAAATTGATGATGCACCAGGATCTTCAACAGAGGGATTAAACAATGAGATTACTGCACAACTAGAGAAGTTACAGATGCTCCTTACTCAGAAACAAGCTGGTACTAAGGAGACTCCTACAATTCAAAAGAATTGGCCAAACCTTGACCAGTACCCAACATTTGATGGTGATTCTTCTTCTGATTGGCAGCAATTTATTTGCCAAATTGATAACTTAAAAAATTCTTACAAACTTCCAGATGAGGAAATTGTGTCTAAGTTAATTTCTTTGTTTACCAATGTAGCCCTAATGTGGTATGAATCTGCACTCTTGGATAGGAATGACTACTCATGGGAAGATTGGAAGAAATTGATTAAAGCACAATTTGGTGGCTCCAAGTTTAGGATGGCTCAACAAAGGCAGTATTAGGAAACTAGATATAGCTCTTCTACTGATAAACCTATTTAGTTCTTAATGAAACTTGTTAAAATCTTGAGGGCAATGGACCCAAATATGGAGTTTGAGTTATGGAATGACAGGATCCTTTATAAATTACCAATGTCTCTGAGAGACTTGATAGTGGCTAGGGCTGAGTTCTCCAGAGAACCTTCTTCTTTCATTAATACTTGTAATGAGATCCTTCTAAACAACAAGTATGATTCCAGAAGATTCATTCCTAGAACCCCTTTGGAGAAACCCTCCACTTACCAACAGAAACCTCTGAAAAGGTTGGTAAACCTTCTTCCCCTGTTGCACCTAAAAAGTATGCACCAAACACTTGCTTCATGTGAAACAAGCCTTGGCAGAAAGGCCATGTATGTGACAAGAAGATAAATCTTGTTGAACAAACTGAGGAGCATGCTGATGACACAATAGCACTGGATGATACTTCAAGTGATTGTGCCAGCAATATTTCATATGAATCTCAACAAGAAATCTTGATGCTGGAAGAAGATATTCATTATTTAAATACTATTGATATTGATAATAATGATTTATCTACAATTGAGGATGCTGAGTTCAAAAAGAACATTGAGGAGATTTCAATTGTTATTGCCCCTCTCAAAGCACCAGTCTTGATCAATGGAAACAGCATTGAAGTTTTTCTGGATTCTGGAGCTGGAGGAAGTGTAGTATCTGAAAAAGCACTTGCTTCAGTGGATAAAGACTATAAATCAAAACTTATTCCTATCATTTCTGAAAATTGGAGAGGTTATGGCTCTGTTTTGTCCCACATTGGTAAATACAAAGCCACAGTGTTTTTTAAATATAACCATGGTTTTGTAAAAGCTATTTGTGATTTTTTAGTCATTAAAAATGCTAACTTATGCAGTTGTTTTATTAAAGGAAATGATATTTTAACCAAGTATGGCATAAAATTGGATCCTTCAAACCTATGTTTCACAATGGGTATGAATGGGAAGAGAAAATTTAAGATTTCCTCCCCTAAATTTTTTTAAAACCAGAATTGAACACATGTAATTCTGTGGTTCAATATAAAGGAAGATCTACAAAAGAAATGCATGCCCTTGTGTCTGAAATTGACAATTCTTCTTTTGGAGAACAACATTCTGGTGAGGAAAAAGATTCCATTATCCTATTGATAAAATCTTTTCCTATGGCCTTTGCTCATGGGTCACATTAATTAGGATTGGTAAAAGAATAAATGAACCTTTCATTATCTCGCCCATTAACTGAAATACCACCTAGTTTAAGGAAGAAGCCTTATCCTACTTCTCCCACAAAGAGAAAAGATATTGAAGACAATATCTCTACCCTTTTAATAATGAATATTATTGAAAAGGAAGTGGAAATACCTAAATATTGTGTTATCTCACCTGTCCTAATTTCTTATTAGAAAGATAAAGCCAGGTTATGTGGTGATTATAGAGCATTGAATACTTATACTGTTGATGATATCTATCCTTTACCTAGAATTAGCTCTATAAATGCTACCTTACAGGGTGCTAAATATATCAGCTGTTTGGATGGTAATAAAGGATATCACCAGGTACCTGTTGAGAAGAATCCCCAAAATTTTCTGATGATTGCTGCTCATATGGGTTTTTATAAGTATGTGAAGATTCAATTTGGCCCTAAAAATGCCAATTCAGTTTTTCAAAAATTTATGGATAACACATTCCATCAAGAGATAATTGAAGGATGGCTTATGGTTTATATTGATGATATCATTAAATTCTCAAAAACTTTGAGGACCATCTTAACCACCTGTGTAAAGTTTTCCACAAAATGGATGAAATAAATATGACACTTTCTTTGAAGAAATTTAAATTTGGTTTTTATTCTTTAAAAGTACTTGGTCATGTTGCTTCAGGGTTACAGATATGTGTTTACCAAAACAAAGTGGCAGCCATACAAAGGTGAAAGCTCCTACCACAGTTAGAGAGCTCCAGAGTTTTTTGGGAATGTGTGGATACTATAGACAGTATATTATAAATTACCAAGTCATAGCTCTACCCCTTACCCAATTGACTAGAAAGGATGTTGCTTTTTTCTGGAATAGGTAAAGACAGAGAGCTTTTGACACTATGAAACACTGTTTGATGACAGCACCAATTCTTGCTTTACCTGACTTTAATCAACCATTTTTTTTGTACACTGATGCCAGTTTTATTGGTCTTGGTGCTTCCCTCCATCAAAAACAAGAACATATGAGACCACCACAAAAAAGCTAATTTTTTAGTGGAAACATCCTTGTGAGTAAAGATAAATTTACACATTTTTTTCAATCTGTCCACAATAACCCAACAAGATTTATAACTGTCTTTCCCAGAAATGGGAACTCCTTTTACAAAGTCCATGTTTATTATATTCCATAGTGCATCAAGAGGTTCAATGTGTTGCATTAATCCAGCTCTTTTACCAGTCAATCTTTTTGATTTTTGGCAAGAATCACAAGATTATACATATAATTTGGTCTCTTCAGACATATCAAGCCACCAAGCAGTGTTTTTAATTCTGATCATTTTTTTCAAGATCAAAATGTCCAGCCAATATGTCATCATGACAAATTTTCAAGATGATCTCTTTCATAGAAGGAGGAATAACAATAACATTACTCAACTTTCTTCTATAATAGAGATATATTTAATTAATTTAAAATTTACCTTTTTACATATCCTTCTGGTACTTTGGTGGAAGGGTTTTAATTAATGCTTGTATTGAACCATTCTTTGGATAATTTAATTTGGTACATAAATTTTTTAATTCAGTGTCCTTATCATATGAATCCAGAATAAGCTGTAATAGCTCTTCCTCCATATCAACCACATGTATTCCATGAATGTGAACTATCTCATCTTCACAAAAATATGCAGGATTTAAGTCATCATTTGGCAAAGGTAACCTTGATAACATATCTACACTTGAGTGAACAATACCAGCCCTATGAATTATTTTCATTCTCCCTCTGTATTCTTGAACAGCTAAATGCCATCTGAACATATGTTTGTAAGGTTTTTTCAAATTTAAGAGGGATTTAACTGCACTTCAGTTAGTGAGAAGTTCAAATTTCTGGTCATCCAGAAAATAATGTAGCTTCTTGAGAGCCCATAATACTTCCAGACACTGTAGTTGAGTGGAACCATATTTAAATTCACTATTACTCAAGGTTCTTGAAATATAAAAAATCACTACTTCTGATACTTTATCATTCATCATTTGTTTGTAATGAAGGGAAGCACCAAAACCAATAAAAATGGAATCAGTGTATAAAACAAATGGTTGATTAAAATCAGGTAATGCAAGAATTGCTTCTGACATCAAAAAATTTTCATAGTGTCAAAAGCTCTTTGTCTTTCACTATTCCAGACAAAAGCAACATCTTTCCTTGTCAATTGGGTAAGGGATAATGCTATGACTTGGTAATTTTTAATATACTTTCTATAGTATCCACACATTTTTAGAAAATTCTGGAGCTCTCTAATTGTGGTAGGAGCCTTCACCTGTTGTATGGCTGCCACTTTGTTTTGGTCAACACATATCTGTAAGCCTGAGTCAACATGATATTGCACTTTTAAGGAATTGAAACCAAATTTGAATTCCTTCAAAGCAAGTGTCATATTTATCTTATCCATCTTATGGAATACCTTACACAGGTGGTTAATATGGTTCTCGAATGTTTTAGAGAATATGATTATATCATCAATATAAACCATCAGCCATCCTACAATTATTTCTTGATGGAATGTGTTATCCATAACTTTTTGAAAAAACTGAAGGGGAATTTTTAGGGCCAAATGGCATCCTAACATACTTATAAGTACTCATAGGAGTAGCAATTATCAGAAAATTATGAGGATTCTTCTCAACAGGTACCTGGTGATATCCCTTGTTACCATCCAAACAGCTGATATATTTGGCACCCTGTAAGGTAGCATGTATAGAGCTAATTCTAGGTAAAGGATAGATATCATCAACAGTATAAGTATTCAATTCTCTATAATCACCACATAACCTGGCTTAATCTTTCTCATAAGAAATTAGGACAGGTGAGATAACACAATATTTAGGTATTTCCACTTCCTTTTCAATAATATTCATTATTAAAAGGGTAGAGATATTGTCTTCAATATCTTTTCTCTTTGTGGGAGAAGTAGGATAAGGCTTCTTCCTTAAACTAGGTGGTATTTCAGTTAATGGGCAAGATAATGAAAGCTACATTTTTTCTTTTACCAATCCTAATTAATGTTACCCATGAGCAAAGGCCATTGGAAAATATTTAATCAATTTAAAGATGGAATCTTTATCCTAACCAGAAAGTTTTTCTCCAAAATAAGAATTGTCAATTTCAGTCACAAGGGAAGGCATTTCTTTTGTAGATCTTACTTTATATTGAACTACAGAATGACATGTGTTCAATGCTGGTGTTAAAAATTTCTTGGGGGAGGAAAGCTTAAATTTTCTCTTCCCATTCATCCCCATTGTGAAGCGATGGTTTGAGGGATCCAATTTTATGCCATACTTGGTTAAAATATTATTTTCTTCAATGAACCAACTGCTTAAGTTATCATTTTTCATGACAACAAAATCATGTATAGCTCTTACAATACCTTGGTTATATTTGAAAAGAGCTGTGGCTTTGTATTTACCAATGGGGGAAAAAACAGAGCCATAACCTCTCCAATTCTCAGAAATCATAGGCATAAGTTTTGATTTATAATCTTAGTCCACTGAAGCAAGTGCTTTTTCAAATACTACACTTCCTCTAGCTCCTGAATCTAAGACAACCTCAATGTTTTTTACATTGATCAAGACTGGTGCCTTGAAAGGGGCAATAATAATTGAACTTTCCTCAAGGTTTTTTATGAACTCAGTGTCCTCTACTGTAGATAATTCATTATTCCCAATATTAATATTATTGAAATAATGAATATCCTTTTCCAGCATCATAATTTCCTGATGAGATTCATATGAAATATTGCTGGCACAATCACTTGAAGTATCATTCAGTGCTATTGTGTCATCAGCATGTTCCTCTGTCTGCTTAACAAGATGTATCTTCTTGTCAAAAACATGGCCTTTCTTCCAAGGCTTACTGCATTTGAAGTAAGTGTTTCTTACAACCTTTTTGGGTGCAACAGGGGAAGAAGGTTCACCAACCTTTTCCAGAGGTTTCTTTTGGTAATTAGAGGGTTTCTTTAATTGAGTTCTAGGAATGAATTTTCTAGCATCATACTTGTTGTTTAGAAGGATCTCATTACAAATATTAATGAAAGAAGTAGGTTCTCTCAAGAACTCAGTCCTAGAAACTATCAAGTCTCTCAAAGACATAGGTAATTTATAGAGGATCCTGTCCTTCCATAATTCAAACTCCATATTTGGGTCCATTGCCCTCAAGATTTTCACATGTTTCATCTGTAACTCAATGGGTTTATTAGTAGAAGAGCTATATTTTATTTCTTCATACTGCTTTTGTTGAGCTATCCTAAACTTGGAACCATCAAATTGTGCTTTAATTAATCTTTTCTGATCTTCCCATGAGTAGTCATTTATATACAAGAGAACAGATTCATACCACATTAGGGCCACATTGGTAAATATAGAAATCAATTTTGACACAATTTCTTCATCTGGGAGTTTGTAAGAATTTTTTAGATTATCAATCCTGCATATGAACTGCTGCCAATCAAAGGAAGAGTCACCATCAAATTTTGGATACTGGTCAGGTTTGGCCAATTCTTTTGATTTGAAGTAGTCTCCTTATTAAAAGCTAGTTTCAGAGTGAGAAGTAGCTTTAATTTCTCCAATTGGGAAGTAATTTCATTTTTTAATCCTTCTGTGGATGATCCAGGTACATCATCAGTTTTTGATGGAAAGTCAGTGATATCAACAGGTATTTCTGGAACTAATTTTTCTTTGGATGAACTGGGAACAGATAAATTTGTGGTATCTTGCACCACATGTTCTTTCAAAGATATGTCAGAAAAATTTTGATCATTTAACAATGAATTTATTTTCTCTTCAATTTTTGTTAGCCTTGTCTTCACTCTTGGAATTCTAGAGAAACTCTCATTGATGGTTGCAAAAGATAACTGGTTCTTATTTTGTAAAGATGAATAATGATCACTCAATCTTTTTAAGCTCCACTTATGTTCTTCTAGCTCCTGGAAACAGATGGACACAGTATCTTTTAATTTAGAAAAATCATTCTTGATATTTTGCCATAAAGCAACTTTCTTTTCATGAGTTACTTTGTAATGAAAAAATTCATCAAAAACTCTCTTTAATTCACTCCTCAATTCTTGATAGCCCTGTTCAGTTAACAAGCTATTAAATTTCTGAGTTAATTGCATTTTTCTCATTATATGATTTTTTTAGCAATAATATCCCTCAAATATTCATCATTAATGTTAGCTACATCTGCAGTATTTCTCAATAGGGAAACAGAATAACTTTCCAGATTCTCATAAAACTCAGGTTCAATTGTCTCATCAATAATAACCATATCAGGATGTATCATTGAAGTAGTAATCAAAACTATAGGATTGGATACATTAGAATATTGAGTAATTTTTCTACTACTCTCAGCCTCTACTGGTCTCACAGTCTCATCTCCTCTTCCAGAATTACCTGAAGGAACTAAATCAGCAACAAGAAAGGGTACTTGAGACTCAATAGACGGACTTACCATGGTTTGGGAAAGAATTGAATGTGATTTTTTTCCATTTTCTTCCTCCTTGATAGGGGTGAGGAGGTGTAGGGTTGAACTGATTGGTTCTTGAAGGACCTGCCTGAGGTACTTGTTGTTGTTGTTGTTGGGACAGATAATCCCACTAAGTGTTCAGCCAATCCCACTGCCACTTTGAGACTTCCACCTTTCCCTGTTGCTAGGGAGCCAATTTTGGAAGGGCTTTTGGGGGTTGGGGAGGTTTCTTTTTCTCTTGAAGAAAGGATACTATTTTTCTTACCTTGTCTTCTAGAGAGTCTATTTTTGACCTCAGCTTGAGGTTTTCTGACCTCATCTCCTTGATGTGAGTGGAGAGATTTTTGACTTGTTGATTTTAGGGCATCTTTTTTATTTTGAAGCCTTTAGGAAGCTCTTCTGGGGGGTTGATAGTAGTCTTTTTGTCCTGAGTAGTTGTCTCCACTAATATTTCCATCTCCTGCATTTCTACATCCTGATTGGTCCAGTAATTGATTAATTTGTGCCAGTTTTGTAGTCAAAGGAGAACTTACAGAATAAGATTGATCATAATCAATTAAATCTAGTTACTCATCATAGCCAGAAGAAGCACCTTTGTCAGTCACATTTGTATTTAACCTGAACTGAGAGAAAGAAATATTTAATTAGTTATTATTTTTACTTTATTTAAAGAGAAATAAGGAAAAAAATTAATATATAAGTAATTCTCTGGATTTTTTAATCAACTGGGATAATTAGAATATAATTTTTTTCAGGACAAAGAATCAACTGAAATAATAATCAAAATTTTATTAATTAATTTAAAGTAATTTTATAATCATGATTAAAATAAATCAACTGAAATAATAAAATGAGTTAGTAATTAGTAATGTAAAAGTTGATAATTATCAGGACTAAAGTCAACTGAAGAATTTAATTACCAGGACTTAATGTCAACTGAAAATAATTTTAATTACCAGGACTCAATGTCAACTGAAATAATTCAATTACCAGGATTTATTGTCAACTGAAATAATTTTAATAGAATTAATTTAATTAATTTTTTAATATTATTAATTTACTTCCAGGACAATTTGTCAACTGAAGAAATAATATAGTTTTCTAATTATCAGGACAGTGGTCAACTATAATAATTACAAAGAAATATAAAATAATTAATTTAATTTTTATATTACTTCTAGGACTAAGAACAATACAGTTCTATTTTGGTCAACTAGGAAAAAAAAATATTTTTATTTACCGTACACCTCCACCTGTAAAATGAGCAAGTTAATGCCACTTAAAGAGTGCTGAGTAAAAAGATATACATAGACAATGAAACGTGCAAAGTGACCCACAAATAGTATTTAATATAATTACCACAAATATATATGGATATTTCCAATATATGAAACTTAGGTTTGGAGAAAAGTTTGATTCCATTTGCAGAAAAAAATTAGTCACATGGTCTTTGACATTTGTCTTTTTTTCATCCAGTTGCCCTTAAAGGTACCTCAACGTCAAACAGTCCCTTGGTTGCCGGCTTCAAGATAAAAATGTGCAGTCAATGATTTGGAAAGGGCCTCAAGTATCAGGGGACTACTTTTTGTCTAGAAAATTTTTGGTGGCGATTTACAGTTCTGGATTGTGGATTTGGAAATCTCAAAGTCAAGTATGTATTTTTTATCTTATAAGGTATTTTACTCAAATAATAAGAGGTAGAATTTTATAAATATTATTATGATTTATGATTTAGAGTTACAGTAATTTAAATACTAAAAATATAAATAATAGTAATAAGTAGTTTATATAATAAGTTTTTTATAAAAATGGTAAGTAATGGATGATTAAAACAACATAAAAGAGAAGGCCTTTTATAGGCAAAAAGAGAGACATAACACATGGAGTTAACAACTATCCATAAGGGAGTTTGAGAGAAAAACCATTCCAAAAATAAGAATGTGCACATAACAAAGGTATACTAAAATTGTCAGCCAGGCTGCTAGACTTACCCAGTAAAATAATTAATTATTTACTGGGATGAAGCCACACCTTATTATTTTTATTTTTATTAATTATAAAATATTTAAATTAAATTTAATTATAATAAATTAACTTATTACAAAAAGTTAAAGTTAGTAAATAATTTAAATTAATATTAAAATGTCCCTTATATTTTTATTTTTTAAGACTGTGCTCAATGACAGGTTAAGAGAAATAAAAGTTAAGATTAAAATTAAAAATTTAATATTCAAATAAAAATAATAATATAAAAAAAACTCAAATAACTTATTTAGAATTGACATTTAGAGTAAATTTTAAATAAACTAATTTACTTCTGTCATATACAGTAAATATACTTTTCTGACACCTTCTTTTTGAAACAACTTTATTATTTAAAAAAAGTTTTCTAGAATATTCCTCTTCTTCTCTCATACTACTGTATTTAGGATTCTTACTCCGTGCTTTTTCTCTCCTTTGTCTATATAAGGCTTCCCTTTCTGGTTGTTTTTGATCACTCATTACTTACTTATTTTTATTAAAAACATTTACTACACCTAAAATATTTATTACTATTTCTTATTGGTCTTAGAATTTACAACTCATAATTCTAAATCATTAATTATAATATTATTTATAAAATTTTTACCCTTTTAAATTGAGTAAAACAAATAAAGATAAAATATACATACCTTAAAACTTTGAAATCCCAAAATCCCCCTATCACTGCCGTTGGACCTCTGTTAAAAACCTTCTAGACCTAAAAGACCCTTCAACACTTGAGGCCCTTTCCAAATTGTCAACGGCGCATCAATATCTTGAAACTGGAGACCAAGGGACCATAAAGGATGAGGTACCAGTAGTACGAGTAGACGACAAAAACAACAAACATCATCAACCACATCACTTACTTTTTTTGCACTGACTGGGAATTGAAAAGCGCTCCAAAATTTAGGTTCATATATTGACAATAGTCATACATATTTGTGGTAATTATTTGATTACTATTTGTGGGTCATTTTTCACATTTCATTGTCCACATACATCTTTTTTACTCAGCACTCTGTAAAGTGGCATTAACTTGCTCATTTTACAGGGGGAGGTGTCTGACAAAAAAAAAAAAATTCCTAGTTGACCAAGATAGCACTATATTGTTCTTAGTCCTAGAAGTAGTAAAAAAAATTAATTATATTAAATTTTTTAATTGTTTCAGTTGACTTCTGTCCTGAAAATTAAAAATTTATATTATTTTTTCAGTTGACAAATTGTCCTGGCAGTAAAATAATATTAAAAAATTAATTAAATTTTATCTTAAATTATTTCAGTTGAAAATAAGTCCTTGTATTTAAATTATTTCAGTTGACTTCTGTCCAGATAATTGAAATTTTATATTATTATTTCAGTTGACAAATTGTCCTGGCAGGAAAATGATAATATTAAAAAATTGATAAAATTTTATATTAAATTATTTCAGTTGACAATAAGTCCTGGTAATTAAATTATTTCAGTTGACATTAAGTCCTGGTAATTAAAATTATATTCAGTTGACATCAAGTCATTGTAATTAAATTCTTTAGTTGACTTCTAGTCCTGATAAATATAAAAATATTACTAATTTTTAAATTATTTTACTATTTCAGTTGATTTTTTATCATGATAAACATTATATTTTAATTATTCCAGTTGATTAAAAAGTCCTGATAATTAATTATATAAAACAAATTTTCTTATTTTTCTTTAAATAAAGTAAAAATAATAACTGATTAAATATTTTTCTCTCATTTCAGGTTAATTACAACTATGACTGATCAAGGTACTTCTGCTGGCAGTGATTAGGAACTAGATTTAATTGATTATGATGAAGCTTCTTCTGTAAGTTCTCCTTTGACTACAAAACTGGCTCAAATTAATCAATTACTGGACCAATCAGGATGTAGAAATGCAGGAGATAGATATATTAGTGGAGACAACTTCCCAGGATTAAAAGCCTTCTATAAACTGCCCAGAAGAGCTTTACAAAGGCTTCAAAATAAAAAAGATTGCCTTGAATAAGCAAGTCAAAAATCTCTCCACTAACATCAAGGAGTTTAGGTCAGAAAACATCAAGCTGAGGTCAAAAACAGACTCTCTAGAAGACAAGGTAAGAAAAATAGAGTTCTTCCTTCAAGAGAAGAGGAAACCTCCTCCTCCTCCTCCAAAAGACCCTCCACAATTGTTCTCCCAGGAACAAGAAAAGGTGGAAGTCTCAAAGTTGCAGTGGGATTGGCTGAACACCCAGTGGGATTATCTGTCCCAACAACAACAGCAACAAGTACCTCAGGTAGGTCCTTCAAAAACCAATCAGTTCAACCTCACACCTCCTCACCCCTATAAAGGAGGAAGAAAGAGAAAAACAATCACATTCAAGTCTTGCCCAAGCCATGGTAAGCCCCTCTATTGAATCTCAAGTACCATTTCTTGTAACTGATTCAGTTCCTTCAGGTATTTCTGGAAGAGGAGATGAGACTGTGAGACCAGTAGAGGCTGAGAATAGTAGACAAATTTCTCAATATTCTAATGTATATAATCCTTTGGTTTTGATTGCTACTTCAATGATAAATCCTGATATGTCTATTATTGATGAGACACTTGATCCTGAGTTTTATTAGAATCTGGAAAGTTATTCTTTTTCACTATTGATAAATACTCTAGATGTAGCTAACATTAATGATGAATATTTGAGGGATATTATTGCTAAACAAAATCTTTTAATGAACAACATGCAATTGACTCAGAAGTTTAATAGTTTGTTAACTGAACAGGGTTATCAAGCATTGAGGAGTGAGTTACAGAGAGTTTCTGATGATTTGTTTCATTACAAAGTAACTCATGAAAAGAAAGTTGCTTTATGGTAAAATATCAAGAATTATTTGTGTAAATTAAAAGATGATGTGTTTATCTAATTCCAGGAGCTAGAAGGACATAAGATGAACTTAGAAAGATTGAGTAACCATTATTCATCTTTACAAAATAAGAACCAGTTATCTTTTGCAACCATCAATGAGAATTTATCTAGTATTCCAAGAGTAAAAACTAGGTTAACAATCATTGAGGAGAAATTGAATTCATTGTTATATAATCAAAAGTTTTTTGAAATTTCTTTGAAAGAACCTGTTGAGAAGGATACCCCAATTGTACCTGTTCCTAGTTCATCTATAGTAAAATTAGTGCCAGAAATGCCTGTTGATACCACTGAGTTTCCATCCAAAATTGATTATGTACCCTAATCATCTACAGAAGAATTAAAAAATGAGATTAATGCCCAATTGGAGAAGTTACAGCTTCTTCTCACTGAGAAACAAGCTTGTAATAAGGAAACTAATTCACATTAAAAGAATTGGCCCAAACTTGACCAGTATCCAACATTTGATGGCAACTCTTCCTCTGATTGGCAACAGTTCATTTGCAGGATTTATAATCTAAAAAATTCTTACAAACTCCCAGATAAGGAAATTGTGTCAAAATTAATTTCTTTATTTACCAATGTAGCCCTAACGTGGAATGAATCTGTTCTCTTGGATAAAAATGACTACTCATGGAAAGATTGGAAATAATTAATTAAAGCACAATTTTGTGGTTCCAAGTTTAGGTTAGCTCAACAAAGGCAATATGAAGAAACCATATATAGCTCCTCTACACAAAAACCTATTGAGTTCCTGATGAAACTTGTGGAAATTTTGAGGGCAATGGACCAAGATATGGAATTTGATTTATGGAAGGACAGGATCCTCTATAAATTACCTATGTCTCTGAGAGACTTAATATTTTCTAGGACTGAGCTCTCAAGGGAACTTTATTCTTTCTTCAATACTTGTAATGAGATCCTTCTAAACAACAAGTATGATTCTAGAAGATTCATTTCTAGAACTTCATTGGAGAAAACCTCCAATTACCAACAAAAACCTCTGGAAAAGGTTGGTTAACCTTCTGCCCCTGTTACACCCAAAAAGTATGCAAAAAAAACTTACTTCAAATGCAGTAAGCCTTGGCAGAAAGACCATGTTTAAGATAATAATATACATCTTGTTGAGAAATCAGAGGAACATGCTGATGACACAATAACACTGGATAAAACTTTCAGTGATTGTGCCAGCAATATCTCATATGAATCTCACCAGGAAATATTAATGCAGGAAGAGGATATTCATTATTTAAATAACATTGATATCGAGAATAATTATTTATCTACAGTAGAGGATGCTGAGATCATAAAAAACCTTGAGGACAGCTCAATTACTATTGCTTCTCTCAAGGCACCAGTCTTGATCAATGGAAATAACATTAAGGTTATCTTAGATTCTGGAGCTGGAGGAAGTGTAGTCTCTAAAAAAGTACTTACTTCAGTGGACCAAGATTATAAATCAATGCTTATGCCTATCATATCTGAGAATTGGAGAGGTTTTGGCTCAGTTTTTTCCCCCATTGGCAAATACAAAGCCACTGTATTTTTCAAATATAACCATTGTCACCAGGTCAAAAGTTAGACGAATTTCAGTCAAGTGGTTGTTTAGTACCTGTGGTTTAACCTGAGTCAAACCTGTGTTGGAACTTTGGTGGGACAATTTTTCATCATGACACATAGCTCATAGCTGAATCATTAGGACCAATTTGAATTCTTCATATAGTGCTGCTTGCATAATTTCCAACAGGCAATAGATCATACTTTGGTGTCTAAAATACATATATTGAATTCATAATGAATATTATAAAGGTGACTAATATGCACCGGCTATATTCCTTAATGACATTATACAGACAGTATCTGATAAAACACCACCAATGCCACTTGGATTGAGAGTTCTTGAATCATGTCCAATAATATCTTTATGAGTAATAATAACATTTTTAGACCATCAATTGTAGCACCAAAATGTTTTGAATTCTGCTTTTGAGAAAGGATTTTCTATTTTTTTTTTCTACAGCATCATACAATTCAACTAGAATAAAGATTTGATCTGGTAAAATTCAGTGACTTCCACATTCTCAAAAAAAAACTCCAATCTTGTTGCCTCTAGATATTCCCATAACCTTGTTGTTTTGAGTATAATGAGAAGTATTTACCACCAATGTTTTAGTATTTGAAATCAGTAATTTTAGATTGTAGAAATTTTAAAGCACCAATGAATTTATCTTTTTAAAAAATGTTTAAAAAAGACATTTTTCTATAAATCTTGTTTAAATATTCCGGCTATAAATCATATTCTTCACAGAGCAATATAACAGTTTATTTTGAAGTCTTTCCTTTTTCTATATTGAAAAAATCTTTAATTTGTATTTTAAATCAATTGTCATTCATCTCAAGAAGAGATTGAATATTTACTATCATGATGAACATTTCCATTAACATTTTGTCCATTTCAAATAAAAACAAAAAAATAATGTAAAAAATTATGGGTAATAAAAAGAATTATGAAAAAATGAGTTTATTAATATTGTGTGAGATAGATCTTAAAATTTGATTCATACTCTCATGATACCAAGCTTCCTCTGATGATGCTGGGCCAAATATTTGCAGAACTTCAGGAAAATTTTGGGCTAAGTGGACATTAGGCTTGATGTGAATTTGTGGCCAAAATTTTCCATGGAATTTTTATACTCCTTCAGCTAATCATGAAGAGATATAATTTCATCTTCATTGATTTAAAAGTAAGTTAAAAGGTTTTTTATTGATACAAAAATGGAAATACACTTAATTAAATTCTTCTCTTTACTTTCAGAATTTTCTATATTCACAACTAGAAACAAAGAAACCACATCATAATTTTTTTTTAGCAAAATTCATTCTTCTGCCTTGAGATTTGTTCCAGTCTTCCCTAAATGGTGTCGAACACAGTTGAGCCATGAGGTAATGAGTGTATGAAAAATAAAATTTTGAACCATCATTAAATCCTTAGTACTAAGATACAAATAAGAAGTTAAATCATTTGGTTTTGCAACTGATCCCCATTTGATTTAAGGTCTAAAACAGGCAGAAAATTCCTGAAATGTGGACTCTAAGGAAGATATTTATTAGGGAAAATTTTATCTAATGATGATTCAGCTATAATTACTTGAACTATCTACATCAGAACTATATTTTTCATTATATGAGCTGGGTTCAACACCTAGTGGATTAGAACTTCCTGATGGCCCAACAATGTTTAGAGCTTCTTTTGCCTTCTCTCAACAAATTTCATCATAAGATAATTTTTGCTTGAGGTCTTTTCTCAGTGGTGGTATCACTATGCAAACTGTACTCTCTTTTTTCCTCTTTTACTTGAGTCATGAGAGGAATAATTTGAGGGGAAAGATGGTATTTTTGAAAAAAAATTCCTTTTGTGTGAATTCTGTCTTTGAGTGTGAACCTTTCTCTTTCTCTGTATTGTAGTTTAGTAGTCTTAGTCAACATTGTGTTGATTTCTATTGTTTTATATGGTGCAATTTATCATATAATCAAGCCTCTTCTTGCTGTTTCCATTTTCCCCATCAAAATTTTTTTTCTCTATTCTCTTTATCACTTCCATTTCTCCCTCCTGTACACTGCTTCCCCCTTGGCTGAAACTTACATTCCTTGAATTTTTTGGGGATAATAGAGTCCTTTTTCAAGGTTCTTTCCTTTTAATTTCTGCTTATTCTTTTAATCCTAACCACAGAAACTCATCTTTTTTTACCTTCTTATTTCATCACATGCTTTTTTGTAGTTGTTGTAAGGTGCACAGTTGCTGATTGACCTATTTTTAGGTATGTTTGTTTTTGAAATGATATACAAGTATTTTTACCTCTATTATATTTATCCCCTGCATTGAACCCTCCTGTTAACTTTTTCCCCCTTCGTTGCATCTGAAATTACTTGCTCCATGTGGGGAGAATAGAGTATTCTTTCCATTTTTATCACATGCTTTGTTGTAGTTTCTTTTTTAAAGGTGAAAAGTTTCTCATTGACATGTTTTTCACCTTCCCCTGTGCTAAAAAATCTTCATTGATGTCTTTTATAGAATGATAAGGTCTGATAAGAAATAAAGAATCAGGGGAGATAGAGGATATTTAATTGTTTTGATTGAATATATCTTTCACAGGACAGCCCAACTTAATCAATGGGTTATAGTCAGGAATAAGATTAATTATGTTGGGGAGTGACTCAAGTCCTTGGGAGATAGTTATTAGGAAATTAGAAAGATAGAAATTCAAAATATTAATTAGTAGGGGGAAGTTGGTATCTTTTTGGGGTAATAATGTATCTTCAACTCATATAGAGGATGAATCCTGCCCTAGAAGCTAAACCCCCAACAGGAGAAAATAAAGTTTGATATCCTGAGAGGCCAATTATTACATAGAGGATGTGGGAATTAGAAGGGCACTGTTTACTAATGTTAATATGAGTTGAATGTGCCCTAGCCCTGATAATATGTTATGTATGAGAGAGATGAAGTGAAAAAGGTTTCTCAATAAAACCTGGGAAGCTTCTGAAGTCAGATATGTGAAATTGAAGTAAGCTAATACAGATGGGAGAGGAATTATACAATGATTCCATCTTGAATATAAATTAATTATGAGAGGA
This sequence comes from Hemileia vastatrix, assembly GCA_030280995.1. Taxonomy (NCBI): domain Eukaryota; kingdom Fungi; phylum Basidiomycota; class Pucciniomycetes; order Pucciniales; family Zaghouaniaceae; genus Hemileia; species Hemileia vastatrix. Next base: position 6,482,422 of record JASXTE010000009.1, read on the forward strand.
AAGACAATAATTCAGGAAGAAATTACTATTTATAAAAGACTAAAAACATTTCTTGGAAAAGTAAGTCACATGATTTGAATGATGAACAGATTTCCAATAATTTTCAGAGATTTTTCAATCACTCTAGGTTGAGATAAACCATCAGGAAATATGTCAGAAGCTAATATTAACTGAATTACAATTTGTACATAGATTGAAGTCACAAGAGGTCCCACTTGACCAATGAAAATTTGAAAAATTAATGATTGGTTTTTTCATGTATAATTTGAACTCCACTTGTTTAAAATATGAATTAAGGTTTTCTCCCAAATTAAAAGAATAGATTAGTAAAAATTGAAAAGTAAAAAAATGCTGAAACTTCAACCTTTACAAAAGAAGAGACCAAATTTTTGACTTGTGAAAAATGCTTATGGACACATAAATACATCCAGTAATTTTCTCATGTTTCTATTATCTAGTATTGAAATAAAAATGCAGGATCTGAAGGGCCTGGAATATGCTCTTACTTTAAAGTCCTGTTTTAAAAAACTGCACAAAAATGAGTTAAAATAAAAGTGGATCTCAGTCAAAGTATATGAAAAATCTATTATTTCACATGCCTTGTAATCTTACTTGATTTCTGTTTAAAATCCATAGCACAGGTTCAACTTCTTATGGTCAAAAAAGTGTTAGTAAGTTTATGAGATTAAGTCTATCTAATAAAATAATTTATTTATAATAAAAAATATTATATTATATTTTTCCTCTGGAATTCTCTTAAAAAACTTTTAAATAGTAAAACCAGATTTTAATTCACTGAACTCAAGTTCCAGTACAAATAAAGAAATTCATAAAGATACTCAACAATATATATTTACAAAAAACTTCAGCCACTTGAAGTGCTCTACAGTCATGCCCTGGGGTGCCCCACCCTGCCCCCCTTTTGGCAGCCGCAAGGCCTTGCACAAGCCTCTCAAAATAACACTTACTTACTTCAATTTTTTCATTCTTACTTAGCATATTTTTATCATATACTCTGACTTTTTTCATAGAATGAAGTTTTAAAATGAATCAGATCAACTTTTCAACAAAAGTTTAAGGCAACAAATTGCCTCATGTTTTCAATAACAGCAGCTCAGAAAAAAAAGAGGCAAAATATGAGGCATCATGTTGCCCCATATTTGACTCTTTGGTCAAAGGCAGATGTGACATACACTAGGGTTCATCTGCATTAATATGATGTGGCATGCTGCCTCATTGTTAGCTTTCTGGTAAATATTGAAAGTAATGGGTAGGTTAGTTGCTTACATGCATACATGAGGCAACATGTTGCCTCATATATGCATGTGGGCAACTTGCTCTCTCACATTGAAAAAAAAAATACAAATAAAAACTGAATATTTACTTTGCATACATGAGGCGACATGTTGCCTCATGTATGCAATAACAAAATCTCAGAAAAAAAAGAGGTAAAAGATGAGGCACAATGTTGCCTCATCTTTTGCTTGTTTGTCAAAGGCAGATGTGAAATACACTAGGGTGCATAGGAATACAGATGAGGTGGAATTTTGCCTCATCTTTTGCTTCCTGTAAAATAGTGAAGCTAACTGGTAGGGTAGTTACTTACATGCATAGATGAGGCGACATGTCACCTCATGTATGCATCTGGGCAACTTTCTTTCTCACATTGAAAAAAAATAAAAAAATACTTAATATTCTAATTGCATACATGAGGCGACATGTTGCCTCATGTATGCAATAACAGAAGCTCAGAAGAAAAAGAGGCAAAAGATGATGCACCATTTTGCCTCATATTTTGATTTTTGGTCAAAGGCATATGTGACATAAATTAGTGTGCATTTTCATAAATATGAGGTGGAATGTTACCTCATCTTTTACTTTCTGGTAAATAGTGAAGGTAGTTGGTAGTGTAGTTTCTTACATGCATACATGAGGCGACATGTTGCCTCATGTATGCATGTGGGAAACTTGCTTTCTCACATTGTAAAAAAAAAAATTTAAACAAAATAAAATTAAATATTGTAATTGAATACATGAGGCGACATGTTGCCTCATGTATGCAATAACAGCAGCTCCGAAAAAAATCAGGCAAAAGATGAGGCACCATGTTGCCTCATCTTTTGCTTGTTGGTCAAAGGAAGTTGCCACATACACTAGGCCATATTTTCTCAAAAAGATGATGTGGAATGTTGCCTCATCTTTTTCTTTCTGGCACATAGTGAAGGTAATGGGTAGGGCAGTTGTTTACATGCATAAATGAGGCAACATGTTGCTTCATGTATGTATGTGGGCAACTTGCTTTCTCACATTTAAAAAAAAATACAAAAAAAACATAATATTATAATTGCATACATGAGGCGACATGTCGCCTCATGTATGCATGTAACTAACTACCCTACCCATTACCTTCACTATTTTCCAGAAAGCAAAAGATGACACAACATTCCAACTCATCTTTATGCAAATATGGCCTAGTGTATGTGGCATCTTCCTTTGACCAACAAGCAAAATATGAGGCAAAATGGTGCCTCATCTTTTGCCTGGTTTTTTTTGAGCTGCTGTTATTGCATACATGAGGCAACATGTTGCCTCATGTATGCAATTACACTATTCAATTTTATTTTGTATAATTTTTATTTTTACAATGTGAGAAAGCAAGTTGACCACATGCATACATGAGGCGACATGTCGCCTCATGTATGCATGTAAGCAACTACACTACCCACTACCTTCACTATTTGCCAGAAAGTGAAAGAAGATGCAACATGCCACCTCATCTTTAGGAAAATTTACCATGTCCTGGCGATATGAATAAATGCGCTGCATCATGTCATGAGGACATGGTAGATATTTTGTATGTACAAAAGTGTGCCAACATATCATTAAAGTACTATGTTGGATTGAAACATATTGGTTAGCATATGTAGGAGAACATGTAGTAGCATGTTGCCTCATGTTTTACATATCTTGTATAGTAAATTATATTGTGAATGGATGGATGAAATGCTATTATGGGAAGGGTTTGGTGAACTTTTCAATTTTAGATGAAAGTATTATAGATGAGGCAGTTTTCAGATCTCTTCAGAGTTGCAGCACATGAGAAGCTAATAAATTTTCTTATATAGCTAATGATAAATAAACCTATTCTTAAAAGATAGAAAAGGTTAATCTGAAAAAATTTAAGTTAAACTTTCTAAAAGAAGAGAATTAATAGTATTGTTTATATAGCTCTAAAATAGTTATTATAAATTAACATCACATTTTTTAAGTTGTGTGATGGAATAATAAAAATTTATTCATATTTTTTGGTCCCTGAAATTACTGGATTTTTTAAAGATATCTGTATTCACTCTGATACTGAGGAAGGACAGGATGGGAGTAGTGTCATAACTCCAATCCTATGGAGGAGTGCTTGTTTTACTTGATGTTTAAATAAACTTAAAAAAGGATGGATGTCTAAATTTCTTTCAATTTTTCAATCTTAAACATATAATTAAGCTATCAGGAAAAGATTGATCAAAAATTGAAGGTCCCTAAACCCCCAGAAATGGAAGGTGTTCAGCCTTTTTCAGGGCCCAGGAGTTTTCCTATTGATGATATTGTTGAAGAATATTTTACTGGGAAACTTCCAAAAGTCTTTCTAGAAGAAACACACAATTATAATTTGTCTGTGACAGAGTAGTTCATTTTTGATACTGAGAAAAAGGTCATTTTGGAAGATTTATCATCTTTTATAGAACTTTACTATTGTAAAAGTCAAGCTAGTTTGAAAGCAGAACAGCTTGAGTTTTTACAGAAGGATAAATTGTCTCATTTATTTATACTAACTGCAGCTGTACTATTTTTAACAAAAAAGAATTCTAGTTTTAATCCTTATTTTTCATCATAGCATACAGCATACATGTAATCTGTTTAAATACTTTAAATTTCCCCTCCCTAAGTTTCTAAAATTACCCTTTAACTAAAATAATTATTAAAAAAATTAAATAAAATCATATTGAGTACTATAAGGTGCCTGATTAGCTAGCTATGTTTGGTGAAAGTACACTTTTTTCTCGTCTATTTATATTTTTATCTGCTCTTTCATATTTTTTTTTCAAAACCTTTTGTTTATCACTATAGGGTAAAACCTCAAATAATCAACTCATATATTTTTTTTAGATTATGGTGAAGTATATTCCTGAAACTATGATTCAATTTTAAAAATTACAGGTTTCAGATTAATCTGAATGAGTGCATTCTTTTATATATATATATATTTATAAAATTTCAAGTATAAGTCTATTTTTAAATTGAGATTCTAACTCTTATACCATAAAAAATTCATCAAGTAATTTAAAAAATTTCATGTTATTTTCTAGAATTCATTTTGAAAATATGGTAAAATTAATAATATTATATTATTTCATGTAGTAAAATTTTCAATGATTAAATTAAACCCACACTTCCTTCACAAAAACAGGGTATGAGAATTTTATATGTTCTTTCATTGAATTTTGTCCTGGTAAAGTCTTTTTTTCCAGCCTGCAGAAAAAAAATTATGAAAAGGTATTGCATGGCCTGAAATAAATGTTGTAAAGGAACTTAGTATGAAGGACTTCTTGCCTGGAGAATGAAGCTAATATAGAACTAAGGCAAATTTTTTGAAAATTACTCAAGTTCAAATCAGATAGACAGCTTCAACAATAAGCATTGAGATATAATTTTTCTAATTTTTTTTTTGGTACTGTGACATTCACAGTTTTGGTTTGGCTTGTAACTACTTTAAGCAAAAAATTTCCTTCAAAGGTTACTTCTGATGTTACTTTAAGATACCTGAAAAACCACTTGACTGAAAGTCATCTAAATTTTGACCTGGTGTGTTTTGTAAGAGCTATATATAATTTTTTGTCATGAAAAATGATAACTTGAGTAGTTGGTTCATTGTGTGAAATGACATTTTAACCAAATATGGAATAAATTTAGACCCTTCAAACCAAAGCATCACAATGGGAATGAATGGGAAGAGAAAATTTAAACTTTCCTCCCCCAAGAAATTATTAACACCAGGATTGAACACATGTCATTCTGTAATTCAATATAAAGTAAGATCTAAAAATGAAATGCCTGCCCTTGTGACTGAAATTGACAATGCTTCTTTTAGGGAAAAAGTTTCTGGTGAGGATAAATATTCCATCATTAAATTGTTAAAATCTTTTCCTATGGCCTTTGCTCATGGATCACATGAATTAGGATTGGTAAACGAAGAAATGAAGCTTTCATTATCTTTCCCATTGACAGAAATACCACCTACTTTAAAGAAGAAGCCTTATCCAGATTATCCCACAAAGAGAAAAGATATTGAAGAAAATATCTCTACCCTTTTGAAAATGAATATTATTGAAAAGGTAGTTGAAACACCTAAACATTGTGTTATCTCACCTGTCCTAATTTCTTATGAGAAAGATAAGGCCAGGTTATGTGGTGGATATAGAGCATTGAACACTTATACTGTTGATGATATCTATTCTTTACCAAAAATTAGCTCTATACATGCTACCCAACAAGGTGCTAAATATATCAGCTGTTTGGATGGTTATAAGGGATATCACCAGGTACCTGTTGAGAAGCATTCTCAGAATTTTCTGATGATTGCTACTCATATGGGTATTTATAAGTATTTTAGGATGTCATTTGGCTCTAAAAATGCCCCTTCAGTTTTTCAAAAAGTTATGGATAACACATTCCACTAAGAAATAATTGAAGGATAGCTGATGGTTTATATTGATGATATCATCATATTCTCAAAAACATTTGAGGACCATCTTAACTATCTGTGTAAAGTGCTCATGAAATGGATAAGATAAATATGACACTTGCTTTGGAGAAATGAAAATTTGGTTTTCATTCCTTAAAAGTGCTTGGTCATGTTGTCTCAGGTTTACAGATATGCATTGACCAAAAAAAAGTGGCAGCCATACCACAGGTGAAGGCTCCTACCACAGTTAGAGAGCTCCAGAGTTTTTTGGGGATGTGTGGATAATATAGAAAGTATACTAAAAAATAACCAAGTCATAGCATTACCCCTTACCCAACTGACTGGGAGAGATGTTGCTTTTGTCTGGAATAGTGAAAAAAAGAGCTTTTGACACTATGAAACATGGTTTAATGTCAGCACCAATTCTTGCTTTACCAGACTTTAAGCAACCATTTTTTCATACACTGATGCCTGTTTTATTGGTCTTGGTGCTGCCCTTCATCAGAAACAGGTGATGAATGATAAAGTAGAAGAAGTAGTAATTTGTTATATTTCAAGAACCTTGAGAAATAGTGAATTGAAATATGATGCCACTAAACTAATATTTTTTGCAGTAGTGTTGGCTCTAGAGAAACTACATTATTACCTGGATGACCAGAAATTTAAACTTGTCACTGACTGTAGTGCAGTTAAATCACTATTAAACTTGAAAACACCTAACAGTCATATGCTCAGATGGCAGCTGGCTGTTCAAGAATAAAGAGGGCGAATGACAATAATTCATAGGGCTGGTATTTTTCACTCAAATGTGTATATTTTATCAAGGTTACCTTTGCCAAATGATGAATCAAAGGCTACATATGATCCTGAAGATGAAATTATTCATATTCATGGATATATGTGGTTGATATTGAGGAAGAGCTATTACAGCTTATTCTGGATTCATATGATAAAGACACTTACTTAAAAAAGTTATGTACCATATTAAATGATCCAAAAAATTCTTCAATACAAGCATTAATTAAAACCTTTCCACCAAAGTACCAGAAGGCTTTGGAAAAAGGTAAATTTTCAATTGATGAAGGCTACCTCTATTATAGAAGAAAGTTGAGTAATGTTATTTTTATTCCTCCTTCTATGAAAGAGATCATCTTGAAAATTTGTCATGATGACATATTGGATGGACATTTTGATCTTGAAAAAACAATGATCAGAATTAAAAACACTGCTTGGTGGGTTAATATGTCTGAAGACACCAAATTATATGTTGAATCTTGTGATTCTTGCCAAAAATCAAAAATATTGACTGGTAAAAGAGCTGGATTAATGCAAATTATTGAATCTTTTGATGCACCATGGCAGATTATAAACATGAACTTTGTAACAGGATTACCCATTTCTGGGAAAGACAGTTATAACTCTTGTTGGTTTATTGTGGATTAATTCACAAAAATGTGTAAATTTATCCCCACCCACAAGGATTTTTCCACTAAAGAATTAGCCTTCTTATGGTGGTCTCATATGTTTAATACTGCAGGTTTTCCTAAGGCCATAATCTCTGACAGGGGCCCTAAATTTACTTCTGAATTTTTGGATGTCTCTGATGGATGTTTGTGGTTGTGATCTGAAACTTTCTACTGCCCATCACCCTCAGACTGATGAATTAGCTGAAAGAATGAAACAGACTCTACAGGACATGATAAGAAGGTATTGTGCCTTTGGCCTTGAGTATAAAGACAATGACAGATTCACTCATGATTGGGTTACCTTACTGCCTGGGTTGGAATTTTCTTATAATAGCACTGTTCATTCTGTTACCCAAAGAAAGCCTTTTGAGCTCTGGCTTGGATATGTTCCAAATACTCCTGCCCAAATTCTCAATAATAAAATACCTAAATTGGATTTACATCCTGGTGTAAAATCTTTTCTTCAAATGCAACAACTTTGCAGAAGTCATTCTCAAAAATGTATTGAAAAATCCTTTTAATATGAGAAGAAGAGATGGGACAAATTCTATAAAGAATACACTTTTAAAAAGGGTGATGAAGTACTGATTTCTACAGTCCACTTCAATTTACAAGGTAATAAAAAATTGAAAGACCTATTTTTAGTTCCATTTTTTTTTTCAAAAGAATAGTTGGTGGTAATTCAGTTGAAGTTATTTTGTATTCATCATATGACAGAAAACATCCTGTTTTTCCAATATCTCTTTTGAAGCCTTACACATCCAATAGTGATTTATTTCACAAAAGGGGGGAAGACCAAAAAAGACTCCTGATGAAATCACTGAGACAGCAGAAATTGATAAGATTCTAAATGACAGAATAGTTACTGCTGAAAAAGGTACAGAATAATTATTGAGATTCAAGAATAAATCTTCTGAATATGATTCTTGGATACTTGGGAAGGAGATATCTAATCTTCCTACTCTGCTAAAGAAATATAAAAAGAAAAATTGATAGCATTTTTTTTATTGTTTTTTAGAGTGAGAGAGTGTCAGCCAGGCTGCTTGACTTACCCAGTAAAATAATTAATTATTTACTGGGATGAAGCCACACCTTATTTTTTTTTATTAATTATAATATATTTACATTAAATTTACTTATAATAAATTAACTAATTACATAATTTTAAAGTTAGTAAATAATTAAAATTAATATTAAAATGTCCCTTATATTTTTTTTTCTAACACTGTGCTCAATGACAGGTTAAGAGAAATAAAAATAAATATTAAAATAAAAAAATTTAATTTTTAAATAAAAATAAATATATACAAAAAATTCAAATTACTTATTTAGAATTGACATTTACAGTAAATTTTAAATAAACTAATTTACTTCTGTCATATACAGTAAATATACTTTTCTGACACCTTCTTTTTGGAACAACTTTATTATTTGAAAAAATTTCTGGAATATTCCATTTCTTCTCTCATACTACTGTATTTAGGATTTTTACTCCGTGCTTTGTCTCTCCTTTGCCCGTATAAGGCCTCCCTTTCTGGTTGTTTTTGATCACTCATTACTTACTTATTTTTATTTAAAATATTTACTACACCTAAAATATTTATTACTAAATCTTATTGGTCTTAGTATTTAAAACACGTAATTCTAAATCATTAATTATAATATTATTTATAATTTTTTTACCTTTTTAAATTGAATAAAACAAATAAAGATAAAATATACGTACCTTAAAACTTTGAAATCCCAAAAACCCCCTATCACCGCCATTGGACCTCCATTAAAAACCTTCTAGACCTAAAAGACCCTTCGACAAAAATAATGTGTCAATAAAAGGTATCACATTATTTGATATAGTTTTAGAGTTTTCTGTAATTTCAACACTAATTGTAAAAAATTTTGAATTAAAATTTTATATTAATAGAATTTTAAATTTCTTAATAAAGAAATTTGATTTTTTTTACTCTTTAGTATTTTAGTATAATTTTACTCCTTTTCATCCTGTTATTGAGCACGGTGTTAGGGAGTAAAAATATAAGGGACATTTTTATTAACTTTAAATAATTACTAAATTTACTTATTGTACTTAGTTATTTTATTGTAAGTAATACATAAGTAAATATAAATAAATAATTAATAATGGGAATTAAAAAGGTGTGGCTTCATCTCAGTAAAATAATTAATTATTTTACTGGATAAGTCTAGTAGTGTCAGCCAGGCTACTAGACTTACCCAGTGAAATAATTAATTATTTACTGGATGAAGCCGCACCTTATCATTTTAATTATCATTTAATTATAATTTAGTTACATTAAAATTAGTTATAATAAATTAACTAATTACAGAATGATAAAATTAAATAAATAATTAAAATTAAAATATAAAATTGTCCCTTATATTTTTCTCTAACACCGTGCTCATTTGACAGGTGGGAAAAAATAAAAATTTATATTAAAAAATAGATATTAAGATAAAAATAAGATTTTAATATTCAAATAATATTAAGTATATACAAAAAATTCAAATTTCTTATTTAGGATTGACTTCTACAGTAAATATTAAATAAATTGATGTATTTCTGACATACTCTGTAAATACATCTTTTTGACGCCTTCTTTTTAGAATAACTTTATTATTTGAAAATACTCCTTCTGGAATATTCTTTTCTCTATCTCATACTACTGTTTTTAGAATTTGATTGCCGTGCTTTGTCTCTCCTTTGCCTATATAAGGCCTCTCTTTTTGTTGTCTTTTCATCATTCTTTTACTACATCACCTTATTACAATAATAACAAATCAAAACTTATTCTTATAATCTATAGCATTAGTATTTACAATACGTAACTCTAATATATAATTTATATTAATATTTTAATCATACCTCTTTTAATTGAGTAAAATAATCATCCTTGATTTAAGAGATACGTACAAATTTGTTGAGAGTCCATTTAAACCTTCAGAATCCTTGTAAAAACTTCATACCAATCTTCTAGACCAAAAGTGTACCTTGACAATTGGGAACCTTTCCAAAATATCATCGGCGCAACGTTAATTGAGGCGTAATCGAAGGGACCATCGGTGTGCAAAGTACCTGTAAAGGACGAAGGAGGCGAGAAAACGACAAACGTCTTACGTCACGTGACAAAAGTTTTTGCTGCGAACGGGAATCGAACCGCGCTCCAAAACTTAGGTTCATATACTGACTAAACGTTGTATATATCGTGGTAATTATTGTTATTACTATTTGTGGGTTACTCTTCACTCTTCATTTGCTACGTATTTCCTTTTACTCAGCACTCTGTAAGTGGCATTAATTTGCTCATTTTACAGGGGGAGGTGTCTGGTAATTTGGAATTTATTTTTTATTATTATATTTTTTTTATTTTTCCTGGTTGATCATAATAGAGCAATAAGTGTTCTTAGTCCCAGAAGTAATAAAATAATTATATTTTAATATTAATTATTATAATTTTTCAGTTGACATTTGTCCTGATTAATTTAAATTTTAATTGTTCCAGTTGACAAATTGTCCTGACAATAATATTTTTTTATTAATAAAATAATTATATTTTAATATTAAATATTATAATTTTTCAGTTGACATTTGTCCTGATTAATTTAAATTTTAATTGTTCCAGTTGACAAATTTTCCTGACAATAATATTTTTTTTATTAATAAATAATTCATATTTAATTACTTCAGTTGACTTTAAGTCCTGGTAGTTCAATAAATTTTTTTAATAAAACTCATATTTAATTACTTCAGTTGACATTAAGTCCTGGTAGTTGAGTGATCAGTTTAATAAAATTTTAAAATAAAACTTCATATTTAATTACTTCAGTTGACATTAAGTCCTGGTAGTTAAGTGATCAGTTAAATAAAAATTTTTTTTAAATAAAGATTCATATTTGATTACTTCAGTTGACAATAAGTCCTGGTAATAAATTAGTTGATTTAAATCCTGAAAATAAATAATTAAAAAATTATTCATAAAAATTCTAATTTATTTCTACAGTTGATTGTATTATAATCCTGGTTTTAAATTTTTTTTCATTAATAAATTAATTTTATTTAAGTTGATTTTTATCCTAAAAAGATTTTTTTTATTATTTTTATTTTATTTCTGTTAAATAAAAATTAAAAATAAAGACTAATTAATTTGTCTCTTTTTTTTCTCATTTCAGTTAAATCTTAAAATGACTGACCAAAGTGGTTTTGCTGCACGTGAAGAAGAACTAGACTTAATTGATTATGATGAGCCTACTTCTGTAAGTTCTCCTTTAACAAGAAGAATTTCTCAAACTAATAAATCCTTTCCCCAAACAGGATGTAGAAATGGAAGAAGTAGAAATCCTAGTGGACACAACTCAGGATCAGAAGCCCATGATAAACCCACCAGAAGAGCTTCCAAAAGGCTTCAGGATAAAAAAGATGCCGTTGTCTCAGCAGGTAAAGAATCTTTCCACTCACATAAAGGAGTTAAGGACAGAAAGCTTGAGACTAAAGGTAAGGGTAGATGCCTTGGAAGAAAAGGTGAGAAGAACAGATACTTTTCTCCAAGAGAAGAAGAAACCTCTTCCTCCCAGGGATCAACAACAATTGGCTCCCCAGTCTCAAGAGAAGGTGGAAGTGTCCAAGTTGCAGTGGGACTGGCTCAACACTCAGTGGGACTACTTGGCTCAAAACCAGCATCAGTTACCTCAGGTAGGTCCATCAAGGCCCACCCAGGTCAACCCCACTCCTCCCCACCCTTATCAAGGAGGCAAAAGAAGAAGGAAGCCCAATATGGTGATACCCAGCAAACCCTGGTACGTCCCTCTATTGATTCTCAAGTGCCTTTTCTTGTGGCTGACTCTGTTCCTTCAGGTAAATCTGGAAGGGAGGATGAAACTTTGAGACCTATAGAGGCTGGGAATAGTAGACAGATATCTCATGTATCTAATCCATTACTTTTAATTGCTACCTCAATGATTAATCCTGATATGGCTGTGATTGATGAAACTCTTGACCCTGAGTTCTATGAGAGCCTGGAAAGTTACTCAGTTTCCTTATTGAGAAACACTCCAGATGTAGCAAGAATTAATGATGAGCACTTGAGAGATATTATTGCCAAGCAAAATCATATAATGAACAATATGCAATTGACTCAGAGATATAATAGTTTGTTAACTGATAAGGGTTATCAAGTATTAAGAAGTGAAGCACAGAGAGTCTCTGATGAATTGTCTCATTACAAAGCAACCCATGAAAAGAAAGTTGCTTTATGGCAAAATATAAAAAATGATTTGTCTAAACTAAAAGATACTGTATCCGCCTGTTGCAAGGAGGTAGAGATAGATAAGATAAATCTGAAAAGATTGAATGACCATTTGTCATCTTTTCAACATAAAAATCAATTATCTTTTGCAACTATCAATGAGAGTTTATCTAGTCTTCCAAGAATGAAAACAAGACTAACAACCATTGAAGAAAAATTGAACTCATTGTTAAATGACCAAAAATATTCTGACATTTCTGTGAAGGAACATATAGTGCAGGATGCTCAAATAGTACCTGTGGCTAGTTCATCTAAAATAAAAATAGATCCAGAAATACCTGTTGAAAACACTGAGTTTCCATCAAAAACTGATGATGCACCAGGATCTGCAACAGAAGGATTAAACAATGAGATTTCAGCACAATTAGAGAAATTACATCTGCTTCTTACTCAGAAACAAGCTAGTACTAAGGAGACTCCTTCAAATCAAAAGAATTGGCCAAAACTTGACCAGTACCCAACATTTGATGGTGATTCTTCCTCTGATTGGCAACAATTTATTTGCAGAATTGATAGCTTAAAAAATTCTTACAAACTCCCAGATGAGGAAATTGTTTCCAAATTAATTTATTTATTCACTAATGTTGCCCTGATGTGGTATGAATCTGTTCTCCTGGATGGGAATGACTACTCATGGGAGGATTGGAAGAAATTAATTAAAGCGCAATTTGGTGGCTCCAAGTTCAGAATGGCTCAACAAAGGCAGTATGAGGAAACTAGATATAGCTCTTCTACTGATAAACCTATTGAGTTTTTAATGAAACTTGTAAAAATCTTAAGAGCAATGGACCCAAATATGGAGTTTGATTTATGGAAGGACAGGATCCTCTATAAATTACCAATGTCTCTGAGAGACTTGATAGTGGCTAGGACTGAGTTCTCCAAAAAACCCTCTTCTTTCATTAATACTTGCAATGAGATACTTCTAAACAATAAGTATGATGCCAGAAGATTCATTCCTAGGACCCCTTTGGAGAAACCCTCCACTTACCAACAGAAACCTCTGGAAAAGGTTTGTAAACCTTCTGCCCCTGTTGCACCAAAGAAGTATGCAACAAACACTTGCTTCAAGTGCAACAAGCCTTGGAAGAAAGGCCATGTTTGTGACAAGAAGATAAATCTTGTAGAACAAACAGAGGAGCATGCTGATGACACAGTGGCACTGGATGATACATCAAGTGATTGTGCCAGAAATATTTCATATGAATCTCAACAAGAAATCTTGATGCTGGAAGAGGATATTCATTATTTAAATACTATTGATATTGATAATAATGCTTTATCTACAGTTGAGGATGCTGAGATCATAAAGAACATTGAGGATAACTCAATTGTTATTGCCCCTCTTAAGGCACCAGTCTTGATCAATGGAACCAGCATTGAAGTTGTTCTGGATTCTGGAGCTGGAGAAAGTGTAGTATCTGAAAGAGCACTTGCTTCAGTAGATCAAGACTATAAATCTAAACTGATGCCTATCATTTCTGAAAATTGGAGAGGGTATGGCTCTGTTTTGTCCCCCATTGGTAAATACAAAGCCACAGTGTTTTTTAAATATAACCATGGTTTTGTAAGAGCTATTTGTGATTTTGTTGTCATGAAAAATGATAACTTGAGCAATTGGTTTATTGTAGGAAATGATATTTTAACCAAGTATGGCATAAAATTGGATCCTTCAAACCAATGTTTCACAATGGGGATGAATGGGAAGAGAAAATTTAAGATTTCCTCCCCTAAAAAATTATTAAAACCAGAATTGAACACATGTAACTCTGTGGTTCAATATAAAGGAAGATCTACAAAGGAAATGCATGCCCTTATGTCTGAAATTGACAGTGCTTCTTTTGGAGAACAACTTTCTGGTGAGGATAAAGATTCCATCATTAACTTGATAAAATCTTTTCCTATGGCCTTTGCTCATGGGTCACATGAACTGGGATTAGTTAAAGAGAAAATGAAACTTTCATTGTCTTGCCAATTAACTGATATACCACCTAGTTTAAAGAAGTAGCCTTATCCTGCTTCTCCCACAAAGAGAAAAGATATTGAAGACAATATCTCTACCCTTTTAAAAATGAATATTAGTTAAAAGGTAGTTGAAACACCTAAATATTGTGTTATCTCACCTGTCCTAATTTCTTATGAGAAAGATAAAGCCAGGTTATGTGGTGATTATAGAGCACTAAACACTTATACTGTTGATGATATCTACCCTTTACCTAGAATCAGCTCTATACATGCTACTTTACAGGGTGCTAAATATATTAGCTGTTTGGATGGTAATAAAGGATATCACCAGGTACCTGTTGAGAAAAATTCTCAGAACTTTCTGATGATTGCCACTCATATGGGTATTTATAAGTATATTAGGATGCCATTTGGCCCTAAAAATTCCTCTTCAGTTTTCCAAAAAGTAATGGATAACACATTCCATCAAGAGATAATTGAAGGATGGCTGATGGTTTATATTGATGATATCATTATATTCTCAAAAACATTTGAGGACCATCTCAACTACCTGTGTAAAGTGTTCCATGAAATGAATAAGATAAATATGACACTTGCTTTGAAGAAATGAAAATTTGGTTTTCATTCCTTAAAAGTGCTTGGTCATGTTGTCTCAGGTTTACAGATATGCATTAACCAAAACAAAGTGGCAGCCATACCACAGGTGAAGGCTCCTACCACATTTAGAGAGCTCCGGAGTTTTTTGGGAATGTGTGGATAATATAGAAAGTATACTAAAAAATAACCAAGTCATAGCATTGCCCCTTACCCAACTGACTGGGAGAGATGTTTGCTTTTGTCTGGAATAGTGAAAAACAAAGAGCTTTTGACACTATGAAACATGGTTTAATGTCAGCATCAATTCTTGCTTTACCAGACTTTAAGAAACCATTTTTACATACACTGATGCCTGTTTTATTGGTCTTGGTGCTGCCCTTCATCAGAAACAGGTGATGAATGATAAAGTAGAAGAAGTAGAAATTTGTTATATTTCAAGAACCTTGAGAAATATTGAATTGAAATATGATGCCACTCAACTAGAATTTTTTGCAGTAGTGTTGGCTCTAGAGAAACTACATTATTACCTGGATGACCAGAAATTTAAACTTGTCACTGACTGTAGTGCAGTTAAATCACTATTAAACTTGAAAACACCTAACAGTCATATGCTCAGATGGCAGCTGGCTGTTTAAGAATAAAGAGGGCAAATGACAATAATTCATAGGGCTGGTATTTTTCACTCAAATGTGTATATTTTATTAAGGTTACCTTTGCCAAATGATGAATCAAAGGCTACATATGATCCTGAAGATGAAATTATTCATATTCATGGATATATGTGGTTGATATGGAGGAAGAGCTATTACAGCTTATTCTGGATTCATATGATAAAGACACTTACTTAAAAAAGTTATGTACCATATTAAATGATCCAAAAAATTCTTCAATACAAGCATTAATTAAAACCTTTCCACCAAAGTACCAGAAGGCTTTGGAAAAAGGTAAATTTTCAATTGATGAAGGCTACCTCTATTATAGAAGAAAGTTGAGTAATGTTATTTTTATTCCTCCTTCTATGAAAGAGATCATCTTGAAAATTTGTCATGATGACATATTGGATGGACATTTTGATCTTGAAAAAACAATGATCAGAATTAAAAACACTGCTTGGTGGGTTAATATGTCTGAAGACACCAAATTATATGTTGAATCTTGTGATTCTTGCAAAAAATCAAAAATATTGACTGGTAAAAGAGCTGGATTAATGCAAATTATTGAATCTTTTGATGCACCATGGCAGATTATAAACATGAGCTTTGTAACAGGATTACCCATTTCTGGGAAAGACAGTTATAACTCTTGTTGGTTTATTGTGGATTAATTCACAAAAATTTGTAAATTTATCCCCACCCACAAGGATTTTTCCACTAAAGAATTAGCCTTCTTATGGTGGTCTCATATGTTTAATACTGCAGGTTTTCCTAAGGCCATAATCTCTGACAGGGGCCCTAAATTTACTTCTGAATTTTTGGATGTCTCTGATGGATGTTTGTGGTTGTGATCTGAAACTTTCTACTGCCCATCACCCTCAGACTGATGAATTAGCTGAAAGAATGAAACAGACTCTACAGGACATGATAAGAAGGTATTGTGCCTTTGGCCTTGAGTATAAAGACAATGACACATTCACTCATGATTGGGTTACCTTACTGTCTGGGTTGGAATTTTCTTATAATAGCACTGTTCATTCTGTTACCCAAAGAAAGCCTTTTGAGCTCTGGCTTGGATATGTTCCAAATACTCCTGCCCAAATTCTCAATAATAAAATACCTAAATTGGATTTACATCCTGGTGTAAAATCTTTTCTTCAAATGCAACAACTTTGCAGAAGTCATTCTCAAAAATGTATTGAAAAATCCTTTTAATATGAGAAGAAGAGATGGGACAAATTCTATAAAGAATACACTTTTAAAAAGGGTGATGAAGTACTGATTCCTACAGTCCACTTCAATTTACAAGGTAATAACAAATTGAAAGACCTATTTTTAGTTCCATTTTTTTTTTCAAAAGAATAGTTGGTGGTAATTCAGTTGAAGTTATTTTGTATTCATCATATGACAGAAAACATCCTGTTTTTCCAATATCTCTTTTGAAGCCTTACACATCCAATAGTGATTTATTTCCCAAAAGGGGGGGAAGACCAAAAAAGAATCCTGATGAAATCACTGAGACAGCAGAAATTGATAAGATTCTAAATGACAGAATAGTTACTGCTGAAAAAGGTACAGAATAATTATTGAGATTCAAGAATAAATCTTCTGAATATGATTCTTGGATACTTGGGAAGGAGATATCTAATCTTCCTACTCTGCTAAAGAAATATAAAAAGAAAAATTGATAGAATTTTTTTTATTGTTTTTTAGAGTGAGAGAGTGTCAGCCAGGCTGCTAGACTTACCCAGTAAAATAATTAATTATTTACTGGGATGAAGCCACACCTTATTTTTTTTTATTAATTATAATATATTTACATTAAATTTACTTATAATAAATTAACTAATTACATAATTTTAAAGTTAGTAAATAATTAAAATTAATATTAAAATGTCCCTTATATTTTTATTTTCTAACACCGTGCTCAATGACAGGTTAAGAGAAATAAAAATAAATATTAAAATAAAAAAATTTAATTTTTAAATAAAAATAAATATATACAAGAAATTCAAATTACTTATTTAGAATTGACATTTACAGGAAATTTTAAATAAACTAATTTACTTCTGTCATATACAGTAAATATACTTTTCTGACACCTTTTTGGAACAACTTTATTATTTGAAAAAAATTTCTGGAATATTCCATTTCTTCTCTCATACTACTGTATTTAGGATTTTTACTCCGTGCTTTGTCTCTCCTTTGCCTGTATAAGGCCTCCCTTTCTGGTTTTTTTTGATCACTCATTACTTACTTATTTTTATTTAAAATATTTACTACACCTAAAATATTTATTACTAAATCTTATTGGTCTTAGTATTTACAACATGTAATTCTAAATCATTAATTATAATATTATTTTTAATTTTTTTACCTTTTTAAATTGAATAAAACAAATAAAGATAAAATATATGTACCTTAAAACTTTAAAATCCCAAAAACCCCCTATCACCGCCATTGGACCTCCATTAAAAACCTTCTAGACCTAAAAGAACCTTCAACAAAAATAATGTGTCAATAAAAGGTATCACATTATTTGATATAGTTTTAGAGTTTTCTGTAATTTTCACACTAATTGTAAAACATTTTGAATTAAAATTTTATATTAATAGAATTTTAAATTTCTTAATAAAGAAATTTGATTTTTTTACTCTTTAATATTTTAGTATAATTTTACTCCTTTTCATCCTGTTATTGAGCACGGTGTTAGGGAGTAAAAATATAAGGGACATTTTTATTAACTTTAAATAATTACTAAATTTACTTATTGTACTTAGTTATTTTATTGTAAGTAATACATAATTAAATATAAATAATTAATAAATAATGGGAATCAAAAAGGTGTGGCTTCATCTCAGTAAAATAATTAATTATTTTACTGGATAAGTCTAGTAGCCTGGCTGACAATTTATGTGTTTAAAATAATTTATAAGTATTTTTTTCTCAGTCCTGAGGATATCCAGGCTGAAATTTTTTTTAATAAATTAAGAATAAATTGCTAAATCTCCCAATGTGCAAGTGTGATTGGAAGAATATTTTCCTGTATGCCAGTGGTTTGAGAAATAGAATTGTTGGATATAGTGGGTGGTGTTTCAACTTCTTCATCTTCGTACAACTCTAACTATTGATCTTTGTGGTCAGTGAGTAGGTTATGAAGTATAGTACAACACAGAATCCAGCTGATCACAGCATTCATGTTGGATTTATTTCTACAAGGACTTCTTAATTCCCTTAAACAGGAAAAATTACCTTCAAGATTCCAATAGAGAATGTTCAATACATACTCTTGACTTTGTAAAATGACTGTTAAACTTGGCATTTTGACTGCCTTCAGATGCTGCTCCCCAAAAAGCAGAAAGTACATACTTTCTATTCACATAGGTAGAATCTGCTAGAGGATACTGATCTTCATCAAAGAATTTTCAGGTTCTTTTGAAATTTGAATTCTATGAAAGACATAGGAGTCATGACCTGATCCAGGATAGCCAGAAAAGAAAGATATAATTTTTCTTTTGCTGTCACATATAAGCTGAAGGGAAATTTAATATCTATAGAGAAGATAAAATTGCTTGTGTTAGTATGATAAAGAAGGAATGGAATTAAAAATAAGATACCCCTTTTTTTGGTCATAGTAATTGTTTCCACATTGAACAAATTTCTGACTTAAAGGAATAGTAGTACCATCAACAAAACAAATACATTGTGGGAAAACCTCTGTTTGCATAACCTGAGATGATTCAAGTTGTTCCTCTTTAGTTGGCCATATGAGAATTTTTGATTCCAAGGTGTTGATAGCAGTGATGCATCATTTTGTATAAGTGTTAATAGAGCCATACCCTAAATCAAAGACATTTTTCAAACATTTTAAGGCAGCTCTGTTACCATTGAAACCCAAACAACATAATTTGATGGCCAATTGAATTGAAGGATAATGTTGTGGTTTTTGAGAATTATAGTGAAAGACAGGGTGGTCTTGAATAAGCTCAAGCAATTTAAGGAAACATTCCTGAGAAGTCCTTAAAAACTGTCTAAAACTGGGTACAGATAGGTTAAGAGGTGTTTGGATGGTGTACTTGGGGGTATGAAGTACTTGAGTCTTTCTTGGAAGAAGATAACTTTTCCTGGACATTTTTTGATAAAAAAAGAAAATCTTCTTCAAGATCAGAATCAGAATTGCAATCAGAGTCCAAGAGGAGATCAAGAGCTATAAAATTCATTGCTTGATGTAGCTTATCAAAATTTGAGAGTGAGGAAGGCATGACTCTTATATGGTTTAAGAATGTAAATGATGTATGATGTTTTGAGTTATAAAGTGAAATGCTATGAAGGGCTGTGTATGAATGGGATGATGCTGAAAAATCAGTGAAGTGAGATTTTATGGTGAAATCAGAACTTTTGGTTGAGAAAGTGCAGATTTGAGTGAAATAAGTGACTTATTTCACTTTTGAAATCCACCAGTGTTGGGGCTAGTGTGTTTCAGAAATCTGCACTTAGATAAGTGCGGATTTTCCAGAACTGACACCCCCTATTGTCTGTTAA
The DNA here is from genome assembly GCA_030280995.1 of Hemileia vastatrix. Taxonomy (NCBI): domain Eukaryota; kingdom Fungi; phylum Basidiomycota; class Pucciniomycetes; order Pucciniales; family Zaghouaniaceae; genus Hemileia; species Hemileia vastatrix. The sequence goes on from JASXTE010000009.1 coordinate 6,502,697, forward strand.
ATCAAACATAATTTGAAAATAATTATTAAAAAAAAGGCGAAAAAAGTAATATGTGTTGGTATACCCCATTGGGAATAAACTGTTTCTTTTATTATAAGCCTGACTAAATATCATATTATACCGGACCTAATACAGGTAAGTAAAAATTATCTGAGTGAGGATAAAAAAGCATGACTCCTACCATTAAATAAACAAAGTTGACTTCGCTCAAATTTATATTTGATTGATGGACTAATAAAAAGATGTACCCCAAACATAGCAAATAAACGTACAGATTAAGAGAAATCGAGGTTACATGTGATCACAACCTCAAACAAAAGTAGATTAAAAGCTAAAAATACAATTATAAAATTAAATAAAATTAACTATAAATGTTATTGGACGATTCCATATGCTATGGGGGGGGGGAAAATGAAATCATGTTATCAAAATCAGAAACGGAGCAGCGACGATGAAAAAGGTAGATTGTTTTTTTACAGTTTTAGAGACATTAGATTATCAAGTTGATGACGTAGCCAAAATATCGCTTGCAATAGTTTCATTGACAAAAATTGCATCTTTTACTGGGAGGTGACAGTTTCGTTTGAAGTTCAGCCTAAAAGGGTTCCAAATAGTCGGTTTAAAGCTTCAATTATTTTGTCAGACACATTGAAATCAAAACCAATTTTTTATTTCGTAAGTCCTTAAACTTTCATCCTCTCAACTCCAAACTAAACCAAATAAATAAGTAAAAAAGCCCCTAAATATACTCGCATCTATAACCAGAAACATTCTATTTCAAACACTTCACTATACGCTTGTGTAGACTCTTATTCGAAAACAGACACACCAAGTTTTAAAATCACCTGACTCATACAGTTCCAGACTGACACTTACACTGTAGTGTAAGTCATTTTTTTACGCCCGATTGGTGATTGAGTTGCGGCTTGAAACGCTTGAGACAGAGGGAGGATTAACGCACGATAAAAAGTTTTCAAACTTATGTTTATAGTCGTGTTCAAGGGAATATATCATCTGTCTAAATATTGGTGCGTATCTAAAACTTGTAAGTGTTTCCATATTACTATAATCTAAGCACAGAAATTTTGCTGTAGGAATTACTCTCACTTCAGTGAATCATTGATGATAAGTGGGTATATTTGGAAAGGCGGGGAGTTTCACTGTGATTTCCCGATAAAACGCGAGCGTAGACAGTCCCTTATCATTGTTCATTGGTAGATAGCACTAAAAAATATCAGATATCTCAATTACAATCACAATTACCTCCATAAAAATCAGAAACGCATGGGCCCAGTTTTCTCTCCTTGATATATATATTCATAGATACAAAGAAATATACGCGTATATATAAAACACGTTCTTTCGAGAAGACCGTACCCCGCTCTGCTCAGCTATTTATTTGCTGCTTATAACAACAAAGACAAAATCTGAAATTTTTCAAAGTGTGCACGAAAAGATCACTTATTTTCAAGGTCACAAGTTTTTTCGTCGCATAAAAATGAATTCAAATAATCCATTTCAAGATTCTTCAAAGCTTGAAAAGGCAGCAAGTAATGGAGATATGGACGTTATTGAAGAAATTCAACAAATACCGCCTCGCAAACGAGAAGCACATAGTGGACTTCAGCGTCAAATGAAGAGTAGACATATACAAGTTAGTAATCCAACCAGAAAAAAGGCTTTTCTCTTATGGGGGGGGATATGGGAAAAGTCTTATCAGATATATTAAGCTGATGCTATGTGTAGATGATTTCAATGGGTGGTGTGATTGGAATGGGTCTCTTTATGGGAACAGCTACTTCACTTTCTCAGAGCGGTCCATTAGGTTTACTCTTAGGCTTCTGTACAATGGCATCTAGTAAGTCGAATTGAAGATTGAGGTCAATCAATGGATTCGAGTGATAAAAAAGAATCGGTGAGGGCTGACTGGTTGGGTTAGTTGTTTGGGTAGTAATGGCTTCTTTAGGAGAGATGAGTAAGTCAATATTTACATTTATATTCATCATTTATTATTATTATTATGATTATTATTATTTCTTTCTTTTTATTTGCTGAAGTTTAGGATTAATAAATCTCGCCCTGACAAAGATGATTTAAACTTTACTACATCCAGTATCACATCTACCCGTTGCAGGGTAATGACTTCAAACCATTACGTGTTGACCTCTTTCTAATGCTGAATCTATTTTGCCCAGTGGCCATGTCACACTTTCAAAACGTTTTGTTAACTCATCATTAGCTTTTGCTGTAAGTATGGCATATGTTTGAAGAGTTAATGAGAATTTTTAATAATTGCGAATGTGCACGTTTTCCCACTTTTTCTCTTCTTCTGAAAGCTTGGCTGGAACTATTGGTATACTTGGTCGATGGGTTAGTGAATTGATAAAAAATCAAGAAGAAAACTCCCGAAAAGAAAAAAAATAACCCATGATCCAACTTCATCTTTCACCTCCAGTACTGGCCGCCGAACTTGTTGCTTCGGCATGGCTGATCAACTATTGGACCAGTGCAATAAATAATGCATTATGGATATCTCTTGCCTTGATTGGTGTAACAATAATTAATTTTGCTGGTGCAAAATTTTATGCCGAATTTGAGTTTTGGTAAGATGGTTTTTTTCTTTCTTTCTTTTTCCAAGGAGATTTCAGATTTGTGTGATCAATGTAGTTAATTTATTAAAAAAAATAAAAAATAAAAAACTTCTTTGTCTCTAGGTTTGCTTCTATCAAAGTCGTTACAGTGGTTTGTTTGATTATTATCCAACCTTTTATGTGATACTTAAAATACCAATGTCAACAATTCTTTCAATACACAGGTGGCGTTGATTATTTTAGGAATTATTCTGGGTGAGTCAGATACATGATGTGAAGGTTATAACGATAATAAATAAAATAATTTTTTGTTATACATACATGAATTATTATAGATCTTGGAGGTGGTCCAAACCATGACAGGATTGGCTTTCGATACTGGAAAAACCCTGGTCCAATGGTGCAATATTTGGGCATAAGCGGTAGTATTGGGAAATTTTTAGGATATTGGTGTGATCTCTTTCTGATTCCTCATTTATGGCCTGCTCAAATTTTTGTAAATATTTCACTACATATTATCATTATTATTTTTGTTAAAAAAACAGGTCTTCACTTATACAAGCTACCTTCGCAACAATTGGTACCGAAATCACGGCGTTAGTTATTTTGCTTTCACTTCTTGATTTCCGATGAGTAAAATAAAAATACCGGCTTTTTTGCGACTGGTTCATTAGAATAACTGCTGGGGAAGCTAAGAATCCCAAGAAAACACTTCCAAGTGCTATCCGCAAAGTGGCTATTCGAATATCGCTTTTTTATATTCTGGGAACATTCGTCATTGGCTTGCTTGTTCCCAGCAATGACGCTAGATTGAATTTAAACTCTCATACTGCTTCTTCGTCACCTTTTGTGATCGCTATCAATGACTCTGGAATTAAACTTTTACCTTCGTGAGTATTTTCCCTTTATATATCTGTTTGCTCTACTGCTCTTTTCTTTTCTTTTCTTTTCTTTTCTCTTTTTTTCTTTTCTTCTATTTTTTCAAAAAATAAAAAAGCAACTTCAAAAATAGATTGTACAAAGTTTTATATACATAAATCAAACGTACACGAGTTAATATTAATTTCCCAATATAGGATTATCAATGGAAGTCTACTACTTACAGCTTACTCAGCTGCTTCTAGTGATATGTACACTTCATCAAGAGCATTACACAGTCTTGCTTTAGCCGGGAACGCACCTTCCTTCATGAGACGGACAACTTCATGGGGAGTTCCGTGGCCAAGCCTGATTGCATCTGTGTGCATGGCACTTTTAAGTTTCATGTCAGTCGGTGCTTCGAGTGCTGGAACGGCATTTGGCTGGCTAGCAAGTTGAGTCACTTTTTTTTTTGTTAATTATCATTTTTTCCCCTTATTACATATATACATACATATATGTGTATGAGAAAAGGGTGAATTAAATTATTTACGAGATGTTTTGATAGCTATGGCTTCAGTCGCTGGAATTCAAACTTGGATGGGCATTTTGATCACTTATATTCGTTGGGATAAAGGAGTTCGAGCCCAAGCATTTGACCGGAGCTTGTTTGCTTACTCCTCCAAACTTGTAGGTATCTTACAATTTGAAAAAGCTCAACTCAAGTCCATATGCTTATTGATAATAAAATCAAACCATAGCGTTCGGTGGGAGCCTATTATGGCTTGATTCTTTGTGCTTTGGTTGTGACTTTTAACGTATTCACAGTTTTTGTAAGTTTGTTTGTCCTCCGATTTTTGACTTTAAACTTTACAAAACAAAATGTAATGAGAATGTATAACTGATAGTATTCATATATCCAATTTCAGATTCCTGGACATTGGTCTACCGCCACATTTTTGACTGGGTAAAGAAGAATTATAATGTTTATGTTGTATATGCTAAATTGATGTTGATGGATTGTTTTTCTTTCTTTCTTTTTATTTATTTATATTTTTGTAAAAAATAATAATTACGTGCATATAGTTACCTACCTCCGGTGTTCTTTGGTGTTTTATACTACGGAAGCCAAATATATTACCGAGTCAAGAATTCTCCTTACCAACCCGTACCGCACATGGAAATGGTAATTACCATCACATTTATTATTGTGGTTTTCATTATTTTTTTACAGAATTTAGTATTTTGAATGGTATAAATTTTGATAAATGTATTGCTATAGGATTTCTGGACTGACTCACGTGATGAAGAAAGAGATCATGATGATGAAGACGAAAGCCGAAAGGGAGGAATATTAGGCTACATCAATAACGTACGTTGATTCTATATTGTATCACAGTTTTTATTTTCTTTCCTTGCTTAAACGAACGCAAGATATAAAAAATAAAAAATATATAGAGAGGGGCACGTAGATTAATTACTCTTTTTTTTCTTTTTTTTCTTTTTTTCTTTATCTTTATTATCTTTATCTTTGTTTTTTTTTTATCCTGTTGTTTGCTGGTTTCCCGGAACCAAACGGGATGATTGTGATTTTTAGTTACTTTGATTTTTTTTTCTTATGTTTTTATGCTTTTATGCTTTGTTTTAACGGCAGGTGAAATTTGATGGTTTGTTTTTTTGTTTGTTTTTTGGAATGACTATATACATCGATTCTTATATTTACCTGGTTCATCATGTTTAACATGGTCATACCTTCACTTGTTTCTTGACATTTTTTTAGAAACATTTTACAACATTCAAGAAGAAAAAGAAAACTTAAAAGAAGAATCAATGTGTTAAAATGTATTTTTTGTTAATGTGTCACCAAATATAAAATAGTTACATTTATTTAGAAAATGAATTTAGAAAAGGGAAACTAAATAACCAATGATTTGTTTTCTTTTACTCAATATGGAAGCTGGGTTTTCAATTTCCTTGAATTTAGTGGGTAAAGCCTAATAATTCATATAATTTTTGATTTGATTTGTTTTATATTATAATTTTGTCCAATATAATGAAAAAGAAGCAAGTATTAGGCAAAATAGCAAATTGTTAACTACGGAAACAAAGATGCATCAAACTATTTCAAGTGTTAATCTTCCAAATCGTTTCTATTGAAACTTCCTCTAGTGTAAAAATAAGAAAATCTCATTTGCTCACTTCAAATGTCTTTGGTGATTTCATCTCACATAGGAAATAAAACAAAATCCCTTTAGGTTCACTAAAGTCTTTTTAGACTATTATTGTAATCAGGTCGTATCAAATCATTAAATCTTTTTTTTATTTTTTGAAAAACACCGGATTTTTTCTTTCATTTGATTTGACTTGTTATATATTGATTATTTAAGTATTCTGTTTATCATTTGTATTATCTTTACTCTTCAAAATTTTTTAAAAAAAAATTCAAATTTCTACGCTGCCTTTTTTCATTTTAGTTCATCGTTATGTCATGTAGAATTGTTTTGTTATAGAGTGGGATAGCATGGTTCTTGACTGACATGATTGATTAAATTGTAAAAAGATTGTGGTCTGATGATCAATCCGATCTTTATATCATGAGCGCTATAATTTTAAATTTTTTTCTGGAGCAAACTATTGAATCTTAATGATGAAATTTTTTTATCATCCTTTTTGGTTCAAATCATAGAAGTGAACAAAAAAAAAACTCCCCTTTTATATTCCTTGCTATTACAGTCAGGCGACGGACTCCCAAGAGCTATCAGAGAACATAATTTATTTTAGTAAAGTTAAAACAAACGGTAAAACTTATTAAATAGTTGGAGTTGCAATGTTCTTGTGAGCGACGGAGTCAAGCCGACAAAAGAGTATCCATAACTTTATTGGGTAAAGAAGTTGAAATGATTGAGAAGAAAGAGGAGAGCTGAGTGGGTGAAGTGGAAGTGGATCACAAGCCACAAAGAGTAGTAAATAAGTTGTAGTGAAAGAAGGGGAAGCCCCTAAATATTCTCCATCCTCTATAAAATCCATACTCCATTATTTTCCATAAAATACAAAATCCCACTCCTGTTTCCCTTTTGAATCCATCATGGCCACATCTCCCCTTGCCCACTCCAACTCTCATGGCTATCTGGCTTCTGCTTCCTCTGGACTGGGCAGTGATTCCTATGGAGATGAAGACTCCTCCTCCTCTTCCTCCTCTTCATCTCATCATTCCATCCATCATCAGCCCTTTTCTGACCCCACTCAAAGCAACTCCCTTTCTTCCTCCTCCATGGCTTCTTCTTCTTCTCCTACTGGAGTATGGTCTTCTCTCTCCCTCTGGAATCCCTCTTCTTTGGTCTCCAACTTCTCCCGTCCATCCCTCCAATCATCTCCATCTACATCTCCACCATCACCTTCTCATACACTCTCTCCTCAGCTCCATCCCCTCCCTTCTACCTCTACTGGCCATCCCAACCAGCAACTTTCATCTTCATCTTCCCTCTCTCCCCATCCTCTCAGCCATCCATCCTCATCCTCTCTCTCTCCTCTCCCTCACCAACAGGCGTCCCTTTTCGCCACCATTTCCTCCTATCCGCTGGTCCCTAAACTCCTTTCTTCCTTTCCTGCTTCTCCCTCTGTCTTCTCCTCCCCAAAGCCTTGCAAGACTCCTCATCTGCGCTCGCGCAATCCTTCCCTCTCGCCTTCAAGAACCTCTGCCCGCAGAAATTCATCCACTTCTCTTCGCCCATCACCCAGCCTGAACTTCTTCTCAAGTCGCTCTTTTCATCCTCCAACTCCTGATCGCCAACCAACCCACACTTCCGCTCAATCATCCAAAGATCGCCTCAAACCTTTGCTCCATAGAAAATCACCCAACCTCGTTAATTCTCCCCATGATGCTGCCCCTTCTCCTTCTCCCTCAGCGTTACGTTCGCCATCGCCTTCTTTTGGACCAGCACCGCATTCTAGCTACCGCCGCAAGTTCTTGCCTCCAGGTCGATTCATCTTTAACCCCTCCATTATTCCAGAAGCTGTCTTGGTCATTGGAGTCTTGGCATTTGCAATTTGGCGTCTTTCCCATCTCAATTCTTCTCTTCCCTTTCAAAATCTTCGAACTTTACCAATCCCTCAACTGGCCTTGCTAACCGGTCTGATTTTCTTTATCTCACTTGTTCGTCGATACTTGCTCCCTCATCCTGGCTACTTTCATGTCCCTTTTACTGACGAAAGGGGCTATCGAGATCCTTCCATTGCTGATGATGGCTTCGCTCTCGGATTAGGACTTCCGCTAATTGTATCGAGTGCAGTATTGTTCAGCGTGCTCAATGATTCGACTTTCTTTGGTCTTGATCCTCACATGGCTACCTTGATTGAAGTTTGGAATCTCTCTTCATCCCCAATCACCCCCAATTCAAGATTTGATTTGACCAGGGGAGTGTATGAAGCCAGAGTCGATCTTTTGTCTTTCACTGTCATCAACTCATTTACTCAGCTGATAGACTTGCTCATTGCCTTCATTGTTCACCAATCGAGATTTTTGCCCATCAACAATTCAAAAAGATTTTGGGCTTCTCACCTCAAGGCTTTTATTGTTGTATTCATCTTTCTCCTTCTCCTCAAATTTGGCCTCCTCGGCCCTGGCATCGATGCAGATCACTTGAGTCCATTTGAAGTTGGTTTGGATGTGTACATGTACCAGCTTTCTCTCTATATTGTTTCTCGATTAGCACGTCGAGGCTTTACCTTGGGTGAAGCCTCAATCTTTAGTTCTGCTGGTGTCGCCCTTTCTCTCGAAGCTTTTCGTTTAGCTTGGTTTAGATATCGTCTCAATATCCAGCATTCAGTTGGAACTTGGGTCCCCAAATTGTTTAGATATCCAACCCCTTTAATTGCTTTACAGCATGCCTTAATTGGTGGTATATTCCTCATTGGATTCACTCTCTCCCCTCTCCTAATATGTTCTAGAAATTTGGCACAACAGCCCACAAAGCGAAAATCGGTCAAGATCTTAGCACCGCCTCCGCCTCCACCTCAATCCCTCACACCATCACATCCTTCATTATCTTTGGCAGCAGCCACTGGCTCTTCATCATCAAGTTTATATTACCATCCTTATCATCATCAACAATCTCCATCTATTGTTCCATTAAATGAATCAAAGAGTCGAACAAGGAAGTTTTTGACCTTGAGTGTTTTGGTATTCATTTTCCTTATTGGATTCTGTGGCTTGGGCTCAGGCTGGTTAGGTTGGTTATTTATGACATCAGGTTGGACTGGTTGGATGGTATGGTGCTTGAAATTCCTGTTTAGAAATGAAGGTGATGAATGGAACTGGACAAGGATTGCATTGGTAGTATATTGGATATGTTGCCTAGCATTAGCCGTCGGAGGTTGGACTACACATTTGGTGCGCAAACGTCGAACCAAAATTAGCATTCCTATCCCAGCAGCTGGAAAAAAAAAGGTGATGTGTATGGGTATGTCGACTTCAACCGCGCCAGAAGATGATTTTTTGGGAAGGAAACCCAATTATGACCTTACTTCAACTTTCTCCATCGACGAAAAAAAGACAACATCTCTATCTGGCAGTGCGATTCCCACAAACGTTGGAAATGGGTTGAGCGGGCAGATAACTTTGAAAAAAGATTTAAATCTAAGACGAAAATTTTTTCATGCGCTTGTCTTGATCATGTTTATTCCAGCCATGATAATTGATGTAAGTCGAGATATATTTATTCAGCTTAGCTTTTATTTTATTTATTTCTTTTAATGACGACCCTGGTTTTTGGTCAGCCTGCTTTTACCTCTCTCTCTTTCTCTGTAGCTTTTGTAGCCTTTACGTTTGCGGAGTATGCCCGCTATTTTGCTTTATACCCCATAGGAGCAGCAATCCATATTTTCTTTGTAAGTTTAACAGAGCATTTTCTATTTTAAAATTGGAATGCATATCAAAAGACTTGGCTAAATAATAATAAGGATTAATGTAAATATATATATATATGAGTATATAATGACACGACCTCGCATTTTGATTGAGCCATTAGAACGAGTTCATCGACTCCAAAGATTCTGGCCCAGTGATATTAAGTCATTTTTACCTGTTAACAGCTTGTGCCAGTGGTTTATGGCTCGAAGGTAGTGAGATCAATCGTTTGACTGGTGTTTTAATGATTGGATTGGGCGATAGCATGGCCTCTATCCTTGGCAGGAAAATCGGACGCACAAAATGGATTGCTGGTAATAGCAAAGTAAGTCGTGATCAACATAATGATTTTCGTTTTGTCTGTGATTTTTTGCAGCAAAAAAAAACTTAAATATTTAAAATCATTCTTAACTTTTAATTTTGCTAAGACTGTAGAAGGTAGTGTTGGATTTGTCCTGTCAATATTTATAACTGCATTAATCATCCGGTTTTCGGGATTAGTCAAACCCTTTTCGGTGAGGATTCTCGTTTCTTTTGGTTTCTCTCTCTCTTTCTCTCTCTGTTTGCCACTTGATTTTTTTTTTTTAGATTTAACATTTTTTCTCTTACTTTTTTCATCTTTTTGATTGTGGCTGGTGGTGATGGCGGGGTCATGATGGGTTTTTCTTTCTCAATTTTTCATGATATATATATATATATATATATACATTTATTTATTTATTATTTATAAAGATGATCAAGTATTTGATCATGGTGATCATCACTTCAGGACTTGAAGCTTTGACCAAACAGAATGATAACTTAGTCATACCACTTTATGCTTGGGCTCTAGGATGTTTAGTTGGAATTTAAATTGACTATAATTCATTTATTTATCTATTAGCAGCATGAATTTGATCAATAGATTTATAGATTTTTTGTCTAAGTTTGTATAAAATTCTTATTTCTTTTCCTTTTCCTTTTTTTTCCTTCTTCCTTCTTCCTTCTTCCTTTTTTTTTTTTTTTTTTTTTTTTTTTTTTGAATTGAAGAGAGAGCAGAGAAAAAGTTTTTTTTGTCAGTTTTCTTCCATTTTTTGCTCTTATATATATATATATATATATATATCATTTTAACTTGCTGGCATCTTATTTTTATTTGATAATCTCTTCACAAAAAATTATAATAATGATAATGCAGCAGGAACAAAAATGCAGCATGAGTAATAAAAATGATAATAATAAATAGGGGGGGAATTGATGAAAGGAAGCAGGTATTCATTGTCTTTTTCGTATGTACATATTTAAGGTATGGACTTTACTACTATTATCATCACCATTACCTGTGTCTTTCTTGAGTTGTTTGATTGATTGATAGGTTGATTAACTATTTTAAGAAAGTTGGAGTGTAAGTAAAAGTGGAGAAGACATATTTTTGTCTGCTAATGGGTGTGTAATTTGATTTTTAAGTCTAAATGTGTGGAAAAAGGGTGGTATCCTTTAAAACTGTAGAAGGTGTCAGTGTATGCTAGTATCTAAGTATGATTTAATAGTAAATATTAATGGTCCAACTACTTATTGATAAATGATTTAGTGATTAAACCTCAGGGGAAGACTAATAAAATAGTTATGCTCAGTATTAACTCACAATATTTGGATTGGTGCATGCTAGTGGTAGAAAATAGGTTAATAAAATATAGTTATAGCTAATATAAAGATAATATAAATTTATAAATGCTTTATCATATATTTCTATATGATAATAATTGTGTAATAATATATATTTGAGTTGTAGTAAGTAAGTGATGTCCAATAACCCCCCAAATCCTCCCTTACTTATACCAAAATACACTGGAGTGCACAGACCTTCAATCCAGATGATGTCACTGCTCTCCCTGTAAATTACAGAACTGTGATGGCCCATCACCTCCCCATGGCATCCACTTCAAGCAGTTTCAACACCTAGACCTCCAGTAAGGACCCTCCATCACAATTAATGATATCATAAACCCATACCATAAATAGAGAAAACAGATAAAAGTGGATACCATAAAGAAACAGGTAAAATAACTCATCCAAAGAGTATAGAATGAGAACCAAAGCATATAAAGGAAACACATCAACTTTCCAATCCCCCAATAACATCCCCAAGCATCCATATTAACCCAGTAATCATATCCCAACCCATAAATCTGTGAAAATCCATCAAAGGAAGCAGATGAAGTTGTCCAAGCTGGATATATGCACCTGAAAAAGGTGTATATGCTTGTGTAGGCATTGTGAGTCAATTGAATATGTCCATATGACCTAAAATAAGCAGAATAATAAAGCTCATAGGCTATTTAGAGGTTAAAACCTGCTTATAGACCTATATATACATAATATAACTACATATTTCACTGAATATGAGGTTTATGTATACATATAAGCTAATGTATGTCTATAATTACTTAATATCACTTAAGATAAGTATATTATAATTCCATTAGCACATTAAAAAGTATTATAGGGCTATGGATAGGCTATTTAAACTTATATAAGTTTTTTAACAGTGTAATAAATATATATATAAGCATAATAACCATATATATAAGTATTATAACCATAATTTTTACTTATAAGCTTAATGTAATTAAGGTTATCTTATTTTAAGCATAAGAAATACTCAGTCCTGGGAATACATAGGCTGACAGAAGGAGATAATCTAATAAGATTAAATGGTAAATTATAAATAGATGGGAGTCTAGAGAAGGGCATCAATATTTTAAAATAGATATTAGAGTCTTTATCAATTTCAAAATAAACTCAATATTGATATGGAGAAGTTATATATGAAAATCAGATAGCTTCCATAGTTTGAATACCTATCAAATTGGAGGTTTTAAAGTAGTTAGTCAGATTAAAATTTGCTATATATTCACATACCTATACCATTTGCAAGCTTTCTTGTCATCATATGCAATTTGAAAATATTTTATATTACATTTTACCTGAATGTTTTATCTATTGGTTGCTATTTCCTTCATTTTTTATCTTTTGTGGTGAAAAATGACCAACATTTCAATCAACAGATGAAATGTTCAAGTGGTGTAGAGCATAAAAACACTGTTGAATTTTTTTTTCCTGGTGTGTTTTTAAAGAACTCTATCTCCCATTTCATTAAATTACTAATCATTTACCACATTTTTATCACAAGACAAGACTTTATCAAAATAATTTTATGAACCAAATGAATTTCAAGACAATAGATCTTTTACCACCAACTTCAATATTTCTATCACACTATTTCATCACAGAAATTCGGGAAGTTTATATCTAATAGTTCCTCCACTCTATGTGAGTTCCAGAAAGTCACCTTTTTCATACCAAAATGTTGGAAACCTTATAAACTTCATAAAAACAAATTAATATGACATTTAGTCACAGTTTGGTTCTTGAGTGTAACTTACTTGATCCTGCACTGCATCCCATTTTACATATGCATATGCAGTATTCAATATACAGTGCCTAGAATTGAATCCTTGTGATTCTTATTTAGATTTTGAAAAGTCACATAAAAACATTTTTTATTTCAATGCAGTCATATGTCATCTAGTCAAACTCACACATTATATCTCAAATCTCAAAAAATAAACAATAAACAATAAAAAACAGAAAATTGAACTATTTTTTATAAATTCTCAAGTTTTTCAAGTAACCATGATACCAACTTTTTAACCAGTCATCCCTCAGCAAAGAGATTAAAAAAAGATAAATTCCTAGATCTTATTACTATTTAATTTTAATCAAAAATGTATATATTAATAATTAAAATTGAAAATTTTCAAATTTTTCCTAAGGTAACCATCAGATGGAACCTCCCACACAGGGGGAAAAACTAGTGAACCAGATGTCTAGTAGTTTTTTTTTTGGTTGAAAGTCAATATCATTCTGTAAATCTTGTTAAAACTGTGGATTAACTCTGGTTGAACCCATCCCCTCCTATTGTCTCACAAAGGGGATGCACCAGACTCAGAAGAGAGAGTCACTACCAGAATCACAAACAAAATTGCCACATGAAGCCAAAAAAAACACTAAATGTCTAATGCACACTTTTTTACCACTGTTACAAATTCTCAATTCATCTTTATATTGATTTAAAAAGGTTAAGAACCATTGATTTGGGGAAGCTGGCCAAAAATGTTTCTAAACTGACTATCATTTCAGTGTGAGTTTTTGACCTAAAAACTACATGAACACAATATTTAAGAATCTTTTTGAATTTTTAAATCAAATGGATTTCATGAGACTGAGAAGTCTGGTCAAAAATCTTGATGATTTTGGTTTTTTATTGATATTTTTGAGGTTAAAGTAAGGTATGTATGGGTATTTTGTCTTCAAGCAGTCTGACCCTTTGATTAGGGTCTTTTTCTTCAAAATAATGGAGCAGTTTCTCCTTATAAAAATTCTTGATGAAGGATACAGAAAAAATAAATTTTTAGAAATAAAAAAAGACTAGAGGAATCTTTTTATATTCACTAAAGGTTCCCTAAACCATTATGCTGGATCAGCTGCTCTTAAATGTTGGTTGGAGACAGTCAGGTCAATATTTTTCATCCTTTGGCCATCAAAAAAGGGTAGGACCAGAAAAGTAAACAACCTCAGAATAGGATTTTTAAAACAAAATTATATTCTTTGTTTCAGCAGTTATCCAATACTGATATTTGCAAGCAAAATCCGATTGTCATTGGAAGTATAATTCATTGATGAAGGGGGTTTTGATGGAAACCCTTTTTTGAAAGCCCAACTCATGGGAATACATTATTGTAAAAAGTTTGGAATGATATCAGTGTGCTGAGAATGTATGATATTTCATTCAAAGAATCTCAGAGTTTGTTGAAAACAAGATGGTTGAGTTTGAGCATGTTGCACTCATTTATTTTCATGCAGGATTAGGGCCTGAGCTAGTTTCAACACAGCCACATTTGTGTCATATCATCATGATGATGCAGGATGTGGAGTTTGGTATTAATAATTTTAGGAAAAAAAAACAGACCAAGTGCCACTTCTAACTATACCAACAATCATTGTGCATTGTCTATTAGCTACTTGTTTGCCAGGTGTGAGCTTGTGAAGTGCCCATCAAGAAAAAAAATAGAAAAACTTGAATAAATATTTTTGAGCACATAAAATGGGAGTGAGAGTGAGAAATATACCTTTAAAAATACCATCAAAAAATATCAATGAGGAAGAAAATATCAGGAGCTTGAGGCAAGTGTTAGGTGATGGGAGGTTGAAGGTCTTATGCAAATAAATTGCAAAGACTGGTTTCTGGGCACTTTACATTAAGCATTATGCATAATTATTAAATCCAAGCTACACATCCTTATAAAAGATGGATAATGACTCCATAATGAAAATTGGTTATAAATTTATGAGTACATGTTCACTTAAGATACTTTATTTACTGAAATACTAAAATAAATATAGCTATTGTAAAATTTTTTTCAGATTTTTGAAGTTCTAGTTCACATACCTCACTCATCTAGCTTCTTCAAGCCCCAGATTCATCTACCTTCATGTATCTGGCACCCTTTTCAGAAATGTGAAAAATTTTCAGACTCATTTTTAAGATGAAAGAAGATGATTTTTGGCAGGTATTTTTTCCATACTTTCTGGCTAACATTATCCATTCATTTTGTAGACCTCATTTCCCCTATCCTTTTACATTCAACCTCACCTCCTTTTCTATTTTTTAATGGCTAAAAATCATCAGGAAATCAGGAGAAAAATAACTATCAAGAAATTATCTTGATTCATATTAGGAATAAGGCTGAATTTTTTCTACATGTTTGAAAATGTTGACAGATGAATGAGGTTGGATGAAACAAGAGGGTAGGAAAGCCAAATTGGTGAAATTTCTGCACAATAATATTTAAAACTCCAAGTATTTTTAAGCTAGCTTTACAGGTTTAGTATAGACCCTTTACTGAAATACTAAAACACAAATACAATAGAGCTCTTTTATTGAATATAATAAAAATATCAAGACACATTTTGTCAGCCAGGCTATACCAGGAGCCCAGTAAATTGTATTTTAATCTATTGGAGCTTGATGAGGGAGAAAAATTATGCATTTTATGTATATAAATTAATATTATATTGCATAATAAAATTATATAACAATTGTATTATAATATAACTAAAATAAGGGTTATGTTAAATTTATTTTTAAATAAATTATAGATACAATTAAAACTCATAAAATACTTTATATTCTATAAAATTTTGGCACATATTTCATTTATTTAATACTTATAAATTATTATTTAATTAATTTAATATATTATAGTTAAAAAATCAAAATGTTAACTTATAATATAATTAATTAAATAAATAAATTAAAGTATTAAATAAAACTTTTATATCATATGAATTATGAGTTTTGAGCGCTTTTTTGACTCATAATTATGTCATTAAGGTATTAAATTAGTTAAAAATTTTTATTTAATTAATTACTAATGTTGTATTCTAAAATTTAGTAATAATATTAAATTAATAAATTGTTTTAACCTAATTTAGTTCTTACACTAATAAAATGGGTTGTGTTAATTAATATCTTATGTTCCAGAATTAATTAATTAATTACACTAATTATTATATTAAAATAGTTTAATTTTTATGTTTCACTTAAAATGGGCTATTATCAAACATGTTATAAATTGAATTAGTTAATACTTCAAGTGTTTCAATCTTATTTAATTAATCACTTATTTTAAAGATTTTTTTGGGGTTAAATTGTTGGATTTTTTGGGCTCTTACTTATTTTTTAATTAATTGTTTTATATTTTTTCCCTTAAAGCTTTGGTACACTTAAATTTAACTATTAATTATTTCTTATTTTATTTTTTATAGAATATAATTTTTTGTGGCACTTCAGAGGGCCCCTTGCCTATATAAGGGCCTTGGGAAATCCTCTGTAGCTCTATCACTTATTATTTACACTCAACTCAATACAATTTCAATTATCTTACATTTATTTTATTTTTTATTAGTCTTATAAAATCTAAATTTAAAAGTAAATAAATATTCTGCGGTTGCGATAGGTCTAATAATAATAATAGTGTTTACTGCGCATTGAAAGTAACTACTCATTAAAATAATTATATTAAAATTCATTAAAACCTCACTGTTGTTTAAAGTCCCTAAAATCTACTCGTTACCTCTTGTCAGGCTAAGATCAAGTACAAGGACGTGAATTAGCTTGAATAGTCAGTTGTCTAGAAGATTTAAATGGTCCTATATGAATACTGTAGTATAAATCCAATAAGTAGTAAAATATAATCAAAATTCAAAGGTCTCAGTAATATAATTCTCACTAGTTTTATATATGGCTTACAATCTTTGTAGTTGGTAGAAAAATAGATTTTATAATTCAGATACTATTCAAAAGTCTTATAAAAGTACTAATTGATATGTATTGTAATTTTTTTGGTTATATTGGTTAATTGTAAATGATAAAGAATGTAGAAATACAACCCAAAAACCTCCTCCTTTTATACAAACTGAGTTCCCCTATGATTCCCTTGATATACCACCCAATACACAGTTAATCACGCCTCTAAACAACTAATAGACATTCCCATCAACATTCCCAGTGACCCATGACATAATTAGAAGAGTAATAACCGCCAAAATCCTGAAATAATAAGGGAAATCCATCAAAATTAAAGAAAAAGACAAAAAGAGAGTATATGCGTATAAAACAATAATATTAAGGATTAAAGGAGACTTTTTAAGGTTAATAATAGCTTAATAATAAGGGGGATTGACTGTAGAAATAATGGGGCTAATCCTGACATTATACTACGTGAAATTCCCATTCAAAAATAACCAAAATTGACTGAGAAACCACCCAAAAACTTAAAAAAGAGCGTGAGATGTGGGGTAACTACATGCAGTTCTTGGCAGGCGCTTGCACGGGTAAATCCTTGACTAAAATTAGGCGAATTTAAGCGTGGTGATGAAATAAAGTGCCAAGAGTGAGGTTATTAATGAAATTAGTGCATATAAACAGGGTCAATGCATTATTAATTAAGCTAGGACACTAAATAAGCGCCTGTCGCCTATTTTAGTGTGTTTCCCCACAGTGGGCGTAGAATGTGGGGTAATTATAGTGTGAAAAAGCTAACTTTGCTAAAAATGAAGCTATTCACACGGGAAAAAAGCAGGCAGTATGTGGCCAGTACACAGAAGCCATTTCTGGCATAAAAAACACCAAATTTGAAAAGTGTTATTTTTATGCATTTAAATAGCCAAATCAATAGTTCTAAATGAGCCCAATTGATCTGTCAAAGCGCAATTTTGATATTCTCAAATTTATAGCGCATATAGTCAACTTTTAAGTGAAATAAAGCGCATTTCTTGTTTTTTGCATAAAACAATGAATATAACAGCTTTAAGTGTACTTAAAAATTATGCAGCCTTATACTTAAGGTTCTTAAGATTACCCTAACATATCCCCACTTAATATTAAGTACATAAGACCTATAAAAGGTGGATATATGCGTGTATATAAGGTGTTATAATGGCATTTTTTGTGTATTATCATAATTTTACTTATGTATACTATCTGTGTACTCTTATTTATTATTCCCATGTATAGTTCATGTGTTTAACATAACTTATAAGTACTTTTTACTCAGTCCTGGAGATATACAGGCTGACACTTGCCCACCCAAAAAAAACAATAAAAAAAATGATAAGTTATACATTTTATTTTATTTAATTTGTAATTTTCAGGTATTCAGAATAAATCTGTAGCATTAAAGATTCAACTTTAAAGAAATAAAACATAATAAAATATTATGAGTACTGGTTTTTTAACCCCTCAGCTGGTTGAACAGAAATTTATTTCTGTTTAAATTTTTTAAGAAGGGTGGATAAATTAGAAATTTCTTTTTCAGGTATCCATTTATCAAATTCATTTGATTTCCCTTTAAATCTTAGTAAATACTCAGTTCCTTTTTCTTTAGTAAGGATTCTTTTCTTGAGTATTTTTTCAATCTCTGCTTTTTCCACAATTTCTTCAGGTTGCTTTTTAGGCCTTCCCCTTCTTTTTGGAAATAAGTCAGGATCATTTGCATGGTAAGGTTTCAATAATGAGATAGGGAAAACTGGATGTTTCCTATCATATGGAGCATATAATATGACTTCCACTGCATTATTCCCAACCATTTTATTTACTACAAAAGGTCCTACAAAGGGATCCTTTAATTTAACATTACCTTGTAAGTTAAAATGTAGTGTTGATATGAGGACCTCATCTCCTTTTTTAAATTCAAATTCTTTATGAGATTTGTCCCACCTTTTCTTTTCATATTCAAATGCTTTTTGGATGCATTCCTCTGCATGCTTCCTACACATTTGTTGCATATGAATAAAGGATTTAGTGCCAGGGTGTATATCCAACCTTGGTAGCTTATTTAAAAGATTTACTGGGGTATTTGGTACATATCCCAGCCAGAGTTCAAATGGTTTCTTCTCTGTTACAGAATGAGTTGTGCTGTTATAAGCAAATTCAAGGCCAGGAATTAATGTTACCCAGTCATGTGTGAATTTCTCATTGTCTTTGTATTCTAATCCAAAGGCACAATATCTTCTGATCATGTCTTCAAGAGTTTGTATCATCCTCTCAGCCAGCCCATCAGTTTGTGGATGGTGTGCTGTAGACAATTTTAATTGACAACCTGATACTTCCATCAAAGATGTCCAGAACTCTGAAGTAAATTTAGGGTCTCTGTCAGAGATTATGGCTTTGGGGAACCCAGCAGTATTCATCATCTGAGTCCACCATAGTAATGCCAAGTCTTTTGCAGATACCTCTTTATGGGTAGGGATAAACTTACACATTTTTGTTAATCTATCCACTATTACCCAGCAGGAATTGAAACTTTCTTTTCCTGCTAATGGCAAGCCAGTTACAAAATCCATGTTTATAATTTCCCATGGAGCTTTTGGCTGCTCTATTTGTTGTAACAACCCAGCTCTCTTCCCAGTTAATCTTTTAGATTTCTGACAAGAGTCACATGTTTCAATGTATTTTTGTACATCCTCTTTCATGTTTATCCACCAGGCTGTATTTTTAACTCTGGTTAATGTTTTGTTAAAGTCAAAATGACCAGCTAAGATGTCATCATGACAAGTACTTAACATTAACTCTTTCATAGAAGGTGGTATTACTATTACATTGCTTAACTTTTTCCTGTAATATATATATCCATCTTCAATTGATAGTTTACCTTTTTCCAACGCATTTTTATACTTTGGAGGCAAGGTTTTAATTAATGCACTCATGGAGGCATTTTTTGGATCATTAAGAATGGTAGATAGTTTAGACAAATCTTTATCAGATGAATAATTTTCCAATATAGTTTGCATAAACTCTTCTTCTAAATCCACTATATAAATCCCAAATATATGTATAACCTCATTTTCAGGTACATAAGCTGGGTTGTCAGCATCATTTGGCAAAGGACTTCTTGATAATAAATCCACATTTGAATGCAATGTTCCCGCTCTGTGAGTGATTGTCATTCTTCCTCTGTACTCTTGTACAGCTAGTTGCCATCTAAACATGTGCCTATTAGGTGTTTTCATGTTTAGTAATGATTTTACTGCACTGCAATCTGTTATAAGTTCAAACTTCTGGTCTTCCAGATAGTAATGAAGTTTCTCCAAAGCCCACACCACGGCTAAACATTCTAGCTGTGTGGCACCATACCTTAGTTCTGTCTTTCTTAAGGTTCTGGATATATAACAGATAACTACTTCAGATAATTTTCCATTTATTATCTGTTTTTGCTGTAAAGCAGCACCCAAACCTATGAAACTTGCATCAGTGTACAAGATAAAAGGTAGGGTGAAATCTGGAAGTCCCAATATTGGAGCTGACATTAAAAATTCCTTTAATTTGTTAAAGGCGTGCTGTCTTTCATTATTCCAAATGAAAGCTTCATTCTTCCTGATCAATGTTGTTAAAGGGGCTGCAATGGATTGGTAATTTTTAATATATTGTCTATAATATCCACACATACCCAAAAAACTTTGAACCTCTTTTACATTTTTAGGTATCCCAATGTTTTTAATTGCTGCCACTTTATTCTGGTCAACACAAATTTGTAATCCAGATACAACATGTCCAAGTACTTTCAAGGATTGAAATCCAAACTTACATTTCTTTAATGCAATAGTCATATTAATTTCATCCATTTTTTGAAAGACTCTTTTCAGGTGATTTAAATGTTCATCATATGTTTTTGAAAACACTATGATGTCATCAATATAGACCAATAGCCATCCTTCAACCATTTCCTGATGAAAAACACTATCCATCAATTTTTGGAAGACTGAAGGGGCATTCTTTGGGCCAAATGGCATTCTCACATACTTATATATACCCATATGTGTGGTTATTAATAAGTAATTTTGAGAATCTCTTTCCACAGGAATCTGGTGGTAACCCTTGTTCCCATCCAGACAGGAAATATATTTTGCTCCTTGTAAGGTAGCATGGATAGAAGCTATCCTTGGTAGAGGGTAAATATCATCTACTGTATATGTATTCAGAGCTCTATAATCACCACATAATCTTGCCTTATCTTTTTCATAAGAGATTAATACTGGTGAAATGACACAATACTTAGGTGTTGTGTCGACTTTTTCAACAATACCCATTTCCAACAACAATTTTATATTGTCTTCAATATCTTTCCTTTTTGCAGGAGATGCTGGGTAAGGTTTCTTTTTTAAGCTGCCAGGAATATTATCCAAATCACAGCTTAAAGAGATTTTCATCTCATGGTCTTTGACCAATCCTAGTTCATTTGAGCCATGAGCAAATGCCATAGGATATGATTTAATCAATCTCAAAATATCTTCTTGTTCAATATTCGAGAGTTGAGGACTGAAAGAGGCCTTTTGGATTTCATTTTCCAATTCACCCACTTCATTGGTGGTTCTTCCACCTTGCAGTTGTTCTTCTCTAGGAGAAATGGCATATACTGAATTTTCAGAACATATTTTGAATTTCCTTTTACCATTTACCCCTATGGTGAAACAACTGTTTGCAGGATCTAGTTTAATGCCAAATTTTGTCAATAAATCATTGCCAATAATAAACCAATCACTACAATTATTATTATCCATTATTACAAATTCACAAACTGCTCTAACATATCCATTATTATATTTAAAGAATACAGCAGTTTTGTATTTGCCAATTGGATTTAATACTGAACCAAAACCCCTCCAGTTCTTTGTCTGAACAGGTTCTAGTTTTTCCTGGTACTTACTATCAAGTTTCCTTAATGCATTAAGTGAAACTACACTACCTGCAGCCCCAGTGTCAAGAATGGCATTCATTTCTTTTCCACATATGATAACAGGTGCTCTGATAGGTGTTATTTTGTAAGTATCATGAGATACATCTTTAATTATTTCAGCTTCCTCTATGGAAGTTAAAGATGTGTCTGTATGAGGTATAGCATCATTCAGGAAC
Organism: Hemileia vastatrix; assembly: GCA_030280995.1. NCBI lineage: Eukaryota > Fungi > Basidiomycota > Pucciniomycetes > Pucciniales > Zaghouaniaceae > Hemileia > Hemileia vastatrix. Next base: position 6,524,565 of record JASXTE010000009.1, read on the forward strand.
ATTATATCCTGTTCTAATACAAATATCTCATTTTCATCATCACTGTAAGATATGTTACTCTTGCAATCCTCACTGGATTCCACATTCTCATCTTCATGATTACTAGGTTCAGAATTCTGTGAGGTTTCAATAACATTTATTCTTTTCTTACACGTGTGACCTTTAACCCAAGGTTCATTACATTTGTAACAAGTGTTATTTTCTTGTCTCTTAGGGACAAGGGGAGCTGAAGGTTTTTTCTTTTCCACTGGTAACTTACTTGTAGTAGGTTTTACCACTTCAACACTTTGTCTGTAATTACTATACTTGGTTTCATATTTGTGGTTTAATAATATCTCATTGCATATATTAATGAATCCCGAGGTGTCTCTGACAGTTTCAGTTCTAGCTACAATAATGTCTCTAACTGATATAGGCAACTTATATATTATTTTTTCTTTCCACTCTTCATAATCCATTTTTGGATCCATAGCTTTCATGATTTTTATTAAATGCATTAAGAAGACCATGGGTTTATCTCCAGCATTTGGATTATATCTGGCCCTTTCATACAGTCTTTGTTGAGTGATTCTAAATTTTGGGCCACCAAATTGCCTTTCAATTAGTGCCTTCCATTCATTCCAGGAGTAATTAATTCCCTCACTCAATACAGATTCAAACCATAATAAGGCCACATCTGTAAATAAAGATATTAACTTTGAAGTAATTTCTTCATCAGGTAATTTGTATGAAAATTTTAGGTTATCAATTCTTTGTATGAATTGTTGCCAATCAGATTTTGAATCCCCGTCAAAAGAAGGGTACTGATCTAACTTAGGCCAGTTCTTTTGGCTAGTTTTTGCTTCCCTAACCTGAGGAATATTGAGTAATTCACTTACTTTAGAAAGATGATCATTTATTTCATCTTTTACTGATTTTATATTCTCAGAGCCCATGACACTATGTTCATGTTCCATCATTGGTTTATCCTCAGAGTGTTTCATAAAAACTGGTACTCTTTCTACATAAGAGGTATTATCCTTTATTGTTTCAGTATTTTTCAAAATGTTAGCTACTTCAATTTCTACCCTTTGTAACCTATCTTTTATTACAGGTACTTGAGTCAAAGTATCATTTACATTTGAAAAAGACAATTTTACACGTCCCTCTATGGTAGCCATAATATTCTGAGAGTGTTCTAATTTACTTTCTAAATTTCTAATCTCAGATTTTAATCTTTTATTCTCATTGATTAATTCATTATTTGAATTTTCAATAATTTTTAATCTATTGGCTGTGGTACTCAATGATTGTGTTAGCTGTAATAATACATTTTCTGTATTAATGTTTGACTCTTTTGAAAACTCTTCCAATTTTTCAATTCTCAATAATAATTTACTTATTATTTTTGATTCCATTGGATTCTCTTTTAAAAAATATTCTATTTTTTCTGTGTCCAATTCAGAAGACTCATTTTCAGGGTCAAGATTTAATTCATTTGATTCCATTTTTATATTAATAGTATTTTCCTGGTGATCCATAAAACTATTTACATTGTCCTCATGTAAAGACAAGTTTAACATATTCTGTTCAAATGAATAATCCTTTAAATCCTTATCAATAATATCCAATATTTCCTTATCAATCTCATTACCTATAAGTAATTTATTGTCAGGTTGATATAATTGATCATAAGAAGTTGGATGACTTACCAAGGTCTTATCCCACTTCCTCTGCCTCTCCTTGCCTTTCCCCTGTAAGGGTGACTGCTGGAGCCCTGCTGTTGAGGATTGTTGTAGTTTTGGGCGTACCAATCCCATTTCCATTTGCTTACTGTAATTTTTTGGTCCTCCTCTTGGGCTGGAGGTGTTGCTATGGAATTGTTGGTTGCTACTGTTGGTGGTTGAGTCTTTATGTCCACTAGAGCTTGGTTGACTTCTATGAAACCTTGAGCTGCTCTCTTTTCCAGATTGTTGATCTGGTCCATTATATTGTTGACTCTTACTGTCAAGGTGTTCATTAGGGTGGATAGGGAGTGAACTTGTTCTTGTAATGTATTTTTTGATTTCTTTATTGAAACCTGCTTTAGAAGCTTTTCCCTTTCTTCCAGAGACATTGACGGAGTGTTGTTTATTATGGGAGAGTCCTGGCCCTCCATTTGAATGTCCTGTAACAGGTCTTTCAGCTCTAGGTCTTAAGTTATAAGGTTTTGCCTTATTACTTACAATGTCATTGTTGTCACACATTTCACGTGGAATTTAAAGAATTTTGAGAATTTAGATATAAAACTTCAAGAAGGAGTTTTATCAGTATTTATCAATACCCCTGAAGACAATCTTATTGCTTACTTATTGGTATTAAGTGAATATTTAAGTGCCAAAAGTCAAATGTGCTTTTATGTGGTCACTTGATTTAACTGGTCTACAATATGTAGCCGTGTTTTTATATTTAAAAGAAAACAACTGTCAGTATGATTCTTTCTAAATATTTAAAGAATTCTACAAACCAATAAAAGAAAAGATTAAGAGTCCTGTTAAAAGAAAACAATTAATCAGTTTAATTGGTTTATTATCTGCAAAGATCACAAATTTAATTGGTCTATTGACAGACTCCCACTAAGAACAATTATATGTTAAATTAGTGGTAAAAATTTTATCTGCAAAGATCTCAAATTTAATTGGTCTATTAACAGACCCACTAATAACAATTATAAGTTAAATTAGTGGTAAAATTGTTGATTCAATATCACAATTTTATAATATAACAGGGCTTCTTTTTCTGAAATCACTATATAAGTGACCCCAACCTGTTGTAATTATCCAAATATTTTTATAGGGATATTATTTACGTGCACCTTCTCTTGAAAATTTTACTTACCAGGATTATAACAGAATTCTTGAGGAAAGGTCCCCAATTGTCAGGCTAAGATCAAGTACAAGGACGTGAATTAGCTTGAATAGTCAGTTGTCTAGAAGATTTAAATGGTCCTATATGAATACTGTAGTATAAATCCAATAAGTAGTAAAATATAATCAAAATTCAAAGGTCTCAGTAATATAATTCTCACTAGTTTTATATATGGCTTACAATCTTTGTAGTTGGTAGAAAAATAGATTATATAAATTCAGATACTATTCAAAAGTCTTATAAAAGTACTAATTGATATGTATTGTAATTGGTTTGGTTATATTGGTTAATTGTAAATGATAAAGAATGTAGAAATACAACCCAAAAACCTCCTCCTTTTATACACACTGAGTTCCCCTATGATTCCCTTGATATACCACCCAATACACAGTTAATCACGCCTCTAAACAACTAATAGACATTCCCATCAACATTCCCAGTGACCCATGACATAATTAGAAGAGTAATAACCGCCAAAATCCTGAAATAATAAGGGAAATCCATCAAAATTAAAGAAAAAGACAAAAAGAGAGTATATGCGTATAAAACAATAATATTAAGGATTAAAGGAGACTTTTTAAGGTTAATAATAGCTTAATAATAAGGGGGATTGACTGTAGAAATAATGGGGCTAATCCTGACATTATACTACGTGAAATTCCCATTCAAAAATAACCAAAATTGACTGAGAAACCACCCAAAAACTTAAAAAAGAGTGTGAGATGTGGGGTAACTACATGCAGTTCTTGGCAGGCGCTTGCACGGGTAAATCCTTGACTAAAATTAGGCGAATTTAAGCGTGGTGATGAAATAAAGTGCCAAGAGTGAGGTTATTAATGAAATTAGTGCATATAAACAGGGTCAATGCATTATTAATTAAGCTAGGACACTAAATAAGCGCCTGTCGCCTATTTTAGTGTGTTTCCCCACAGTGGGCGTAGAATGTGGGGTAATTATAGTGTGAAAAAGCTAACTTTGCTAAAAATGAAGCTATTCACACGGGAAAAAAGCAGGCAGTATGTGGCCAGTACACAGAAGCCATTTCTGGCATAAAAAACACCAAATTTGAAAAGTGTTATTTTTATGCATTTAAATAGCCAAATCAATAGTTCTAAATGAGCCCAATTGATCTGTCAAAGCGCAATTTTGATATTCTCAAATTTATAGCGCATATAGTCAACTTTTAAGTGAAATAAAGCGCATTTCTTGTTTTTTGCATAAAACAATGAATATAACAGCTTTAAGTGTACTTAAAAATTATGCAGCCTTATACTTAAGGTTCTTAAGATTACCCTAACATATCCCCACTTAATATTAAGTACATAAGACCTATAAAAGGTGGATATATGCGTGTATATAAGGTGTTATAATGGCATTTTTTGTGTATTATCATAATTTTACTTATGTATACTATTTGTGTACTCTTATTTATTATTCCCATGTATAGTTCATGTGTTTAACATAACTTATAAGTACTTTTTACTCAGTCCTGGAGATATACAGGCTGACACCTCTCCTTTAAAATAACTATACTATTTTATTATTTTATATAATTCCCTTTTACATTACCTTTTTCCTCCTCTCCATTTCCTCTTCCTTTTCCTCTTCTTCTAGACAACCGGCCAATAATTGAGAGACTTTCCAAATGACAATGATGACTACGATACTTGCGACGAACGACATAGCTCACGGACCACCCAACCAAAAAGTAAACTTTTGCCGCAACCATGTTTCAAACTTGGGTTTGATCATTTAGATTTATATTAAATTAAATCATATATTATTTTGAAGTGATTTTACAATCACTATAGTAAGTTAACCTTTGCACCTCTTACTCATATTATTATATTTTTACTGCAATAACTGTCAGCCAGGCTGTACCAGGAGCCCAGTAAAACTTATGTTAAGTCATTGGACCTGGAAGAGGGCAAAAATTTATGCTTTTTATGTATATAAATTAATATTTTATTGCATAATAAAATTAAGTACAAATTACATTATTAAATAAAATTAAAATAAAGGTTATATTTATTTTATTATGTTATTAATTATATACTATTAAAATAAACATAAATTATATTATATTCTATAAAAATTGGGCGCATTTTTATGTATTTAAATAATTATAAAGTAATAATTAATTAATTATAATATTATATTATACTTATAAGGTAAAATGTTGACTTATAATAATATTAATTAATTATTAGACCCTTATAATAATTTATACATTATTATCCCTGATTTTTGGGCGCTTCTGTGGCTCAAAATTATGTAATTTAATTTATTAAAACATTTAAACTAATTACATTCTCATATTTTAATCTAAAATAATTACTTATATTAATTGTATGAATTAAAATAGTAATATATTACATTCCACTTTAAAATAGTACTGCATAATACTTATTTTAAATTACATTAGTTATTTTTTATATGTCTTGTACTTATTTATGCGTAATATCCAGGGGGAATTAATAGTGGTGAAATATTGACTACTGCTTTTAACAAATTAGTACATTTTTTATTTCTCACCCCTTACATTTACTTTTTGTGGCACTTCAGAGGGCCCCTTGGCTATATAAGGGCTTTGGGAACCCCCTTCAGCTGCATCACTTACATATTTACCATATACTTACACTTATATATTTTTTATACACGTATTAACTCTTTTTCTTTTTACTAGTAATACAGTTTAGTTGAAATAAGATAAATAAATACTATATACAAAATCCTAAAGGTTGCGGTAAGAACATTAAGATATAATAATTTACTGTTGCGTAATGAATTTAAAAAACTTACATTACAAAATCATTAATACTACTCACCTTATATATTAAATCTTTTTCCCTTATTTGCATCCTTCCCTCCTTTCCTCTTTCCACTCTTTGTCTTCTTGTGTCCTTTTCTCTTTTTTCTTCTTTCTTCTTCCACCTTCTAGACGACCGCGCCGATAATAACAGTGTTTGTGGCTTAATTGCTGATTCACTGAGTGTAAGTGTTCATTATTTTTTAATTTTTTTTTCCTAGTTGACCATAATAAAGTAAAACTCTTAGTCCTAGAAGACAATTAATATTTAATAAATTATTAAATTAATTTTATTATTATTTTTTGTTTATTGGTTGACCATAATAGTACTCAGTACTTAGTCCCAATATTGCCAATATATTAATTTTGGTATTAATTATTTTGGTTGGAGTTATAGATTAAATAATTTGCACTTGCATGGTAACGTAAGCTCTTCTGTACAAGATACAGCTTATTTTAAAATCAAAGAAACATTGAATATTGTTCTTAGCCAACAAAAACAAATAATGAGTGACCATAGATCTATCTCAGATAAGAATATCAATCTGCATAAAACCTTGAGTGAATTGAAACCCCTTATTTAGGAGAATTATTCATTAAAAAGTGAAATAAAATCTCTACAAAATGAGTTGAAAAAGCTAAAAAATGATTTCCATGCACTAAGTGCCAAACAAACAGTTTCTGAGGACAGAAATGTTTTATCCCTTGCAAAAGTAAATGACCAGATGTCTGAAATTCCAAGGATAAGAAACTCTGTGTCTGACCTGCAGGAAAAATTTTCAACCTTAACCATAAATAATTATGGTATAAATGAGAATGCTGCCCATAAGCTGCATAAAAATAAGGGAAAAGAACCTGAACAGAGCTCCTCTTTTCTTCCTCATATTTCAGCCATTAAAAAAACTGACAATGAGTCTTTAAAATCTTTTGCTACTAGCAAAAAATCTTGTGATGGTCATGTACCAGCTGTTTCTGTAAAAAATTAAATTTCTGAACACCTGGATAAACTTCAGGAATTATTAAGTATAAATAATTCAAACCAAAGGATAGACCATCCCAGTAGTCAGAAAAATAGGCCTAAATTGGACCAATATCCTACCTTTGATGGTGATTCTTCATCTGATTTGCAACATTTTATCCAAAGAATTGATAATTTAAAGAGATCTTATAAACTACCTGATGAGGAAATTGTTTCTAAGCTAATTTCTTTATTTTCCAATGTAGCCTTGATGTGGTATGAATCTTTTCTATTAGATAACAGCCATTATACATGGAATGATTGGAAATCCTTGATTGAGAATCAGTTTGGTGGTTCAAAATTTAGGTTGGCTCAGCAAAGACTGTATGATAATACTAGATATGTATCCTCCTCTGTTGAAAAACCCATTTTTTTCTTATGAAAGTAACAAAAATCCTGAGAGAAATTGATCCAAAGATGGATTATGATATTTGGAGAGATAAAATCTTGTATAAATTACCGAATTCTCTTAGAGATTTAATTGTAGCTAGAACTGAGCATGTGAGGGAACATTCTTCTTTCATTAATATCTGTAATGAGGTATTGCTCAACCATTGATATTAACCAAAGAATTACCTTGGAAAATCTTATCATGATCAAAATAAACCCTCTACAAAGCCCCCAGAAAAATCTGGTAAACCCTCTTCCCCAGTTGCACCTAAATAATATGAAACAAATACTTGTTATAAATGAAACAAATCATGGCAAAAGCGTCATGTTTGTGACAAGAAAATTCATCTTGTTGAACAAAATTAAGACACTGATGAGGCTGAAATTGATATCAATAATTCTTCTAGTGACTGTGAAATTAATATCTCCTATGACAATGAATCTGTTAAAGATGTTTTAATGTTGGAACAGGATGTCCATTATTTAGATAATATATCTGAAGAATGTGTATTGGATTTATCTTCAGTGGAAAATGCTGAAATAATTAAAGATATTACTAACAATTCTATAGCCATATCTCCTTTGAAGGCATCTGTTATCATTAATGGTAAAAATGTTGATGTAGTTCTTAACTCTGGTGATGGAGGAAGTGTAGTGTCTGAAAGAGCCTTAGCTTCAGTATATAAGGATTATTTGAGTAAATTGTTACCTATGACTTCTAAAAAATGGAGAGGGTATGGTTCTACCTTTTGTCCTATTGGCAAATACAAAACCTCTGTATTCTTCAAATATAATGGTGGTTTTGTCAGAGCTATTTGAGAATTTTTTTTCATGAAAAATGATAATTTAAGCAATTGGTTTATTATGGATAAAGATATTTTAAACATGTTTGGTGTCAAATTGGACCCAGAAAATAATTGCTTCACCTTGGGATTGAATGAAAAAAGAAAATTCAAAATTTTCTCACCTAGAAAACCTTCTGGGCATCTGTTAAAGTCTTGTAACTCACTGATCCAGTGTAAAGGCAGACCAAGAATTGAAATGGATGATTTATTAAATGAAATAAATACTTCTTCTTTTGGTGATCAGTTAACTAGTGAACAAAAGGATTCTATAATTGCCTCAATTAACTCCTTCCCTATGGATTTTTCTCATAGTTCTCATGTCTTAGAAAGTGTTCAGGAAGAAATGAAAATTACCTTATCCTGTAACTTTAGTGATATTCCTCCTAGTCTTAAGAAAAACCATATCCTACTTCTCCAACAAAAAGAAAGGATATTGAAGATAATATTGCCACATTATTGAAAATGAATATCATTGAGAAAGTGGATGTCACCCCCAAATATTGTGTCATCTCCCCATTCTTGATTTCTTATGAAAAGGATAAGGCTAGATTATGTGGAGATTACAGAGCATTAAACACTTATACTGTTGATTATATTTATCCTTTACCCAGAATTAATTCAATATATGATACCTTGCAAGGTGCAAAATTTATTAGTTGTCTGGATGGTAATAAAGGGTATCATTAAGTTCCAGTTGAGAAAAATTCTCAGAATTTTTTTCTTATTGCTACTCATATGGGAATATATAAGTATGTTAGAATGCCATTTGGCCCTTAAAAAGCACCTTCAGTTTTCTAAAAAGTCATGGATAACACTTTCCATCAGGAAATAATTGAAAGATGGCTTGTGGTGTATATTTTTGATATCATAGTTTTTTCTAAAACTTTTGGTGAACATATGATTCATTTAAATAGAGTTTTTCAAAGAATGGATGAAATAAATATGACCTTGTCCTTAAAAAAGTGTAAATTTGGCTTTCAATATTTAAAATTCCTTGGCCATGTTGTGTCAGGCCTAAAAATTTGTGTAGACAACAACAAAGTTGCTGCAATTCAAAATGTAAAGGCACCAACTTCTGTAAGAGAAATCCAAAGTTCTTGGTATGTGTGGCTATTATAGACAATATATTAATAATTATCAGGTCATAGCTTTTCCTCTTACCAAACAAACTAGGAAAGATGTTGCATTCATCTGGAATATTGACTGTCAAAAAGCTTTTGATGCATTAAAATTTTGTTTAATGACAGCTCCTATCTTAGCTCTTCCAGATTTCAATAAACATTTTGTCCTGTATACAGATACTAGCTTTGTTGGTCTGGGTGCTTCCCTTCACCAGAAACAAATTATTAATGATATATCCTCAGAGGTTGTAATTTGTTATATTTCAAGAACCTTGAGAAATAGTGAATTGAAATATGGTGCCACTCAATTAGAGTGCTTAGAAGTTGTTTGGGCTCTTGAGAAGCTTCATTACTACCTGGATGACCAAAAGTTTGAATTGGTAACTGACTGTAGTGCTGTGAAGTCCTTCTTAAACCTGAAAACACCTAATAGACATATCTTCAGGTGGCAACTTTCTGTTCAAGAATACAGAGGAAGAATGAAAATTATCCATAGGGCTGGAAATTTTCACTCCAATGTTGATATTCCGTCAAGATTTCCTCTTCCAAATAATGACTCCAATCCTGCTTATGTACCTGAAAATGATACTGTTCTTATCCATGGTATATTTATAGTTGATATGGAAGAAGAAATATTAAAATTAATTCTGGATTCATATGATAAAGATTCTGATTTAAATAAATTAGTTACTATCTTAAATGATCCTAAGAATGCTTCAATTCAAGCATTGATTAAAACTCTTCCTGAAAAGAATCAAAATGCTTTGTTTAAAAGAAAGTTTTCTATTGAAGATGGTTATATATATTATAGAAGAAAGCTTACTAATGTAATTGTAATTCTTCCTTCTATGAAAGAAACTATCCTCAAACTTTGTCATGATGAAATATTAGCTGGTCATTTTGATCTTGAAAAGACATTAATTAGAATCAAAAACACTGCTTGGTGGGCTAATATCTCTGAAGATAAAAAATTATATGTTGAATCTTGTGATTCCTGCCAGAAATCTAAAAGGTTGACAGGTAAAAGAGAAGGGTTATTACAACATATTGAAGCACCTGATTCTCCTTGGCAAATCATTTACATTGATTTTGTCACTGGTCTTCCTGTAGCAGGTAAAGACATTTATAACTCTAGTTGGGTAATAGTGGATAGATTCACAAACATTTGCAAGTTTATTCCCACCCACAAAGATGTATCCACAAAGGAATTAGCTTTCTTATGGTGGACTTACCTGTTCAATATTATTGGATTTCCAAAAGCCATTATCTCTGATAGGGATCCAAAATTTACTTCTGAGTTTTGGACCTCTTTGATGGATATTTGTGGCTGTGAGTTAAAGTTGTCTACAGCTCAACATCCTCAGACTGATGGTCTAGCTGAAAGAATGATTCAAACTCTGGAAGATATGATTAATAGGTATTGTGACTTTGGATTAAAATATAAAAACAATGACAGATTTACTCATGACTGGGTCACTCTATTGCCTGGTCTTGAATTTGCATATAATAGCACTGTGAATTCTGTCACTGAGAAAAAGCCTTTTGAGCTTTGGTTAGGTTATTTCCCAAATACTCCTGCTCAGATTCTCAATAATAAATTACCTAAGCTGGAAGCACACCCTGGTGTAAAATATTTTATGCAAATGCAACAGCTTTGCAGAAAACATGCTCAAATCTGTATTGATAAAGCATTTGAATATGAAAAGAAGAGATGGGATAAATCCCATAAAGCATACAAATTTAACAAGGGTTATGAAGTGTTGATTTCTACTGTCCATTTCAATCTACAAGGTAACAACAAATTAAAAGATCCTTTTGTAGGACCATTTGTTGTTAAAAGAATGGTTGGAGATAATGCAGTAGAAGTTGTGTTGTATTCTTCATATGATAGGAAACATCATATTTTTCCCATTTCTTTTCTTAAGCCTTATACTTCTAACAGTGACTTATTTCCCAAAAGAAGAGGAAGACCTAAGAAAAACCCTCAGGAAGTCACAGAAACTGCAGAAATTGATAAAATTCTCAATGATAGAATTATCACTTCTGAAAGAGGTACTAAATATTTATTGAGATATAAGAAAAAATCATCTTAAAATGATGCATGGATACCTGGAAAGGAGATTTCAAATCTTCTTACTCTGTTAAAGAAGTAAAAAAAGAAAAAATCTTACCATATTTTTTATTGTTTTTTTTAGAGTGAGGGAGTGTCAGCCAGGCTATACCAGGAGCCCAGTAAATTGTATGTTAATCAATTGGAGCTTAATGAGGGAAAAAAATTATGCATTTTATGTATATAAATTAATATTATATTGCATAATAAAATTATATAACAATTGTATTATAATATAACTAAAATAAGGGTTATATTAAATTTATTTTTAAATAAATTATAGATACAATTAAAACTCATAAAATAATTCATATTCTATAAAATGTTGTCACATTTTTCATGTATTTAATACTTAAAAAGTATTAATTAATTTATTAAATATATTATAGTTAAAAAATCAAAATATTAACTTATAATATAATTAAATAAATAAATAAAATTAACGTATTAAATAAAACTTTTATATCATATAAATTATGAATTTTGAGCGCTTTTTTGACTCATAATTATGTCATTAAGGTATTAAATTAGTTAAAACATTTTATTTAATTAATTACTAATGTTGTATTCTAAAATTTAGTAATAATATTAAATTAATAAATTGTTTTAACCTAATTTAATTATTACACTAATAAAATGGGTTATATTAATTAATATCTTATGCTCCAAACTTAATTAATTAATTACACTAATTATTATATTAAAATAGTTTAATTTTTATGTTTCACTTAAAATGGGCTATTATCAAACATGTTATAAATTGAATTAGTTAATACTTCAAGTGTTTCAATCTTATTTAATTAATCACTTATTTTAAAGATTTTTTTGGGGTTAAATTGTTGGATATTTTGGGCTCTTACATATTTTTTAATTAATTGTATTATATTTTTTCCCTTACAGCTTTAGTACACTTAAATTTAACTATTAATTTTTTTTTTATAGAATATAACTTTTTGTGGCACTTCAGAGAGCCTTGGGAAACCCCCTGTAGCTCTATCACTTATTATTTACACTCAACTCAATACAATTTTAATTCTCTTACATTTATTTTATTTTTTATTAGTCTTATAAAATCCAAATTTAAAAGTAAATAAATACTCTACGGTTGCGATAGGTCTAATAATAATAATAGTTTTTACCGCGAATTGAAAGTAACTACTCATTAAAATAATTATATTTAAATTTATTAAAACCTCACTGTTGTATTAAGTCCCTATAATCTACTTTTTGCCTCTCCTTTAAAATAACTATACTATTTTATTATTTTATATAATTCCCTTTTACATTACTTTTTTCCTCCTTTCCATTTCCTCTTCCATTTCCTCTTCTTCTAGATGACCGGTCAATACATTTTGTCAGCCAGGCTGCTAGACTTACCCAGTAAAATAATTAATTATTTACTGGGATAAAGCCACACCTTATTATTTTTATTTTTATTAATTATAATATATTTACATCAAATTTACTTGTAATAAATTAACTATTTACAAAAAAGGTAAAGTTAGTAAATAATTAAAATTAATATTAAATGTCCCTTATATTTTTATTTTCTAACAACATGCTCAATGACAGGTTAAGAGAAATAAAAATTAATATTAAAAAAAAATTTAAAGTTAAACTAAAATTTAACATTAAAATAATAATAAATATATACAAAAAATTCAAATTAAATATTTAAAAATTAAATTTAAAGTAATTTTTAAATATACTAATTTATTTGTGTCATATACAGTAAATACACTTTTCTAACACCTTCTTTTTGTAACAAACTTATTATTTGAAATTTTTTTCTGGAGTATTCCTTTTCTTCTGTCATACTCCTGTATTTAGGATTTTAACTCTGTGCTTTGTATTTCTTTTGCCTATATAAGGACTCCCTTTTCTGGTTGTTTTGGATCATCCTTTACTTACTTATTATTTTATTAAACCAATTTATTACTACTTTTTTTTTAGTATTTACTTACAGTAATTCTAAATCATTAATTATAATATTTATAAATATTTTTACCTCTTTTAATTGAGTAAATCAAATAAAAGATAAAATATATGTAATTTAACTTTGAAACCCCAAAATCCACCTATCACTGCCTTTGGACCTGCATTTAAAATCTTCTAGACCAAAAGAACCTTTCAACACTTGAGGCCCTGTCTGAATCATTGATGGATCATCAATATCTTGAAGCTGGAAAACAAGGGACCATTGACAATGAGGTACCAGTAGGACAAGTAGATGAAGAAAAAGACAAACATCATTGACCATGTGACTTATTTTTTTGCTGTGACCCGGAATCAAACCGCCCTCCAAAATTTAGGTTCATATATTGAAAAGTGTCATATATAATTGTGGTAATTATTTTGATTACTAGTTGTGGGTCAATTTTCACATTTCATTATCCACATATATCTTTTTTACTCAGCACTCTGTAAGTGGCATTAACTTGCTCATTTTACGGGGGGAGGTGCCTGGTAAATAATATATATATATATTTTTTCCCAGTTGACCAAGATAGAACTATATTTTTCTTAGTCCTAGAAGAGATATAAAAAATTAAATTAATTAAATTAAATTTTTTTAATTATTTCAGTTGAATTCTGTCCTGATAATTAAAATTTTATATTATTGTTTCAGTTTACAAATTTTCCTGGAAATAAATTAATAATATTCAAAATTAATTAAATTAATTATATTAAATTATTTCAGTTGACAATAAGTCCTGGTAATAAAATAATTTCAGTTGACATTAAGTCCTGGTAATTAAAAATATTCTCAGTTGACATTAAGTCCTGGTAATTAAATTTTTCAGTTGAATTTTAGTCCCGATAATTATCAAAATATAACTAATTATTAAATTATATTATTATTTCAGTTGATTTTTTTTCCTGATAAACATTATATTTTAATTATTCTAGTTGATTACAAAATTCTGATAATTACTTATATAATAAATTTTTTTCCTTATTTTTCTTTAAATAAAGTAAAAATAATAACTGATTAAATTTTAATATTTCTTTCTCTCAGTTCAGGTTAATTACAACTATGAATGATCAAGATGTTTCTGCTGGCTGTGATGAGGAGCTGGATTTAAATGATTATGGTGAAGCTTCATCTGTAAGTTCTCCTTTGACTAGAAAACTGGCTCAAATTAATCATTTACTGGACCAATGAGGATGTAGAAATGCAGGAGATTGAAATTCTAGTGGAGACAACTGCTCAAGATCAAAAGCCTTCTATCAGCCCCCTAGAAAAGCTTCCAAAAGGCTTCAAAATAAAAAAGGAGCCCTTGAATCAGCAAGTCAAAAATCTCTCCACTCACATCAAGGAGTTGAGGTCAGAAAACCTCAAGCTGAGGTCAAAAACAGACTCTCTAGAAGACAAGGTAAGAAAAAAAGAGTCCTTCCTTCAAGAGAAGAGGAAACCTCCTCCTCTAAAAGCCCTTCCACAATTGGCCCCCCAGAAACAAGAAAAGGTGGAAGTCTCAAAGTGGCAGTGGGATTGGCTGAACATCCATTGGGATTATCTGTCCCAACAACAACAGAAACAAGTACCTCAGGCAGGTCCTTCAAGAACCAATCAGTTCAACCCCACACCTCCTCACCCCTATCAAGGAGGAAGAAAGAGAAAAAACAATCACATTCAATTTTCACCCAAGCCATAGTAAGCCCCTCTATTGAATCTCAAGTACCATTTCTTGTTACTGATCCTGTTCCTTCAGGTAATTCTGGAAGAGGAGATGAGACTGTGAGACCAGTGGAGGCTGGAAATAGTATACAAATTTCTCAATATTCTAATGTATCTAATCCTTTGGTTTTGATTACTACTTTAATGATAAATCCTGATATGGCTATTATTTACAAGACACTTGATCCTGAGTTTTATGAGAATCTGGAAAGTTATTCTGTTTCCCTATTGAGAAATACTCCAGTTGTAGCTAACATTAATGATGAATATTTGTGAGATATTATTACTAAACAAAATCATATAATGAACAACATGCAATTGACTCAGAAAGATAATAGTTTGTTAACTAAACAGGGTTATCAAGCATTGAGGAGTGAGTTACAGAGAGATTCTGATGATGTGTTTAATTACAAAGTAACTCATGATAAGAAAGTTGCTTTATGAAAAAATATCAAGAATGATTTCTCTAAATTAAAAGATACTGTGTTCACCTGTTTCCAGGAGATAGAGGGACATAAGTTGAACTTAAACAGATTGAGTGACCATTATTTATCTTTACAAAATAAGAACCAGTTATCTTTTGCATCTGTCAATGAGAGTTTATCTAGTAATCCAGAGTTAAAACTAGTTTAACAAGTATTGAAGATAAATTGAATTCATTGTTACATGATTAAAAGTTTTCTGACATTTCTTTGAAAGAACCTGTTGTGCAGGATACCCCAATTGTACCTGTTCCTAGTTCATCCAAAGTAAATTTAGTGCCAGAAATGCCTGTTGATACCACTGAGTTTCCATAGAAAATTGATGATGTACCTGGATCATCCACAGAAGGATTAAACAATGAGATTACTGCCCAATTGGAGAAGTTACAGCTCATTCTCACTCAGAAACAATCTTGTAATAAGAAGACCACTTCACATTAAAAGTTTTGGCCAAAACTTGAACAGTATCCAACATTTGATGGTGACTCTTCCTCTGATTGGCAACAGTTCATTTTCAGGAATGATAATCTAAAAAATTCTTACAAACTCCCAGATAACGGAATTTTGTCAGAATTAATTTCTTTCTTTACCAATATAGCCCTAATGTGGTATGAATCTGTTCTCTTGGATAAAGATGACTACTCATGGGAAGATTGAAAAAAATTAATTAAAGCACAATTTGGTGGCTCCATGTTTAGGTTAGCTCAACAAAGGAAATATGAAGAAAC
This sequence comes from Hemileia vastatrix, assembly GCA_030280995.1. Classification (NCBI taxonomy): domain Eukaryota; kingdom Fungi; phylum Basidiomycota; class Pucciniomycetes; order Pucciniales; family Zaghouaniaceae; genus Hemileia; species Hemileia vastatrix. The sequence goes on from JASXTE010000009.1 coordinate 6,540,633, forward strand.
CATATATAGCTCTTCTACTGAAAAAACTATTGATTTCCTAATGAAAATTGCGAGAATCTTGAGGGCAATAGACCCAGATACGGAGTTTGAGTTATGGAAGGACAGGATCCTTTATAAATTACCTATGTCTCTGAGAGACTTAATTGTTTCTAGAACTGAGTTCTCAAGAGAGCCTTCTTTTTTCATTAATAATTTTAATGAGATCCTTCTGAACAGCAAGTATGATTCTAGAAAATTCATTTCTAGAACTTCATTAGCAAAAACCTCCAATTACCAACAAATAGCTCTGGAAAAGGTTGGTAAACCTTCTGCCCCTCTTGCACGCATAAAGTATGCAACAAGAACTTTCTTCAAATGCAGCAAGTCTTGGAAGAACGGCCATGTTTGTGACAAGAAGATAAATCTTGTTTAACAGACAGAGAAACATGCTGATGACACAATAGCACTGGATAATACTTCAAATGATTGTTCCAGAAATATTTCATATCAATCTCACTAAGAAATTTTAATTCTGGAAGAGGATATTTATTATTTAAACAATATTGATATTGAGAAAAATGATTTATCTACAGTTGAAGATGCTAAGATCATAAAAAATCTCAAGGATAGCCCAATTATTATTGCCCTCTCAAGGCACCAGTCTTGATCAATGGAAACAACATTGAGGTTGTCTTAGATTTGGGAGCTGGAGGAAGTGTAGTATCTGAAAAAGCACTTGCTTCAGGGGAGCAAGATTATAAATCAAAACTTATGCCTATCATCTCTGAGAATTGGAGAGGTTGTGGCTCTGTTTTGTCCCCCATTAGTAAATACAAAGCAACAGTATTTTTCAAATAAAATCATGGTTTTGTAAGAGCTATATGTGATTTTTTTGTCATGAAAAATGATAATTTGAGTAGTTGGTTTGCTGTGGGAAATGACATTTTAACCAAATATGGCATAAAATTAGATCCTTTGAACCAATGCTTCACAATGGGGATGAATGGGAAGAGAAAATTTTAAATTTCCTCCCCCATGAAATTATTAACACCAGGATTGAAAACATGTCATTCTGTAGTTCAATAAAAAGTAAGATCTACAAAATAAAAGCCTGCCCCTGTGTCTAAAATTGTCAATTCTCCTTTGGGAAGACAACTTTCTGGTGAGGATAAAGATTCCATCATTAAATTGATAGAATATTTTCCTATGGCCTTTGCTCATGGGTCACATGAATTAGGATTGGTAAAAGAAGAAATGAAGCTTTCATTATCTTTTCCATTAACTGAAATACCACCTACTTTAAAGAAGAAGCCTTATCTTGCTTCTCCCACAAAGAGAAAAGTTATTGAAGACAATATCTCTACCCTTTTACAAAGAATATTATTTAAAATGTAGTTTAACACCTAAACATTGTGTTATCTCACCTGTCCTAATTACTTATGAGAAAGATAAAGCCAGGTTATGTGGTGAATATAGAGCATTGAACACCTATACTGTTGATGATATCTATCCTTTACCCAGGATTAGCTCTATACATGCTATCCTACAAGGTGCTAAATATATCAGCTGTTTGGATTGTAAAAAGGGATATCATCAGGTACCTGTTGAGAAGATCTCTCAGAATTTTCTGATGATTGCTACTCATATGGGTATTCATAAGTATATTAGGATGCCATTTTGCTCTAAAAATGCCCCTTCAGTTTTTCAAAAAGTTATGGATAACACATCCCATCAAGAAATAATTGAAGGATGGCTGATGGTTTATATTGATGATATCATCATATTCTAAAAAAAATTTGAGGACCATCTTAAATACCTGTGTAAAGTGTTCCATGAAATGGATAAGATAAATATGACACTTGCTTTGAAGAAATGCAAATTTGGTTTTCATTCCTTAAAAATGCTTGGTCATGTTGTCTTAGGTTTACAGATATGTGTTGACCATAAAAAAGTGGAAGCCATACCGCAGGTGAAGGCTCCTAACACAGTTAGAGAGCTCCAGAGTTTTTTGGGAATGTGTGGATAATATAAAAAGTATACTAAAAATTACCAAGTCATAGCATTACCCCTTACCCAACTGACTGGGAGAGATGCTGCTTTTGTCTTGAATAGTGAAAAACAAAGAGCTTTTGACACTATGAAAAATCGTTTAATGTCAGCACCAATTCTTGCTTTATCAGACTTTAAGCAACCATTTTTTCATACAATGATGCCTATTTTATTGGTATTGGTGCTTCCTTTCGTCAGAAACAGGTGATGAATGATAAAGTAGAAGAAGTAGTAATTTGTTATATTTCAAGAACCTTGAGAAATAGTGAATTGAAATATGATGCCACTCAACTAGAATTTTTCGCAGTAGTGTTGGCTCTAGAGAAACTACATTATTGCCTGGATGATCAGAAATTTGAACTTGTCACTGACTTCAGTGCAGTCAAATCACTATTAAACTTGAAAACACCTAACAGACATATGCTCAGATGGCAGCTAGCTGTTCAAGAATACAGAGGGAGAATGACAATAATTCATAGGGCTGGTATTTTTCACTCAAATGTGTATGTTTTATCAAGGTTACCTTTGTCAAATGATGAATCAAATGCTACAAATAATCCTGAAGATGAAATTATTCATATTCATGGATATATGTGGTTGATATGGAGGAAGAGCTATTACAGCTTATTCTGGATTCATATGATAAGGACACTTACTTAAAAAAGTTATGTACCATATTAAATGATCCAAAAAATTCTTCAATACAAGCATTAATCAAAATACTTCCACCAAAGTACCAGAAGGCTTTGGAAAAAGGTAAATTTTCAATTGATGAAGGATATCTATATTATAAAAGAAAGTTGAGTAATGTTATTGTTCTTCCTCCTTCTATGAAAGAGATCATCTTAAAAATTTGTCATGATAAAATGTTGGCTGGACATTTTGATCTTGAAAAAACAATCATCAGAATAAAGAACACTGCTTGGTGGGTTAATATTTCTGAAGACACCAAACTATATGTTGAGTCCTGTGATTCTTGCCAAAAATCAAAAAGATTGACTGGTAAAAGGGCTGGATTAATGCAACATAATGGACCTCCTGATGCACCATGGCAGATAATAAACATGGAATTTGTAACAGGATTACCAATTTCTGGGAAAGACGGTTATAACTCTTGTCGGGTTATTGTTGACAGATTCACAAAAATGTGTAAATTTATCCCCACCCACAAGGATGTTTCCACCAAAGAGTTATCCTTCTTGTGGTGGTCTCATATGCTTAATAATTCTGGTTTTCCAAAGGCCATAATTGATGAAAGAAACCATAGATTTACTTCTGAATTTTGGATGTCTCTGATGGATGTTTTTGGTTGTGATCTGACACTTTCTACTTCCCATCACCCCTAAACTGATGGATTAGCAGAAAGGATGATTCAGACCTTAGAGGACATGATAAGAAGGTATTGTTCCTTTGCCTTGAGTACAAAGACAAGCACAGGTTTACTCATGATTGGGTCACTTACTTCCTGGTTTGGAATTTGCTTATAATAACACTGTTCATTCTGATACTCAAAGAAAGCCTTTTGAGCTCTGGCTTGGATATGTTCCAAATACTCCTGCCCAAATTCTCAATAATAAAATACCTAAATTGTATTTACATCCTGGTGTTAAATCGCTTCTTCAAATGTAACAAGTTTGCAGAAGTCATGCTCAAAAATGTATTGAAAAATCTTTTGAATATGTGAAAAAGAGATGGGACAAATCCAATAAAGATTACTCTTTTAAGAAGGGTGATGAAGTTCTGATTTCTACAGTCCATTCCAATTTACAAGGTAATAACAAATTAAAAGACTCATTTGTAGGTCCATTTATTGTCTGAAGAATGGTTGGTGATAATGCAGTTGAAGTTATATTGTATTCTCCATGTGACAGAAAAAATCCTGTTTTTCAAATATCACTTTTGAAACCTTACACATTCAATAGTGATTTATTTCCCAAAAGGAAGAGAGGACCAAAAAAGACCCCTAATGAGATCTCTGAGACAGCAGAAAATGAAAAGATTATAAATGATAGAATATTTACTGTTGAAAAAGGTACAGAATCCATATTGAGATTCAAGAATAAATCTTCTGAATATGATTCTTGGATACCTGGGAAAGAGATATCTAATCTTCCTACCCTGCTAAAGAAATATAAAAAGAAAAAATCATAGCATTTATTATTATTATTTTTTTTAGAGTGAGGGAGTGTCAGCCAGACTGCTAGACTCACCCAGTAAAATAATTAATTATTTCCTGGGATTAAGCCACACCTTTTTAATTTTCTATATATTTTATTTATTTTAATTTTTCTTGTCATAAATTAATTAATTACAAAAAAGTATAATTAGTAAATAATTTAAAATTAATATTATTTGTCCCTCATATTTTATTTCTTAACACCGTGCTCAATGACAGGTTGAGAGAAATAAATATTAGTATTAAAATAAAATTTAATATTAAAATAAAATTTAAAATTAAAATTGAAATAATTATATACTAGAAATTCATATTACCTATTTAAAAATGACTCTTACAGTAATTATTAAATAAATTAATTTATTTCTGATGTATACAGTAAATACATATTTTTAACACCTTCCTTCTAGAACATCCTTATTTTTTGAAAATACTTTTCTGCAATATTCTTCTTCTTCTCTCATACTCCTGTATATAGGATATTTTTCCTCTGTGCTTTGTCTCTCTCTTGCCTATATAAGGCCTCCCTTTTCTGGTTGTTTTGATCCATTCCTTACATACTTACTTATTTTATTAAATTATTTAAATCAAAATATTTATTAATATTATTTATTATTTCAGTAATTACAATATAGTAGTTCTAAATTATAAGTCATAATAATAATTAAAATAATTCTACCTCTTTAAATTTGAGTAAACACAATAAAAAAAACATACTTACCTTTGACTTTGAAAACCTCAAAATCCACCTATCTCTACCGTTGGACATCTGTTAAAAATCTTATAGACCATCAGGACCCTTCAAAACTTACTGTGGTGTGAAAGAGAAAAATTCAATTTGGAAATGAACTGGGGGAGAAGAGTTGTGATGTGGAGTATATTGGTAAGGATGGAAGGAAGGTGATGCACAGCTATTTGTGAGGATGTGGGTACTTGTGGGCTGAGTTGTAGTTAAGAAAATTGTACAAAAGTAGGACATATTTGACCCTATGTTTGAGACCCCAAGTACAAAATCAGCCATGTTTCATGGCGTGTTTGTGTGGTGTTTTTCAAATGAAACATGCTATGGCTGTTTGGTAATTTTTGAAACCCAATATTTGTAATATTTGAATATTTTTCTTTCAAATTTTAAATTAAGTACAAAGTTTAAGGTGCACATGCATGTTTTTTGGGACAAAATATTCCACAAAGGTAAATCACAGCTTGACATTTACACATCATTTTCAGAAAAAAAAATGGTTACAATATTTTCTTGATGCTTAATAGTAATAAAATACTCATATTTTTAAGTGAAAAATTTTTTTTTTCACAAAAAGAAAATCTATAAAATTAAATATATTTGATATTTTTTAGACAAAAATAGACTACATATATCCTCTTAGTTATTTCCCTTATTAAATAGAAGTATTTGAATATCTATATTTTTAATAATAGTCATTTCAACAATAAGAATTTTAAATATTTAGAAAGAAAAATTGTTTTCAAGAGATTTTTTATAATAAAATATCAGTGGATGAAAATAAAAGAAAAATCAAGTTAAACTAGTAATTGCCTTAATTTTTAGTCTAAACTATGAAATATCCATCTAAAAAATAATTTAATACTCAGAAGGAGCTGTATGATTTTTACTTAAAACAAGAATGATTTTCTATCAAATTTGTTTAAATATAAACCAATAATGGGACCTATTTTGTTACATAAAATATATCTAAAATACTAAGTTTAGAGCTGTGTTCAATCAATCATATGCAAAAAATCATATTATACTGTGTGAAAAACAACATGCACATTTTTTGAATTTAAAAAAAATTAAAATTTCATCTTTAGTTCTATTTATTTCCAGACTTCTATGTAGTACTTAATATAAATCTTGTTGATAAAACAGCATAAATTTATATACATTAAAGAATATGATATCAAATTTTAAAAAAAATCTCACAGTCTAACTTAGCTTCAACAACATTCAGGGCCTAGATGGCATTGGGAGTTCAATCCAAGTTCCATCAAAACTTAGATATATATTTTTTCAAAAATAGATAAGTTCATTTTCATCAAGTTTTTTAAGCAAGGAAGATAAATCAAAGAGTTTCTCTTGTTACTGAATAAAAAATAATTTTTATTTTAAGACATATTATTAATTTTTATTTTCTTAAATTTGTAATAATAAAATCCATTATTCAGGTGTTTAAAAAATATGAATACAAAAAATCAAGCTAAAAGGTGAGATATATTATTTGTTTTTTTAATTATATAATTAATATAAAATATGTTCTGTGCCAAACCAACAGAGCTGCCATTCATAATGAAAGCAAAGTGAGATAACCTCATTATTCCAATATCAGTGGTTTAGAATTAAAAATTAGTTTTTTTGTTCAAAATTATTTCTAGAATTTACAAATATTACTTATTTTATCATCACAGACATAATGTGCAACCAAATTGCCTGAAATAATTTTTTAGAAATTTTCAGTATTTTTTCACTCCTAATTTTTATATTTCAATGTTTATAATTAAAAATATAGTATTAATAAAAATTAAATATTACAGATGTACTATATATGAAAAAAGGTGTATACAAGGCCATAAACCAGAATATACCATCATTGAATGTTTAGAAGTGAATATATATTTTTATTCTCACAAGGTGAGAAGTTTATAGCTGTAAAATAGCCCTCACACTCTCCAACTTCAGCTGCGTCAGAAATAAATAAATTAATTGATAGGTGCACCCTGATGTTTGGGAAAACATCAGAGTACAACATCAGTTTTTCTCCACTTTTTTTACCTCCCTCACCCCCCTGCCTACTATCATTTCTTCCCTGCACTCAGAAACTCTTTTTCTCCCTATACATCTCTTTTCCAACCATCATTATGCCCTTTCCATCTTAAAAAATGCTTTGCAACCCTTTTTTCACCATCTGAACCCCTCTTCAGCCCTTGAAAAACTATTCACTACCCTCCTTACCCCTCACTATCCATTTGGATACCCCCAAACCCCTCAATTAACCTTTTTATACCTTCCACACCCCTTCCTAACCCTTTAGACACCCTCCCCATCCCTCCTAAACATTTTGCTTCACTCCCCACATCACTTCACCCCTTCCCCTTCCCATACCACCCATCTCCCTTTGATTTCCATCCTTCCCTCTCATTATGAACAGCCCACCCTTTTTGCTTGCTATTAAGTAAAAGGGGTAGAGAGTAGTAGGGAAGTGAGAGAAAGGGGTGAAGACAGGTTAAGAGGGATTAAGAGGGATGAACAATGGTGTGGAAAAAAGAAAAGGGTGGGGATGTGAATGGGAGAGGATATTGATATTAAAGCAAGAGGGTAATCTGAAAGGGGATAAGTTTTGGATTCATAAGAGGGGATAAGATAGAAGCAGAGACAAGCGGAGAGGAAAAGACTTTTCTTAGACAAGTAATATAATTGAAGCTTTTGGGGAGTCCTTTTAGTCTAGAAGACTTTGATGGAAGTATAAAAGTGTTGGTAGGTGGATTTGAAGATTTCAAGGTCAAAGTACATAAGAATTATTCTTTTATTTTAATTACTCAATTTAAAGATGTAAAATGTTTTATAATTATTATTATAACTTATGATTTAGAATTATGTTGTAATAAAAACTAAAAACAATAAATGATATTAATAATTAATGGATTGAAGTAATGTAATAATAAAATAATAAGAAAGTAAAGGATGATCTAAAACAACCAGAAAGGGGAGGCCTTATATAGGCAAAAGAGAGACAAATCATGGAGTTTAAATCCTATATACAGGAATATGAGAGAAGGAAAAGAAAATTCCAGAAAAATATTTTCAAATAATATGATTTTTCTAGAAAGAATGTGTTTAAAATATGTATGTACTATATATGTCAAAATAAATTGATTGATTGAAAATTACTGTAAGTGTCATTTTTAAATAAGTAATTTGATTTTTTTGTATATATTTATTTTTATTTAATTTTTATTATAATATTAAATTTTATTTTAATACTAATATTTATTTCTTTTAACCTGTAATTGAGCACTGTGTTGGAAAATTAAAATTTAAGGGACATTTAATATTAATTTTAATTATTTACTAAATTTACTTTTTTTATAACTAGTTGATTTATTACAAGTAAATTTAAAGTAAATATATTATAATTAATAATATTTAAGAGATAAAAAGGTGTGGCTTCTTCCCAGTAAATAATTAATTATTTTACTGGGTAAGTCTAGAAGCCTGGCTGACTCTCCCTCACTCTATCAAAAACAATAATAAAAATGCTATGATTTTTTCTTTTTATATTTTTTTAGAAGAGTAGGAAGATTAGATATCTCTTTCCCAAATATCCAAAAATCATTTCCAGAAAATTTATTCTTGAATATCAATAAGTATTCAGTACCTTTTTCAGCAGTAAATAATCTTTCATTTAGAATCTTATCAATTTCTGCTGTCTCAGTGATCTCATTAGGGGTCTTTTTTGGTCTTCTCCTCCTGTTGTTAAATTAATCACTATTGGATGTGTAAGGTTTCAAAAGAGATATTGGAAAAACAGGATGTTTTCAGTCACATGGAGAATACAAAATAACTTTAACTTCATTATCACCAACCATTCTTCTGACAACAAATGGACCTAAAAATGGGTCTTTTAATTTTTTATTACCTTGTAAATTGAAGTGGACTGTAGAAATCAGTACTTCATAACCCTTTTTAAAAGTGTATTCTTTACGGGATTTGTACCACCTCTTCTTCTCATATTCAAAAGATTTCTAAATACATTTTTCAGCATGACTTCTGCAAATTTTAGAGTTTGAAGAAAAGATTTCACACCAGGATGTAAGTACATCTTAGGTATTTTATTATTGAGAATTCAGGCAGGAGTATTTGGAACATATCCAAGCCAGAGCTCAAAAGGCTTTTTCTGAGTAACAGAATGAGAAGTGCTATTATAAGAAGATTCTAACCCAGGAAGTAAGGTAACCAAATCATGAGTGAATCTGTTATTGTCATTGTACTCAAGGCCAAAGGCACAATACCTTCTTATCATGTCCTCCAAGGTTTGAATCATTCTTTCAGCTAATCCATCAGTTTGGGGGTGATGGGTAGTAGAATGTTTCAGATCACAACCACAAACATTCATCAGAGACATCTGAATTTCAGATGTAAATTTAGGGTCTCTGTCAGAGATTATGGCCTTAGGAAAACCAGCAGTATTGAACATATGAGACAACCACAAGAAAGCTACTTCTTTAGTTGAAACATCCTTGTGTGTAGGGATAAATTTAAAAATTTTTGTGAATCTTTCCACAATAACCCTTAAAGAGTTATAACTATCTTTCCCAACAATGGGTAACCCTGTTTCAAAGCCCATGTTTATTATTTTCCATGGTTCATCAGGAGTTTCAATATTTTGCATTAATCCAGCTCTTTTACCAGTCAATATTTTTGATTTCAGGATAGAATCACAGGATTCAACATATAGTTTGGTGTCTTCAGACATATTAACCCACCAAGCAGTGTTCTTAATTCTTATCATTGTTTTCTCAAGATCAAAATTTCCAGCCAATATGTCATCATGACAAATTTTCAAGATGATCTCTTTCATAGAACAAGGAATAACAATAACATTACTCAACATTCTTCTATAATATAGATAGCCTTCATCAATTGAAAATTTACTATTTTCCAAAGCCTTCTGGAACTTTTCTGGAAGGTTTTTAATTAATGCTTGTATTGAAGCATTCTTTGGATCATTTAATATGGTACATAAATTTTTTAAGTCAGTGTCCTTATCATACGAATCCAGAATAAGCTGTAATAGATCTTCCTCCATATCAACCACATATATTCCATGAATATGAGCTATCTCATCTTCAGGAACATATGCAAGATTTGAGTCATCATTTGGAAAAGGTAACCTTGATAACATATCTACATTTGAGTGAACAATACCAGCCCTATGAGTTATTTTCATCCTCCCTCTGTGTTCTTGAACAGCTAGCTGCCATCTGAACATATGTCTGTTAGTTGTTTTCAAGTTTAATAGGGATTTAACTGCACTTCAGTCAGTGACAAATTCAAATTTCTGGTCATCCAGGCAATAATGTAACTTCTCTAGATCCCATACTACTGCTTTACACTCAAGTTGAGTTGCACCATATTTCAACTCACTATTTCTCAAGGCTCTTGAAATATAACAAATTAATACTTCTTATAATTTATCATTCATCACTTGCTTTTGATGGAGAGCAGCATCAAGACCAATAAAACTGGCATCAGTGTATAAAACAGTTGGTTTAATAAAGTCAGGCAAAGCAAGAATTGATGCTGACATCATACAATTTTTCATTGTGTCAAAATCTCTTTGTATTTCACATTTCCAGACAAAAGCAACATCTTTCCTAGTTAATTGGGTAGGGGGTAATTCTATGACTTGATCATTTTTAATATACTGTCTATAGTATCCACAAATTCCAAAAAAACTCTGGAGCTCTCTAACTGTTGTAGGAGCCTTCACCTGTGGTATGGCTGCCACTTTGTTTTGGTCAACACATATCTGTAAACCTGAGACAACACGACCAAGCACTTTTAAGGAATGAAAACCAAATTTGCATTTCTTCAAGGCAAGTGTCATATTTATCTCATCTATTTTATGGAACACTGTACACAGGTGGTTAATTTGGTCCTCCAATCTTTTAGAGAATATGATGATATCATCAATGTAAACCATCAGTCATCCTTCAATTATTTCTTGATGGAATGTGTTATCCATAACTTTTTGAAAAATTGAAGGGGAATTTTTAGTGCCAAATCACATCCTAATATACTTATAAATACCCATATGAGTAGAAATAATTAGAAATTTCTAGGAATTCTTCTCAACAGGTACCTGGAGATATCTTTTATTCCCATCTAAACAGCTGATATATTTAGCACCTTGTAAGGTAGCATGTATAGAGCTAATCCTAGGTAAAGGATAGATATCATCAACAGTATAAGTGTTTAATGTTCTATGATCACCACATAACCCTGCTTTATCTTTCTAATAAGAAATTAGTACAGGTGAGATAACACAATTTTTAGGTGTTTCAACTACCTTTCAATAATGTTCATCTGTAAAGGGGTAGAGATATTGTCTTCAATATCTTTTATCTTTGTGGGAGAAGCAGGGTAAGGTTTCTTCTTTAAATTAATTGTTATTTCAGTTAATTAGCAAGATAATGAGAGCTTCATTTCTTCTTTTACCAGTCCTAACTCATGTTACCCATGAGCAAAGGCCGTAGGAAAAGATTTTATCAATTTAATGATGGAATCTTTTTCCTCACCAGAAAGTTGTTCTCCAAAAGAAGCATTTTCAATTTCAGACACAAGGGCAGGAATTTATTTTGTAGATATTTCTTTATATTGAGCCATAGAATGACATGTTTTCAATCCTGGTGTTATTAATTTTTTGGGGAGGAAATCTTAAATATTCCCTTCCCATTCATCCCCATTGTGAAGCATTGGTTTGAAGGATCCAATATTATGCCAGATTTGGTTAAAATATCATTTCCCACAATGAACCAACTTCTTAAGTTTTTTTTTTCATGACAACAAAATCATGGTTATATTTGAAAAATACTGTGACTTTGTATTTACCAATGGGGGACAAAACAGAGCAATAACCTCTGCAATTATCAGAAATGATAGGCATAAGTTTTGATTTATAATCCTGTTCAACTGAAGTAAGTGCTTTTCAGATACTATACTTCCTCCAGCTCCAGAATATAAAACAACCTCAATGTTATTTCCATTAATCAAGACTGGTGCCTTGAGAGGGGCAGTAATAATTGAGCTGTCCTCAAGATTCATTATGATCTCAGCATATTCTACTGTAGAAAAACCATCATTCTTAATATCAATAGTATTTATATAATGAATATCTTCTTCCAGCATTAAAATTTCTTGTTGAAATTCATATGAAATATTGCTGGCACAATCACTTGAAGTATCATCCAGTGCAACTGTGTCAACAGTATTTTCCTCTGTCTGTTCAACAAGATTTATCTTCTTGTCACAAACATGGCCTTTTTGCCAAGGCTTTCTGCATTTGAAGCCAGTGTTTGTTGCATAATTTTTTGGTGCAACAGGGGAAGAAGGTTTACCAACTTTCTCAAGAGGGTTTTGTTTTTAATTGAGGGTTTTTTCCAATGAAGTTGTAGGAATGAATCTTCTAGATTTATACTTGTTATTTAGAAGGATCTCATTACAAGTATTGATAAAAGAAGAATGTTCTCTTTAGAACTCAGTCCTAGCAACTATTGAGTCTCTGAGAGACATAGGTAATTTATAGAGGATCCTGTCCTTTCATAATTCAAACTCCATATCTGGGTCCATTGCCCTCAGAATTTTCACATGTTTTATCAGGAATTTAATAGGTTTTTTAGTAGAAGAAGAGCTATATCTGGCTTCTTCATACTGCCTTTGTTAAGCTAACTTAAACTTGGAACCACCAAATTTTGCTCTAATTAATTTTTTTTAATCTTCCCATGAGTAATCATTTTAATCTAAGGGGACAGATTCATACCACATTAGGGCTACATTGGTAAATAAAGAAATTAATTTTGACACAATTTTCTCATCTGTGAGTTTGTAAAATTTTTAAGATTTTCAATCCTGCAAATAAATTTCTGCCAATCAGAGGAAGAATCACCATCAAATGTTTGATATTGGTCAAGTTTTGGCAAATTCTTTTAAGTTGAAGTAGTCTCCTTATTACAAACTTGTTTCTGAGTGAGAAGAAGCTGTAACTTCTCTAAATGGGCAGTAATCTTATTGTTTATTCCTTCTGTTGATGAACAAGGTGCATCATCAATTTTTGATGGAAACTCAGTAGTATCTACAGCCATTTCTGGCACTAATTTTACTTTAGATGAACTAGCGACAGGTAAAAGTGGGGTAACCTGTGCAACAGGTTCTTTCAAAAATATGTCAGAAAACTTTTGATCATGTAACAATGAATTCAAGTTCTCTTCAATGGCTGTTAGCCTAGTTTTAACTCTTGGAGTGCTAGATAAACACTCATTGATGGTTGCAAAAGATAACTGGTTCTTATTTTGAAGAGATGAATAATGGTGACCTAATCTCTTTAAGTTCAATTTATGTCCCTCTAGCTCCTTGCAATAGGTAGACACAGTATCTTTTAATTTAGACAAATAATTCTTTATATTTTTCCACAAAGCAACTTTCTTTTCATGAGTTACTTTGTAGTTTAACAAATCATCATAAACTTTTTGTAATTCACTCCTCAATTCTTGATACCCTCTTTCAGTTGAAAAAATATTAAATTTTTGAGACAATTTCATGTTGATCATTATATGATTTTGTTTAGCAATAATATACCACAAATATTCATCATTAATGTTAGCTACATCTGGAGCATTTCTCAATAGGGAAACTAAATAACTTTCCAGATTCTCATAAAATTCAGGATCAAGTGTTTCATCAATAATAGCCATATCAGGATTTATCATGTAAGTAGTAATCACTACCAAAGTATTAGTTACATTAGAATATTGGCCAATATGTCTACTACAGTCAGTCTTTACTGGTCTCAAAGTCTCATGTCCTCTTCCAGAATTACCTGAAGGAACTTAATCAGTAACAAGAAAAGGTACTTGGAATTCAATAGAGGGGCTTACCATGGCTTTGGAAAGAGATGAATGTGATTTTTTTCCCTCTTTCTTCCTCCTTTGTAGGGGTGAAGAGGTGTTGGATTGAACTGATGGGTTCTGGAAGGACCTGACTGAGGTGCTTGCTGTTGTTGTTGTTGGGCCTGTAGATAGTCCCTCTGGGTGTTTTGCCATTCCCATTCCCATTTTGAAACATCCACCTTTTCCTGTTATTGGGGGGCCAATTTTGGAATGGCTTTTGGGGCAGGAGGAGGTTTCCTCTTCTCTTGAAGAAAGTGCTCTATTTTTCTTCCTTTTTCTTCTAGATACTCTTTTTTTGACCTCAGTTTGAGATTTTCTGACCTAAACTCTTTGATGTGAGTGGAGAGATTTCTGACTTGCTGATGCAAGGGCATTTTTTTTATCTTGAATATGTTTGGAAGCTCTTCTGGGGGGTTTATTGAAGGCTTTTGATCCAGAGCAGTTGTCTCCACTTTTATTTCTATTTCTTGCATTTCCACATCCTGATTAGTCCAGTAAATGATTAATTTGGGAAAGTTTTGTAGTCAAAGGAGAACTTACAGAAGTTTCATCATAATCAATCAAATCTAGTTCCTCATCATGGCCAGCAGAAGCACTTTGATCAGTCATTGTTGTAAATAACCTGAACTGAGAGAAAGAAATATTAAAATTTGATCAGTTATTATTTTACTTTTTTTAAAGAAAAATAAAATAGAAAAAAAATATTTACAGTATATAATCAATTATCAGGATTTGGTAATTAATTGGAATAATGAAAATATAATTTTTATCAGGACAAAAGAAACAACTGAAATAATAATCACAATTTTTATTAATTAAATTAAGATAATTATATTTTATTACCAGGATTTAAAATAAATCCACTGAAATAATAAAATGATTTATTGATTACTAATATATATTTTGATAATTATCAGGCCTAAGAGTCAAATGAAAATTTTTATTACCAGGACTTAATGTCAACTGAAATAATTTTTATTACCAGGAATTATTGTCAACTGAAATAATTTAATTACCAGGAATTAATGTCAACTGAAATAATTTAATCTAATTGATTCAACTAATTTCATATATTTTTATTTTACTTCCAGGAAAATTTGTCTACTGAAACAATAAGATAATAATTTAATTATCAGGACAAGAAGTCAACTGAAATAATTAAAAAAATATAATATAATTGATTTAATTTTTATATTACGTCTAGGACTAAGAACAATATATTTCTATCTTGGTCAACTAGGAAATTTTTTTTTATTTACCAGGCACCTCCCCCTGTAAAATCAGCAAGTTAATGCCACTTACAGAGTGCTGAGTAAAAAAGATATACATGGACAATGAAATGTGCAAAGTGACCCACAGATAGTAACCAATATAATTACCACAAATATATATGACTAATGCCAATATATGAACTTAAAATTTGGAGCGCGGTTAAATTCCTGGTTGCAGCAAAAAAATAAGTCATGTGGTTGATGACGTTTGTTGTTTTTGTTGTCCACCCATCTCTACTAGTTTCTTGTTATTAATGGTTGCTTGGTCACCGGCTTCAAGATATTGATGTGCCATTGTGGTCTTCTAACACAGGCAGGGGCCTTTCTTGTGTTGTTTGGTGCTGTTTGTGCATTTCTTAATTGACATCTGTTGAAGAATTGTGTTTTTTTCTGGATTCATTCTGTGAATATTGGGACTGCAGGTATGTGGGTACTATCAATGGATAGCCCCGGTTCTTCTATATATTTCATGTCCCAATGTTGTTATAGCGTAATTTGGTGTTTTAAGGGTTTTAGTAGTTTTAGTGAATTTTTATAAGTAGATCAGATGTTTTTATTGGTTTTCTGGCTTCAGGGAGGCCAGGCCACTTCAGGTGGCACCTCTGACGTCAGGCGCCCTGCCTGCCTCTGTTTTAGAAGGTTGGGGAGTGCTTCTGGAGGGTTTTTATTCAATTTGGCTGGTACAGGTGCCAAATTTGTTGGTGTGCATGGGCTCTTAGATAGTGGTCTGTGTGTACATAGTGAATAAGACAGTTTGGGGCAACTTTAATTATCATACAACCAACCGGAGGTGATATCCTTGTTCCTCACTCAGTTTTCACTGTTTTTTTTTGCCAAAATTGGCTGTATTTGTTGCAAGGTTAGTTCTTTATTTAAATCAACTTTGGCAACAGGTTCTCAGGTATAGTTTTGCAAGCTATATCAAGTATTATTGCTGTCTCTGGTGTGGATTTACAGCCTACATCAAGTATCTTTGCTTTCTCTGGTGTAGACATTGGTCTACATTTCAGTTCTTTGGTCTGGTAGTCTGTCTGGGGACTACTTTCTTGGCTCGACAAGCAGTCAAGTGTGCTGAAAAAGGGGCTTTAGAAAACAGGAACCAACTTACTTTAGCAATTAAATCACACTCTATTTTTCTAAAGGGACAGGGGATTTTCTCTCTGGTTTTTCTCCAACTCCCTTGGTCAAGGCCTATAGCTAGTACTATAGGATTGTCTACACCCTCAATGATTTGGAAAGGCCCTCAAGTGTTGGGGAGTCTATTTAGTCTAGAAGATTTTAAGTGTTGGTAGGTGGATTTGAAGATTTCAAGGTCAAAGTACATATGAATTTATCTTTTATTTTAATTACTCAATTTAAAGAGGTAAAAGGTTTTATAATTATTATTATAACTTATGATTTAGAATTAAGTTGTAGTAAATACTAAAAACAATAAATGATATTAATAAATAATTGATTGAAGTAATGGTATGATAAAATAATAAGTAAGTAAAGGATGATCTAAAACAACCAGAAAGGGGAGGCCTTATATAGGCAAAAGAGAGACAAAGCTCAGAGTTAAAATACTTTATACAGGAGTATGAGAGAAGGAAAAGAAAATCCCAGAAAAATATTTTATTCAAATAATAAGATTGTTCTAGAAAGAATGTGTTTAAAATATGTATTTAATGTATATGTCAAAATAAATTGATTTATTTGAAATTACTGTAAGTGTCATTTTTAAATAAGAAATTTGATTTTTTTGTATATATTTCTTTTTATTTAATTTTTATTTCAATATTAAATTTTATTTTATTATTAAATTTTATTTCTTTTAACCTGTCATTGAGCACGGTGTCAGGAAATTAAAATTTAAGGGACATTTAATATTAATTTTAATTATTTATTAAATTTACTTTTTTGTAACTAGTTAATTTAGTACTGGTAAATTTGAAGTAAATATATTATAATTAATAATATATAAAAAATAAAAAGGTGTGGCTTCATCTCAGTAAATAATTAATTATTTTACTGGGTAAGTCTAGCAGCCTGGCTGACAGAAGCACAGAAGATATGTGTTCAAGGGAATGGAAAGAGTAATAAGCTGAAATTATATAAAATGTTAGACTTCTAATGAACCATTAATTTACAAACTGCTCTTTTATTCAGAAAATATCCTGTCTTCATAGTTAGATGCTCTCAAGATGGATGAAAGTCAATTTTAAAGAGTAATAGTGTCAGCCTGTATATTTCAGGACTGAGTAAAAAGTGCTTATAAGTTAAGTTAAAAATATGAACTATACATGGGAACAATAAATGAGAGTACACAAACAGTATACATGAGTAAAATTATGATAATACACAAAAAATGCCATTATAACACCTTATATACATGCATATATCCACCTTTTATAGGTCTTATGTACTTAATATTAAGTTGGAATATGTTAGGGTAATCTTAAGAACCTTAAGTATAAGGCTTCATAATTTTTAAGTACACTTAAAGCTGTTATATTCATTGTTTTACGCAAAAAACAAGAAATGTGCTTTATTTCACTTAAAAGTTGACTATATGCGCTATAAAATTGAGAATATCAAAAATGCGCTTTGACAGATCAATTGAGCTCAATTAGGACTATTGATTTGGCTATTTAAAAGATAAAAATAATACTTTTCAAATTTGGTGTTTTTTATGCCAGAAATGGCTTCTGTGTACTGGCCACATACTGCCTGCTTTTTTCCTGTGTGAATAGCTTCATTTTTAGCAAAGTTAGCTTTTTCACACTATAATTACCCCACATTCTATTCCAACTGTTGGGAAACACACTAAAATAGGCGACAGGTGCTTATTTAGTGTCCTAGCTTAATTAATAGTGCATTGACCTTGTTTATATGCACTAATTTCATTAATAACCTCATTCTTGGCATCTTATTTCATCACCATGCTTAAAATTCACCTAATTTTAGTCAAGGATTTACCCGTGCAAGCTCCTGCCAAGGACTGCATGTAGTTACCCCACATCTCACGCTCTGTTTTAAGTTTTTTGGTGGTTTCTCAGTCAATTTTGGTTATTTTTGGATGGGAATTTCATGTAGTATAATTTCAGGAATAGCCACTCCATTTCTACAGTGAATCCCCTTTATTCTCAAGCTATTATTAACCTTAAAAATTCTCCTTTAGTCTTTTATATTATTGTTTTATACGCATATACTCTCTTTTTGTCTTTTTCTTTAATTTTGATGGATTTCCCTTATTATTACAGGATTTTGGCGGTTGTTACTTGTCTAATTATGTCATGGATCACTAGGGATGTTGATGGGCAGGTCTATTAGTGGATTTGAGGCGTCTTTAACTGTGTATTGGATGGTATATCAAGGGATTTATTGGGGAACTCAGTGTGTATAAAAGGAGGAGGTTTTTGGGTCTTGTTTCTGCATTCTTTATCATTTACAATTAACCAATATAACCAAACAAATTACAATACATATCAATTAGTACTTTTATAAGACTTTTTAATAGTATCTGAATTATAAAATCTATTTTTCTACCAACTACAAAGATTGTAAGCCATATATAAAACTAGTGAGAATTATATTACTAAGACCTTTGAATTTGAATATATTTTACTACTCATTGGATTTATACTACAGTATTCATATAGGACCATTTAAATCTTCTAGAAAACTGACCATTCAAGCTATTCCATGTCCTTGTACTTGACCTTAGCCTGACAATTGGGGACCTTTCCTCAAGAATTCTGTTATAATCCAGTAAGTGAAATTTTCAAAAGAAGGTGCACGTAAATAATATCCCTATAGAAATATTTGGATAATTACAACAGGTTGGGGTCACTTATATAGTGATTTCAGAAAAAGAAGCCCTGTTATATAATAAAAATTTTGAAATTGAATCAACAATTTTACCACTAACTTAACATAAAATTGTTATTAGTGGGAGTCTGTCAATAGACCAATTAAATTTGTGATCTTTGCAGATAATAAACCAATTAAACTGATTAATTGTTTTCTTTTAACAGGAATTTTAATCTTTTCTTTTTATTGGTTTGTAATATTCATTAAATATTTAAAAAGAATCTCACTAACAGTTGTTTTCTTTTAAATATAAAAACACACGGCTACATATTGTGGACCAGTTAAACCAAGTGACCACATAAAAAGCATATTTGACTTTTGGCACTTAAAGATTCACTTCATACCAATAAGTAAGCAATAAAATTGTCTTCAGTGGTATTGATAAATACTGATAAAACTCCTTTTTGAAGTTTTTTATATCTAAATTCTCAATTCTTTAAATTCCATGTGAAAATGTGTGACAACAATGACATTGTAAGTAATAAGGCAAAACCTTATAACTTAAGACCTAGAGCTGAAAGACCTGTTACAGGACATTCAAATGGAGGGCCAGGACACTCCCATAATCAACAACACTCCACCAATGTCTCTGGAGGAAAGGGAAAAGCTTTTAAAGCAGGTTTCAATAAAGAAGTCAAAAAATACATTACAAGAACAAGTTCACTCCCTATCCAACCTACTGAACACCTTGACAATAAGATTCAACAACATAGTGGACCAGATCAACAATCTGGAAAAGAGAGCAGCTCAAGGTTTCATAGAAGTCAACCAAGCTCTAGTGGACATAAAGACTCAACCACTAACAGTGGCACCCAACAATTCCATAGCAACACCTCCAGCCCAAGAGGAGGACCAAAAAATTACTGTAAGCAAATGAAAATGGGATTGGTACACCCAAAATTACAACCATCCTCCTCAACAAGGATCCAGCAGTCACCCTTACAGGGGAAAGCCAAGGAGAGGCAGGGGAAATGGGGTAAGACCTTGGTGAGTCATCCAACTTCTTATGATCAATTGCATCAACCTAACAATGAATTACTTATAGGTAATGAGATTGATAATGAAATATTGGATATAATTGATAATGATTTAAAGGATTATTCATTTGAAAAAAATATGTTAAACTTGTCTTTGCACAAAGACAATGTAGATAGTTTTATTGATCACCAGGATAATGCTATTAATATTAAAATGGAATCAAATGATCAGTCTTCTGAGTTGGACACAGAAAAAATAGAATACTTTTTAAAAGAAAATCCAATGGAATCAAAGATAATAAGTAAATTATTATTGTGAATTGAAAAATTGGAAGAGTTCTCAAAAGAGTCAAACAATAATACAGAAAAGGTATTTTTACAACTAACACAATCATTGAGTGCAACAGCCAATAGATTAAAAATTATTGAAAATTCAAATAATGAATTAGTCAATGAGAATAAGGGCTTAAAATCTGAGATTAGAAATTCAGAAAATAAATTAGAACACTCTCAGAATATTATGGCTACCATTGAGGGACGTGTTAAATTATCTTTTTCAAATGTAAATGACACCCTAACTCATGTACCAATAATACAGGATAGGTTACAAAGAGTGGAAATAGTAGTAGCAAACATGTTGAAAAATACTGAAAGAATAAAAGATAAAACTTCTTATGTAACAAGAGTACCTGTTTTCATGAAACATGAAAATGAAACACCAATGATGGAACATGAACATAGTATCATGGGCTCTGAGAATAATAAATCAGTAAAAGATGAAATACATGATCATCTTTCTAAAGTAAGTGAATTACTCAATATTCCTCAGGTTAGGGAAGCAAAAACTAGCCAAAAGAACTGGCCTAAGTTAGATCAGTACCCTTCTTTTGACGGAGATTCAAAATCTGATTGGCAGCAATTCATACAAAGAATTGATAACTTAAAATTTTCATACAAATTACCTGATGAAGAAATTACTTCAAAGTTAATATCTTTATTTACATATGTGGCCTTATTATGGTTTGAATCTGTATTGAGTGAGGGAATTAATTACTCCTGGAATGAATGGAAGGCACTAATTGAAAGGCAATTTGGTGGCCCAAAATTTAGAATCACTCAACAAAGATTGTATGAAAAGGCCAGATATAATCCAAATGCTGGAGATAAACCCATGGTATTTTTAATGAATTTAATAAAAATCATGAAAGCCATGGATCCAAAAATGGATTATGAAGAGTGGAAAGAAAAGATAATATACAAGCTACCTATATCAGTTAGAGACATTATTGTAGCTAGAACTGAAACCATCAGAGATACCTCTGGGTTCATTAATATATGTAATGAAATATTATTAAACCACAAATATGAAACCAAGTGTATTAATTACAGACAAAGTGTTGACGTGGTAAAACCTACTACAAGTAAATTACCAGTGGAGAAGAAAAAACCTTCAGCTCCCCTTTTCCCTAAAAGGCAAGAGAATAACACTTGTTATAAATGTAATGAACCTTGGGTTAAGGGTCACACGTGTAAGAAAAGAATAAATGTTATTGAAACCTCCCAGAATTCTGAACCAAGTAATCATGAAGATGAAAATATGGAATCCAGTGAGGATTGTAAAAGTAACATATCTTACAGTGATGATGAAAACAATATATTTGTATTAGAACAGGATATAATGTTCCTGAATGATGCTATACCTCATACAGATACATCTTTAACTTCCATTGAAGAAGCTGAAATAATTAAAGATGTATCTCATGATGCTTACAAAATAACACCTATCAGAGCACCTGTTATTATATGTGGAAGAGAAATGAATGCCATTCTTGACACTGGGGCTGCAGGTAGTGTATTTTCTATTAATACATTAATGAAATTTGACAGTAAGTATAAGGAAAAACTAGAACCTGTTCAGACAAAGAACTGGAGGGGTTTTGGTTCAATATTAAATCCAATTGGCAAATACAAAACTGCTGTATTCTTTAAATATAATAATGGATATGTAAGAGCATTTTGTGAATTCGTAGTAATGGATAATAATAATTGTAGTGATTGGTTTATTATTGGCAATGATTTATTGAAAAAATTTGGAGTTGAACTAGATCCTGAAAGCAGTTGTTTCACCATAGGAATGAATGGTAAAAGAAAATTCAAGATATGTTCTAAAAACTCAGTGTATGCCATTTCTCCTAGAGAAGAACAACTGCAAGGTGGAAGAACCACCAATGAAGTGGTTGAATTGGAAAATGAAATCCAAAAGGCCTCTTTCAGTCCTCAACTCTCAAAAATTGAAGAAGAAAATATTTTGAGATTGATTAAATCATATCCTATGGCATTTGCTCATGGTTCAAATGAACTAGGATTGGTCAAAGACCATGAGATGAAAATCTCTCTGAGCTGTGATTTGGATAATATTCCTGGCAGCCTAAAAAAAAAACCTTACCCAGCATCTCCTGCAAAAAGGAAAGATATTGAGGACAATATAAAAATGTTGTTGGAAATGGGTATTGTTGAAAAAGTGGACACAACACCTAAGTATTGTGTCATTTCACCAGTATTGATCTCTTATGAAAAAGATAAGGCAAGATTATGCGGTGATTATAGAGCTCTGAATACATACACAGTAGATGATATTTACCCTCTACCAAGGATAGCTTCTATCCATGCTACTTTACAAGGAGAAAAATATATTTCCTGTCTGGATGGAAACAAAGGTTACCACCAGATTCCTGTGGAAAGAAATTCTCAAAATTACTTATTAATAACCACACATATGGGTATATATAAGTATGTGAGAATGCCATTCGGCCCAAAGAATGCGCCTCCAGTCTTCCAAAAATTGATGGATAGTGTTTTTCATCAGGAAATGGTTGAAGAATGGCTATTGGTCTATATTGATGACATCATAGTGTTTTCAAAAACATATGATGAACATTTAAATCACCTGAAAAGAGTCTTTCAAAGAATGGATGAAATTAATATGAAAATTGCATTAAAGAAATGTAAATTTGCATTCCAATCTTTGAAGGTACTTGGACATGTTGTATCTGGATTACAAATTTGTGTTGACCAGAATAAGGTGGCAGCAATAAAAAACATTGGTATACGTAAGAATGTAAAAGAAATTCAAAGTTTTTTAGGTATTTGTGGATATTATAGACAATATATAAAAATTACCAATCTATTGCAGCTGCTTTGACAACATTAATCAGGAAGAATGAGGCTTTCATTTGGAATAATGAAAGACAACACGCCTTTAATAAATTAAAGGAATGTTTAATGACAGCTCCAATTTTGGGAATTCCTGATTTCACCTTACCTTTTATCTTGTACACTGATGAAAGCTTCATAGGTTTAGGTGTTGCTTTACAGCAAAAACAGATAATAAATGGAAAATTATCTGAAGTAGTTATCTGTTATATATCCAGAACCTTAAGAAAAACTGAATTAAGGTATGGTGCCCCACAGTTAGAATGTTTAGCCGTGGTGTGGGCTTTGGAGAAGCTTCATTACTATCTGGAAGACCAGAAGTTTGAACTTATAACAGATTGCAGTGCAGTAAAATCATTGCTAAACATGAAAACACCTAATAGGCACATGTTTAGATGGCAAATAGCTGTACAAGAGTACAGAGGAAGAATGAAAATCACTCACAGAGCAGGAACATTGCATTCTAATGTGGATTTATTATCCAGAAGTCCTTTGCCAAATGATGCTGACAACCCAGCTTATGTACCTGAAAATGAGGTTATACATATATTTGGGATTTATATAGTGGATATAGAAGAAGAGTTTATGCAAACTATATTAGAAAACTATTCATCTGATAAAGATTTGTCTAAACTATCTACCATTCTTAATGATCCAACAAATGCCTCCATGAGTGCATTAATTAAAACCTTGCCTCCAAAGTATAAAAATGCATTGGAAAAAGGTAAATTATCAATTGAAGATGGATATATATATTACAGAAAAAAGTTAAGTAATGTTATAGTAATACCACCTTCTATGAAAGAGTTAATGTTGAGTACTTGTCATGATGACATCTTAGCTGGTCATTTTGACTTTAACATAACATTAACCAGAGTTAAAAATACAGCCTTGTGAATAAACATGAAAGAAGATGTACAAAAATACATTGAAACATGTGACTCTTGTCAGAAATCTAAAAGATTAACTGGAAAGAGAGCTGGGCTGTTACAAAAAATAGAGCAGCCAAAAGCTCCATGGGAAATTATAAAC
The DNA here is from genome assembly GCA_030280995.1 of Hemileia vastatrix. Taxonomy (NCBI): domain Eukaryota; kingdom Fungi; phylum Basidiomycota; class Pucciniomycetes; order Pucciniales; family Zaghouaniaceae; genus Hemileia; species Hemileia vastatrix. The sequence goes on from JASXTE010000009.1 coordinate 6,564,860, forward strand.
ATGGATTTTGTAACTGGCTTTCCATTAGCAGGAAAAGAAAGTTTCAATTCTTGCTGGGTAATTGTGGATAGATTAACAAAAATGTGGAAGTTTATCCCTACCCATAAAGAGGTATCTGCAAATGACTTGGAATTATTATGGTGGACTCAGATGATGAATACTGCTGGGTTCCCCAAAGCCATAATCTCTGACAGAGATCCTAAATTTACTTCAGAGTTCTGGACATCTTTGATGGAAGTATCAGGTTGTCAATTGAAATTTTCTACAGCACACCATCCAAAAACTGATGGACTGGCTGAGAGAATGATACAAACTCTAGAAGACATGATCAGAAGATATTGTGCCTTTGGATTAGAATACAAAGACAATGAGAAATTCACACATGACTGGGTAACATTAATTCCTGGCCTTAAATTTGCTTATAACAGCACAACTCATTCTGTAACAGAGAAGAAACCATTTGAACTCTGGCTGGGATACGTACCAAATACCCCAGTAAATCATTTAAATAAATTACCAAGGTTAGACACTACGCAATATAGGGGGTGGACTTGCTAGCAAGTCCTCAACCTGAACTCAGATGGAACTCAGATGGAACTCAGACTGAACTCATACTGAACCCATACTGAACTCTACTTGAACACCCACCTAAAACTGTTCTGCTGAGTGGTGTTCATCCCTGATTGTATGGTTCCTTTATCAATAGCTCAATGTGTGTTCAATCTATGGTGAGTTTGGGTCCAAGGTTGCGGACTTGCTAGCAAGTCCGCCCCCCATATTGTGTGGTGAGATATACACCCTGGTACTAAATCCTTTATTCATATGCAACAAATGTGTAGAAAGCATGCAGAAGAATGCATACAAAAAGCATTTGAATATGAAAAGAAAAGGTGGGACAAATCTCATAAAGAATTTGAATTCAAAAAGGGAGATGAAGTCTTCATATCATCACTACATTTTCACTTACAAGGTAATGTTAAATTAAAGGATCCCTTTGTAGGACCTTTTGTAGTAAATAAAATGGTTGGTAATAATGCAGTTGAAGTCATATTATATGCTCCATATGATAGGAAACATACAGTTTTCCCTATCTCATGATTGAAACCTTACCATGCATATGATTCTGACTTATTTCCAAAAAGAAGGGGAAGGCCTAAAAAGCAACCTGAAGAAATTGTGGAAAGCAGAAATTGAAAAAATACTCAAGAAAAGAATCCTCACTAAAGAAAAAGGAAATGAGTATTTACTGAGATTTAAAGTGAAATCAAATGAATTTGATAAATGGATACCTGAAAAAGAAATTTCTAATTTATCCACCCTTCTTAAAAAATTTAAACAGAAATAAATTTCTGTTCAACCAGCTGAGGGGTTAAAAGACTAGTACTCATAATATTTTATTATGTTTTATTTCTTTAAAGTATAATCTTTAATGCTACAGAATTAATCTGAATACCTGAAAATTACAAATAAATAAATAAAATGTATAACTTATCATTTTTTTTATTGTTTTTTTTGGGTGGGCGAGTGTCAGCCTGTATATCCCCAGGACTGAGTAAAAAGTGCCTATAAGTTAAGTTAAAAACATGAACTATACATGGGAACAATAAATGAGAGTACACAAACAGTATACATAAGTACAATTATGATAATACACAAAAAATGCCATTATAACACCTTATATACATGCATATATCCACCTTTTATAGGTCTTATGTACTTAATATTAAGTTGGAATATGTTAGGGTAATCTTAAGAACCTTAAGTATAAGGCTACATAATTTTTAAGTACACTTAAAGCTGTTATATTCATTGTTTTACGCAAAAAACAAGAAATGCGCTTTATTTCACTTAAAAGTTGACTATATGCGCTATAAAATTGAGAATATCAAAAATGCGCTTTGACAGATCAATTGAGCTCAATTAGGACTATTGATTTGGCTATTTAAAAGCATAAACATAATACTTTTCAAATTTGGTGTTTTTTATGCCAGAAATGGCTTCTGTGTACTGGCCACATACTGTCTGATTTTTTCCCGTGTGAATAGCTTCATTTTTAGCAAAGTTAGCTTTTTCACACTATAATTACCCCACATTCTATGCCCACTGTGGAGAAACACACTAAAATAGGCGACAGGCGCTTATTTAGTGTCCTAGCTTAATTAATAGTGCATTGACCTTCTAATTTCATTAATAACCTCATTCTTGGCATCTTATTTCATCACCACGCTTAAAATTCGCCTAATTTTAGTCAAGGATTTACCCGTGCAAGCGCCTGCCAAGGACTGCATGTAGTTACCCCACATCTCACGCTCTGTTTTAAGTTTTTTGGTGGTTTCTCAGTCAATTTTGGTTATTTTTGGATGGGAATTTCATGTAGTATAATGTCAGGACTAGCCCCTCCATTTCTACAGTAAATCCCCTTTATTCTTAAGCTATTATTAACCTTAAAAAGTCTCCTTTAGTCTTTTATATTATTGTTTTATACGCATATACTCTCTTTTTGTCTTTTTCTTTAATTTTGATGGATTTCCCTTATTATTACAGGATTTTGGCGGTTGTTACTTGTCTAATTATGTCATTGATCACTAGGGATGTTGATGGGCAGGTCTATTAGTGGATTTGAGGCGTCTTTAACTGTGTATTGAATGGTATATCAAGGGATTTATTGGGGAACTCAGTGTGTATAAAAGGAGGAGGTTTTTGGGTCTTGTTTCTGCATTCTTTATCATTTACAATTAACCAATATAACCAAACAAATTACAATACATATCAATTAGTACTATTATAAGACTTTTTAATAGTATCTGAATTATAAAATCTATTTTTCTACCAACTACAAAGATTGTAAGCCATATATAAAACTAGTGAGAATTATATTACTAAGACCTTTGAATTTGATTATATTTTACTACTTATTGGATTTATACTACAGTATTCATATAGGACCATTTAAATCTTCTAGACAACTGACCATTCAAGCTAGTTTACGTCCTTGTACTTGACCTTAGCCTGACAAATAGTACCAGTGTATTTCTTATACTTACTTCTATAAAAACTATCTATACTTTATATAAAAATAATATGTTTGCTATATAATTCTTTAATTCATTTTTTAGATTCTTTTACCTTCAAGAGATACTTTGAAGGTTCATGAAATTTGCTTCTATGTAATCATAAAAAACAATAAAGTAATATATTTTTTAAAATTTTCACTAAAAATAATGTGATGATTAATATCAATACAATATATAGTATTTCTTGAATAATTTTTTATTATATTTAATAATCTAAATATATAGTTGAGCTTAAAAATATTAATGCTTATGTAAAATGAAGTTAGATTAAATCTACAATTAGGATTATTTTGTTTTGAAAGAATGAAATAAGCACCAAATTATTTTTGACACAATGTGTTTACCAGCATGGTTTAGTTATGTGTTGAACTTGATTCAACTTTATATCAAACAATCATAGTTTTAAAATTCCAATATGTTCTCAAGTAATGGTTTGCTTTGCTTCAATGAAAATTTAACTATGATTCAGCATGAGTTCCAAATCATTTCACCCTTGTTTCTTGGATGATTCATGAGAAGCTCAATTAATATTCAATTGGTGATAAATTATGGCTCAAGTTTGCAGACTTGCTAGAAGGTCCACCCCCCATATTGCATGGTGTTAACTAATAAAATCATAACTGATTCAATTAGTTATCAGAAAAAAATTATTGATTGTTTGTTAATGAAGGAAGAGCAGGGGGGTAGGAGGGAATTTGAGGGAGATATAAGGGGGGCCAGAAGGGGAGTTTGAGCCAGGTTAAGGGAGGTTTTGGTGTAGGTTTGGGGGGTGTTTTGGAGAGGTTTTAAATGGGTATTTAGGGGGGTTTTGTGAGTGTTCGGGGAGTTGGAGACAGTTTGGAGTGGGATTTGGGGAAGTTTTATGAGGGGAGAAAGGGGACTAATCAGGGAGAAAATAAAAAATTAAAAGAGAATTTTTATTAAAATTTATCTTTTTTTATCTTTTTTTTTGTTCTTTTATGCAGAAGTAAAGAGAAAAATTTCTCAAATTCAAGTAAGGTAATAATAATTCTTATTAATTATTTGCAGCCAATTTTTAAGGGCTTTTAAATTAAATTATGTGAGTTTTTTTTATTTATTTTTTAAAAAATTGATGTTTTATTGACCAGTAAAAATTTTTTCAGAAAAAAGAAATGTCTGTTACTTCTGACTCAAGCCTTACACCTCTATCTTCATCTTTATCATCTATATCTTCCTCTTCAAACTCTACTTAGTTTCAATTTTCTTCAAAACCTTAAATCATAAAAAATGATAATCAATCTTATCAAAACAAAAGAATTTTTTTAAAAAAATAAACGTGGATATTTTATTTGGCCACATATCAAACATCAAGTATTATAGAACTAAATTTGATAAAAAAATAAATATCCCAAGAATTTACCTGATTATAAAGAATATCTAACTGAGTTAGAGGGAAATGAAGTTTTCAGCCTAGGTATCAACAGGACTGAGTAATTCTTTTGCTTAAAATAAGATAACTTTAGTTACATAAAGCTTATAACTTAAAAGTAAGACTATAATACTTATATATATAGTTATAATACTTATATATATAATTATTACTCTATTATATGAATTATAGTAGTTTAAATAGCTTATCTATAGTCTTTTAATACTTATTAAGGTCTTAATGGAGTCATAATATACTTATCTTTAGTGATATTAAGTATTTATAGACATACGTTGTAGACAATCCTATAGTACTAGCTATAGGCTTTGATCAAGGGAGTTGGAGTAAAACCAGGATAAATAATCCCTTTCCCTTTAGAAAAACAAGTGATTTCTACCTGTTGCAAAAAGTTGGAGATCTGTTTTCTAGACCCTCTAATTAAACACACTTGACCTCTCTAAAAGTGAAGATAATAGTCCCAGACAGACTACCAGAAAGAGTTGAAATGAACAGTACTATATTCCAACAAAACACAATCCAATTAGACAGTGAGGAACAGAGAGGTGATGAGTAAGGAGATAAGATGATTTTCTAAAAATCTTCCCCCACACGCCTCATACAGCCAGCGCACAGACCACCCTGACCAATTCCCTGCCCAAAATCCAGCTTTCCCAGCCTTTTTCTTGCATAAAAGTGCATTTTAGCGCTTCCCCAGCGCCCAGGCGGTTAGGCGTCCAGGCCACTTGGAGGCGGCTCTGCTTAGGGGAAGGCAGGCCGCTTCTAGGCCCTAAAACACCCATACAACCCATAACTTCACTAATAAACAAGATAAACACACATAAGACATACCAAAATGAAAAGAAGATAAAGGACAATAAGCTAAGACATAATAAGTGACCCTAGCTTAAGCCTACATAAGCACCACTAAGAAATAAACATCCATTAAATACCAATAATAACACCATAACTACCCTATAAAACAAGGTAACCACCCATAAGGGATACCAAAATGAAGAGAAAAGAAAGGACATTAAGCTGAGACATAATAAGTGACCCTAGCTTAAGACTCCATAAACACTACTAAATATCTCCTAAATATGAAAAAATCCACTAATAACACCATAAACCCAATAACATCCTACATACCAAATACCCCAAAATATGCAATCCAAAGGCCTACCCAGGTTTGGATAACCACATCCTTTCTCCAATCAAGAAAGTCCTCATTCTTCCTTTGCCAAAACCATGCTTGAAAAACTATCCAGAATCTTTACAAACAGCTTATTTCTCTCTTCCACCAGATCCTATTCCATCCTAAGTGAAATTCTGAACCAGCAATCCAAGCTTCTTCTTTAAAACTTCTCTTGCACCATGCCTTTAAATTAAATCTATCTCTTTGAAAAGAATCTCTTTCTTCTGTTCCTGAATTACAACTCTGGCTGTACCAGCCTCCAACAGTGAAAAGTGATATCCAGTTGACAAGTCTTCTCGACTATAACCTTCTACCAGCATAAAAATTTCCTCATTTTATAGTCTTGGGGGACTCACAACCCTCAGTTTAAAGTCTTGGGGGACTAAAAACCCTCAGCGTAAAGTCTTGGGGGACTAAAAGCCCTCAGTTTATTGTCTTGGGGGACTACAAAAATCCTCAGTTTATAGTCTTGGGGGACTGAAAAAACCTGAATCACAGAACCCAGAACCAGAGATCAACCAGAAAAAGATTTAGAGAAGTAACTAACTTTCTGGGGTAACTGTATATAGAGCTTCCAGCCCATCAGTCACCCCCAAACTTGCCTTTAAAAAATTCAGAAGTTCCCCCTTGGATCCTTCTTCCTTTAAACTTCCACATCACACTGCCTCCCATTCCTTAGTTTATAGTCTTGGGGGACTTACCATCAACAATCCTCAGTTTAAAGTCTTGGGGGACTAACACAGTGTTCAGTTTAAAGTCTTGACGGACACTTCTTGAAAAAATCTTGAAACCAGCCAGTATAAAGTCTTTGAGGACTACTAGATCCACAGTAGTAAACTTAAATTCTTGAATAAATCTTTAAAAACCAGCCAGTTTTAAATCTTGGAGGACTAACAGAATTTTCAGTTTAAAGTCTTGATGGACATCAAAAAATTGTGAGCCTGTAATTAAAAGATCAGTTTAAAGTCTTGAAGGACTTTCCAAAAAAATTCTTGAAGATATATCCCATAAATCCCCAAACCAAAAACCATCAAAGCCAAAACATTTAACCTCCTTTAACAAATAAAACAATATAAAACGGTATCCCCCAGCCAATTGATGAGCTGATCCCCTGATACCTTACCCACATCCAAGTGCACCTTGATGTGGTCACACCTAAAATTTTTTTATTTATTTTGACTCCTCCTCTTCTACGAAAAACATTACCAGAGCCCTATCTTGAGCCTTTGAACAAACATAGCCTCCATAAAAAAAATTAAAGGAAAAAAAAGAGAAAAAAAGAAAATAATCTTGAATCCACCACTTTCACATCCAACACCCTAGAACCACATAGCAAAGCCAGCTCCAGGTCAACAGAAGAGATCACTGGGTGGGCTCCCTCCAATAAGTAAAAATGATGGGAGACCACCAGTGATCCACCACCAATCCAAAAGCTCCAAAAGACATCCAAGGCAATCCAGTTTAAAGTCATAGAGGACTAAAAACCTGAATCACAAAAAAACAACACTAGAATTCAACTAGAAAAAAACCAAAGGCTTGAAACAGACATTCTGGGGTAACTGTTCTACAGAGCAGCCAGCTCATCAGTTACCCCCACACTTTCCAAAACAAAATCTAGAAGCCCCACCCCTGGGTACCTTCTAACAAAAACACAACATCCAACAAAATTAAACAAAACCAATAAGCATGAGGGGTCCAGCACTTGAATACCAAAAGAATTTCCAGTTTAAAGTCATGGTGGACTAAAAACCTGTCAAAGAAAAAAAACCAATACTAGAATTCAACAAAATTAAGAGAAGGGTTTGGAAACAGACAATCTGGGGTAACTGTTGATAGAGCAGCCAGCCCATCAGTCACCCCCACACTTGCCAAAATAAAATCTAGAAGCCCCACCCCTGGGTACCTTCTAACAAAAAGGATTTTCCAACACAAATCTTCTCCCATAAAAAAACAAAACCATTAAAAAACCATTAAAACTCTTTAAAGCCAAAAAAATCCAATTTAGAAATAAAATTTTGCAGTTTAACCTCTTGCTGGAGGTGAAATAAAACCAATAATCTTCATTTTTATCTTCATTTTCTTTTAAATAAAATACCCATCTTAACTTGAATTTTTCTTTTCTTCCATCTTCATTATACTAAGATTTTTTTTTCCTTACGGGCAGGCCGCCTGACGTTCGAGGTGCCGCCTGAAGCTTCCCGGCCTCCCTTTTTTAATATAGAGAATTGAACCAGAGAGACTGATAAGAATTGGAAAAAACAAAAAAAATCCTGACCAAATACATAGAGGCCAATTTAAGCAAAACCAAAAAAAATTATGTAGTTTATCCTCATTTCGGAGGAATCAGATTCTTGAAGTCCCAAGGTTTAAACCAATAAGTTTTCCCCTAGGGCCTGAACCCCCTAAGATCTTCTTCCAATTCTGATATCCCAACATCAGACCTCCAAACAAATCTTCCATCCTCCTCCATACACTGAGTCTACCATAGTTCACATTACCAGAATCCATAAATCATCCACCCTGTGAAACATCTGGAGCCTCCACCACATCTTTAAAATCAACCTCCATACCAGTGACATCCAAAACATCACAATTTTCCTCTTCCCTATAGGAATCTTGCTTAGAATCTGCAAAATTCTCCAGAATAACATCCATAAAATCAAAATAAAAATCCTCCTCCAAGCAGAGACCTTCTGATCTTGAGGGAACCACCTGAAAATAATCTTCCTCTATGAGAAAAAGATCCAAGACAGAATCTTTCTGTTCATCCAAAAATTCAACTGATACATCTTCCTCCAATAAGCCATTATCTGAACTTGAGAAAGAAAAATAATCATCCCACAGCAACCATTCATCCACCACAAATTCCTTCTCAATATCCCAAAATCCTTCTCCATGACCAGACAGGTCCTACTTCCCACATAATTCACCCAAACTTGAGGAAATACACTGATCCTCCAGTGTGTACATTTCCAAAACATCCAGTGAAGCACATTCCTGAGATCCCATGGCATCCTTTGAAAAAGAAAAATCAGTTTCATAAACATCATCAGAGTCCCCATCTTCCAAAATTGATGGCTCCAACTCCTCCCTAGAACCTGAATTTTCCACCACAGTCTCCTGAGCTTCTCCATCCAACAGGATTTCCTCTCCATATTCCACATCCCTATTCTTCAAACCATCCAAATATCCCAAAATAACCTCCTTCAGAATAGCCATACCAGGAATCCTATTTTCTCCATTTGGAAGAGTCTTCATCAAGTCAGCCTTAAAAAGAATCTCCATAACTTCCACCTTTACATTCCTACCCATGGCACTCCAAAATACATACTTGGCCCCATCTTCATGTGGTAATATATCATTATATACCAGATAATCCAGAGCCTCCCCAAACTCCTCCATAAATTCCCCATACTGAGAAAGAGAAGTTACACCACCTTTCAATTCCCACTTCCTAGCAATCCAATGAAGATCCACCATTGAGAAAGTAGTAGGCCACCTTTTAAGCATTTCAATCTTCAACTTCCCCCAGTCCTGGCTCCTATATCCTGCCATGCCAGAAACATCCTTCTCCACCTCCCTATTACCAATGAAAAAGATTACTTGCCTAACCATGTCCAACAGTGAGGCCCCATCAATCTCAGAAGCAACCTCAAACCTAGCCAAAAACCCCTTTTCATCCTCCCCCAAAAACCTTGAACCATACCAAGACTGAATCCTAACCATCCTAGCAACTCCCAGTTACAGCCTCCAATCTCCACCAAAGATAGCCAATGTCCCCCCAAGAGCCTTAGAGACCTAGGAGGGACCAAATCCAACAGAAAAGAAGACCCCTAGACCAACCACAAATAGATATAGCACCAAATTCAAAATCCACCAAAGGAGATCCACCAAAGAGAGAAGCCTAGATCAACAGAGATTCCAAAAAGCCAACAGATTTGAGCCCCACGTTGGGCGCCAGAAATGTAGACAATCCTATAGTACTAGCTATAGGCCTTGACCAAGGGAGTTGTAGTAAAACCAGGATGAATAACCCCTGTCACTTTAGAAAAACAAGTGAGATTTACCTGTTGCAGCAAATTGGAGATCTGTTTGCTAGACCCTCTAATTAAACACACTTGACCTCTTTAAAAGTGAAGATAATAGTCCCAGACAGACTACCAGAAAGAGTTGAAATGAACAGTACTATATTCCAACAAAACACAATCCAATGAGACAGTGAGGAACAGAGAGGCGATGAGTAAGGAGATAAGATGATTTTCTAAAAATCTTCCCCCACACGCCTCATACAGCCAGCGCACAGACCACCCTGACCAATTCCCTGCCCAAAATCCAGCTTTCCCAGCCTTTTTCTTGCATAAAAGTGCATTTTAGCGCTTCCCCAGCGCCCAGGAGGTTAGGCGTCCAGGCCACTTGGAGGCGGCTCTGCTTAGGGGAAGGCAGGCCGCTTCTAGGCCCTAAAACACCCATACAACCCATAAAAACCCTAAAAACCCTAAAAACCCATAACTTCACTAATAAACAAGATAAACACACATAAGACATACCAAAATGAAAAGAAAATAAAGGACAATAAGCTAAGACATAACAAGTGACCCTAGCCTAAGCCTACATAAGCACCACTAAGCAATAAACATCCATTAAATACCAATAATAACACCATAACTACCCTATAAAACAAGGTAACCACCCATAAGGGATACCAAAATGAAGAGAAAAGAAAGGACATTAATCTGAGACATAACAAGTGACCCTAGCTTAAGCCTCCATAAACACTACTAACTATCTCCTAAATATGAAAAAATCCACTAATAACACCATAAACCCAATAACATCCTACATACCAAATACCCCAAAATATGCACTCCAAAGGCCTACCCAGGTTTAAATCACCACAACTTAAGCTTATATGTATACATAAACCTCATATTCACTGAAATATGTAGTTATATTATGTATATTTAGCTCTATAGGTGTGTTTTAACCTCTAAATAGCCTATAAACTTTATTTTTCTGCTTATTTTAGGTCATATGGAAATATTCAGTGGACTCTCAAAGCCTAAACAAGCATATACACCTTTTTCAGGCGCATATATCCAGTTTGTACAACTTAATCTGATTCATTTGATGGATTTTCACAGATTTATGGGTTGGGATATCATTACTGGGTTAATATGGATGCTTGGGGATGTCATTGGGGGCTTGGACAGCTAATTTGGTTCCTTTACATGCTTTGGGTTTCATGTTATGCTCTTAAAATGAGTTATTTTACCTTTTTCTTTATGGTATCCACTTTTATCTGTTTATTCTATTTATGGTATGGGTCTGTGATATCATTAATTGTGATGGAGGGTCCTTAATAGAGGTCTGGGTGTAGAAACTGCTTGAAATGGACTCCATGGGGAGGCAATGGGTCCTCACAGTTCTTTAATTGCCAGGTATAGCAGTGACATCATCTGGATTGAAGGTCTGTGCATTCCAGTGGGTTTTGGTAAAAGTAAGGGAGGATTTGATGGGTTATTGGACATCACTTACTTACTACAACTAAAATAAACACTATAACACAATAATTATCATATATAAATATATTATAAAGCATTTATAACTTGATATTATCTTTATATAAGCTATAACTATATTTTATTTATCTATTTTCCACCACTAGCATGCATAGAAATCCAAGTATTGTGAGTTTATGTTGAGAATAACTATTTTATCATTCTTCCCCTGAGGTTGAATCACTAAATCATTTAACAATAAGTATTAGGACCATTAATATTTACTATTAAATTGTACTTAGATACTAGCATACACTGACAGAAGTTAAGGCTGTAATAATTAATAATTTTAAATCTCAATTTATTTAAAATAATCATTCATTTGATGGAGTAAAAGATAAATCATTAATTCAAATATCCAATTTCATTGCAACACTACATTAAATGGCTTTGGTTCACTTACCGATAGGGAATAAGAATTTTTTGGATGGTTTCATGATTGTTTTTGGATGGAGACAAGGATTTGTTAAAGGTTATTCTCTTAGTAAGTCTAATAATTTTTATTTATGTCATTTTTAATATTATTTCACTTATTTTAAATCTATAGGCATCTATTCTTTGCTCAAAAAGTTATCCAAATCTGAAAAAGATAACATTTTTTGAAAATGGAACACCTTACCTTTATTTAATTCTTTTATTTCTCTTCAACTTAAAAGACTCTACAATAAAGCTTTTGAATTAAATAATAAACTTTCTACTAGAATAAGAATACCAAATTGGTGTGACTATGAATGGGAAGTAATCAGAAATGAATATTTATTGTTTTTAATTTTATAATCACTTATTCAGGATTTCATAAAAAGATACTTACCAATTTGAATGATGCCAATTATCTTACTTTGGGGATCTTCTCTTATATCAATCCTAATACTGGACAACCTATTCCTTCATCTACTGAATTCAAATTACATGGTTTATATTTCCCAGATCATAAGTGTATAATCAATTTCGGATTAGGAAATGGAATCATCAAATCTGTTTGGAACTCTTCTCACAATAATAACCAGACAACAAAAGCTCCTATAGGTTTGGAATCTTGTCACAACTTTACTCATTTTGGCTTCTTCTTCCAAATAAGTCAAAATCTAATCCAAAGGATGAACAAGGTAAAAAAAGAAGGTGAAAGTAGAAATTTTAATAAAACTTTAGGTAGATAGAAAAAGTATGGGGATTTGTGAAGTCATTGTGTATATTTTATTTTTTCATAAATTTTTAATAAATAAATCTGATATTTCAATTAACTAAATTAAAGTAATGAGCCAAAGACTATGTGTTTTATAAATTTTAATAATGATAACATTAAATTGTTTCATGGTGTTCATCTAGCCTATACTAGTGGAAATTCCCAAACCTAGGTTCTAGACTTGATCTGTATTTTAGCTTGCTGAATTGTCATTACTTTAAAACCAGTAGATTTGGTATATCTTATTTATTTATTTATTAATTTATGTATTTATACTAGATTTTGGTTATTTTCACCCCATACTTCAATAAAATTCAGGGGAGGGTATTGCCAAATTTTCAAATCTGACATGGAAAAATTTGGTGATACCCACCCTTTGCTTCAATAAAATAAAAGTGAGGGTATTGCCAAATTTTTCAAAAAGATATAGAATTTTGTTGACTTAGCTATATTTAGAAATTTAAATTGGTTGTGAGATGATAAAATTTTGTTGGTTAAAAAATAATTATGAACAAATGAAGTATGAACAAAACAAAAAAAACTAGTCATCAAACATTTTCATTAAGTGTTCACTTTCCTCAACAGATTTATTATCTTTAAAGAATTCTATCAAGAAAACTTTCATTTTTGAACCATCTTCAAGTTGATTCTTGAGTTTCATCTGATTCAATAGGAAATTGTACTTGAGAGCCTTCTCCTTTCTCTTTATCTCAAATTTCTTCTCCAAGTAATGTGTCCTCCAATCCCTCTGTAAAGAAAGCTTGGATTTCTTCTCCCCCAAGTCTTGTACCCTCTATTCCCTTGGCAAAGAGAGCTCTAATTTATTCTCCTCCAAGTCTTATGACCTATCATTCATGTGTAAAGATAGCTTTTATTGTAGCTTTTGAGTGTTAAGAGTACCTCTTGCAACTTCAAATTTACCTAGAGTGAAAAGAAATATTCACAAATGAAAAGAAAATCTCATTCAACTATTAAGAGGTATCCTTTCACTTACCAGATTCACATTTCTCCAAAAAATCATCAATTGAAGAAAAAGGGGTTTGGGAAAAACTATTGCTGTTTTGTTTTCTTTGACTGTTGAAATTCAGAGTAGTAGATGGTATTCTTTTTTTTGGAGGTAAAATTTTCCTCTTAATCATTGATGCTAGCTTTAGACTTGCTTTCTTGAGGATCCTGGGTTTTTTCATTAGCCTTTTTAGAAATAAAAAAATCAAAGCTCACTGGAGTTAGATTGGGTTGGTATATATTTCCATAAAGATCTATTGAAAAGAAATCTTGATAGGTGGAAGTCATTTGAGGGGAGGCTTAAGTAGAAGAGAAAGGAAAAAGATTTCTTTTGAAATAATGTTTGGAGATATCATCTTCTCTATCCAACATGTTTGCAGGATTAACATTGGCTCACTCCCAAAGTATGGAATCCATCTCTTGATAGTATGGAAATAAAGAATCAAGTTTATTGTCTATAGATTTGATGCCCTTACTGATATCAAATCAGTAATACCAAAACCAGTGGAAGATGAAAGAGTCTTAGCCTTCTTGTATTTGGCTTGATAGTACTTGAAGTGCTCAGACATCTTCTTAGGCAAAAGATCCATCATTCACTTTGTCTTATTTTTGTAATTCATTGGCCATTAGAAGATATCCATTGATTTTTGATGCAGGGGGGAATCTTACTTTAGTTTCATTATAAGTAACAAAAAAAAAAATTACAATTAGTTTTAGTATTCAGCCATTTGATAAGGATGAGGTGATCATCTTTTTTTAGTTGAATGGTCTTTGATTTCTCAGCTGAGTGGGGAAAAGAGGGAGTAGTGGGATTCAAAGAAAATCAGGGGGAAGGCTGCCTTTGATAAGATCTATTATGACAAGGCATGTTAAGATATTTGAAGATGAAAAGGAGAAGAAACGAACAGATGAGATGGGGAGGGGCTCTGAGCGGATAGAAAAAATAGACAGGATGGAAGTGTGCAGCCAGGTAGGGAGGCTTGCACATCCAGAAAGTTTTCCAAGATGTGGTTATGAAAAATTTAGGATAAAAATGTCAGATAAGAGGTGAACATTGACATGTAAAAGGTCTAATAACCCAATTATTAGCAGAAATTATTGTGGAAGATAATTGGGGTATAATTTTTTTTATCCACAATTAATTTAATTGTGGATCCCTTAACATTAATACCCACCATTATGAATATATCAATTTTTTTTCCAAAAAAATATTGTTCAACAATTTTTTATTATGATTCCTATATTTCATTCTCTCTTTTTAATGGATCTAGTCTTATTTTTCTACAATAACTAGTTTTGAAGTTCAAATTTTTAAATTTTCATGAAATTTAATGCTAAGGAAAAATTATATATTATTTTATATTCTTGATATAGTATTATTAGAAATATCATGAGGACTTGTTTCCAGGGCTTTATGTTCCAGTTGAATTCAATAAGGGGTTTCAAAATACTTCAATTCACCATTAAATTAATGGCAGATGGTCAATGAAATACTTCAATTATTTTCCATCTTTTTTTTGACAAGAAATGGGTTCTTTGGTGTGGGACCTACTAAATTTTGAGTATAATTTATAATTTATTTTCTGTGTGGGATCTGAAATTATGACTAAAAATAGGGGTATCAGTGTGAAATAAATGGGTTATCTCAAATTTCTTATCTGCTAGCCCCTGTTCAAGGGAATAAGAATGATCTGCAATCAATAATCTTAGATCTGGACAAAAAGGGGTGGATCCCTAATGGTGAAAGAGGTACTTTGATACCTTCTAATGTGAATTCAGTGAAGTTCAAGCCTAAATATTGGTTTTTTTAACTAAATACCCCATTTTGTGTTCAATCTATTCTAAATTAAATATAAAATTTTGGGACTTTCTAGAAATTCTGCCTCTAATATCTTGTTGTGTATAAATTGAGATAGTTTAATACTACTCATTATATTATAGTTTAGTTTAGTTATTAAGGGTATACCGTTTTGTATATTACTCCCTCATTCAGGTAGTTATCACTTTTTATAATTATAGTTGATAAAGAAATCAAAAATCAAGGAAGTATATAAGTTGATTTTTTTTACTAGTTTCAGTCATAAAATTTAAAGCCCTAGCCTATACGTTTAGCCAAAAAATATTAGTGCTTTATGAGTTCCAGCTCTCTAGATTCATTTGTTAAAGAAATGTAAGTAAATTATATATTTAGAAATATTAACATAAATATACACTATGACGCACCCGAAAAAAAAACCTGGCACCTGTTAGCAAGTTTCTATTCCTCACTGAAATCTTGTAGTTCAATTGAGGGGAGGCACCTGCTAGCAGGTGCCAACCTTCTTTTCATGGTGACACATTGATCAATCTTGAGTTTTCTTTTTGTTTTTGCATTTTATATAATGTTTTTACAGATGTGAAGAAAAAAGACAAGGTATTGCCATGATGAGCATGTTTAGCGGTTTAATCGCACGACACGAACATCTATTGATATAATCATTCAGATAAAATCATCGAAGTTCACCTGGTGTTTAAACATAAAAGAATATCAAAATATCTAATAGTCACGATCGTGCCATTCAATTCCGTGCAGGAAGGAACCAACAGCAGAAAAGAGAAAGAAAAAAAAAGTGTATTTAATTTACATGCTCCTCCATTTATATATATATTTTTTATATCTTGCGTTCGTTAAAAAAAGGAGAAAAATTCAAGTATGTGATATGATAAAAAACCAACGTACATTATTAATGTAGCCTAATATTCCTCCCTTTCGGCTTTCGTCTTCTTCATCATGATCTCTTTCTTCATCACGCGAGTCAGTCCAGAAATCCTATATCGATACATTCATCAAAATTTATACCATCTGCATTGTTAAATTCTTCCAAAATAAGTTGAAAATAATAATATATCTAATAATAATTACCATTTCATTGTACGGTACGGGTTGGTAAGGAGAGTTTTTGATTCGATAATACGTTTGGCTTCCATAGTATAAAACACCAAAGAACACAGCAGGCAAGTAACTATATGCACCATAAAATTATTTTATTCAAAAAAAAGTATCAACATCAGCTTGGCAAATACATCATGAACATTATGATTCATCTTTACCCAGTGACCAATGTGGCGGTAGACCAATGACCAGGAATCTAGAATTGGATATAAATACATTTTAAGCTTTACATTATAATTATGTCTTGCTATGTAAGTTTCTAAATCGAAAATTGGAAGACAAGCAAACTTACAAAAACTGTGAATACATTAAAAGCTACTAGCAAAGTACATAAAACCAAGCCATAATAGGCCCCCCACGAGCGCTATAGTTTCATAATGATCAATAATTATATACTTCAGTCATTTTGATTGACTAAAGCCTTTTCACATGGTAAGGTACCTACAAATTTGGAAGAGTAAGCAAACAAACTGCGATCGATTGCCTGGGCGCGGACTCCCTTGTCCCATCGAATATAAGTTATCAAGATGCCCATCCATGTTTGAATACCTGCGATTGAAGCCATGGCTATCACAACATCTCGTTAATTTTTTATTTTTCCCTTTCTAATAAAAGTGAAATGATGATTGACACAAATGTAACTCAACTTGCTAACCAGCCAAACACAGTTCCAGCACTCGAGGCGCCGATTGACATGAAGCTAAAAAGTCCCATGCACACAGATGCAATCAGGCTTGGCCACGGAACTCCCCATGAAGTTGTCCGTCTCATGAAGGAAGGTGCGTTCCCGGCTAAAGCTAGACTGTGTAATGCTCTTGATGAAGTGTACATATCGCTAGAAGCAGCTGAGTAAGCCGTAATTAATAGACTTCCATTGATAATCCTGAATCGCGAAATTATCATCATTGATTCACATATGTTTGATTTATATGAAAATTTGTTATTATTGTTATCTTGAAAAAATAACAATGTATAAAAGGGAAATATTCACGAGGGTAAAATTTTAATCCCCGAGTCATTGATAGCCATTACAAAAGGAGATGAATTGGCAGTGTGAGAGTTTAAATTCAATCTAGCGTCATTGCTCGGAATAAGCAAGCCAATGACAAATGTTCCCAGAATATAAAAAAGCGATATTCGAATAGCCACTTTGCGAATAGCACTTGGAAGTGTTTTCTTGGGGTTCTTAGCTTCCCCAGCAGTTATTCTAATGAACCAGTCGCAAAAAAGCCAGTATTTTTATCTAACCATCGCTAATGGAGAAAAAAGCATAATAACGAACGCAGTGATTTCGGTTCCAAACGTTGCGAAAGTAGCTTGCATAAGCGACGACCTGAAAAATGATTATTTCGTTTGTTTGCAGATGTTCACATTTTTACAAAAATGTTAGAGCTAAGAAATATAGAGCAGGCCACAAATCGCGGATCAGAAGGAGATCACACCAATATCCTAAAAATTTTCCTAAACTACCACTTATCCCCAAATATTGCACCATTGGACCAGGGTTTTTCCAGTACCGAAAGCCAATTCGGTCATGGTTTGGACCACCTCCAAGATCTATAATAAATCATATATAAACCCAGAAATTATTATCTTCAAATTTAATATCACAACATTCGCACCATGTATAGGACTAACCCAGAATGATTCCCAAAATAATCAATCCAACCTGCGTGTTAAAAGTGTTATTACTATTGGTATTTTATTGATATCTTTTATATATATTTTTTTAATTTAGATAATACATAATCAGACATACCACTGTGATGACTTTAATAGACGCAAACCTAAAAACATAGTTTTTTTTATGATAGATTATTTTCATTCATTAAAAAAACATGAAATCGGCTTGAAAAAAAAACATCTAACCAAAACTCAAATTCCGCATAAAATTTTGCGCCGGAAAAGTTGATCGCTGTTACCCCAAACAGGGCAAGGGATATCCACACAGCATTGTTTATTGCACTTGTCCAATAGTTGATCAGCCACGCCGAAGCGACCAGTTCGGCGGCCAATACTAGAGATATAAGATAGCGAAGCGTGATGTGTCATTATATAGTTTTCGGGCTTTTTATTTTTTTCTTCTTTTTACAGCATCACTAACCCATTGACCAGGTATACCAAAAGTTCCAGCCAAGCTTTCAGAAAAAAGGAAGGAAAATGTGCTCATTTTCAATTGATATAAATCCTTAACAACCCCGCAAATATAAACTATACTTACAGCAAACGCTAATGACGAATTGACAAAACGTTTTGAAAGTGTGACATGACCGCTGAACAAAATGGGCTCAGCTTTGGAAAGAGATCAACAAGTAATGGTTCTAAGTCATTACCCTGCAACAGGTAAATGTGATACTGGTTGCAATAAAGTTTAAATCATCTTTGTCAGGGTAAAAAAAATATCTTCAAATCCAGAAAATAGAAATAAAAATAATAAAAGATGAATGTATATATTGACTGACTCATCTCTCCTAAAGAAGCCATCACTACCCAAACAACTAGCTCAACCAGTCAGTCCTCACCAATTCTTTTTAATCAATCAAATCAATTGATTGACATCAAATTGCTAGTTGACTGACTAGTTGCCATCGTACAGAAGCCCAGAAGCAAACCCAATGGACCACTGTGGGAGAGGGAAATAGCTGTTCCCATAAAGAGACCCATTCCAATTACGCCACCCATCGAAATCATCTGAAAATAATATCAGCTCAATATCTCTGGTAAGACTTTTTAAATATCCTCCCTTCAAGAAAAAAACCTTTTTTCTGATTGGATTACTAACTTGTATATGTCTACTCTTCATTTGCCGCTGAAGTCCACTATGTGCTTCTCGTTTGGGAGGCTGTGTCCTTCGGGTTTCTTCATTAACGTCCATATCCCCAATACTTGCTGCTTTTTCCAGCTTTGAAGGGTCTTGAAATGGATATCTTGAATTCATTTTTGTGCGACGAAGATAGTTCTAGCCTTAGTATTAATTGATCTTTTCGGTGATACTCAGAAAAATAACAGATTTTGTCTTTGTTATGTATTTCAAGCAGGAAAAAAATGGGTGGGAAGCTGATTACCTCCTTTCGGAAATTTCTTTATTATATATATACGTATATTTTTTTATATCTATAGTCTTATATATTGAGGAGAATAAACTAGGTGTATGCGTTTTTTATTTTTAAAGAGGTAGATGTGAATATGATTAAGATATCTAATTTTAATTAGTACAATATACTAATGAACATTGATAAGAGACTGTTGTCTAACTTCGTGTTTTGTCGGGAAATCACAGTGAAACATCCCATACTTCTGAACATACCCTCACATTATAAATGATTCACTGAAGTGAGAGAAACTCATACAAGGAAATTTCCGTATTTAGATTATTGCAATCTGGAAACACACACATCCATTAGATACGCACCAATATTTAGACAAATAGTTTATTCTCTTGAAAAAGGCTATAAACGTAAGTTCTAAAACTTGACATCATGCATCAATCTTCACTGTACCTCAAGCATTTGAAACCTCAACTCAATCACTAATCGGCGCAAAAGAAAGATTTGAACTACGGTATGAGTGTCAGCCTGGAACTGAATGAGTTAGGTGATTGTAAAAATTGGTGCGTCTATTTCCGAACAACAGGCTACACATACGTATAGTTAACCCCAAGCGCAGCTACTCTCAAAAAATTAAGAGGAAAATTTGACCCAAACGGCATGCTTAAAACCTTGGTAGGCCTCCCCAGAGCGCATGCCACAGCTTTTTCGCAATGTCGATCAGGCCATTCTCCCCTTAACCACTACCTGTATCGCTTTAAACCATCTCCCTCTCCCCTTTGCTCTCTCTGTTCCCCATCACCCAATGATACTCCTGAACATGTCCTTCTCCTCTTCCCCTCTCATAATGATCATCGCCGTAGCCTTTTAAAGGCTGCCCGAAAATATAAAATCCCAATTACCACCTCTAGCCTCCTCCCTCCCTCCCCCATCTCCCCCTTAGTTGCTAAGTTTCTTGTTCTCACCGGTAGATTCCCCAAAAATATTCGCCTCTCACAGAAAACATAACATCGTGTTTCCCTCTTTATTGCCCTATTTTTCGCTCTAGTGTCTCTCTCATCATGTACTTAAAATAGTTTGCTTATATCCCTTCATGCCCCTAGCTGGGTGAGATTGTAAGAAATAAAAAACATACGTATAGTTAAGTGTTTGAAACGAAACGTGTCTAGTTATAGATGTGCAGAATAAAACTTAGCGGCCCTTTTTATTTCCCTTCAATAGCATTGAATTGAGTAGGTGAGTTTTCAAGATGATGCTAAAAAAAAGGTTTCATTTATATCATTATGGATGTTTTATCAACTTGATAAACTGGCGTCTTAAAAACTGTGAAAAAAACTACATTTCATCTGGCGAATTCCACCAAGCTTTAACTTAACAAAAAAGTCTTTCTTTTCAACTTTTTCTCAACCTGGAATCAAGTGATGTGAAGGATTATTTTTAACTTGTGCTCAAACTGTGATCACTTAAGAGGCGCAAGGAAGCCAAGGTATGAGAAACCCAGTTTTTCTTTGGTGATGAACTTGACTTGCAACTGCTTCTTGGCAGCCTCCCAAAATTCTCTCAACAAGGTAACATCAGCAAACTTGCTAGCTACAGAGGTCCAGAAGAATTTTAATAAGACTCTGATTCTAAAGTAAATTAATAATATGTAGTGTAGTTATATAAAAATATATGTAGCAAAAATAAGAATTTGGTTTAAATACCAAGATAATATTTTTGTGATAACAAAAGACTATAATCTGCCTCACTTTATATACAACTTCTTTTATATATTTACCATAACTACAGTTAATAAGCTTGATCTATTAGGGAGTCTCAAACACTAGCATACACACCTGGAAGAATTCAGCCTTGAAACACCATTCCAAGATGCCAAAATAAATGGCAAACTTGGTCCTAGGGGCAACAAACATGCACAGGGGAAAATGGCAACTAGATGTTGGGTTCAGTTCACATACTAGGGGGTGTCAAACATTAGAATATATGGCATTCAAGCACATCCCAAAAAAGGTACCACGTAAGTCATTTTAATTTGAAGCACACCAGTGAATAAGGGGTTTACTTCAACAGTGTGTTTGTCCCTTAACACACCATCTGTTGGGCACATCCAAGCCTTTCAAGCACTTCTTCCTCTTAAGTTGATTAGTCAGCATTAGGTACACACACACTGTAGACTGTCTCTAGATTCTACGGGTCTAAAGCACAGGGTGAAAGGGACAGAAAAAAAACCTAAAGAGATTGATGGGTAAGTAGAATATAGTTAATCCTCTTGCCTTTCTAAGAAAAAGAGGGGGTGACCAGTAGATGGATGAGGATCTGTAGAAAATTCAGTATGAGGTTTTGAATTCAAAAAGAAAAATAATAATAAGGACAATTTTTGGAAATAAAGATTTTGTGGCAATAATAAGAATAAAGAATTAATAGAGAGAAAGCAGCAGTAAAAATCCTCCTATATAACCTTCAATAACAATATTGGATATAATATTTTTTGTAATAGAGCACTAAATCAAAATGATCCTTAATGAAAAGTACCAGTAATAGGGTAATTAGAAAGAAATTATAAGGGTGTTCTCAGAAGCAGTTCTTCACCAGAATAAAACTGGATAAGAACTTAATCTAAATAATAATCAGCAGTAGCAGGTCTTCACACAAAAAAAAGCTGAATAAGAACTTACTCTATATAATAATGTAGGAGGCTTCTAACAAGTATAAACTAGATAAGAAACAGTCCTACTAACTAATAATAATAATGTAGCAGGTCTTAACAAGAACAAAGCTGGATATAGACTTAATCAAACTAATAATGTAGGAGGCTTCTAACAAGTATAAACTAGATAAGAAACAGTCCTACTAACTAACAATAA
This sequence comes from Hemileia vastatrix, assembly GCA_030280995.1. Classification (NCBI taxonomy): domain Eukaryota; kingdom Fungi; phylum Basidiomycota; class Pucciniomycetes; order Pucciniales; family Zaghouaniaceae; genus Hemileia; species Hemileia vastatrix. The sequence continues at coordinate 6,587,105 of JASXTE010000009.1, forward strand.
TAATAATCAATACACTGAAGTAACAGGCATTCACCAGAACTTAGCTGGATAGAGACTTATATAATACTACTCAAAAATTCTATAAAATCACTGAGATAATTTCAACTTTGTATCCACTCTTCACCAGAATTAACTGGATAAATAGGCTCTAATAATTAATAAAATTATTATAAAATATACCCTAATACTTTCTTTACCCTTATAAATAAAAGATTCTAATAATTTTTGATGATTTTAAAATAATAAAGAAAAATAGAGACAAATATTACTATCAGACCATTATAATAATTAAATTCAGATAAAGAGAAGTTAAAGAATAATAATAATGAATTTTATTGAGATGAGATATTTAATAATTGATAAAATATTGATTGAAGATTGATTTGATTTGATATGATATTCTACTCATATGATATGCCAAGATCCTTATTTTTCATCCTGATTTTATAGCCAATCCCTTGGTACACTGTCAAAAAATCATACCACCAATTTTACCTTTTCTGAAGCGCCATAATCTTACTAACTTAGACTCTATTCAATTTTCCCATAGCTGTTGTACCCATGTACATCTGCATTCTAGTGATTTTTCATTTTAATTTTTAAAATTCCAACTTAAATTAGTAGTTTATAAAAATTTAGAGCTACCTGAGCCTCCTGAAGCACTCATATTCTTGGTATTCAGCATAAATTCTGTCAGAATATGTCCATAACTCCTCTATAGCTTCAGTAACTTCTGAGCTATACACCTTTTCCTGTACACTTTGTGTAAGACTGAGTTATAACCTAAACAAGCTACACAGCAGTGGGTTTCCCTGCTTATCCCCCATTTCAATGACCATAAAAGGACTACAAGGCTTTCAAAAACTCCATTAATAATTTAAATAAGTCTCCTTAACAACCAGGAACCCTCTGGACCTCTTAACTCCTTTAATTAATTAATTAATCACCTAATACTTTATTTCTAAATAAACCTTTAGGATAGTGCCACATGCACCTTTATAGATTCCCCAAGTTCATTGTTCCTTGAAGACCAAAGCCTTTTCATTGACTCTCAAGAATTTTAGATCATTTATAAGCTTCCAAATTACCAATTTTAAGTCCTTTTATCACAAATCAGCCAAATTTGAGTTAAATACACCATTTTTGACCATTTATCACAGAGTGAAAAAAGAGACAACTGGCAGGCAAGTAATTTTTTGTCCCTCATACTACCCCCAGAGTAGCCTCAGTAGTAACTCCAATAGTCCCACAAAGAGTGTGAAAGTACTAAAATAATTTTAAACATTTGTTGAGACACATTGGAACAAGAATGTTACCAGTATTTGTCCCAATTTTGGTGTTCCAGACAAGGTTAGGACCACTGTCTTGAGTCTAATCACTTACTATCCCTGATTCTACCGCAATGGTCACTCTTCTTATCATGTTTCATAAATAATCCAACTCTGTATACCCATTATCTTGAGCTGTAACCCTCTCCTATCTCTCATACTTAACTGTGCACCCATGCACTATGACTACCCATTCCAAACACAAGCTCCAAAAAATAATAGGTAGTTTTAGCTTATCTAGATTATTTATTTTTTAACTTAATTTATTATTTGTTAAATTAAAAAAAATCAATTTTAAATTTAGACTAACCCAGATTTTTTTTAAATGGTAGTTTTAATTACTGTAGATATTTTTAGTATCATTTTATTTTATAAATGGCACATAATTTTAAACTGGATTATTAAATTTTTCTATATTTTCTTTTCTTTTCTTATTTATATTTTTTGTTCCTTTCTTCAATTTTTATCACTTTTTTCAACATAATTAAATGGGAATTTAAAATTTCTCAAATAAATTTTTTCCCTTTTTTTGTTGTCTTACTAGTTTAATAATATAATAATTTATTGAAACATAAATCTATGTTTCATACTTTATTGTTTTTTGATAAGGTGGATATTAAAAATATTGGAAGAGAAAGAGAACAAAAACTGATGTGCATCAAGTAAGACAAGAGAATCAAGAGGAAAGGAAAGCTAGAAGAGGGGTAGAGAAGAATATATATATATATATATAAATGTATATAAGAAGAAAAAAAACAAAAAGATGTAATGGAATCCAGTGCCAGCTTATGTGCTGAAAAGACTATATGTTTTTTCAGCATGTGACTTAGTGCTTGCTCACATTTACTCTTGTGAGAGATGGATCACAAATCTCTTCACTTGTGATCTATTTGACCCAAGGCATGACAGCCTCACCTTCAAGTCAAATGCTTAAAAGACACAGCCTATTTACAGCACATGACCTGGTGCAAGCTCCCAGGAATCCTTGTGCTAGATGGACTAAAATTTTCTTAACTTTTGATCCATTTGACCCATTTCCTGACACCCCCACTCTCAGGGTCACATGCTGAAAAGACGCTGTGTCTTTTCAGCATGATATCTGATATTGGAGGAATAAATATTTGGGTAAAATTGACAAAAGTGATAGAAAAATCTGATTCATTTTACATAAGGGTGCAGGGGAGGAATTGGCTGGGTCATGTTCTGAAAAGACACAGCATCTTTTCTGGAACATTCCCAGAAAGCAAAAGGCAGCAAGACAAGGGGATTATGAGAAATAAGGACAATTGGCAGTGTCCTACATAAGCATGGGGTATTTTCAGCCTGGATATTCACAGGAATGAGTGAAAAATGCTTATAATTTATCTTGAACACATGTAGTACACATGGGAAAAATAAATAAAAGTATACATAAGTGAAATCAATGATTAAACACAATATATGCCATTATAATCCCATATATACATGAATACATACCCCTTTTATAAGTCTTATTTACTCAATATTAAGTTTAAATATTTCAGGGTAATCTTAAGAACCTTAAATAGGGGGTGTCAGTTCTGGCAAATCCGCACTTACAAATCCACACTTAAATTTGACCAAATCCGCACTTAAATAAGTGCGGATTTCCAAAACACACTAGCCCCAATACTGGTGGATTTCAAAATGAAATAAGTCACTTATTTCACTCAAATCCGCACTTTCTCAACCAAAAGTGCTGATTTCACCATCAAGTCCCATTTCACTGATTTGTCAGCATCATCCCATTCATACGCAGCACTCCGCAGAATAACACTTCATAACTCAAAACATCGTACATCACTTACATCTTCATATCATATCATATAAGAGTCATGCCTTCCTCACTTTCAAATCGTGATAAATTACATAAAGCAATGACTTTCATGGCGCTTGAACTGCTCTTGGACTCTGATTCCGATTCTGATCTAGAAGAAGATTTTGTCGTTTTATCAAAAATGGCCAGGAAACGTTACCTTCTTCCCAGAAAGCCTCAAGTACTTCATACCCCCAAGTACACCATCCAAACACTTCTTAACCTATCTACACCCAGTTTTAGACAGCTGTTCAGGACTTCTCAGGAATTTTTCCTTAAATTGCTTGAGCTTATTCAGGATCATCCCATATTTCACAATAATTCTCAAAAAGAACAACGACATCCTTCAATTCAATTGGCCATCACACTATGCCATTTGGCTTCAAATGGTAATGGAGCCGCTTTGAAACGTTTAGAAAATGTCTTTGATTTAGGGTATGGTTCAGTTAACACTTATACCAAACGATGTATCACTGCCATCAACTCCTTGGAATCATCCCCCTTTTCCCCCCTTTGGCTGCCTCATTCACCCCTCCTTGGCTCACTCTAACCTCCCTTTTCTCCCTCTTTGGTCTCATCTCTCCCTTTCTCCCCCTTCTTGGTCTCCTCATATCTTCCCCTCATTCCACTCCACCCCCCACCAAATCCCCCAAATCCTCCCTCCAAATCTCCACCAAACCGGCCTCTAACCCCCCCTCCAAACCCCCCTCCTATCCCCCTCGAAACTCCCCCAAATCCTCCCTCATATCCCTCCTACCCCCCCTTAACCTTCACTTAACGATTCGTTAACGAATCGTTAAGTTATTGAACGATTGCAGCTAATCGTTCATTAACACCATGCAATATGGGGGGCGGACTTGCTAGCAAGTCCGCCGAGAGGTTGAGAGGGGTGAAATGGGGATCAAAAGAGGATGGCATACAATGGGGCTGGGAGGATAGCGAAAGGCATGGGGAGGGAAGACAAGCATGTGTTGATAGAATTGAAAGGGATGGAGATTGGTGCAAACAGAGTGTGAAAATAGGAGGATGAACTCTGTACTTCGGGCAAAGAACAGAGTTCACTTCCATTCACTTATATTTCTTTTTTCTCAACTCATCTCTCCAGGTAAGTCATTTTATTCTTTTTAAACAGAGTGTGAAAATAGGAGGATGAACTCTGTTCTTCGGGCAAAGAACAGAGTTCACTTCCATTCACTTATATTTCTTTTTTCTCAACTCATCTCTCCAGGTAAGTCATTTTATTCTTTTTAAACAGAGTGTGAAAATAGGAGGATGAACTCTGTTCTTCGGGCGAAGAACAGAGTTCACTTCCACTCACTTATATTTCTTTTTTCTCAACTCATCTCTCCAGGTAAGTCATTTTATTCTTTTTAAACAGAGTGTGAAAATAGGAGGATGAACTCTGTTCTTTGGGCGAAGAACAGAGTTCACTTCCATTCACTTATATTTCTTTTTTCTCAACTCATCTCTCCAGGTAAGTCATTTTATTCTTTTTAAACAGAGTGTGAAAATAGGAGGATGAACTCTGTTCTTCGGGCGAAGAACAGAGTTCACTTCCATAAAATATTAGCTGAAACATAGTTTTCAATTCTGTAAAAACAGTTGTAAGTAATAGAAAAAGTCACTGATTTTTTTTATATGTAATCTGAAATTTTTTAATAAAATTATTGTATTTAAGAATTGCAATATTGTCAATCAATCTTTATTGATCAACTTAATTTAATAAAGTATTATTTAAATAAGTTGCTTCAAAAAATACTTTGCATTGAACCTAGTTTCTAGACTTGATCTGCATTTTGGCTTAAGGAATTGTCATTACTTTAAAAGTAGTATACTTGACATATCTTATTTATATATTAATTAATTTATGTAATTATATTGTATTTTGATGACTTTCACCCTTTACTTCAATAAAATGCAGGGGAGGGTATTGCCAATTTTTTAAATCTGACATGTGAAATTGATGACTTAGAAAAATTTGGTGGTACCCACCCCTTGTTTCAATAAAATGCAGGGGAGGGCATTGCCAATTTTTTAAATCTGACATGTGAAATTGATGACTTAGAAAAATTTAGATAAGCAAACTTATTGACTAGAAAGTAAAGATAGAAAATTTTTATTATACATTCAAATTTTTGTCAAAAATAACGTACTATATTCTTTTCCTTTTATAAGTCAGCATATAAGAAAATATTACCAAAATTAAATTAACTAGAAAAACAATTTATCAATTGAAAAGGTCAAGTAATTTTTTAATGTCCTCATAAGATTGGCCATTTTTAACACATTCCATAATGAAATCTTTTTTTTTAAAACTCTCTTGTTTTTCCAATTCACAAGTAGCCATTTCTCTTTGAAATTGACGGTCATTTACTCTTTCCATCTGCTCTACCTCAAATTTTTTTTCTTCCAAATCTAAGGCTTGCTGATCTTTCCTTAGCATATGATCAAACTTCATCTTCTCAAAGTCAAGGGCATTATTTGCAATAGTTGATTTCGCTGAGAAAATTAAATTGAAATAAATAAATAAATGAGTTAATGATTAAGATATATAGTAAACAAAACTTACTTATATCTTTTTTTTCAAAATAATCCTCAAGGGAGCCAAATGAGCTTGTTGAAGTATTACCACGTTTTAATAGATGGTTCAAGTTCATTGAAGTTGAGGCTCGATGCTTTAGTCCTGAACCTGCCTTTGATTTTTCAGGTGTAGGGCTTGCTTTACGAGGAGACTTTTGTGACGAAGCAGATTTTTGAGTTACCTTTTGAGATTTGGAATGTCTGGGAGGCATTATGAAACTGGCACATAACAAGAAAAAAGATTAAAAAGTAGAAGAAATAAGTAAAAAAGAATGTAAACATGCCTGGTCAAAATATTGAAAATGTTGGAGATTGGTGCAAACAGAATGTGAAAATAGGAGGATGAACTCTGTTCTTCGGGCGAAGAACAGAGTTCACTTCCATAAAATATTAGCTGAAACATAGTTTTCAATTCCGTAAAAACAGTTGTAAGTAATAGAAAAAGTCACTGATTTTTTTTCTATGTAATCCTTGCTTTACGAGGAGACTTTTGTGACGAAGCAGATTTTTGAGTTACCTTTTGAGATTTGGAATGTCTGGGAGGCATTATGAAACTGGCACATAACAAGAAAAAAGATTAAAAAGTAGAAGAAATAAGTAAAAAAGAATGTAAACATGCCTGGTCAAAATATTGAAAATGTCAGGAAGGGGTGTGTGCCGAGGATTGATGGGTAGGTAGCGAGGAAGGTCAGTGTGTCACATGTGACAGGGATGGGGTAAGAAAGGAAGGGATGTTTTGTGGCCAAAATGTGGTTGTGAAAAAAAACGGGAAAAAAGTGCTGATTTGAGGTCATAACTGACACCCTTTTTTGAAATAAGTGACTTTTTTGCAAAATTTAAGTGCTGATTTGTAAGTGCTGATTTGGTTTGAAATCCGCACTTAATTTAAGTGCGGATTTGCCAGAACTGACTATAAGGCTAAATAATTTTTAAGTATACTTAAAGCTGTTTTTTTCATTATTTTATGTAAAAAACAAGAAATGTGCTTTAAATCACTTAAGAGTTGAATAAATGTGCTATAAACTTAGTGATATTAAGAATGCATCTTGAAATATCAATTTGTCTTAATTGGAACCATTTATTTGGCTACTCAAATGCATAAAAATAACACTTTTCAAATTTGGTGTTTTTTATGCCAGAAATGGCTTCAGTGTACTGGCCACATACTGCCTGCATTTTTCCAACATGGATAGCTTCATTTTTAGAAAATATATAATTTTCACACTATAATTACCCTAAATTATAGTCCTGCTATGGGGAAACATGCTAAAATAAGCAACAGATGCTTATTTGGTGTCCTAATTTAATTATAAGTGCATTGACATCATTATATGAGCTAATTTCATTAATAACCTGAAGATTATAATTAAGCTACAAATACCTTGAGATATGAAACTTAGAGAAAAATTAGCACATTCTAATGGTACTAATCACTTAACCCTAAGACTAGAGGTCAGCCTGTAAAACGCAAAAAACAAAATTAAAAAGCTATCTTTTAAAATGAAAAATGAGAAATAATCCCTCAAATACTTAGAATATGAAAAATGTCAAAAAGACATAAAATGTAGAGAAAGACCGGGACTATCCAATGGTAATACCCACATCCCTGAATTCACAATATTCATTGAATAATTCAAGAAAAACACCCAATTATTGAACAATGCCATTTAAGACATATCAAAACAACACCAAACAAACCAAAAAAGGGCTCTGCCAATGTTGGAAGACCACTTCCTACCTCCAATAGAAAATTTCCATATTCTCCTTCATCACAACCACCATGTTCAGCTTCCTCTCCAAATCTGCTACTGACATGGGTCCTTGCCAATACTGCATTGACAAAAATCTCATCTGTACCATAACTGTCAGCCTGTATATCCCCAGGACTGAGTAAAAAGTACTTATAAGTTATGTTAAACACATGAACTATACATGGGAATAATAATTAAGAGTACACAAACAGTATACATAAGTAAAATTATGATAATATACAAAATATACCATTATAACACCTTATATACATGCATATATCCACCTTTTATAAGTCTTATGTACTTAATATTAAGTTGGAATAAGAAAAGGTAATATTAAGAACCTTAAGTATAAGGCTACATAATTTTTAAGTACACTTAAAGCTGTTATTTTCACTGTTTTATGCAAAAAACAAGAAATGCGCTTTATTTCACTTAAAAGTTGACTATATGCACCATAAATTTGAGAATATCAAAAATGCGCTTTGATAGAACAATTAGTCTCATTTAGGAGTATTTTTTTGGCTATTTAAATGCATAAAAATAACACTTTTCAAATTTGGTGTTTTTTATGCCAGAAATGGCTTCTGTGTACTGGCCACATACTGCCTGCTTTTTTCCCGTGTGAATAGCTTCATTTTTAGAAAAGCTAGCTTTTTAACACTATAATTACCCCACATTCTACGCCCACTGTGGGGAAACACACTAAAATAGGCGACAGGCGCTTATTTAGTGTCCTAACTTAATTAATAATGCATTGACCTTGTTTATATGCACTAATTTCATTAATAACCTTACTCTTGGCACCTTATTTCACTACCACGCTTAAATTCCCCTAAATTTAGTCAAGTATTTACCCGTTCAAGCGCCTGCCAAGGACTGAATGTAGTTACCCCACATCTCACGCTCTTCTTTGAGTTTTTGGGTGGTTTCTCAGTCAATATTGGGTATTTTTGAATGGGAATTTCACGTAGTATAATTTCAAGATTAGCCCCATTGTTTCTACAGTGAATCTCCCTTATTATTAAGCTATTATTAATCTTAAAAATTTCCTCTTTAGTCTTTTATATTATTGTTTAATACTCATATACTCTCTTTTTATCCTATTCTTTAATTTTGATGGATTTTCCTTATTAATACAGGATTTTGACGGTTGTTACTTTTCTAATCATGTTATGAGTTATTGTGAATGTTGATGGGCATGTCTATTAGTGGTTTGGAGGCGTCATTAACTGTGTGTTGGGTGGTACATCAAGGGAATAATTGGGGAACTCAGTGTGTATAAAAGGAGGAGGTTTTTGGGTCTTGTTTCTACATTCTTTATCATTACAATTTAACCAATATAACCAAATAAATTACAATACATATCAATTAGTACTTTTATAAGACTTTTGAATAGTATCTGAATTATAAAATCTATTTTTCTACCAACTAAAAAGATTGTAAGCCATATATAAAAATAGTGAGAATTATATTACTGAGACCTTTAATTTTGATTATATTTTACTACTTATTGGATTTAAATTACAGTATTCATATAGGACCATTAAAATCTTCTAGAAAACTGACCATTCAAGCTAGTTCACGTCTTTGTACTTGACCTCAGCCTGACAATAACACCTCCAGCTCATCCCTACAGAACCTCCTGTGATGCCTGTCACTCTATGAAGAAGACATGTTTCAGACCTGGTCCATTGTCCTCTTCAACATCTTCTTCTCCTCCACAACCTGATCCACCTTCCACAAGCACCAAAAGATCCAGACCATTTATCCTGATCCCCAGACTGGTCAACAAATTACACCCTTCAAAAAAGAGTGCCAACCCCGCAACAAACGCTAGCTCTTCCATCCCTGGTCCTTCTAATGTTAAGCTCAATACTTCTTCATACTGAAATTCAATCTGACCAATTTCCAGTTCATTCAAATCCAGACAGTGATGATGAAAATGTGGGAACCCTTGAGGAACCCCCACATAATCCATTTACAACCATAAAAAACAACTTCCAACAACATTCTTCTCAACAGAAGCATCTTATCCTAGATTACTTCCAATCCACTCCTGCCAGGAACCTACAGGACCTTGAAAAAAGGAAGAACCTCATCCACCAGTTCAAAGCCAATGCTGAACACTTTGTTACAACTCTTGGTTCTTTTTTGTAATTACTTCTTGCCTGAAAATCTTGATTTAGAATTAAAAAAAATAATCAAACTCCTCATTTTAAAGTCTTGGGGGACTAATCCTCAGTTTTAAGTCTTGGGGGACTAACAGCCCTCATTTTATAGTCTTGGGGGACTCAAAAACCCTCAGTTTATATTCTTGGGGGACTCAAAACCTGAATCAAAAAGAAAGAACCAGAGATCAAAACATTAACGACCAAAGAAACAAACTAACATTCTGGGGTAACTGTTTTACAGAGCAGCCAGCTTATCAGTTACCCCCACACTTGCTTTAACAAAATTCAGAGACTCCCACTTGGATGCCCTCTTCTAGAATCACACCAAATCCACATTATCAATTAATAGTCCTGAAGGACTCAACCAACAACCATGCACAGTTTATAGTCTTGGGGGACTATACCATTTCTCAGTTTAAAGTCATGATGGACTGCCAGTACTCAGTTTAAAGTCTTGACGGACTAAAACCCATTTTGCATATAAGGGCAGATCCACCTCCATGCACAGTGCTCCACAGCCAACCTGCTGAACTTCCATTCTTTCTTCATTATCTACACATCACTGACAAAATTTTCATTCATCACTTTTCTCTTCATTGTTTTCCCTTCACAGATCATAGCTGAATCTCCAGACTTTGACCCATTGGACCTTCCCTGTTTCACTGCTCCAAAGGAATTTGCTTGTAAACAGTGCATCCACATGTGCAGACCTTGTAACTTCACTCTTCCTACTTCTCAAGCCTAATTCTATAAAAGAGCCTGTGATTCTTGCAACTCTAAAAAGAAAAGATGTGACAGAGACCCCAACTATCCAATACCCCTGCCTTCACCTTCAAACAAATATATTTCCAAATCTCCTACCAGTTCACCAGAACTTGGACCTGCTTCTTCTTCTTTATCTTCTGCTACTTCCAGAAGATCACACCATTCTATTCCCAAATCACTCCCTAAAATACCTGCTTTATCTTCTCAAGAATCTGCTTTTATCTCAGCAAATTTGGCCAAATCAGCTTCAAAATCATCTCCCAAGCTGCTAGACTGCCTCCAGGCGGCCCCCCCCTTTCCGGAAAGCAAAAATTAGGCTCAAAACTCCCAAAATCAGCCAGATAACAGCCAAAATACACCATTAAACACCAACAACTCTACGCAACCACCTCCTAGTGCTCCCAGAGCAATGCGTACACACCAAATTTCTTCCCCAGACATCCCCAAAAATTCCAAAAACTCTAGAAAAACTGCCAGAGGACCTTCTGAAAACACCAGAGCATTCAACGCTTCTTCCAAACAAAAATCTCCGGTTACTTTAAGAAGAACTAACTACACCTCTCCTCTGGCCCCCAATTATTCCTCTGATGATTCCCTTTCTTCTAGATCTTCATCCAGAAAATCACAATCAGCTTCCAGGTAAACTTCTCCTGATCCTTCCTTCAACAACCCTGGTTCTCCACCAGCAGTGTCCAACCCAACTGGGCCAAGCAATAATAATATCCATAACAACAACAGCAGCCCTGCTGCTCCAACCATGCCACAGGAACTGTCAGTGTATCTAGTATTTAAGTATGATTTAATAGTATTTATTAATGTTCATACTACTTATTAATAAATGATTTAGTGATTAAACCTCAGGGGAAGACTAATAAAATAGTTATTTTAAAATGAAACTCACAATACTTGGATTTAAATGCGTGCTAGTGGTGGAAAATAGATGAATATAATATAGTTATAGCTTATATAAAGATAATATCAAATTATAAAGGCTTTATTATATATTTCTAAATTATAATAGTTGTTTTATAATGTTTATTTGAATTGTAGTAAGTAAGTTATGTCTAATAACTGTCAAAATCCTCCCTTACTTATACCAAAATCCACTGGAGTGCACAGACCTTCAATCCAGATGATGTCACTGCTATCCCCGGCAATTACAGCACTGTGAGGGCCCATCACCTCACCATGGCGTCCACTTCAAGCAGATTCAACACACAGACCTCCAGTAAGGAGCCTCCATCAAAATTAATGATAACACAGACCCATACCATAAATAGAAAGTCCAGATAAAAGCGGATACCATAAAGAAACAGGTAAAATAACTCATCCAACGAGAAAATAATGAAACCCAAAGCATATAAAGGAAACAAATGAAATTTCCAAGCCCCCAATAACATCGCCAAGCATCCATATTTACCCAGAAATGACCTCCCAACCCATAAATCCGTGAATATCCATCCAAGGAAGCAGATTAAGTTGTCCAAACTGAGTGTATGCGCCTGAAATAGATGTATATGCTTCTGTAGGCGTTATGAGTCTACTGGATACGTCCATATGACCTAATATAAGCAGAAAAACAAAGGTTATAGGCTATTAAGAGGCTAAAACCCGCTTATATACCTAAATATACATAATATAACTACATATTTCACTAAATATGAGGTTTATGTATACATATAAGCTTATGTATGTCTATAATTACTTAATATCACTTAAGATAAGTATATTATGACTCCATTAACACCTTAATAATTATTAAAAGACTATTGATAAGCTATTTAAACCACTATAATTCATATAATAGAAAATAATTATATATATAAGTATTATAGCCTTACTTTTAAGTTATAAGCTTAATGTAATTAATGTTATCTTATTTTAAGCAAAAGAATTACTCAGTCCAAGACATTTTAATTAAAATAAGGAGTGAATAGAATGTTTTTTTAAATTTTCTATGATACATATACTGAATAAACAGTATTATTTTAATTTAAATTTCTTCAAGAGATTTTTAAGATCAGAGATTTCATTTTCTGGAATCCACTGGTCATATTCACTTGATTTATTTTTAAATCTTAATAGATACTCAACTCATTTTTCTTTAGTAAGGTGTCTCTTTATAAGTATCTTTTCAATTTCTGCCTTTTCAACTATTTCTTCAGGTTGCTGATTATGCCTTCCTGATCTTCTTGGAAATAGAGCAGTATCATTAGAATGGTATGGTTTTATAAGAGAAATAGGAAACACTGGATGTTTTCTATCATATGGTGCATATAGAATAACCTCAACAGCACTGTTACCAACCATCTTTTTAACTACAAATGGTCCAATGAATGGATCCTTCAATTTAACATTACCATTTAAATTGAAATGTAGTGTATAAATAAGGACTTCATCACCCTCTTTGAACATTTGTTCTTCATAGGCTTTATCCCATCTTTTCTTCTCATACTCAAACGCCTTATTTATACATTCTTGAGCATGTTTGCTGCATAATTCTTGCATCTGAAGAAAAGATTTAGTACCTGGATGGATATACAATCTAGGTAATTTATTAAGAGTTTTAGCAGGGGTATTAGGTACATAACCCAACCATAACTCAAATGGCTTTCTGACAGTGATGGATTGTATTGTACTATTGTATGCAAATTCTAATCCTGGGATAAGGGTTACCCAATCATGCATGAATTTGTCATTGTCTTTAAAGTTAATACCAAAAGCACAATATTTTCATATCATATCTTCCAAAGATTGTATCATTCTTTCTGCTAGCCCATTAGTTTGTGGATGGTGTGCTGTAGAAAGTTTTAATTGAAAACCTGAAACATCCATAAGTGGTGTCCAGAACTCAAAAGTAAATTTAGGAACTCTGTCAGAAACTATTGCTTTGGGGAAACTGGCTATATTTAACATTTGCGTCCACCATTAAAAAGCTAAGTCCTTTGCAGAAAACTCTTTGTGGGCAGGAATAAATTTAAACATCTTTGTAAATCTATCTACAATTACCCAGCAGGAGTTATAACTCTTATGCCCTGCTATTGGAAAACCTGTTACGAAGTCCATGTTAATTATTTCCCATGGAGCTTTTGGTTTCTCAATTTGTTGTAATAAACCAGCTCTTTTGACTGTTAATCTCTTAGATTTTTGACAAGAATCACATGTCTCAACATATTTTTGAACAAAATCAGACAAGTTAATCCACCAAGATGTGTTTTTTAATCTGGTTAATGTTTTATGGTAGTCAAAATGACCTGCTAAGATATCATCATGACATATACTTAACATTAACTCCTTCATTGAAGGGGAAAATACAAATACATTACTTAATTCTTTTCCTGTAATATATAAAACCATCCTCAATGGAAATTTTCCTTTTTCTAATGCCTCTTTATACTTATTTGTTAATGTTTTTAATAAAACATTCATTGAAGCATTAGATGGATCATTTATTATTGTAGTGAGTTTACTTAAGTCAGGATCTGAAGCATACATATCAAGAATTTATTGCATAAATTCATCCTCAAGATCTACAATATGAATGCCATAAATGTTAATAATCTCTGATTCAGGAACATAAGCAGGATTATCATCATTATTAGGCAGAGGTACTCTAGATCACAAATCTACATTAGAGTGTAAGGTTCCTGCTCTATGTGTAATAGTCATCCGTCCTCTGTATTCTTGTACAGCTAAATGCCATATAAACATGTGTCTATTAAGAGTTTTCATGTTTAAGAGTGACTTAACTGCACTACAGTCCGTTATTAACTCAAATATTTGGTCTTCAAGGTAATAATATAGCTTCTCAAGAGCCCATACTACTGCCAAAAATTCAATTTGAGTAGCACCATATTTCAATTCACTACTTCTTAGAGTACATGAAATATAGCAAATTGCTACTTCTGACATATTTCCTTCAATAAGTTGTTTTTGATGCAAAGCAGCACCCAGACCAATAAAACTTGCATCTGTATATAATACCAAAGGTAATTGGAAATCTGGTAATCCCAAGATAGGAGCTGTCATCAAACATTCTTTCAACTTATCAAATTCCTGTTGTCTTTCATTATTCCAAATTAAAGCTTCTGATTTCTTTATCAGTGTGGTCAATGGTGCAGCAATTAACTGGTAGTTTTTTATATATTGTCTATAATAACCACACATACCAAGAAAAGATTTTACATCCTTTAAGTTTTGAGGAATGCCAATATTCTTTATTTCAGCCACCTTATTTTGGTCTACACATATTTGTAAGCCAGATACAATATGACCAAGCAATTTTAAAGATTCAAACTCAAATTTACATTTTTTCAATGCAAGGGTCATTTTTATTTCATCCATTTTCTGGAATACCTTCTTTAAATGGATTAAGTGTTCATCATATGTCTTAGAGAAAACTATGATGTCATCAATGTAAACCATTAACCATCCCTCAATCATTTCATTATGAAATGTTATATCCATCAACTTCTGAAACACTGATGGAGAATTTTTTGGTCCAAACGGCATCCTGACATATTTATAAATTCCCATGTGTGTTTTTATCAACAGAAATTTCTGTGAATTCTTTTCAACAGGAATTTGATGGTACCTTTTATTCCATCTAAGCAACTTATATACTTAGCATCTTTAAGGGTAGCATGTATAGAGGCAATCCTTGTCAAGGGATAAATATCATCTACGGTAAATGTATTTAATGCTCTATAATCACCGCACAGTCTTGCTTTATCGTGTTCATAAGACATTAGCACTGGTGATATTACACAATATTTTGGTTTAGTTTTAAACTTTTTAAGAATTTTCATTATTAATAACATTTTAACATTATCCTCTATGTCTTTCCTCTTCATTGGTGAAGCAGGGTATGGTTTCTTTTTAAGACTAGTAGGAATATTATCCATATCAAAGTTTAAACTAATCCTCATTTCATGATCTTTTACAAGGCCAAGTTCATTTGTACCATGCACAAAATCCATTGGGAATGCTTTAAATAAGTCAAAAATAGTATTTTTCTCAGCTTCACTTGTCTGAGTGCCAAATTATGCTTTTGAAATTTCTGTTTGCAGAAGTTCCATCTCATTGGATTCTCTTCCTTAGCATGGAATATTTGTTACTGACTCAATGTGTAAGACTGTGTTAAAAGAATTTATTTTAAATTTCCTTTTACCATTCATTCCAATTGTAAAATTGTTATTATAAGGGTCTAATTTCACACCTAACTTAGTCAGAATATTATTTCCAATGATAAAACAGTTAATAAAGTTAGTATTATCTATTACTACAAAGTCACAAGTTACTCTTACATAACCATGTTGATGTTTAAAGAAAACATTAGCTTTGTATCTACCAATGGGATGTATTACTGATCCAAAAGCTCTCCAATTTTTACTTTGAAGGGGTTCAAGCTTAGACTTGTATTCACTATCAATTTTCTGCAATGTATTTGTAGAAACAGCAGAACCAGCAGCTCCTGAGTCCAATACTATATTAACATTTTCACCAGAAATGATAGCTGGAACTGTGATAGGTGTCATTCTAAAGTTATCAGCTTGTATATCTTTAATGATTTCAGCATCCTTAAAATTCATTAAAGATTCATTTGATTCCATATTTAATATTGGATTGTCAAAGATGGACAAATAATCTTCCAACATACAGAATTCATTTTCATTTCTATGTGAGATATTGCTGTCATAATCACTTAATTCTTTACTTTTTTCAGTTTCAGTTTCAGATTCACTTTGATTTTCAACAATATTTATATTCTTCTCACATTTATGACCTTTAACCCAAGGTTTGTTACACTTATAACAAGTATTTGTCTCGTACTTTTTTGGTACTACACGTGCAGTAGGTTTTTTCTGCTTCTCTTGAAGTGTTTTTGAATTCTGATTTTTCACAGGTTCAACATTTTGTTTATAAGTGGAATAACTTGCTTCATACTTATGTTTTAGTAATATTTTATTTCAAATATTAATAAAGTCAGAATATTCAGTAAAAATAATTGTTCTAGTTACAACAATGTCTCTGACAGAGATAGGTAATTTATATATTATCTTATCTTTCCATAAGTTAAAATCCTTTTTAGGCTCAATTGCTTTAAATATTTTTTTTAAATTCATTAAAAATACCATAGTTTTGTCACCATTCAACGGATTGTACCTAGTTTTCTCATAAAGTCTCTGCTGAGTGAGCCTGAATTTAGAACCTCCAAATTGTTTTTCAATTAGTTGTTTCCATTCAGCCCAAGAGTAGTCTTTACCATCATTCAAAACAGCTTCAAACCATAATAAAGCAACATCCTTAAATAAAGAGATCAATTTTGATGTTATTTCTTCATCTGGTAACTTATATGAGAATTTCAAGTTGTCAATTCTTTGGATAAAATGTTGCCAATCAGAGCTGGCTTCCCTATCATAAGTTGGGTACTGATCTATCTTAGGCCAGTTATTTTGATTGGATTTTATTTCACTAATATTAGGTAAATTCAACAACTCATTTACTCTTGATAAATGGTCTTGTATTTCCTCCTGTACGGATTTGTGACTTACATTTTCAGATTTGACACCACCACCAGATGGTTTTTGTTGTGATGGTATAGGGAAGGAATGAGATTCACTTTTGCCAATGAAAGGATTATTATTATACTGAGTATACTTATGATTATCCTGGTTCATTAGTAAATTGGCAGTTTCAATCTCAACTTTAGTCAATCTTTGTAGTAGCTCAGAGACAATTTTATTTTTCTGGGCAAAAGATAACTTAATTCTTGATTCAGTTTTCAATAAATGTGTTTCATACAATTTTTCCAAGTCACAGAATTTTTTTGAAAGTTCATTATATTTATTACTTAATGAATCATATTTAAGAGTTAGAGACAAATGTTCATTCTATAATTCTTTATTACGTGTTGCCAGTTGAGAAATATTTAATGTTAAGGATGAAATTGTATCTTTTGTGAGCTTAACTGTCTGTTCCTCACAAACAGTCATTCTATTCCACAATGCTGAAAAAATTCTATGGACAGTTGGATTATTATTAAAATACTCCATGTCTTCCTTCTCAATTCTCTTACTATCTTGTGAAATTCTCATCTCACTAGTAAGTGGTGGCAACTGAGGATTAATGTATTATAAATACTACTGTTGTTATTGACAAAAGACAAGTCAGGTGTATCTACATTAAAACCTAATTTTCTTAAGTCCTCCTCTTTTTTCTGCACAGATTTGACATCAATAATATTACCTACATTGTAATTATCACTATTGAGTTCAATCTTAGAGGGTAATCTACTTACCACAGAATTTGTGTGAGACCTGATTTTTGGCCCCTTTGATTTCCCTTGTAGGGGTGAACTGAGGAAGTCTGATGAGGAGGAGGATCCTTGTTGCAGTTGTGACTGGACCATTGTTGATGGAACCAATCCCACTTCCATTTGTCTACCAGTATTTTCTCCTGGGAGTGATGTGACCCTCCTGGGGTAGGGGGTTGCTGACTTGGATGGCTTCCCTTTAGCTCTTCCAATGATTGGTTCATCTGCTGAAATCTTACCTTGCAATTGTTCTGTAATTGCTCTACCTCCTTGAGCATGAGGGACTTTGATTCCTCCAACTCCAATAACTATTTTGCCAGATGGAATAGTTGATACTGTATAGGAGGAGACATCTTTTTATGGTAATATTTTTTAAGAGGGCCTCTTTTTCTTCTATGCTCATTTGCTCTGCCTGGGGGTATGACTGACCCTCCATGGTTATGTCCTGGAGCAATGTTTTTGTTAGCTTTAGACCTGGTATTATAAGCAGGCTTTTCACTTACATTGTCCTGGGGAGCACTCAAATTGATTAAAATAAAAATATATCACATTTACAGAAAGAAAAACCTATTGGAATTAGTAGATTAAAAGTATTAGAAATGTTATTACTAATAAAAAGCACTGGAGCTTACCCTGAATTTAAATCTTCATTTATTTAAATAAAATGTAATAAAAATTCAAAAAAATCTGTTAAAAATAAAATAATAAGTTTAACTAGACCTTTATAAGGGTGAATAAATAGCTTACAAAGCTTCAACCAAATACCAATTTAATTAGGTGCTATATTGGTGACCAAATACCAAGTGAAATTGGGTTTATATTGGGTACAGTTACTACTGTAAATACCTATTTTTATTATAAAAAATTAGTAATATTATTATAAGGCTTCTTTTCCGTAATACCTGAGTTATGCTGACCCACTAATATGCATCAGACCTAAATATTTGGTTTGTTTTGAGCTATACTAAAGTAAAATTCATGTCCTAAGGCTTATACTAAAAAATCAATAATAATCAAGGAAAGACCCCCAATTGTCAGTGTATCTAGTATTTAAGTATGATTAAATAGTATTTATTAATGGTCCTACTACTTATTTTTAAATGATTTAGTAATTAAACCTCAGGGGAAGACTAATAAAATAGTTATTCTCAAATAAAACTCACAATACTTGGATTTAAATGCATGCTAGTGGTGGAAAATAGATGAATATAATATAGTTATAGCTTATATAAAGATAATATCAATTTATAAAGGCTTTATAATATATTTCTAAATGATAATAATTGTGTTAAAATGGATGCGTCCATATGACCTAAAATAAGCAGAAAAACAAAGGTTATAGGCTATTAAGAGGCTAAAACCCACTTATATACCTAAATATACATAATATACTGCATATTTCACTGAATATGAGATTTATGTATACATATAAGCTTATGTATGTCAATAATTACTTAATATCACTTAAGATAAGTATATTAAGACTCCATTAACACTTTAATAAGTATTATTAGGCTATGGATAAGCTATTTAAACTACTATAATTTATATAATAGAGTAATAATTATATATATATGTAATATAATCATATATATTATTATTTTAACTTTATATTTAAGATATAAGCTTAATGTGTTTAAGGTTATCTTATTTTAAGTATGAGAAATACTCAGTCCTAGGGGTATCTAGGCTGACAGGAACACCCTTCTTCTCCATCATCTTCTCAACACCATTTAGTGAATGATTATAAGAATCCTTACCTCTATCTGGTTGATCCTCCTTCAACATCCATTCAGCTTTCATCTACAGCTCAAATCCTGGCCATTTACAAATTTGATGAGCTTCCAATCTGTAAGTACCAAATTAATAAATCCAATTTCTTTAACAGAGACCAATTACTGATCTAATTCTTCTGGGTAGTTGGAACCCCGCCTCCTGAAACTACAATTGGGATTGGCCAACCTCTAGAAACTACCTTAACACTGGATTATGCCGACATGAAAAAACACCTAAGCATGATGTGTTCAAACATGCTTAAGGCCTTTTCCCTCCACCTTCCGTTGAATGACTTTGAAAAGAATCTGAGAGAACATCTCTTTGATGACCACTGGAAGATGTCTAGAATCATCAAGCACACCTTCCAACACTAGATCCCCACTTCTTCCACTTCTTCCCAAAAATTACCTTCCACTCTGGTACCTGACCATTACAATCCATATACTCTTTCCAGCCACCTACACCACAAAGAACACAGTTCTTCTTCAAATCCTAACAAAAAGCAAAAACACCACCATAATCCGGACAAACCGCCGGAGGCTTCTTCTTCCAGAAATTAAAAATAAACAAGAGAGAAATTAATAAATTAAAAAATAGAGAGAACAATAATAATTAACAGATACATATAAAAAATTTGTTTTATTTTTATTTTAATTTTTATTTTATTTTATTTATTTTTATTTTATTTTACTTTTTATTTTATTTTTTTATTTTATTATTATTATTTTTATTTATTTATTTATTTTAAACTACTAACATAATAAAAAAATTTGGAAATAAATAACAAAATTAACAAAAAATATGACAGTTGAAAAATTAAAATGAAATGAATAAGAATAATAATGAGACAAATAATAGTTACTAATGGTATCCCCCAGCCAATTGAAGAGCTGATCCCCTGATACCTTACCCACATCGAAGTGCACCTTGATGTGGATACACTGTTTGATAATTTTTAAATGAATTGAAATAAGGAATAAAAAATAAAGATGAAATGAATAAGAAATTTAGAGAATAATAAGAGAAAGAAAGAAAATAGCATTGCCCGGCCAATTGATGAGCCTTTCCCAACCAATGCTTGCCCACATCCAGGTGACCCTGATGTGGTAACACCATATAATATAATTTGTGATTTTTCCCTCTTTATATCCTAATAACTCCCATAGAAAAATTAAAAGAAAAAAAGAGAAAAAAGAAAATAATCTAAAACTACTATCTAAACATAGACACAAAAATTAAAGAAAAGAAAAAGAAAAAAAATCCAGCTCCATAGAAAGTCCAGTTCAATGATATGATCACTGGGTGGGCTCCCTCTAATAAGTAAAAATTATGGGAGACCACCAGTGATCCCCCACTAAACCAAATAGACAAAAGAAGCCTGTCCCAATCCAGTGAGCCAGTTTAAAGTCATAGTGGACTTGAAACCTGAATAACAAAAACCAGAACTAGGATTCAACTAGGACAAACAAAAATACTTGAAAAAGACATTATGGGGTAACTGTTCTACAGAGCAGCCAGCTCATCAGTTACCCCCACAATTTCCAAAATAAAATCTAGAAGCCCCCCCTGGGTACCTTCTAACAAAAACACCAAATCCAACACATTAAACCAAAACCAATAAGCGTGAAGATTCCGGTACTTGAAGACAAAAAGAATTTCCAGTTTAAAGTCATAGAGGACTAAAAACCTGTGAAGAAAAACAAATACTAGGGTTCAACCAAATTAAGAGAAGAGGTTGGAAACAGAAAATCTGGGGTAACTGTTGATAGAGCAGCCAGCCCATCAGTCACCCCCACACTTGCCAAAATAAAATCTAGAAGCCCCACCCATGGGTACCTTCTAACAAAAATTTTCCAACAAAACAGATGCACAGAATTACCAAAATCCAAAATTAAAGAATGGTCCATAGTTTACCCTCATTGTGGAGTCAATCTTCTTCACTTTTCGTGCCTCTAGGATAAAATCTCTTCACCTGATCTGAAGCCACTCTCATCTTTAAGACTGTGCAATCTAACTCCTCTAAAACATAAGAACATCCAGACACCTAAGATCTGACTCTGTAAGGTCCATTCCATCTGTCAGCAAACATCGTTCCCCACTGACTTTCCAAACTTCTATTTTACACCAAAACCAAATAACCAGGTTTCAAGGGATTCCTGAGTCTATGAGCCAACTTCTTGTCGCAGTATCTGACTGATTGATTTCTTATCTTCATCATTCTGGAGTATGCCTTATCTTGACATTCCTCTTTACATTCCAATTGTTGCATCCTAGCACAGAGCAAATCTTCCGTTGAGCATATATCATCCCAATCATTTCCAAGATAAGAGACAGCTTCCAAATCCACAGGTAGAACAGATTTCTTCACAAAAATTAATTCATAAGGGGAATAGCCAGTTTTACTTTTCACAGTGACTCTATCAGCAAATAGCACCAAGGGTAAATAATGCCTCCATTTTTCAGCACTGTCTCCACAAATTTTCACCAAAGCATTTTTGATAAATTGATGGCCTCTTTCAAACATTCCTTTGGCTTCAGGATAATAAGGTGTAGCCACCCTGACTTTAGAACCAAAGCTTGCCACAGCTTCTTTGAATTCAGCTCCAAACTCTGGCCCACCATCAACAGTCACCAACTTCATCGATCCATAGCTAAATACCCATTCCTTCTTCAAACCTTTTGCCAAATTTGTGGCAGTAAAATTAACCAGAGGCACTGCCTCAACCCAACCAGACAAATCATCCCTAGCAACAATCCAGTATTTATACCTACCCACTTTGATATGGACAGCATCCAAACTGACTCTTCCAAAAACAGTTGTTTCACCAGTAGCACAACCAACCTCTTTAGGCTTCAAGTGACTTCTTCTTTGACTTTCTTCACAAGATTGAACCCCACCCCTGCACAGCCAACTTCATACCTGGCCACCAAAATCTATCTGCTACTCTTCTATAAGTCTCCCCAAAGCCTCTATGACCAAGGTCTTCATGCAAAAACTTCAAAACCAATTCTTGACCCTTCTTCTGAGTCACAACCACTTGAGGATTTGGATGTCTCCTCCTCATCAAACTCCTTCCTGACACATAAAAGCCAGGACTCTTCTTCTTGATTGCAACCCAAGTATCATCATCACAAGTATCTGGCCTTTCTAAGGTTAACAGATATTCAACCATAATAAAATTAAACCCAATCTGACCCCAGGTCTCATCTTCAAAATACAACAAACCAATATCCAAGGGTACAACCCTGTCATCAAAATCTCCAGTGTACACATGAGCAACATGACGGGCCCATCCAGGACACCAATCCCTAAACTTCCGCACCTTCTTTTTCTTCCACTGAATCTTAAGTAAATCCAGTTCACCAACAAAAAAACCATTCTCCAATTTTGAGCCATCCCAAACAACAGCCCCATCTTCATCAATAAAAACATCCTGATCACCAGAATCAAGATCAGAACCATCCAGTTTAACCTCTTGGTGGAGGCGAGAGCAATCATTCAGTTTAGCCTCTTGGAGGAGGAGAGAAACATTTTCAGCACCCTTTGCGCTGGCCCTAACCACTGGAAAATCTTCATCAAATTCTTCAGAATCAGAATCTTCATCTGTGGGTGCTCTTCTTGATAATACATCTGTAATTGTAAACGTCTTACCTGGCTTGTGCACCAGGTCAAAAGAAAAATGTTGAATAAATGTCACACACCTAGTCATTGGAGCATTTGGAAGAATAGGTGTGTTGATCATTTGAACCAGAGATTTAGCATCCACCTGCAGCTCAAAATGCTGCCCCCACAAAACGGTTTGTAGCTTCATAAATTTTTTTGCTACACCACACAATTCCAACTTTGGCTAAGAATACCTAGATTCCACCTCATTAAAAACTACAGACTCATACCTTACTGGCCTGACCTTCCCAGCTTTATCTTCCTAAGACAAAACAGAACCAGCAGCAATATAACTTGAGTCCACCAGATAAATTTTTCCAGATTCACTTCCATAATCCAACTTGTGAAGAATAATATCTTCACCTACCACCTTCTTAAATTTCTGAAAAGCCTCTTCACACTCTTTAGTCCATTTCCACTCCACATCCTTCCTGGTCAACTTTCTCAAGGGTGAAGCCAACAAAGCAAAATCTTCAATAAAAATCCTGACATTGTAGACTGTTCTAAAGTACTAAGCAGTAGACACAATGCAAGATGGGTTGGTTCTCCTCTTCAATTTCTTAAAAGAAGCACCTGCCACTCTTATTTTTAAAGACAGCGTAATAATGTGTAACACTAATATTTGATTAGAAAATTTATAATTTGAGAGATAAGTTTTAGAGATCAGGAAAAACAAGTATTACTATCAGGATATTTCTATTCTTAACAAGCGCTAATATACACAGCTACTCCCTCTTGAAGCACTCTCTTTGAATATGCCTTATTATAGCAATAAAATAACTCTAGTAATAGTCAATCCTACTAGATCTATATATTCTTTTTATGTTGCGCTCCTTTCAATATACTATATGAAAATACACACACAGATGCATGAATGATAAAAGACTTAGAAAAATATCTCTAATTCACTTATTCTATTCTTATTATATTCTAATTACGAAAAAGTCTCCCTATCTCTATCAAATAGTCCTCCTTTTATATTTTTCCAGTACTCAAGACACAGTTCCCTAGTTGATCTTCAGCGCTGGCTCTAGTGCCACATTAGTAAAACAATAACTAATCTATTAGTAAACTATGTACACTGCTTGTAGCAACTACAGCGCCTAAAACATATCCTATGATTACTAACACTAGTATTAAATTGTTTCACTCATACTCCACATATGCGCTTTTGACTATACCTTTGTTATGTTTCAGCACTACTTTCAGGTTTGACCCATTCTAACGCTGATCCTAGTCACCTTCAATCTTCGGTAGTTTTGTGATTAAGTCCCCACTCTCCTTTCTTTAATACTAAGTTCATAGTTCTGACGATTCACTTAACTAGTTAGCCTCCTTTATTACCTGTTTCAGTAAGTTTACCCAACTAGCTGCAGTTCAGTATACTATGCACTTGAGTCATCCTTAAGCCATAAATCCTTCCTTAATGCATAACACACAATTATTGGAAAATACAAATCAATATTGTTCAGCGCTTGCAGTCCTAAATCAATAACACACTATTCCCCATTGTGTGGCATATCTTGCTGCAAAATCTGAGCGCACCTACCCTTAATCCTTTTCCGCACTTCCATTTCCTTTGCTCTTTGAAACACACAAATACATATTATATTTTAGCACTACCTACTGCACTAACTCCCATTGTCCTTCCTGGACTACGCGCGCTGATTGGTCTAAAATTATGCTACCTGAGAGGCATGTACCACATCCTCCCTCTACTCGCAACTGTCCCCAGGAGCCCATAAATACCTGCGTCTTGCAGCTTTTCTTTCCTCCATCTTCTATCTTCTTCTCTTATTTTCCTTTATATCTTTCAATGAATACTAGAAGAACCAGTCCTAAGACTGAAAATACAGCCAATGTTGTGGACGCAGTTTGACAGTTTGTGCGCACTCAGCCCCCTTCTACTCTACCAACAACGCCCATAACTACACTGATGGGTGGGACAAGATGCACCCGCCGTATTGAGAATGGCATAACTCTCTGTCATTTCTCAAAAGCCCGTCGTGACAATAATTTCTTTACTATAAGTTATCTTCACTTTCCTTCCTTATTGTTACTAACCTTTAATTTCTTCCCCCTTTTTTTTTTAGTCGTGCAATTACTGCAAGAAACGCAAAAAGAAGTGTAGTTACAATGGGCCGCCCACCATTGCATGCCTTGACCCTAACGCTTCCACAACTAATATGATGAGTCAAATGACCATCAAGCGCCCGGCGCCTGCTTTTACTACCCCACCTGGCAACAAACGAGCCAAGGTTGGTTACCGCAAACCTACACCCAGTAGCGTCACTTCTATCCCAAGATCTCTCTTTTCAGAGGAGAGTACAGTAAGTCTTCTTTTTCTACTTCTTCCTTTTCTAATGCTAAGATTCTCTTTTTTTTTTTTTTTTTTTTTTTTTTTAGAATGCGCCAGGCACACCTGTCTTCCATAATATAGAGCGCCTAACTTTTCTCCCTCTACTTTCTTTAAAAAACTGTAGACCCTAAAAAAGTCATAAATAAACTTTTATATCATAAAACGTTACTGCCTTTACTGCGATTCAGAAATATACAATGTAAAATAAGAATTGAACTGTAGAGCGCCCCATCTATAAATCAATATTCTACTCCTGGTTAGTTAACTCATTAGCTAAATTCCCACTGTCTTTTGCGTTTACATGGTATGCGTCTCCTTTAATCCAATTGCCTATCTCGTCATGTCCCCTCAAACAATGAAAATATAAGATTTCATTTTCCTCTACACCCTCATCTGAGCGCTTATGCCAGTTGCCTGTTCAGTCATAGTCCCCCTAACTTCCATTTAGCGCCCTCTATCCGTCACATCTGTGTCAAAGCCTTCTGTGAGTCCTCTTAGAAAAAAAACAAAACTTAACATAACTTGTTAGTTTAACCTCTTCCCGGAGGTAACATAAAAACATAAAAATCATTGATAGTTTAGCCTCTTCCCAGAAGTATTATTCTGGTAGTTTTTTCTCATTCTGGAGGTTATCTTGTATCACTAGAACACCCCTTGGGTAGAATATTTTGATCTGATCTGCAGCCACACGTCGCTTCCACTCAATACCATCTAATTCCTCCAGTTATCTGCTTTCTTATCCTATAAGGACCATTCCATCTGTCAGAAAACATCTTTCCCAATTGGCTTTCTAAACTTCTATTATAAACTAAGACCAAATATCCTAGGTTCAATGGCTTTCTAAACCTATGCACTAAGCGCTCATCCCAATATTTAACTGACTTGTCCCGTATCTGCATCATTCTTTCATACGCCTTCTCCACAAACTCGTCTTTCCTTTCAAGATGCGCTACCCTCGCTAGAATTAAATCTTCAGTTGAGTGCACTTGATCCCAGTCACATCCTAGAAAAGATCCAGCCTCCAGATCAATAGGTAATACCGCCCTTTGACCAAACATCAGTTCATATGGTGAAAACCCTGTTGTCCTTTTAATTGAAATCCTGTCCGCAAACAAAACTAATGGCAAGTAGTTCTTCCAATTTGCCCCATTATTTCCACATAATTTAACTAGCGCATCCTTTATAGCTTGATGCCCTCTTTCTATCATTCCCTCTGCTTCAGGATAATATGGTTTTGCAACTCGTAACTTTTCACCAATAACTTTTACTACCTCTTGGAATTCTCTAGCAAATTCAGCGCCACCATCTACGGTTACCATCTTCATTACCTTATTCCTGTAAATCCATTCTTTCTTCAAAAATTCAGCTACATTACTTGCCTTAAGATTTACAAATGGCGCTGCTTCGACCCATCCTGATAGATCATCACTGGCCACTACCAAATATTTAAAGAGTCTTATATGAACTGCATCTAAACTGACCCTACCAAAAACAGTATCTTCGTCCGTCGCTCTACCTTTCTGTCAGAATAACGTCAAGTACAAGGACATGAACTAGCTTGAATAGTCAGTTGTCTAGAAGATTTTTATGGTCCTATATGAATACTGTAGTCTTAATCCACTAAAGTGTATAATAAAATCAAATATAAAGGTCTCAGTAATATAATTCTCACTATTCTTATATATGGCTTACAATCTTTATAGTTGGCAGAAAAATAGATTATATAAATTCAGATACTATTCAAAAGTCTTATAAAAGTACTAATTGATATTTATTGTAATTGATTTGGTTATATTGGTTAAATTTTAATGATAAAGAATGTAGAAACAAGACCCAAAAACCTCCTCCTTTTATACACACTGAGTTCTTCAATAAATCCCTTGATATACCATCCAATACACAGTTAATGACGCCTCAAAACAACTAATAGACCTTCCCATCAACATCCCCAGTGACCCATGACATAATTAAACAAGTAACAACCGCCAAAATACTATAATAATAAGGGAAATCCATCAAAATTAAAGAAAAAGACAAAAAGAGAGTATATGCGTATAAAACAATAATATTAAAGACTAAAGGAGACTTTTTAAGGTTAATAATAGCTTAAAAATAAGAGGGATTTACTGTAGAGATAGTGGGGCTAATCCTGACATTATACTACGTGAAATTCCCATTCAAAAATAACCAAAATTGACTGAGAAACCACCCAAAAACTCAAAAAAGAGCGTGAGATGTGGGGTAACTACATGCAGTTCTTGGCAGGCCCTTGCACGGGTAAATCCTTGACTAAAATTAGGCGAATTTAAGCGTGGTGATGAAATAAAGTGCCAAGAGTGAGGTTATTAATGAAATTAGTGCATATAAACAAGGTCAATGCATTATTAATTAAGCTAGGACACTAAATAAGCGCCTGCTGC
This sequence comes from Hemileia vastatrix, assembly GCA_030280995.1. Taxonomy (NCBI): domain Eukaryota; kingdom Fungi; phylum Basidiomycota; class Pucciniomycetes; order Pucciniales; family Zaghouaniaceae; genus Hemileia; species Hemileia vastatrix. Next base: position 6,615,071 of record JASXTE010000009.1, read on the forward strand.
ATATTTTAGTGTGTTTCCCCACAGTGGGCGTAGAATGTGGGGTAATTATAGTGTGAAAAAGCTAACTTTTCTAAAAATGAAGCTATTCACACGGGAAAAAAGCAGGCAGTATGTGGCCAGTACACAGAAGCCATTTCTGGCATAAAAAACACCAAATTTGAAAAGTGTTATTTTTATACATTTAAATAGCCAAATCAATAGTTCTAAATGAGCCCAATTGATCTGTCAAAGCGCAATTTTGATATTCTCAATTTTATAGCGCATATAGTCAACTTTTAAGTGAAATAAAGCGCATTTCTTGTTTTTTGCATAAAACAATGAATATAACAGCTTTAAGTGTACTTAAAAATTATGTAGCCTTATACTTAAGGTTCTTAATATTACCCTAACATATTCCAACTTAATATTAAGTACATAAGACCTATAAAAGGTGGATATATGCGTGTATATAAGGTGTTATAATGGCATTTTTTGTGTATTATCATAATTTTACTTATGTATACTATTTGTGTACTCTTATTTATTATTCCCATGTATAGTTCATGTGTTTAACATAACTTATAATCACTTTTTACTCAGTCCTGGAGATATACAGGCTGACACTTTCTCTTTTGGCTTTCTGTAACTCCTGCGCTGACATTCAGGACAAGATTTAACCCAATCTCTTACTTCATTCTTCATATTGGGCCACCAGAATCTTTCGCTAACTCTGTGATATGTCTCATCTTGACCTCTATGTCCTAAATTCTCATGCAACTCCCTGAGTATCTTCTCCTTCCCTTCCCTAGTTTGAGCAACTAACTGAGGAGACAAAGCTTGATTCTTCCATAACTTCTCATTTTTAATAAAGTAACCCTTAGCGTGCTTCTTAATATTACGCCAAACCTTTTTTTTGCAAAAATCTGGTTGACTACTACCTTCAAAATATAACCTTAACAACTCTACTCCCTCAGTAGATGCGTTGTCTTCAAAATACTCCCCCTCTTCGAGATGAGTAGTACTGTCATGAATTCCCCTTGAATCATCTTCATCATCTGACTCTTCCACTACCTTGCCTTGCGCACTTCTTGTTGCTTCTTTAGCTTCAGAGTCCCCTAAATCCAGTTGCAGACTACCCTTGCTACAAACATCCTTTGCATTGTCAATATATAGTTTTAGCTTTTTACGGACATTTCACGTTACTAGTTTATTGTTGTTGCGGACGATACTACCTGCTAGTTTATTGTCATTGAGGACGCTACTACCTGCTAGTTTATTGTCATCGCGGATGTTACTACCTGCTAGTTTATTGTCATCACAGACGATACTATCTTCTCTTTCATAACAATAATCTATCCCATTTACCCATCTCTTATCTTCTTCAAATTCTTCTGCTTCCGAGTCCTCTTCACACAATGGTCTTTGTGACAATGAATCTGGCATAGTGAAAATTTTTCCCAACTTATGGACTAAATCAAAAGAAAGAAGAATTAATCTGCGCTACCAACCTTGTCATGGGCGCATCTGGTAAACTCGGGCTACTAATCATTTGCACCAATGATAGCACATCAACCTGCAGCTCAAAATGTTGCCCCCAAAGCATCCATTGTAGCTTCTTAAGAATTTTCCCTACTCCTCATAACTCCAGCTTGGACTGAGAGTACCTGGACTCCACTTTGGTAAAAGTATTAGACTCATAGACAAAAGGTCTATCATTACCTTCCTCATCCTCCTCCATCAAAACTGCGCCCACTGCGGACACACTAGAATCCACCGCTAGAGTAATTTTCCCAGAGCCTGGTCCATACTTGAATTTCTTCAAAAGAATATCTTTCCCTACAATCCTTTTCAATAACTTGAATGACTCCTTGCATTCCTCTGTCCAATCCCATACAGCATCTTTTCTGGTTAAGAGCTTTAAAGGTGAAGACAACAAAGCAAAATATTGAATAAAAATTCTTACATATGTACAGATGCCTAAAACCCTCTAACTTCCTTAGTATTTCTTGGTCTTGGCCATGTAAGTACCTTATTCCTCTGTTTTTCAGCAACAATTCTCCCTTCCTTGCATACCACATGTCACACTATATCTAGCGCTGGAACACAACAAGCAAATTTGGACCCAGAAATTGTTAATCCTGCCTACTATATCCTAAATAGCACTCTTTCCAGAGTTATCACATATTCCCAAACAAAATTTCTAATATATGGATTCTCTTCTAACTCTTCCCCATCATAATAACTGGCTGGTCTTTTTATACCACCATCATTAATGAAAATTCCCACATGTTCTGGACTTTCATCCTGCAATATCCACATCATCTGTGCTTGATATACCGCCACAGAATTTGTTGCGCCTTACGGTAAACTTGTCAACCTGATGCGCCCCAGTGGTGTTTCAAACATCGTCATGGGTCTTGATGATTCATCTGATTTTCACTCATTGTATCCTCCAATAATATCACCTAATACATAACATGCACGTCCTGCAAAAGAATCCACAAACTCCTCTGGCATTGGTGGCATCCCTGCTTCCTTTACTGTAACCTTGTTCATCTCCCTAAGATCATTAACAACCCTTAATTTATCATTATGTTTAACAACACAAAACACTGGACTTGAATAACTAGACATAGACTGTTCATACAAGCCATACTTTAACCTTCCCCTAATTAATTCCATATACTCTTCTCTTATAGCCGCTGGTATTTGAAAAGCCTTCTTCTGCCACGGCGCATGAGGTATAACTGGAACAATATAAGGTTTACCATAAGAGTATTTCAACAAACCTCTTTCCTCTTCTGAATACGCAATAGCATTTTGCCTAAGAACCATAACATGTAACAACAACTTCTTTTCTTCCTGCGATAACCAATCCTCTGGTCCAAAATTAACCATCTGAAGCCTTTCCATTGTAATCTTATTAGTAGGCTCAAAATCAGGCGGAAACTTTGTCAAAGGAGTATCATAAGGATTCCTGTACAGCGCCGGCCTCTTCAAAGGAGGATTCAAATCAGGCATCACTACATTCACTGGTTTAACTTTAATGGCTACTGATTTATACTTTGATGCAAAACAGCTCTTGCTGCTTCCTTCATTAATTAAAATCAAACCCTTTCTAATATAACTACGGGTTGCAACTAAATACTGTTTTTGTCTTTTCTTTTTAATATAATTATAACAATATCCATAATCAAAGAAATTAAAAAGCTTAGGTATAATACATTCTACAGTAGTTGTCAGTGTATCTAGTATTTAAGTATGATATAATAGTATTTATTTATGGTACTACTACTTATTGATCAATGATTTAGTGATTAAACCTCAGGGGATAACTAATAAAATAGTTATACTCAAATAAAACTCACAATACTTGGATTTAAATGTGTGCTAGTGGTGGAAAATAGATGAATATAATATAGTTATAGCTTATATGAATATAATATCAATTTATAATGGCTTTATAATATATTTCTAAATGCTAAAAATTGTATTTTAGTGTTTTTTTGAATTGTAGTAAGTGAATGATGTCTAATAACTGTCAAAATCCTCCCTTACTTATACCAAAAACCACTGGAGTGCACAGACCTTCAATCCAGATGTTGTCACTGCTATCCCCGGCAATTACAGCACTGTGAGGGCCCATCACCTCCCCATGGCGTCCACTTGAAGAAGATTCAACACCCAGACCTCCAGTAAGGACCCTCCATCATAATTAATGATATCACAGACCTATACCATAAATAGAAAATCCAGATAAAAGCAGATACCATAAAGAAACAAGTAAAATAACTCATCCAAAGAGAATATAATGAAACCCAAAGCATATAAAGGAAACAAATTAAATGTCCAATCCCCCAATAACATCCCCAAGCATCCATATTAACCCAGCAATGACATCCCAACCCATAAATTTGTGAATATCCATCCAAGGAAGCAGATTAAGTTGTCCAGACTGAGTGTATGCACCTGAAATAAATTTTTATGCTTCTGTAGGCGTTGTGAGTCCACTGGATACGTCCATATGACCTAAAATAAGCAGAAAAACAAAGGTTATAGGCTATTAAGAGGCTAAAACCCACTTATATACCTAAATATACATAATATACTGCGTATTTCACTGAATATGAGATTTATGTGTACATATAAGCTTGTGTATGTCAATAATTACTTAATATAACTTAAGATAAGTATATAATGACTCCATTAACACCTTAATAAGTATTATTAGGCTATGGATAAGCTATTTAAACTATTATAACTTATATAATAGAGTAATAATTATATATATATGTAATATAATCATATATATTATTATTTTAACCTTATTTTTAAGATATAAGCTTAATGTACTAAAGGTTATCTTATTTTAAGTATAAGAAATACTCATTCCTATGGATATCTAGGCTGAAAGTAGTATTCACAAGACACCTATGAAGTACCACTTTACGTATCCCTTCTTGTTGGACTGACTGGTCACTATCCGGGTTCCTCTCATCCTGGGAGATAGTAACACCTAAAATGCCAGTCCCTAATAAAAATGTTGGCCCCTTCCTGGCGGTTTCCCTATCTCGTCATCTGAGACTTCCTCATAAAATTCTCATTCTTTCTCTAACTGCACAGCTCCAGAGTACTTAGTTTCCCAGCCACCATCCTTGGACACTACTAAGACTGCTGCTACTGGAACACCATCATCACACATAATCCTTATTCCAATAGTCTTATTCAAACAATAATCTATAGTTGCAGAATAATCCATTAAAAATGGCATGCCTAAAACTGGTTTAACTACACCCATTGGAACATAAAAATGTATATCCCTCTTTGCTCCCGCATCTGTAGTGCGTACATACTCTGCTACACCTATAACAGGTAACCTACCTCCACCATTTCCTGCGACAGTGCCTTCAACGTCTTTAACAGGAAGACCTAACTCCACTGCATCATCCACTGACACCACGTTGATTTGTGAACCTGTATCCACTAACGCTTTAATTTGCTTACCATTTACAGTAATTGTTAAATACCCAAAGGGTCCTGCATAATGTGGTGCCCTAGGTAATCCAACGACTGGCTGAATTGACTGCTGTTGAACATCAAACTCAGCGCAATTAGCAATCCTTTGCTTCCTGCACTTATCCACAATTCCATTTGCTACATCTGGCGCTACTGCTGTCAGAATCACCAATGGAACAGAGACTGTAGTCTTCAAACATTGCGCAACTAAATCCTCAGCCACTTTAGGAAAATCAGAGTGAACCGGGCGCTGCATTCTCCATTTAGGTTGAGTCGCCTTTGCACCAGCTTTCGCTCTTCCAGGTGGGTTCTTTGGAGTATTATGCCTTGCTCCTGGCATTCCTTCAGCAGGTACCGCTCTTTGCTGTACTACCTCTGACTCCTCCAACATTGCAGTTTGATCTTCTACCTGATGATCAACATCATAACCACCTAGTTCCATACCATCCATTTCAACATCCTCGATAGGTGCAGGTGTATTCTCTCTAGTAGTATACCCTACTTCCTCCATATCCTCTGGATTTGCATACCTAGCAACAGTCCTTCTTGGCCTAGTAATTGTAGGTGGGGCCATTTTCTTGTGCTTTGCTGCCAAAATCTCCAAACGCGCTGTGGTAAGTGGCGCTGCAACTGCTCCCTCTTTTACTTTAAAATCCAGCACTGCGCAAGTAACTGCAAAGTTGACTGACTTTGCATCCTTGCCTTTCTCTTTTATTTCAGGCTCTTTGCCCTTGCTTGACCTGCCTTCCATAGATTTTCTATTAATATGATCAATGACCATGGCTCGCATCCCTAGATCCTTGTCTTTAACAAGCTTAGTGCCATCTTCCAACATAAGCGTAGTCCCGTCCTCGTAAACTACCTTTTCATCTTTATCCTTTTGAAGCGCATTACACCTCATCCTAGTATGCCCCTCTTTATTACAATAATAGCACACCATAGCAGAAAAATGCGAAGGTTGAGGAGAACTCTTGGGCCTAAACAATACTTTTGCCTTTTCTTCTTCAATTATCTTTTTCTCCAACTCATCAATTCTTTCCATAACTGAATCTGGATCCTTAGTGAAAACTTTGACTTTAGGAGAAGACATCTGAGGAGGCAATTGTATTCCAGACACATCTTCATTCATCTCCTCATTATCCAAAGCAACCCTAGCTGCGTTACACTCAACTCGATGCAACTTCATTTCAGCTTCCAATTCCATTTCTACTTCTTCTAATCCAGGGTACTTATAATTTCCGTCCCTTTTTTTAACCAGCTTTCCTTTGTTATCCAAGCACCTTTTTACCCAGTCTTCAACTTCTGGCACTAAAGCTTCACAAAACCAAGGTAAAGAAGCATTAGCATCACTAAAATCTTACTTACTAACTAAATATTCTACTATTCGGTCGAAGTTTTCCCTAAAACTTTTAAATTCCTTAGGGCCTCGAACACCCCCTTTAGCTTTGACCCTATTTACCAAGATATCCAGGTCCTTCATTGTATACCTAGTTTCCTCAGTAACCTTTGGCCATCTCTTGAGCATCTTTTCTTTTAGCGCTGACCAATTTTGCTCTTCATGCCCCTTTAGATCCTCTAAATTGTCTTTGTATTCATTAGTTACAAAGAATAGTGCTTGATGCACCATATCATATTCAGTTGCTCCATGAACTTCAGCTGCTTGTTCAAAACTGTGTAAAAACTTCTTGGTATTAATTCCCTCAAAATGCAAGCTTTCATCTTTACACCTAATGATTTTAGTTACCGTCTTTGGCAACAATGCCAAAGAATTGGGCGATTTAACCCTCTCCTGACATCCCCTAGATGTAGTCGCAGTAGGATCCATTCCCAAATATAAAATCGAAACAGAGATAACAAAAACACACACTTGGTAATAAAACCTGACTATATTCACGATACAGCCCTATGCCATCCTCTGATAATGGCTATTGATCCACTTGTTGTAGACCCTATGACTCTTCCACTGAAGCGCCGGCTTGATTACTTCCTCTTGACAAAACCCTAAAAAACCAAACAATCTAATCAAAATTATACTAGTTAAAATTATGCCACTGTTGGGACACCAATTGTAGACTGTTCTAAAGTACTAAGCAGTAGACACAATTTGAGATGGGTTGGTTCTCCTCTTCAATTTCTAAAAAGAAGCACCTGCCACTCTTATTTTTAAAGACAGCGTAATAATGTGTAACACTAATATTTGATTAGAAAATTTATAACTTGAGAGATGAGTTTTAGAGATCAGGAAAAACAAGTATTACTATCAGAATATTTCTACTCTTAACAAGCGCTAATATCCACAGCTAATCCCTCTTGAAGCGCTTTCTTTGAATATGCCTTATTATAGCAATAAAATAACTCTAGTAATAGTCAATCCTACTAAATCTATATATTCTTTCTATGTTGCGCTCCTTTCAATCTACTATATGAAAATACACACACAGATGCATGAATGATAAAAGACTTAGAAAAATATCTCTAATTCACTTATTCTATTCTTCTTATATTCTACTTACGAAAAAGTCTCCCTATCTCTATCAAATAGTCCTCCTTTTATATTTTTCCAGTACTCAAGACACAGTTCCCTAGTGGATCTTCAGCGCTGGCTCTAGTGCCACATTAGTAAAACAATAACTAATCTATTAGTAAACTACGTACACTGCTTGTAGCAAATACAGCGCCTAAAACATATCCTATGATTACTAACACTAGTATTAAATTTTTTCACTCATACTCCACATATGTGCTTTTGACTATACCTTTGTTATGTTTCAGCGCTACTTTCAGGCTTGACCCATTCTAACACTGATCCTAGTTGCCTTTACTCTTGGGTAGTTTTGTGATTGAGTCACCACTCACCTTTATTTAATACTAAGTTCATAGTTCTGAAGATTCACTTAACTATTTAGCCTCCTTTATTACCTGTTTCAATAAGTTTACACAACTAGCCCCGGTGCAGTATACTATGCACTTGAGTCATCCTTAAGCCATAAATCCTTCCTAAATGCATAACAGAAAATTATTGGAAAATCGAAATCCATATTGTTCAGTGCTTGCAGTCCTAAATCAATAACACACTATTCCCCGTTGTGCGGCATATCTTGCTGCAAAATCTGAGTGCACCAACCCTTAATCCTTTTCAGCGCTTCCATTTCCTTTGTTCTTTGAAACACACAAATACATATTATATTTTAGCACTACCTACTGTGGCAACTCCCTTTGTCCTTCCTGAACTATGCGCGCTGATTGGTCTAAAATTATGCTACCTGCAAGGCGCGTACCACAATGCACACACAAAATCCCAAAAATCCCCTAACTTCAGTAGTATTTTTGGGCCTTGGCCATGACTGAATTTTATTAACTTTCTCCTTTGCCATAATCCTTCCCTCCTTACATACGACATGACCCAGAATATCCAGAGCAGGAACACAACAACAGAAATTTGACCCAGAAATGGTCAAACCACCCTCTTCAATCCTAAACAATACCCTCTCTAGAGTGATTGCATATTCCCAAACAAATCACCTTATACCTGGGTTCTCCTTCAGAACTTTATTTCCATAATAAGTGGAGGGTCCTTTAATTCCACCGTCATCAATAAAAATACCAGCATGAGTTGGAACCTCATCCTGTAAAATCCAAGCCATTTGAACTTGATATACATCTACTGAATTAGTTGCTCCTTGAGGAAACCTAGTGAGCTAAAATCTTCCCAAAGGAGTCTCAAACATTGTTAGTGGACCTGAATCAGTGTGAAGATCCCTTTCATCATAACTGCCCATAATATCTCCCAAACCATAACATACCCTTCCAGAAAAAGTTTCCACAAAGTCCTCCGCACTTGGCAGCATCCCCGCATCCTTGATAGTGACTCTATTCAAGGCCCTAAGATCATGCACCACCCTCAACTTCCCATTCTGTTTCTTAACACAGAAAACCGGACTTGAGTAACTAGAAGTTGATTGTTCATACAATCCTGTCCTGACTCTTTCCCTAACAATCTCCACAATATAATCCCTAATAGCAGCTGGGATTGGAATAGGTTTGATTTGCCAAGGCTGTCACCGGACGACCTATGCACAAGGTCGAGGATGTTCCTGAAAGTGAGATGAGGGCTTTACAAACTTCTTCGAAGCACAGAGGAATGATTCAAGGAAATGGTTCGAAGATCACTCAAAGTAAGAGCTACAGGTTCAAGGTTTGTTCGAGAAGAATTATAAACTAGTTTCAAAGGTAATAGGAATTCTTAAGATCTCATGAAGGGTTGGAAACTCAATAATCAAAGATTTAGGATTTAGAAATGAATATTGAGAAAGTAAAAGAAAGATACAATAACAATGATTTTAACTTTAAAGATTTACCACTATTAATGTAAATACAATTTTATAATTTAATTCTAAGGAATATCGAATCAAATACCCAACCCCTTTTATATCCTTTGTTCCTCCTCGCATTGACCTCCCTTCCATCGCACCATTCCCATTCCATTGAGCATTACTAACATACACTTAAACCCTCTTCGCTAAATATCCGTCCATGCTCAATTTACCCCTTTTTTAATTAATTAACAAAACTTTAATGAAAACTACTACTGTACTATTTCGTTGAACCTAGCGCTGTGTGTCGCTTATTGAAAAGGACTAAGGCACCCTATTGGGAGATTGACTAATTTAGATTTAGAGTTTAGGCTAGCGCAGTTAAATAGTAAGTACACAAAGGAAAATCGCAGTTTCTATGGAGAATCGCTTTCCGCGCTTCGAGTATAGATTTAGGACTCGATATTATTGATTTAATGAGCTGCTTTCGCCTTGAGTGTCACATGGCGCGTGACAGATGCCCGGGTATAAGAATTGCGAACTCCGTTGAGCTTGAGCCATCTTCCCACACTAGTTTCCCTTCTTCTATAATTTTTTCCTCACTTATTAATTTCTCTTTTTTTTTTATAATGAACTGCCCCACTCCCACACATACGCCTCCACACCCTAAAGCGGATGGGGGAATGATCACGCGACAGTTTTCACAAACTTGCACAGCTTGTGAAAGCATGGAGTATTTCTGTGTCAAAAGTACGGCGACTCGAGGCCCTCACCAGAAATTCTAGTTTTGCCGTTGGAGACGAGTGGCGTGCAATGCGTTGACAAAGAACGCAGAGATCGAAAAGCGATTCACCAAGACCAAGTTTTGGGTAATCCCTAAAACCAAAGAGGTGGTCGAAGACATTTGGGATGTCTCGATTGAAGATGAACAATCGGTGGGGGAAAATGATAAGGAATTAAATAACGAGATCTCAACCTGGGTAACCCAGGCCTCGAGTTCGAAGTGAGGTGTCAAGGAAGAGGTCGACGAGTTGGTGGAGGAAGATGAAGATGAAGTCCCTGTTCCAGGGGGGGCACCCAAGAAACGACGGGTGGTCATCGAAGACGACGAGGAGGAGAGAGAGGCAGAGGTTGAAGTGGCGCCAAGGTTATTTTTAGAGCCTGACCCCATCTTCGAGGTAAGTTTTAATTGTTATTTTAAGGATGAAGTTACTGATGAGTTTTGTTTAGACATCAAATACCCTTGAAGAGCCAATTGGGGAGCCTGCGCCGGTTATAACAACTGAGGCAAACTCTCCGGCCACGGAAGTAGTTGAAGAACCTGAAGACACCCTGGACCAGGTGTGGTCGAAGAAACCTCGTCAAGGTCAACGAGTAAGGTTCGCGGAAGAGTTATGTGGGGAGGTCAACACAATTATTGACGCTGCTTCCTTCGACGTGGCAGAGGAGCTCTTGGAGATTGGAGAGGTGGTTCCGGTAGGAGAGGAGGAGGTATTTGAGAAATGTAGGAAGGAGATAAGGGTAGTTTTGGAGAAAATGAAAAGATTGGTTTGAGAAAAATTAAAAAAGAACGCCATTTTTTAAGACAATGGATAATAGCTAAAAGCTCTTTGTCATGAATTTCATAATTTAATTCTGCGGCTATGAGTTTGCGTGACTCAAAATCAAAAGGATGAAACAAATTTGTTTCAGGATTTAATTGGGAGATGACCCCTGCAATAGCATAATCGCTCGCATCTGTCTCAACTATTGTCGAGGCAGAAGGATCAAAATGTCGAAGAATTGGGGCTGTGGTGAACGCCTTTTTTAGTGCTTCAAATTCCTTTCATGCTGTAGAAGTAAAAACAAAAGGATTGTCTTTTGTAAGAAGAGAAGTAAGATTGGAAATAGTTTTAGAGTAATCTTTAATAAATCTTCTATAGAAGTTTGCAAAACCCAAAAATCCTTGGAGCGATTTAATGTTTTTGGGCTCAGGCCATTCCAGGATTTTCTGGACTTTTTTGTCATCCATGACTAAAACGTCAGTGGACAACGTAAAACCCAAAAAATCAATTGATTTGAGGTGGAATTCACATTTATTATGCTTGGCGTAGAGACCATGATCTGGAAGACGATTTAGGACCTGTCAAACATGATGAATATGTTCATCTAGTGTTTTCGAGAATATTAAAATATCATCTAAATAGACAACTACAAATTGTTCAACAACATCTTGAAAGATATCATTAAAAAAAGTTTGAAAAGTTGAAGGTGCGTTACATAATCCAAAAGGCATAACTAAATATTCAAAACTACCAAATCTAGTGCGCATTGCAGTCAGTGGTTCATGACCTTCTGCAATGCGAATCAGATTGTAAGCGCCTCTAAGATCAATTTTAGAAAAGAAATTAGCACCATTGAAAAGGGTAAGAAGTAATGACATAGGAGGAACGGGATATGCATTCTTCTTCGTGACTGTGTTGAGCTTTCTATAGTCAACACAAAACCTAAGACTACCGTCCTTCTTTTTTACAAAGAGGACAGGGGAGCCTGTTGGAGATTTACTGGCTCTGATGAAACCTTTGGCTACATTCTCTGCAATGTAGTCTCGAAGAACTTGAGATTTGTCCTTCGATAAGGAATAGACAGGACCTGCCGGAGGTACTGGGCCTATTAACTCTATTTGATGGTCATAGGGTCAATGAGGTGGTAACTTATCGGCCTTGCGGATTGAGAAAACATCGAGGAAGTTGTGGTAGATTTTGGGTAGAGTTGATTTAATGGCTTCAACGTTGATTTGGTCGTCCTCTTCATCTTCGAGATAATCTGTCGAGGGGATACCTGTATTGAGAGAGCAGAATTCAATTACTTCGAGGCAATTTAAATCCTCTTCGAGTGAAGTCATCGAGCTAGAAGGGTTAGCCAATTTCTCATTTAGAGAAGGATCAGATGCTTGCAAGTCATCTGGCAGAGACTTGTCTGCTAGCAGGACGTTGTCAGGCGGGTTGATTAACTCCCTATTGACCTGCATTGAAGAATCAGAAATATACTTAGATCGTGGGGTGATCAATCCCTTAGTCCAATCAATTTTGGGATTCCAATGCGTTAAAAAGTCATGGCCAAGAATGGTATTGTCCATCCTTGGGGCGTCCAAGACTGATAATTCCCACTCGAAGAGGGGGAAGTTCGGAAAGTTGAAAAACCATAAAACTTTCTTACTTACCCAATATTTGGGTTCCTCTGATTCAACCAAATAGATTGGAGTTCCATTGATATCTGTAAATGTTAGTTGAAGCTTCTCGGCAAAAGATAAACTAACAAAATAAATTGAAGCTCCAGAGTCTATAAGACAACTGAAGGGGATATCCTCCTTAAAAAGAATGAATCTCAAGCGGTTTAAGGCAACTCCAGTCCTTAAGACATGGAGGATCTGTGCACTGGGAGAGATAAGATATTTTGCTTTGCACACAAGTAAAATATCTACTAGTTTTTTGACTTCGAACTAGTACCTTCTTTTTCCTTCAACTTTACACAGTCTTCCAACTTGTGCTTACCCCCACAATACATACATAACCCATTATCTGCTCGTCTCTTCCTCTCAGCTTCTTTAAGTTCCCCTTTAGGATCCAGTACTTTTCTGATATCGCCTGGGGTCGAGCCTTTTGGTTGAGGTTTATCCTTTCCCTTATTGGGTTTGGATTGAGTCGAGGAGGATTGATTTGGTCGTGGGTGTGAAGAAGGTCCCGATTTAAAATTTAGGCCTTGAGATTTGTTGGCATATCGAAGATGTTGAAGTCGTCCTTGATAAACGCCGTCAAGTTCGAGGGTTCGATCCATTAAATCCGTTAAAGTAGTCATCTTCTGACCGTGAAGATTTAATTGATCTAGAATCCTCGAAGGAAGTCCTTTCTTGAAATGATACTTAAGGGCAGCATCATTCCACCCTACTCGAGTTTGAAGTGCTCTGAAGTTTGAGATATATTCAGAGGCTTTACCATTATCACTCATGCGAAGAAAATCAAGTTCAATTTCCGCGTTGTCCGTTTTATTAGGGTCCCCAAACAATGTAAAAAGTTGGTCTTCGAACTTTTCCCAATTATTGATAAGTAAGTGGGTTTCTGTCGAAGAAAGCATGAGTAGATAAGGTTTGAACCATCTTGCTGCTTTCCCGGCTAGGAATGAAGAAGCGTAAAAAACCTTTGATCGGTCGCTGTTAAAGGTTTGAGGGTCATTATGGAACAGTAGCTTGCAGGTTTGCAAAAAGGGTCGCAATCTGTCGGGGTGATCTCCGTCGAATTTGTCAGGAGATTTCATAGAAGGAGTTTTGAACTTAGATCCCTCTGAAGACGTTGGATTTAAAAGGGTTTTCATAAAAAGTCTCATGAAATCTTCCAGAGAGTTAGATGGTCCAGGTTCTGAGGATTGGCCAGAAGGGTTATTGGCAGGGGCGGATGGTGCCTCGTGCATTGTATCCTCTCCTTCTTCTTCATCACTAGAATCCTCAAAATCTTGTGGGATGTCTTCTACAGATTGAACTGAATGTTGCCGTTCCCTAAGGTCGAGTGGTTCCAAAGAGTGAGTGCGGGAAACAGACCTTGTGGATGTTGGCCTGCCTCTAGCGCGAGCTCTAGTAGTAGCGCCCGTAGGAGGAGTGCATTGAACAGGTGCCATTTAAAATTTTAAAACACCTAAAAGGACGTAGTCGTGAAAAGAATGAGAACTACGGAGAATTAAATTATACTGTCACCGGACGACCTACGCACAAGGTTGAGGATGTTCCTGAAAGTGAGATGAGGGCTTTAAGAATTTCTTTGAAGCACAGAGGAATGATTCGAGGAAATGGTTTGAAGATCACTCGAAGTAAGAGCTACAGGTTCAAGGTTTGTTCGAGAAGAATTATAAACTAGTTTCAAAGGTAATAGGAATTCTTAAGATCTCACAAAGGGTTGGAAACTCAATAATCAAAGATTTAGGATTTAGAAATGAATATTGAGAAAGTAAAAGAAAGATAAAATAACAATGATTTTAACTTTAAAGATTTACCACTATTAATGTAAATACAATTTTATAATTTAATTCTAAGGAATATTGAACCAAATACCCAACCCCTTTTATATCCTTTGTTCCTCCTCGCATTGACCTCCCCTCCATCGCACCATTCCCATTCCATTGAGCATTACTAACATACACTTAAACCCTCTTCGCTAAATATCTGTCCATGCTCAATTTACCCCTTTTTTAATTAATTAACAAAACTTTAATGAAAACTACTACTGTACTATTTCGTTGAACCTAGCACTGTGTGTCGCTTATTGAAAAGGACTAAGGCACCCTATTGGGAGATTGACTAATTTAGATTTAGAGTTTAGGCTAGCGCAGTTAAATAGTAAGTACACAAAGGAAAATCGCAGTTGCTATGGAGAATTGCTTTCTGCGCTTCGAGTATAGATTTAGGACTTGATATTATTGATTTAATGAGCTGCTTTTGCCTCGAGTGTCACGTGGCGCGTGACAAAGGCTCATGACAAACCACAGGAAGCAAGTTAGGTTTTCCATAAGAGTGTTTCAACACACCCCTTTCCTTTTCAACAAATGCCACCGTTTTCTCCCTGAGCACAATAGCATGCAACAAAAACTTCTTTTCCTTGTCAGAAATCCACCCATCAGGACCAAAATTAACAGCTTTCAACCTTTTCACAGTCATCCGAGCGCTTTCCACAAAATCAGGAGGATTCTTCACCAGAGGAGTACAGTACGGATCTCTTGATAACAAAGGCCTCTTCAAAGGAGGATTCAAACCCACAGGCATAGGCTCATTGACAGGCCTAATCTTCTGCGCTACCTTCTTGTACTTTGCGGCTCCACCGTCAACTTGAGGGATCTTCAGGACGTCTTCACCACCAGAACTGGAACAAAAACCAAGGGTTTCCCCATTGCTCACCTGTGTGGCCCAGGTAATGTTTTTGAAAGGTGTAGAAGAAACCCTAGTGGTGCACAATTGGGAGGACTTACTTTTAAACCCCAATCTCACCACTCCACAACTTTTCCGCAATTCCACATCTTCATCCTCACTTCCATCTTCCAAATCTTTAAATCTTTATTCATCTTCTGAATCATGTCTTCTAAAATTATGCAGTTTATCCTCATTCCAGAGGCCCAAAAATTGATCTTGACAATCTTCTTTCTTCAAAAATTTGTGCAGTTTAACCTCATGCTGGAGGCCCAAAAATTGATCTTGATGATCTTCACAAAAATAATTCTTTTCTTCTTTTTTAATTATCTTCAGATTTTTTTCTTGCTTTTCCTCAGTTATCTTGAAAATTTTATTTTCTTTTCTTGAGTTTTCTTCCATCCTACAAAAATAACCAAGGGTTTTCCCAATGCTCACATGTGTGGCCCAGGTAATGTTTTTGAAAGGTGTAGAAGAAACCTTAGCGGTGCACAATTTGGAGGACTTACTTTTAGACCCCAATCTCACTGCTCCAAAAATTTTCCGCATATCTTTCAATAAAGATATATAACCAATCTTCATTTTTGAACTTGAATTAAAAATGATTAAAAATCTTGAGAGAGAACAGAGACTTGATAAAAAACTTGATGAATACTTGCAGAGAAGAGAAACATTAAAAGGAGAAAGTTGAAAATCCACTTGGTATATCTCCAAGGGAGCTGACCTACTACAACCTGGGATTTCCTCATCTTGGGGAGAGGTTGTAGCACTAGGGTGATCCACCCTCATTACTCTAAAAAAGACAGACTCTCACTAGATCCTGAGCCACACTTCAAAAAACCAGAGGTGTCACCCACTTCCTTCCTTCTCCAGCAACAATCCATACACTGGCACATTGAAGACAAGCCAGGCCTGGTCTCCCAACCATCATCTCCAGGAGATGAAAACCTCATGTGAAGCCTTCTCTCATCTTCACCAGTCAACTCCAAACTGATTCCCATGTCAAACTGATAACCAATTCTTGCTTGAAAATCCATAAAGAATGGTCACCCAAAACAGCTTTCACATTACCTTTGGCAATGTAGAAATGAACCTTTCCGGAGGCTCCAACAACATCCAGCTTTACAAATTTGGCTGTCCCAATTAACTCAGTGACATGGCAACCAATCCCTCTCCAATTCCCACCAGTTCCTGTCTTGATGGGGAGGCCCAGATGAGTGGCCTCAAACAAAGAAATCAGGTTAATCTGAGAACCTTAATCCACCAATGCCTTAGCCTCCCTGCCATTCAGGGTGACATTGACATAACCAAGAGGAGCAGAAAAATGAGTTTCCAACCCCTCACCAAACTTCTCAGCAGAATCACAAATGTATTCCACCTCCCCAGAAGAGACCCTTCTCCTGGTCAACAACTTTTTTTGTCTATCAGCCAACCCAGGACTGATAGTGTACAATTCCCCATAAGAAAGGGAAACCTGACCCTGATTCATTCTTTCAAAAAACGACTCCATAACATTAGATTGGCCAGAAACTACTGTCCTCTCAAAGTGAGCCCTTGGCTTCACAACCTTAGTCCTATAAATCTCCTAAGGACCAGAACCACCAACAGATTTTCCATCAACAGGAATCAAACCAGATCCCTCACCAACACCTCTAACTCCAGCAGGATTTGTCAATGAAGCCAAAGGGACATCCTCCTCTGAGTCAGAATCAACATCCATTTTCATTGGCTCACCATTCATGTCCAATGCACCAAAACTGGGGGGGCCCATATCAGCAATCCCCTTCTGCATCTTGTACAGCTCCTCTTTGCTGTACTTCCTCCTGGCTGCAGTCAGCTGATAATCCACCTTTGAAGCCTTAGGCTTTGGTTGTGCCTGAGAACTTCTCTTAGGCCTTCCCACCGTTCCAGCTTCAACATCATAGACACCAGCCAAGAATTCACCACTTGACTGTCCTCCACAGGAATACAATTCTAACCCACCAAAGGTAGTAGAAAAAGAGACTTTATTAACCTCCTTACCTTTCCCCTTGGCATCTTCATCTGCCTTAGCAGAAGACTTCCACTGATCAGGAATCTCCTCAAACCTTGGCCTCCTCTGATTGAGACAATTTCTTCTCCTGACCAAATCAACAGGAGACTGCCCCACACTGGGATTTACAACTGAACCATCAGAGAATTTGAACACCCTGCCGTCAAACTCCACATTTCTTTCTGACACATCTCTTTTTAGAGCCCAAAAATTATTGGAATTGTGCCCCTCCTGCTGCAATAAGAGCAGACCAAAGGAACACTCCTACCAGCCCTCCTATCAAAATCTCTAGGCTGAGAAGGAACCCTATTGAACTTCTTAGCCTCCTGCACAAATATATGTAGCTGTTTTGTCAGATCAGCCAACTGCTCCACCACTGGGTCCCTCTCCTGCTTGGGAACCTCCACCATATTCTTCTCTTCTTTCTTTACCCTACTCTCCTCTTCAGCTAAAGCCTCACTAACTTTGCTGACATACTTGGCACACCCCTCTTAATAGGTGTCCACAGCCAACAGCTTCAAATGAGCCTCCACAGCCTCCTTCACCTTGTCCAAGTCAGGAAACTTCTGGTCCCCATTAGAAAGAGTCTTCATCAAGTCCTTTCTTGACAACTCCTTCAACACATCCATCCTGACATCTCTAGCCAGGGCAGACCAAAAAAAATCTTTGGCAGCATTTTCATGTGCCAGCTCCTCTACTTCCACAAAATAATCTACCACAGGATCAAACTGTAGAAAAAACTTCCTGTAACTGAGTAAGTTACCAACACCACCAGTAGACTGCCATTCACTGAAAACCTTGTTCAGATCCACCATAGTGAACCTGACACCCCATCTATCCACCATCTCCCTGCACAACAACTTCCAATCCCTCTTCTTGTAGCCAGACATGGCCACAATCTCCTTCTCCACTGACCTATCACCAATGAAGAAAATGATCTGCTTTACCATTTCCAGGTAAGAAGCACAATCCACACCAGCAGCAGTTTCATATTTCTCCAGAAACCACTTCACATCATCTCCATTAAACATGGTACCATCCCAAGTTTTAATCCTCACACATTCCCTAACCATCACAGGAGGAGGCCCTCCCCCCCACTGACAGTCACCACAGGAATAGATGAGCCAGAAGCCATTCTTCCAGAACAAAATCACCAGAAAAGACCAACCAAAGACAACAGAGATTCCAAGTAACTAGCAGGTCCTACCCCCACAGTGGGCGCCAGAAATGTAGACAATCTTATAGTACTAGCTATAGGCCTTGACCAAGGGAGTTGGAGAAAAACCAGAGAGAAAATCCCCTGTCCCTTTAGAAAAATATAAGTGAGATTTACCTGCTACAGTAAATTGGTTCCTTTTGTTTAAAAGCCCTTTTCCAATACACTTGACTGCCTAATCAGCCAAGAAAGTAGTCTCCAGACAGACTACCAAACAAAAGAACTGAAATGTAGACCAATGTCCACACCAGAGAAAGCAATGATACTTGATGTAGGTTGCAAATCCACACCAGAGACAGCAATAATACTTGATATAGCTTACAAGACTACACCAGAGAAAACATTTGCCATAGTTGAGTTAAATGAAGAACTAACCTTGCAACAAACACAGCCAATTGTGGCCAGAAAACAGTGAAAACTGAGTGAGGAACAAGGATATCACCTCCGGATGGTTGTGTGATAATTAAGGTTGCCCCAAGCTGTCTTATTCACTATATACACACATACCACTATCTAAGAGCCCATGCACACCCACGAATTTGGCGTTTCTGAGCCCCTAAATGCATAAAACCCCTCTAGAAACGCTTCCCAGCCTTCTAGCACCAAGGCGGGAAGTCTTCCTGATGTCGGAAGGCCCACCTGAAGTGGCAGGACCGCCCTGAAGCCAGAAAACAACCAAAAACGCCCAGAATACTTAGAAAAATAAACTACAACTACTAAAACCTTTAAAACACATAATTAAGCTACAACAACATTGAGACATGAAACGTAGAGAAAAATAAGCCCATTCTAATGGTACTAAGAATTTAACCTAAGACTTAAGGTCAGCCCGTAAAACGTGAAAAAGAAAATTAAACAGCTATCTTTTAAAATGAAAAATGAGAAATAATCCCTCAAGTACTTAGAATATGAAAAATGTCATCAAGACATAAAATGTAGAGAAAAACCGGGGTCATCCAATGGTGATACCCACATCCCTGCAGTCTCAATATTTGTTGAATAATTCCAGAAAAACACCCAATTATTGAACAATGCCATTTAAGACATATCAAAACAACACCAAACAGACCAAAAAAGGGCTTTGCCAATGTTGGAAGACCACACCCGGGGGTCCAAGTGGGGTGTCGCTGGGGTCCAAAAATGGGCTAGAAAGGAAAAAAAGAAAAGCTTTTAACAAGTTTGAAAATATATATATCTTTTCTAATTATTTGAAGGTTTAAACTACATGGCGGAATTATTTAAAAAAAATTCAATTCACATATTTTATTTTACTGAATTTACTTTTACTTTGGTAACATTTTCAGGTTTTAGAATATTTAATCATAAGTTATGTAAATATAATTAATTAAAAGACATCCCACTGTATCTTAACACTGGCTTCTGTATAGTGTCAGAATCTCTGTGTCCTTCAGAAGAAAGTTAATACTTATTGAGGACATGGCACTTTAGATTATTAATTTCTATAAGGGAAAAATAATTAGGCTATATGCAGAGTTAATAGAGTCATTAGAACAAAAAATTTCAAGAATGTTGTGACAAAGATAGAGGATAAAAATTAATATATGAAATACATCATATACTTGAGACACAATTTTTAGACCACCTTAGAAATAATCATCACATCATTATAGAATATATGAAGTTTTTAAAATGGAGAAAGAACTCAAACAGCCAACAAGCCCTTGAAAATTTGATCTGAAGCCTGTATCAGCATTGAAAATTGTTCAATACTTCAGAAATCATAATATACAATGAAGTATTTTATTTAAGTGATAATGATCTTGATATAACTGCACCCAACACACACTCATAATACAATTTTAAATTTTAACCACTCAATTTATACTTGACTAGCATTAATTCAAGTCAAGTATAAAATTAGTGGTTTCAACATTAGTGGATCTGCAATTAATTTAATTGCAGATAAAAATCCTTATACCCCAATTATCTTCTGCAATTATTTTTTACAATAATTGGATTATTAGACACTTAAACTGTCAATTTTCACTTCTAATCTGACATTTTTATCCTCAATTTTTCACAAACACATCTTGGGAACATTTCTGGATATCCCGGGCTTCCTACATTGCTGCACACTTTCATCATGTCTATTCATTCTATCCATTCAGAACCCCTCCACATCTCATCTGGTTTTTTCTTCCCCTTTTTATCTTCAAATATCTTAACATTCCTTGTCGTCATAGATCTTCTCAAAGTTAGCCATTCCTCAGTTGTTCTTCAAATCCCACTACTCCCACTTCCCCTTCTGAGCCAAGAAATTAAAGACCGTTCAACTAAAAAAATATGATCACCTCATACTTATTAATGGGCTAAAAACTAAAACTAATTATGATTCTTGTTTTTGTACTGAGAATGCAACTAAATTATGATGGCCCCCTTTATCAAAAGTCAATGGGTACCTTCTCATGTCCAATGAATTAAAAAATAAGACAAAGGGAAAGATTGATCTTTTTCCAAAACAAATGTCTGAATTCTTCGAGCACCATTGAGCCAAATACAAGAAGGCTAAGACTCTTTCATCTTAAATTAGTTTTAGTATTACTGACATTGATATCAGTAAGGACATTAAATCTATAGACAATAAGCTTGATTCTTTATGTCCGTAATATAAAGAGATGGATTCTATATTTGAAGAGAGAGCAGATGATAATCCTGCAAACATGTTCAATAGAGAAGATGCCAACTCTGAACATGATATTGAGAGAAATTTTTTTGAATCCTCTTTATCAACTCAAACTCCAAATTTCTTTAATTCATCCAATCAAGATATCTTTTCTAGAGATCCTTAAGGTGATATAAACCAACCCAATCAAACTCCAGTGATTTATCTTCTTTTATCTAGTCAATTTTTTACTTTTACTTCTCTTTTTCTTATTTCTAAAAAGGCCAATGAAAAAATCCAGGAGCCACAATCAAGAAAGTCTCAAGCTAGCATTGATTAAGAAGAGGAAAATATTACCTCCAAAAAAGCAAAGAACATCAAATACCCTGAATTTCAACAGTCAAAGAAAACAAAACAGAGATATTATATACCAACCCCCTTTTTTTTCTATTAATGATTTTTTAGAGAAACTTGATGCTAATAAGTGAGTGAATACCGCTAATCTTTTGTTAATATTTCTTTTCACTCTATGTAAAGTTGAGGTTAAAAGAGATACTCTTAACTTTCAAAAGCAACAATACAAGCTCTCTTTATGCAGGGATGGTAGGGCACAAGACTTGGAGGAAAAGAAATTTGAGCTCTCTTTGCAGAGGGAAGAGATGGCACAAGAATTGAAGGAGAAGAAATTCAAGCTTTTTTAAAAAGGGATGAGAGGGCACATGACTTGGAGAAGAAGAAATTCAAGATAAAGAAAGAGGAGAAGTATATTGAGTAAAATTTCCTATTGGTTCAGATGAAACTCAAGTATCGACTTGAAGATGGTTCAAAAAAGAAAGTTTCCTTGATAGAATGCATTAAAACTAATGAATATGTTGAGGAAATTGAATGCTTAATAAAAATGATGGATGACTAGTTTTTTTATTTCATTTTTTCATAGTTATTTGCACATGAAAGTTTTTCATAGTTTCATCCATCTAATTACTCCATCCATAATTAGTTGAATATTCATATTTTAATTTAGATAATTCTTTTTTAGAAAGTGGCTATGAAACCAATTTATAGATTGCAGATACAAATTGAGATATGAAATATTTTATATTACAGAAATCTTATCTTACATCCACACAGCATCTCAAGCCACTGAAGGATCAAAAGGAAACAATTAAATTTCTCATAAGGAAGAATTAATATTACAACCAACTCATGCTAAAGAAATAAAACACCAAGACAACAATTAAAATCAAATTTAGGAAACATAATAGATAAGAAAGAAATTGTTAAGTGCATATTTGTTTCAGAAGAATTACAGCTGAGCTGAAATTGTGTTGAGTCAAAGATGGGTATTAGCACCTGCTATCACATTTTTTTTCTGGTGTGAGGATAGAAATTTGAGCAATAAACATTGATGAAAAAAGAATGAAAATATAATAAACTTAGTATGATGAGATGGTTTAAAATTTGATTCAGAAAATTGGGTGGGAAAGAAGAGCTATGATGCACAGTTGATTGGGATGGGGGAGGATGTGGTTATTGGTGTGCTGATTTGTGGTTGAGTAAATAGTAAAAAAATTAAGAAGTATTTGACCCCATGTTTGAGACCCCAAACTAATCTTAGAGCCAGGTTTCTTATCTCAAATTTTGGTTCACAATGTTTAGTTTTTTTATTTATTTTAACTCAAATATATATAATAATGTAATACCCTTATATCAAATTAAATGATTTTTCCATTTGATGGTATGATATTTCTCTAGCTAAGGATTTTAGTGAAAAGAGTAGAGAACACAGTTTGGAAGAAAAGAGATTAAGAAGCTCAGATACTTAGCTATGGAAAAACAAGTAACTTCCTAGATAATTATTATTTTTAATACATATATATAAATATGTATATATTTATTCAAAAAAAAATTCTGAATACTATTTAAGTTTGTGTGTTTGTCTGATCATATGTGATTATGGTGGGGGTAAAGCACCTAAAATACTGGCATTATCCAACTAAAAAGTAGATTGAGGAGGGATTTTGGACAATTTACTGTAAGTGTTTTCAGCTAGCAGTGGCTGATGACTTTATTTTGGAGGACCCTCAATAGCATGAGGAGTATTGTTTTTACTTGAAGTTAATTGAAGATGTTTTGATTTTTTCAAGCAAGGTTAAGAACCCTCTGGATTTTTTTATTTATTTTTATGTCTGAGTGTATCATTTTCACTACCTTTTTTAGGTGGTTTCAAGATATGGGCTTGGGCCTTTTATTTTTGGATATCCTTCTATTTCATAGATTAAGGCTTACTTGGAGACTTGAAGTTTGTGCTTCTGGACTATGTTGATTGACTTGAGCTTCAGAATGAAAGGTTTCAGCATTACTACTCTTTTTTACTGAATTCATGAATTTACCATATATATTTTTTTCAGAAATTGACAGCATTGGTACCCAAATCAACACTATTCCTTTATTTAGAGAAGGAAATGTTTGATTAGGTGTTTAGAATTTTACAAAAAGAATATAAAAACCAATACATAAAATAGAAAATAAGACACCAAAGGAAATAGGAAGTAATTCTTAAAAAATAGTGATACTAAAAATAAAAAGAATGAGATAAATGAATAACTCAGACTGCTGAAGCTAAAGATAAAAAAGGTAGATAAAATAGAGCCAAACTCAACATTAACTAGCAAAGTCACTGAAAATAGCAGCAAAATTGGTTCTCTCCCATCCAGGAAGAACCTGGCTGAGATAAAAGTAAAAAAATAAAAAATAAAAAAAGGTAGATAAAAAAAGCGCCACACTCACCATCAACTTCCAAGGTTGCTGCAACTAGAAGCAACTTAGGGTCTCTCCCAGACAGGAAGAGCCTGGCTGGGAGAGAGCTAAAAAAAGGTATAAAAAAAGAAAAAAATAAGCACCAAAATAAAAAAAGTCACAAATTTAAAGACTAAAGCCAAAAAATATTGGAATAAAAAAAAGGTGAAAAATATGAAGGAAATAAAGATAATGAGTAATTTAAATAGCCCCTTGTTTTTGGGGAAGAGAATTTATATTTTAAATCTACAGTTTTCATATATTTCAATTTTCAGAATTTTTTAGATTGAATAATGTAAGCTCTTTACTATTTAAATTAATAGAACAAATGCACTTCCTTCAGGTCTGTATAGAATTTTAAGTAGGGTTATTGATTCTAGCCCCCACATCGACAAAAATAACTGTTATAAGATGTCTGTTGGTGTTTTAATTGGGATTCATTGGTTGTAGCTCCCCCACCAACAAAAATATCTGTTGGAAATGTCTGTTGGCGTTTTAAGTGGGGTTTGTTAATTGTGGCCCCCAGCCACTAACAAAAATAATTTTTGGAATATTTCTGTAAGGGTTTTAAGTGGGGCTTATTAGTTGTATCTTAAAAATTTTTTTTTTTAATTTAAATCAGATTTAATATGAGGAGAATAAGAAATGGATGTCAAAATAAGAGCCCTTATTTCAGAAAGGAGGGGGAGGCTTGGATCAATGAGGTGGGAACTAATTTTGAAGAGGTTTGGTACCAAACCTATCCATTTAAGGAGCGTGTTACATCTCATGGCCCTATCTCTGCATTCTCTGACTCTTACAACACTGGGACCTATTTCATAGCTCATGTCTCATAAAACCCTTCAGTAATTCAACATTCTAGTCATGAAATTCATCCGGTGATTGTGAAGTCCTTTAAACTTGTAGAATTGAAGATCATGGGGATGTTTGAAGATGCCAGGAAATGTTGAGGCATAAAATAAAGACTAAATCTACTTATAAAAAAAGGTGGTGGGGGTAATATGTATGCTGCTGGAGAAAGAGCTGCTATTCAACAAATATTTGACATCAGCAAGTAAATTTATTTATTTTTTTATTTAATTATACTTATTAAATCTCCAGGTTATTATATAAATTTAAAAATAGATGATGAACAAGTATGGAAGGCTTTAGTATTCATCTTTTCTTTTTACACCTTTTTTTTTAGGCCTCTTGCTTCAAAGTACTATCATAACTCTGTAAAACTGGAGGCTGAACCAGATCTACTTTGCTATGATGGTGTTAATTCTTTTGGAGGTAGCTTAACTTATTCACTTGGACCATTGGAGGCTTCTCCAATGTTCCACACAATGATTTGGATGTCAGTAATATTAGCCTGGGTGTTTGGTGGCCAACAACTTTAGATAGACTTTTGGATTAAGATTCTTGGAAGTAAGGCACACCTAGACCACATGGTGACCACTTTATCTTTCCAGAGCTCAAGTATATGGTGGAGTTTGAGAAGTGTGATTGTTTATGTTTGTTTATGTGGCTTGCTAAAAATCTTTATCATGACACCACTCCTGTAAAAGAGTTTGATAACTTTACACGGCTAGGTTCTTCAATTCAAATCAGTAAAAGAATAGTAAAATCTATTAAATAATTAAAAATGATTATACCAGATGTTTTAATGTCTGATTATATAAAAATGAATGAAAAAGAAAAGTTAAAATACTTAAATGATAGCTTTCTTCAATAATTATTGGATAATAGTGGCTGTTTAGAAATTAAAAATAATTATTATTATTATCACAAGGCATTTATATCATTAGAAAAATACATTTAATTTTATCAGAATGGGAAACTAAAATACATATAGATTGAGTGATAAAAGAGGAGAGGAGGAAAAGGATAAAAGGGATGAAAGAAAAAAATAATGAAAGATATTAAAGAATTTATAAGAGTCATTCTTAGAAATTATGGAGTGTGATTGGCATGATGATAGAGCATATCCCAGTGGAAATTAAGTTTTGTGATTCAAGAAAGGGAGAGCTGGTGTAGGTTCAGGATCTTCTTTTTCATAAAGATCATACCAGTCAACAATCAAATTATCTAGGATATTATGAAGTATTACACAAGTCATTATCCAATGATTTTCGCTTTTTAAGTCCAATTTTCTTTAAAATTGGTTTCTAAGCTCACAGATACTAGAAAATCTTCTCTTTAAAATTCCAATAGCATGTTCAATGTATACTCTTGATTGTGCAAGGTTATAATCAAGAATTTATTTTTGATCATTTTCTAATGTTGCACCTTTGAAAAGTAGGTATAATTTATTTTACACTTGCATATGTTGAGTCTTCAAGGAGGTACTGAGATTTTTCAAAGTATTTGTCAGGATTTTGAGAAATCTTCATTCTTTGGAACATGGAAGAGTCATGATATGAGCTGGGGAAGCCACCATACAAACCAATAAAATTTTTATTGACATTACACATAATTTGAAGGACAATAGAGTATCTAGAAACAATATAAAATTTAAGTTAATGAAAAATGAGAAATTGGAGAAAATTTCAAATAAACCTTTTTTCCTATTGAAATAACAGTTGCCATCATGAGCATGCTTTTGAATCAATGGTATAGTTGTACCATCAACAAAACCAACACATCCAGGGGAACCTTCAGCTTGAATTACTTGAGATGATTCAAGTTGCTGCTGTGAAGTTGGCCAAGCAAGTGTTTGAGATTACAGGGAAAGGATAGAAATCATACAGCACTTTGTGTATAGTACAACAGTACCATATCCTATGGTAAAGATATTTTCCAAACGTCTTATAGCAGAAAAGTTTCTTTTTGATCCAAAGTGACATAGTGCAATGGTAAGTTAAATGGAAGGATAACACTGTTTATTGCGAGAATTGTTATGAAATATAGTGTGATCAGAGATGAGTTGATAAAGTTTTATGAAGTAATCTGGAAAATTTTAAATGGGGTATTTTGAGAATTGAGTGAAGACTGTATCTGGAATCATGAACATGATTTGGCTGCCTTTGGTTGATTTAATGTTTTGTGGACAATATAGGCATATAGGCTTTAGAGTTTTCCAAATCAGAGTCATAATTTAAAGCTAAAGCAAAGGCATTCATAGTTGAGTTAGTTTTCTGCCTAGTAGATACATGCTTCATTGTTGTTGATATAAGGTTTTGGTGATGAGAGAAGTGGGAAGTTTAACACCAAAAATGTAGGGGGTATGTAGATAGAAAACTTTTTAAGCATTCAACACAAAAATTAAGTGGCCTAGAGTGAAGAGTGACATAAGGAAGGCATCCACAATTATATGTCATGTGACTTTCTTACAAATCAATAATGGATGTGATGAGTTTTGGATCATGAATTAGGAATGAAAATTAAGGTATAAGAGAGAGATTAATGCATGATCATGCATTTCTTATCCACTAGCCCTTGGTATAGTGTATAAGAATCATCCAAAATTAAAAATGTGGGATCTAGTGAAAAAAAACTCCTGATCCCTAATTGTGGTGTATGTAGACTCTTACAGTTGCTTGCTGTAAGCAGAATCCAAAGGAGTTGGATAATCAGAGAAAACCCTGTCCCTCTAAATGAATTTGTAAGTTTTTTAGATCAATCACCATGGGAAATCTAGGGGTGAATTGCTAGCAATCCCCTCTCTTGAAATTTAGAGTGTCCCTTAAATATGCCAAGTTTATGAATACTTTATAAACATAAGTAAATGAGAGTTAGATTTACATTTATTCTCAGATTGATTATAGACAGAATATCAACTGATTCCAAATTATGCACAAGTTGATCCTCCAGAACTTGATTTTGGTCCTCTGATGAGAACAAATTGAGCACAAATTGATCTAACCTAAGCTTATGCATATATAATAATTCAGGATACTTGCTCTATTAAATTTGATAATAAAAAAAATATTGATGAATTTATATAAAAAAAATTATTATGTAAGATATTAAATTATATATTTAGGCATCATAGGAGGGCATGTAATAGAACTTAATTATACTATGTGACACCTTAATACTGTATCACGCAGTTTGAAACATTTAAAACAAAATGAGTCATGATGGGCAATGAAATTGCTTGGACATACTCTTTCAAAATTAATACTGACCATAATACACAAGTATGAAACCTTGGCATCTATCCAATAAAAGATTTTCCTTCTGATAAATGGATTTTTCTCAGTTACTACCTGCTAAAAAGTGTCCTTCTGAGGTTTGTCTGACCTTCAGGGGGGTAATTTGGCCACATCACACTACTTCTATTTCCATGATTGACCAAAACATCATCCTCATTCCCATCTAAAGAGTTGATCTCATCTGACTGTGGCTGATCAAAGGGGTCCACCACAAGTTTAGCCAAAATTTTGGTGAACACTTTTTAGATGGATAGTGACTAACTGGTGCTTTCCGAAATTGTCCACCTCAAGTTAGGATAAGCTTCAGGAGGATAAATTTATTATGAATACCAAATTGACTGAAGAATACTTTTGCCCTAGCTACTCTGCATCATTCAAGTGTCCAACTGAGGTTTAGCCATAATTCAGGTAGACACTTTTGGAAAGGCACAGTCTGATGGGTTTAATATCTATATATGGCAATAAGTATCAGTTTTTTATCAACATGGAACTAGAATTAATTTAATATGACCAAAGTTTCCACCTGAAGTTTGGCCAAAATACAGGTGGAAATTTTTATGAGGATTACTTGATGAAATGAAGAAGACTTGCAATTACTTTCCATCATAAAATTTACAAACTTGAGTTTATCAAAAATTGTGGTGACACTTTTGCCAGATCAAGTCATATGGGATCAACTCTCTATATGGCAATGAGAATCAATTTTTAGTCAATCATGGCATTAGAAGTAATTTTATATGGAAAAACTTTCCACCTGATTTTTGGCCAAAAATAAGTTGGAAATGTTTATGAGGAATACTAGATTAACTAAAGAAGACTTGCACCCTACTACTGTCCATCATAAAAGTGTCCACCAGAAGAATTCTCAAACTTGTGGTTGACACCTTTGGCCTGGTCCAGCCATATGGGATCAATTCTGCATATGGAAATGAGGATTTAATTTGGTAAATCATGGTACTAGAAGTAATTTGATATAGATAAATTGTCCAACTAAATATTGGAAAAAAATCAGTTGAAAACTTCATTTAGTTTTTCAAAAAATCAGATTAAGTAAAATTTTATTCCTGATGATGCCCATTTTATCCAACACCTCTTCTGAGCCTTGAAAGTAGGCATTTAGCTTGAATTTTGAATTTCATATAAAATCCCTATTATTCAACCTATTTCTTTTTATCCCTTTTTTTCTTTTAAATATCAAATAATTTTATGTAAAACAAATCATTTTCGTAATGTTTTACCTGTATTTAATAGAATTATTAAAGGTTTAACATCACCCTGTAAGCATTTGGCACATGTTTTTTTGCTATACTAATAAAAATAATAATATACTGGTAACAAAAAATTTATCAAATGATAAAATATTAATAAAACAGAAAGATCAAATACCAGTGGATATGTTTTAAAAAAATACCAGTTTCACTGAAGAAGAGATGCACCCTAGATACTCACCATCAAAAAAGTGTCCAGCACAAGTTCAGCTGAACTTATGCTGGACACTTTTGGTCAGTTGCAGTCATATGAGATCAATTCTCGCTATGGCAATGAAAAACTTTTTTTTGGATAAAAAACTTCACTAGAAGTAGTTTTACATAGCCAAATTTTCTACCTAGATTTCATCCAAACCACAGGTGCACAATTTTTTATCTTTGAAAAAAAGTCAATTTAGTACAATTTATCCCTGATGGCTCTCATTTGCTTCAACACCTCTACTGGCCTTTGATAGTAGGAATATTACTTGGATTTCTTTTTTCATATTTGATCCCTTTAACTTTATTTTTTATTCCTAATATTGCTTTTGGATATCAATTAATAATTTTTAAAATAAACTATTTTCATATTTTTATACATTTATTTAATAATATTATAAATGGCATAACATCACCTGGTATGCATTTGGCACATGAGTTTTTTCTATACTTATAAAATTAATAATATAATGACAACCAAAAATTAATCAAATGATATTAATGAGTGAGGAACAAATATAAAATACCAGTAGACATGTTTGTAAGAAATACTAGATGAACTGAAGAAAAATTCTACCCTAGCTACTCTACATTAAAAAAGTGTCCAGCACAAGTTCAGCTGAACTTGTACTGGACACTTATGGTCAGGTGCAGTCAGATGGGAGCAATTCTCTCTATTGAAATGAAGATAAATTTTTGATATAAAATTACACTAGAAGTAGTTTGATATGGCAAACTTTTCATGCTGAAATTTTGGTAAAGCTCAAGTGGATTTTTTTTTAATTTTTACAAAAAAGAAAATATAGTGCAAGTTTAGCCCTGATTGTTCTAATTTAATTCAAAATCTCTTTTTTCTGTTTATGGCATGAATTTAACTTGGATTTTAATTTTCATCTTTGATTTCTTTTATTTTACTTTATTCCTCTCATATTGCTTTTGGATAGAAGTTTATTTTTTGTAAAATAAATCATTTTCATATTTTTTTACCTTTATTTAATAATATTATAAAAGGTGTAACATCACCCAGTATTCATTTGGCACACAATTTTTTGCTATACTGATAATATTAATAATATAATGGTGAGAAAAAATTAATCAATTGATAAATATGAGTGAGGCACAAAGATTTAATAACAGTGGAAATGTTTATAAGAGATTTCAGATGATTAAAAATGATTTGCACCCTGGATACTCTTCATGATAAAAGTGTCCAGCACAAGTTTGGCCAAACTTGTGATGGGCACTTTTGGTTGCATGCTGTCAGACGCATTTAATACTTTTTATGGAAATGAGACTGAATTATCACTCCATCATTGCACTGAAAGTAGTTTTACATAGACAAATTGTCCCTGGAAGTTTGTCCAAACCTAAGGTAGACAATTTTTTCCTTTGGTAAAAAGTAAATTTGATCCATGTTAATCTATGATGGTGCCCATTTTTTCTGAAGCCTCTACTGCCTCATGATAGCAGAAATTATACTTAATATCTTTATTTCATTTTTGATCTCTTTAATTTTAATCTTACCCTTTTATTTATCCTTTAGCTTTTAAATATCAATTTTATTTTGGTAAAACTGATAACTTTCACATTTTTTTATATTTATTATATTATATTATTAAAGTTATAAAATTATCCAGTGTACATTCATTACACATTTTTTTGCTATACTAAAAACATTAATAATATAATGGTGACTAAAAAATAATCAAATAATAAATATGGATGACACAGAAAGATCAAATACCCATAGACATTTTTAAAATGAATATAAGATTAACTGAAGAAGACTTGCACCCTAGCTACTCTCCATCATAAAAGTGTCCAGCACGATTTCAGCTGAGCTTGTACTGGACACTTTTGGTTGCATGCAGTCAGATAGGATAAATTTACTCAATGGAAGTTAAAATGAATTTTTGCTCAATCATTGCACAAGAAGTAGCTTTATACTGCTATACTATCCTCCTGATTTTTTGGAAAACATCAGGTGGAAACTTTTATTAATTTTAAAAAAAAGAAAAAATACTCCAAATCTAGAACTGGTGGTGCAAATTTGGTCTGAAAAATCAAATTATCTTTTATGGCAGAAATTTTATTTGAATGTTTAATTTCATATTTAATCACTTTGATTTTACTTTTTTATTCTTGTTTTTGCTTTCAAATATCAATTTATTTATTGTAAAACTAATAATTTTCATATTTTTTTTACTTTTATTTAATAAGATTATGAAAGATGTAGCATCTCCCAGTATGCATTTGGCTTACAAATATCTTCAATACTAATAACATTAATATTATAATGGTGAAAAACAATGAATCAAATGATAAATATGAATGACACAGAAAGATCATATACAAGTGGATTGGTTTATAAGGAATACCTGATGAACTTAAGAAGAACTGCACCCTAGATACTCACCATCATAAAAGTGTCCAGCATAAGTTCGGCCAAACTAGTGCTGGACACTTTTGGTTGCATGCAGTCAGATGGGATAAATTTACTCTATGGAAATAAAAATGACATTTTGCTCAATCATTGCACAATAAGTAGTTTTATATTGCCAAAATGTCCTCCTGATGAATTTTCAAAACTCATCAGGACACTTTTTTGGTTTAACAAAAAAGAAAATATAGTGCAAGTTTAGCCCTGGTGGTGCACATTTGATCTAACACCTCTACTTGTTATTGATAGTGGGAATTTTCCTTAGATTTTTTTTTCTTATTTTATCCCTTTTATTTTACTTTTTTATTTCTCATATTGCTTTGGATATAAATTTTTAATTTTTAAAATAAATAATTTTCATACTCTTATACCTTTATTTAATAATATATGATTAAAGGTGGAACACCACCTGGTATGCATTTTTCACACAAGTAATTACTATAGTAATAACGTTAACAATATAATGATGAAAAAAATTAATCAAATAGTAAATTTAAATGACACAGAAAGATCAAATTCCAGTGGAAATGTTTATAAGAAATACCTTTTGAGTTTAAAAAGATTTGCTGTATGCCTACTCTCAATTATAAAAGTGTCCAGCACAAGTTCGGCCGAACTTGTGCTGGACACTTTTGGTTGCATGAAGTCATATGAGATAAATTCTCTCTATGGTAATAAAAAATGATATTTCACTCAATTATTGAAGTAAAGAATGTTTAATATTGTAAAATTGTCCCCTGGATGTCTGTCAAAACCTCAGTTCAAAATTTGTTAGCTATACATAAAAGTAAGTTTAGACCAAGTCTTGACCTAGGGGTCCCCAACTGTCTCAACACCACTTCTGGCTCTTGATAGTAAAAATTTTACTTGTATTTTTTATTTCGTATTTGATCCCATTTATTTTCATTTTACTTTTCTATTAATCTTTTTAATTTTAAATATCAATTTATTTTTTTAAAAACTAAACATATTCATATTTTTTTAACTTTATATAATATCATTATTTAAGTTGTAACATCACCAATTTTGCATTTGGCATGCAGGTTTTTGCTATACTAGAAACATTAATAATATATATGGTGACAAAAAATTAATTATAAGATAAATATGAATGATGAAAAAAAGTTAAAAACCCAATAGAAATGTGAAAAACAAAAAACTGATGTACTGAGAAACACTTCCACCCTAGCTACTCTCCATCATAAAAGTGTCCAGCACAAGTTCAGCTGAACTTGTGCTGGACACTTTTGTTCAGGTGCAGTCAGATGGGATCAATTCTCTCTGTGGAAATTAAATTAAAAAAATGCTAAATAATTACATTAGAAGTAGTTTGGTATGGATGAATTATACACCTTGAGTTTTTCCAAACTTCAGGTGAAAAATTTTTTATCTTTAAAAAAAATTAAAATTTATCAAATTTAGCCCTGATGGCACCCATTTGTTTCAACACCTCTACTGGCTCTTGAAGGCAGGAATTTTTACTGAATTTTTCTTTTTCATATTTAATCTCTTTTACTTTACTTTTTTATCACTCATGTTACATTTGGATATTAATTTATAATTTTGGAAAAGAAATCATTTTCATATTTTTTTAACATTTTTTAATAATATTATAAAAGTTGTAATATAACATGGCATGAATTCGGCGCACAAGTTTTTTCTGTACTAATAAAATTAATAAAATTCTAATGACAAAAAATTAATCAGATAATAAAATATGAATAACACAGGAAGATCAAATACAATTTGACATGTTTTAAAAAAATAACAGTTGCACTGAAGAAGACCTGTACCCTAGCTACTCTCCATTTAAAAGTGTCCAGCACAAGTTCGGCCGAACTTGTGCTGGACACTTTTGGTCAGGTGCAGTCAGATGGGATCAATTCTCTCTTAGGAAATGAAAAAAATTATTTGATAAGAAACTTCACTAGATGTAGTTTGATATAGCTGAATTATCCACCTAGAGTTCATTCAAACCACAGTTACACAATTTTTTATCTTTAAAAAACAATCAATTAAGTAAAATTTATCCCTGACGGCTCTCATTTGCTTCAACATCTCTACTGGCCTTTGATATTAGCAATAATACTTGGATTTCTTTTTTCATATTTGATCACTTTAAATTAATTTTTTATTCCTCATATTGCTCTTGGATATCAATTAATAAATTTAAAAAAAATTATTTTAATATTTTTATACATTTTTTTAATAATATTATAAAATGTGTAACATCACTCAGTATGCATTTGGCACACAATTTTTTGCTATACTTATATAATTAATAATATAATTAAAACAAAAAATTAATCAAACAATATGTATGAGTGAGGTAAAAAGATAAAATACCAGTAGACATGTTTGTAAGAAATACCAGATGAACTGAAGAAAAACTCTACCCCAGCCACTCTCCATCATAGAAGTGTCCAGCACAAGTTCGGCCAAACTTGTGCTGGACACTTTTGGTCATGTGCAGTCAGATGGGATCAATTCTCTGTATGGCAACCAAAAATCTTTTTTATCAAATTTCACTAGAATTAGTTTGGTTTAGCTGAATCATCCACCTGCTGTTCTGCCCAATATCAGGTGTATAATTTTTTATCTTTAAAGAAAAGGTCACTTATTACAATTAAGCCCTGATGGCTGCCATTTGCTTTAACACCTCTACTGGCTCTTGATAGCAGGAATTTAACCAGTATTTTTTTTATATTTTAACTCTTTGACTTTTATTTTACTCTTTTATTCTTCTTTTTACTTTTAAATTTCAATTTAATTTTTGTAAAACTATTCCTTTCCATATTTATTTACATCTATTTTAAAAAATTATTGAAGGTTCAACTTCACATGGTATGCATTTGGCACACAAGTCTTTGCTATACTAATAACATTAATAATATAATGGTGATCAAATATTAATTGTATGATAAATATGAAAGATACAGACTGATCAAATACCAGTAGACATGTTTATGAGAAATACAAGATGAAGGAACTGAAGAAAATTTCCACCCAAGCTACTCTCCATCATAAAAGTGTCCAGCACAAGTTCGGCCGAACTTGTGCTGGACACTTTTAGTCACGTGCAGTCAGATGGGATCAATTCTGTCAGTACAGTCTAGTATATAAGTATGATATAATAGTGTTATTTTATGGTCCTACTACTTATTAATAAATGATTTAGTGATTAAACCTCAGGGGAAGACTAATAAAATAGTGATACTCAATTTAAACTCACAATACTTGGATTTAAATGCGTGCTAGTGGTGGAAAATAGAAGAATAAAATATAGTTATAGCTTTTATAAAGATAATATCAATTTATAAGGGCTTTATAATATATTTCTGAATGTTAATAATTGTAGTGTAGTGTTTATTTGAAGTGTAGTAATTGAATGATTATAATAAACCGTCAAAATCCCTCCTTACTTATACCCAAATCCACTGGAGTGCACAGACCTTCAATCCAGATGATGTCACTGCTATCCCCGGCAATTACAGCACTGTGAGGGCCCATCACCTCCCCATGGCGTCCACTTCAAGCAGTTTCAACACCCAGACCTCCAGTAAGGACCCTCCATCACTATTAATAATAACACAGAGTCATACCATAAATAGAAATCCCAGATAAAAGCGGATACCATAAAGAAACAGGTAAAATAAAAGATCAAAAAGAGATTTAATGAAACTAAAAGCATATAAAGGAAACAAATAAAATGTCCAAGCCCCCAATAACATCCCCAAGCATCCACATTAACCCAGAAACATCTTTCCAACCCATAAATCCGTGAATAACCATCCAAGGAAGTAATTTTAGTTGTCCAAACTGGGTGTATGCGCCTGATATAGGTGTCTATGCTTCTGTAGGCGTTGTGAGTCCACTGATTTCGTCCATATGACCTAAAATAAGCAGAAAAACAAAGGTTATAGGCTATTAAGGGGCTAAAACCCACTTATATACCTAAATATACATAATATACTGCATATTTCACTGAATATGAGATTTATGTATACATATAAGCTTATGTATGTCAATAATTACTTCATATCACTTAAGATAAGTATATTATGACTCCATTAACACCTTAATAAGTATTATTAGGCCATGGATAAGCTATTTAAACTATTATAAATTATATAATAGAATAATAATTATATATATATATAATAAAATAATATATATTATTATTTTAACCTTATTTTTAAGATATAAGCTTAATCTAGTTAAGGTTATCTTATTTTAAGCATAAGAAATACTCAGTCCTAAGGATATTTAGGCTGACACTCCCTCACCCCAAAAAAAACAATAAAAAAAATGTTAAGACATTTTAATTAATCTTAAGGAATCAAATAAAAAAAATTAATTTTTATAATACATATACTGAATGAACAGTATTATTTAGATTTAAATTTTTTCAAGAGATTTTTAAGATCAGAGATTTCATTTTCTGGAATCCACTGGTCATATTCACTTGATTTATTTTTAAATCTTAATAGATACTCAAATCCCTTTTCTTTAGTAAGGTGTCTCTTTTTAAGTATCTTTTCAATTTCTGCTTTTTCCACTATTTCTTCAGGTTGCTGTTTATGCCTTCCTGATCTTCTTGGAAAGAGAGCAGTATCATTAGAATGGTATGGTTTTATGAGAGAAATAGGAAATACTGGATGTTTTCTATCATAAGGTGCATATAGAATAACCTCAACAGCATTATTACCAACCATCTTTTTAACTACAAATGGTCCAATGAATGGATCCTTCAATTTAACATTACCACTTAAATTGAAATGTAGCGTTGAAATAAGGACTTCATCACCCTCTTTGAACATTTGTTCTTTATGGGCTTTATCCCATCTTTTCTTTTCATACTCAAAAGCCTTATTTATACATTCTTGAGCATGTTTTCTGCATAGTTCCTGCATCTGAAGAAAAGATTTAGTACCTGAATGAATATCCAATCTAGGTAACTTATTAAGAGTTTTAGCAGGGGTATTAGGTACATAACCCAACCATAACTCAAATGGCTTTTTGCCAGTGACAGAATGTACTGTACTATTATATGCAAATTCTAAACCTGGGATAAGGGTTACCCAATCATGCGTGAATTTGTCATTGTCTTTAAAATTAAGACCAAAAGCACAGTATCTTCTTATCATATCTTCTAAGGTTTGTATCATTCTTTCTGCTAGCCCATCAGTTTGTGGATGGTGTGCTGTAGAAAGTTTTAATTGACACCCTGAAACATCCATAAGTGACGTCCAGAACTCAGAAGTAAATTTAGGATCTCTGTCAGAAACTATTGCTTTGGGGAAACCTGCTGTATTTAACATTTGTGTCCACCATAAAAAAGCTAAGTCCTTTGCAGAAACCTCTTTGTGGGTAGGAATAAATTTACACATCTTTGTAAATCTATCTACAATTACCCAGCAGGAGTTATAACTCTTATGCCCTGCTATTGGCAAACCTGTTACAAAGTCCATGTTAATGATTTCCCATGGAGCTTTTGGTTGCTCAATTTGTTGTAATAAACCAGCTCTTTTTCCTGTTAATCTTTTAGATTTTTGACAAGAATCACATGTTTCAACATATTTCTGAACATCCTCAGACATGTTAATCCACCAAGCTGTGTTTTTTACTCTGGTTAATGTTTTATGGTAGTCAAAATGACCTGCTAATATATCATCATGACATATACTTAACATTAACTCCTTCATTGAAGGGGGAATTACAATTACATTACTTAATTTTTTCCTGTAATATATAAAACCATCCTCAATGGAAAATTTTCCTTTCTCTAATGCCTCTTTATACTTATCTGGTAATGTTTTTATTAAAACATTCATTGAAGCATTAGATGGATCATTTAATATTGTAGTTAATTTACTTAAGTCAGGATCTGAATTATAATTATCAAGAATTGATTGCATAAATTCATCCTCAAGATCTACAATATAAATGCCATAAATGTTAATAATCTCTGACTCAGGAACATAAGCAGGATTATCATCATTATTAGGCAGAGGTACTCTAGATAACAGATCTACATTAGAGTGCAAGGTTCCTGCTCTATGTGTAATAGTCATCCGTCCTCTGTATTCTTGTACAGCTAATTGCCATCTAAACATGTGTCTATTAGGAGTTTTCATGTTTAAGAGTGACTTAACTGCACTACAGTCAGTTATTAACTCAAATTTTTGGTCTTCAAGGTAATAATGTAGCTTTTCAAGAGCCCATACTACTGCCAAACATTCAAGTTGAGTAGCACCATATTTTAATTCACCACTTCTCAGAGTACGTGAAATATAGCAGATTACTACTTCTGACATTTTACCTTCAATAAGTTGTTTTTGATGCAAAGCAGCACCCAGTCCAATAAAACTTGCATCTGTATATAATACAAAAGGTAATTGGAAATCTGGTAATCCCAAGATAGGAGCTGTCATTAAACATTCTTTCAACTTATTAAAAGCTTGTTGTCTTTCATTATTCCAAATGAAAGCTTCTGATTTCTTTATCAGTGTGGTCAGTGGTGCAGCAATTGATTGGTAGTTTTTTATATATTGTCTATAATAACCACACATTCCAAGAAAAGATTGTACATCCTTCACATTTTGAGGAATGCCAATATTCTTTATTGCAGCCACTTTATTTTGGTCTACACATATTTGTAAGCCAGATACAATATGACCAAGCACTTTTAAAGATTCAAACCCAAATTTACATTTTTTCAATGCAAGGGTCATTTTTATTTCATCCATTTTTTGAAATACTTTCCTTAAATGGATTAAGTGTTCATCAAAAGTTTTAGAGAACACTATGATGTCATCAATATATACCATTAACCATCCCTCAATCATTTCATTATGGAATGTTATATCCATTAACTTTTGAAATACTGAAGGAGCATTCTTTGGTCCAAATGGCATTCTGACATACTTATAAATTCACATATGTGTTGTTATCAACAAAAAGTTCTGTGAATTCTTTTCAACAGGAATTTGATGGTACCCTTTATTTCCATCTAGGCAACTTATATATTTAGCACCTTTAAGGGTAGCATGTATAGAGGCAATCCTTGGCAAGGGATAAATATCATCTACTGTAAATGTATTTAATGCTCTATAATCACCGCACAGTCTTGCTTTATCTTGTTCATAAGAAATCAGCACTGGTGATATTACACAATATTTTGGTGTAGTTTCAACCTTCTCAAGAATGTTCATTTTTAAAAACATCTTAATGTTATCCTCTATGTCTTTCCTCTTCATTGGTGAAGCAGGGTATGGTTTCTTTTTAAGACTAGCAGGAATATTATCCATGTCACAGGTTAAACTAATTTTCATTTCATGATCTTTTACAAGGCCAAGTTCATTTGTACCATGTGCAAAAGCCATTGGAAAAGCTTTAATTAATTCCAAAATATTATCTTTCTCAGTTTTACTTATCTGAATGCCAAATGATGCTTTTGAAATTTCTGTTTCCAGAAGTTCCATCTCATTGGATTCTCTTCCTTTAGACGGGGAATTTGTTACTGACTCAATGTGTAAGACTGTGTTAAAAGAATTTATTTTAAATTTCCTTTTACCATTCATGCCAATTGTAAAATTGTTATTAGCAGGGTCTAATTTTACACCAAATTTAGTCAGAATATCATTTCCAATGATAAAACAGTTACTACAATTTGTATTATCCATTACTACAAAGTCACAAGTTACCCTTACATAACCATGTTGGTGTTTAAAGAAAACAGCAGCTTTGTATTTACCAATGGGGTGTAGTACTGATCCAAAACCTCTCCAATTTTTATTCTGAAGTGGTTCAAGCTTAAACTTATATTCACTATCAATTTTCTGTAATGTATTAGTGGAAACAACTGAACCAGCAGCTCCTGTGTCTAATACTATATTAACATTTTCACCAGAAATGATAGCTGGAACCGTGATAGGTGTCATTCTAAAGTTATCAGCTTGTATATCCTTAATGATTTCAGCATCCTCAAAATTCATTAAAGATTCATTTGAGTCCATATTTAATATTGGATTTTCAAAGATGGACAAATCATCTTCCAACATACAGACTTCATTTTCATCACTATATGAGATAT
This sequence comes from Hemileia vastatrix, assembly GCA_030280995.1. Taxonomy (NCBI): domain Eukaryota; kingdom Fungi; phylum Basidiomycota; class Pucciniomycetes; order Pucciniales; family Zaghouaniaceae; genus Hemileia; species Hemileia vastatrix. The sequence continues at coordinate 6,655,115 of JASXTE010000009.1, forward strand.
TGCTGTCATAATCACTTGATTCTTTACTTTTTTCAGTTTCAGTTTCAGATTCACGTTAATTTTCAACAATATTTATGTTTTTCTCACATTTGTGACCTTTTACCCAAGGTTTGTTACACTTATAACAAGTATTTGTTTCATACTTTTTAGGTACTACAGGTGCAGTAGGTTTTTTCTGCTTCTCCTGAAGTGTTTTTGAATTCTGAGTTTTTACAGGTTCAACATTTTGCTTATAAGTGGAATACCTTGATTCATACTTATGGTTCAATAATATTTCATTGCAAATATTAATAAAGTCAGAATATTCAGTAACATTTAATGTTCTAGCTACAACAATGTCTCTGACAGATATAGGTAATTTGTATATTATCTTATCTTTCCATAAGTTAAAATCCATATGAGGCTCAATGGCTTTTAATATTTTGTTTAAATTCATTAAAAATACCATAGGTTTGTCACCATTCAACGGATTATACCTAGTCTTCTCATACAGTCTCTGCTGAGTAAGCCTGAATTTAGAACCTCCAAATTGTTTTTCAATAAGTTGTTTCCATTCAGCCCAAGAGTAGTCTCTACCCTCACTTAAGACAGCTTCAAACCATAATAAAGCAACATCCTTAAATAAAGAAATTAATTTTGATGTTATCTCTTCATCTGGTAACTTATATGAGAATTTCAAGTTGTCAATTCTTTGAATAAAATGTTGCCAATCAGAGCTGGCTTCCCCATCATAAGTTGGGTACTGATCTATCTTAGGCCAGTTCTTCTGATTGGATTTTATCTCACTAATCTTAGGTAAATTCAACAACTCATTTACTTTTGATAAATGGTCTTGTATTTCTTCCTGCACGGATTTGTGACTTACATTTTCAGATTTGACACTACCACCAGATGGTTTTAATTGTGGTGGTACAGGGAAGGAATGAGATTCACTTTTGCCAATGAAAGGATTATTATTATATTGATTATACTTATGATTATCCTGGTTCATTAGTAGATTGGAAGTTTCAATCTCAACTTTAGTTAATCTTTGTAGCAGCTCAGAGACACTTTGATTTGTCTGTGCAAAAGATAACTTTGTTCTTGATTCAGTTTTTAATAAGTGTGTTTCATATAATTTTTCTAACTCACAAAATTTGTTTGAAAGGTCATTATATTTATTACTCAATGAATCATATTTAAGAGTTAGAGACAAATGTTCTTTCTCTAATTCTTTATTACGTGTTGCTAATTGAGAAATGTTCAATGTTAAGGATGAAATTGTATCACTAGTGAGCTTAACTGTCTGTTCCTCACAATCAGTCATTCTATTCCACAATGCTGAAACAATTCTATGGACAGTTGGATTATTGTTAAAATATTCCATGTCCTCCTTTTCAATTCTCTCACTCTCCTGTGAAGTACTCATCTCACTAGTAGGTGGTTGCAACTGAGGATTAACTGTATTATCATTGTATATAGTACTGTTATTATGGATAAAAGACAAGTCAGGTGTATCTACTCTAAAACCCAAATTTCTTAAATCCTCCTCTATTTTTTGTACAGATTTAACATCAATAGAATTACCTATATTGTAATTATCAGTATTATGTCTAATCTGAGAGGGTAAGTTACTTACCAAGGGATGGTTGCCAGTCCTGATTTTTGGCGCTTTTTTCCCTTGTAAGGGTGAGCTGAGGAAGTCAGATGAGGGGGTGGATCCCTGTTGCAACTGTGGCTTGTCCACTGTTGGTGAAACCAGTCCCATTTCCATTTGTCTACCAGGATTTTCTCCTGGGAGTGAGTGGACCCTCCTTGGGTAGGGGGTTGCTGATTTGATTGACTGGGCTGGCCTCCCTTTAATTCTGCCATTGCCTGATTCATCTGCTGAAATCCTACCTTGCAATTGTTTTGCAACTGCTCTACTTCTTTGAACATGAGAGATTTTGATTCCTCTAGCTTCAGAACCTGTTTGGCCAGATGGGACAGTTGATCCTGAAGAGGAGGAGACATCTTTTTGATAGTTATCTTTTTTAAGAGGGCGTCCTTTTCCTCTATACTCATGCTTTCTGGTTGGGGGTACTGTTGTCCCTCCATGGTGATGTCCTGGAAAGTTTTTATTAGCTTTAGACCTGGTATTATAAGCAGGCTGTTCACTTACACTATCCTGAGGAGCACTCATATTGTTCAGAATAACAATATTTTACGTCTACAAAAGGAAAAAACTCTGTGGAATTAGTAGACAAAAGATATTAGTAATTATATTACTAATAAAAAAGCAATGGAGCTTACCCTGAATTTATATCTTTATTTATTTAAATAAAATATAAGAAAAATTCGAAAAAATCTGTTAAAAATATAATAATAAGTTTAACTTGACCTCTATAAGGGTGAATAATTAGCTTACCAAGCTTTAGCCAAATACCAATTTAATTGGGTGTTATATTGGTGTCCAAATACCAAGTGAAATTGGGTTTATATTGGGTACAGTTACTACTGTAAATATCTAATTTTTATGATAAAAAATTAGTACAATTATTATAAGGGTTCTTTTCCGCAATCAATGAGTTATGATGACCCACTAATATGCCGCAGACCCAAATATTTGGTTAATTTTGAGTTGTACTAAGGTAAAAATCACGTCCCAAGGTTTATACTAAATAATAAGTAAAATATAAGGAAAGACCCCCAATTGTCAGTACAGTCTAGTATATAAGTATGATATAATAGTGTTATTTTATGGTCCTACTACTTATTAATAAATGATTTAGTGATTAAACCTCAGGGGAAGACTAATAAAATAGTTATACTCAATTTAAACTCACAATACTTGGATTTAAATGCGTGCTAGTGGTGGAAAATAGAAGAATAAAATATAGTTATAGCTTTTATAAAGATAATATCAATTTATAAGGGCTTTATAATATATTTCTGAATGTTAATAATTGTAGTGTAGTGTTTATTTGAAGTGTAGTAATTGAATGATTATAATAAACCGTCAAAATCCCTCCTTACTTATACCCAAATCCACTGGAGTGCACAGACCTTCAATCCAGATGATGTCACTGCTATCCCCGGCAATTACAGCACTGTGAGGGCCCATCACCTCCCCATGGCGTCCACTTCAAGCAGTTTCAACACCCAGACCTCCAGTAAGGACCCTCCATCACTATTAATAATAACACAGAGTCATACCATAAATAGAAATCCCAGATAAAAGCGGATACCATAAAGAAACAGGTAAAATAAAAGATCAAAAAGAGATTTAATGAAACTAAAAGCATATAAAGGAAACAAATAAAATGTCCAAGCCCCCAATAACATCCCCAAGCATCCACATTAACCCAGAAACATCTTTCCAACCCATAAATCCGTGAATAACCATCCAAGGAAGTAATTTTAGTTGTCCAAACTGGGTGTATGCGCCTGATATAGGTGTCTATGCTTCTGTAGGCGTTGTGAGTCCACTGATTTCGTCCATATGACCTAAAATAAGCAGAAAAACAAAGGTTATAGGCTATTAAGGGGCTAAAACCCACTTATATACCTAAATATACATAATATACTGCATATTTCACTGAATATGAGATTTATGTATACATATAAGCTTATGTATGTCAATAATTACTTCATATCACTTAAGATAAGTATATTATGACTCCATTAACACCTTAATAAGTATTATTAGGCCATGGATAAGCTATTTAAACTATTATAAATTATATAATAGAATAATAATTATATATATATATAATAAAATAATATATATTATTATTTTAACCTTATTTTTAAGATATAAGCTTAATCTAGTTAAGGTTATCTTATTTTAAGCATAAGAAATACTCAGTCCTAAGGATATTTAGGCTGACAAATTCTCTATATGGCAACAAAAAAATTTTTTTTATTAAACTTCACTACAAGCAGTTTTGTTTAGCTGAATCATTCACCTGTGGTTCTTCCCAACCTCAGGTGTATAATTTTTTATCTTTAAAAAAAAGGTCACTTATTACAATTTAGCCCTGATGGCTCCCATTTTTTTCAACACTTCTACTGGCTCTTGAGAGCAAGAATTTTACTAGTATTTTGTTTTTCAAAATTGATCTCTTTCAGATTAATTTTACCTTTTTATCCCTCATATTGCTTTTGTATATCAATTTATTTTTTGTAAAAGAAATCATTTTCATATTTTTTTACCTTTATGTAATAATATTATAAAAGGTGTAACATCACCCGGTATGCATTTGGCACACAAGTTTTTGCTATACTTATAACATTAATAATATAATGGTGACAATAAATTAATCAAATGATATATATGAGTGAGGCACAAAGATCAAGTACCAATGGACATGTTTATAAGAAATACCAGATTAACTGAAGAAAAATTCTACCCTAGCTACTCTCCGTCATAAATGTGTCCAGCACAAGTTCGGCCAAACTTGTGCTGGACACTTTTTGTCACATGCAGTCTGGTGTGATCAATTCTCTCTCAATCATTAAACAAGAAGTTGTTTGATATGGCTAAATGGTAATGCTGAAGTTTTTTTAAACCTCAGATTGGCACTTTTTTGTTTTTCAAAAAAGCAATTATAGTCCAAGTTTAGCCTCACTGGTGGACATTTGCCCCAACATGTCCACTTGTTCTTGATGGCAGTATATTTATTTTAATTTTTATTTCATATTTGATTCCTTTAATTTTACCTTTTTATCCCTCATGTTGCTTTTGTATATCAATTTATTTTTTGTAAAACAAATCATTTTCATATTTTTTTACCTACCTTTATTTAACAATTTTATAAAAGGTGTAACATCACCCAGTATGCATTTGGCACACGAGTTTTTGCTATACTTATAATATTAAAACATAATGGTGACAAAAAATCAATCAAATGATAAATATGAGTGAGGCACAAAGATCAAATACCAGTGGACATGTTTATAAGAAATACCAGATGAACTGAAGAAAAATTCCACCCTAGCTAACCTCCATCATAAAAGTGTCCAGCACAAGTTTGGCCGAACTTGTGCTGGACACTTTTGCTCACATGCAGTCTGATGTGATCAATTCTCTCTATTGCAATGAAGATGAATTTTTCTTCAATAATTGCACTAGAAGTTGCTTGATATGGCAAAATTGTCATCCTGAAGTTTTGGTAAAGCTCCAGTGGATTTTTTTTTATTTTTACAAAAAAGAAATTATAGTCCAAGTTTAGTGCCACTGGTGGGCATTCACCCCATCATGTCTACTTGCTTTTGATGGGAGGAATTTCACTTTAATTTTTTATTTCATATTTGATCCCTTTAATTTTACCTTTTTATCCCTCATATTGCTTTTGGATATCAATTTATTTTTTGTAAAACAAATCATTTTCATATTTTTTTACCTTTATTTAATAATATTATAAAAGGTGTAACATCACCTGGTATGCATTTGGCACACGAGTTTTTGCTATACTTATAATATTAATAACATAATGGTGACAAAAATCAATCAAATGATAAATATGAGTGAGGCACAAAGGTCAAATACCAATTAATCAATAGTTTTTTATAATATTATAAATTTTTTTATTAAATAAAATGGTAATAATGAATTATATTTTTCATCCACAATTCCACTCTAATGATTCCCACTGCACAAAAAGGGTTCACTTGGTCCTTTCTTTACTGCTTGTGCATATATTTCATTGCCCAAAGTACTACAATTTTTTGTAGTGATTATCCCACATCTGATTCAGGAATATTTTTAAACAATATAAGTTTTTTTTACAAAAGACCTTATCATATCCAATATCACACAAAAAATACAACCTGTTTTTGTATTAAAGCCCGTTAATTATTAAGAAATTGTTAAAATAATTAGATTAGACCCTTGCACAGCTAGATCCATACCAACCGACCTAAAGTCTTTTCAATATTGAAAAAAATTAAATAAAATTATGATATCATACTAAATTATGGGCACCAACCATAATTCAGCACTTCTCATTTGCTCTGCTACAAAATGAGTGTATGTAGCATTTTTCTAACGTCGGACTGTTTTTCTTCCTTCCCTCACACCTTTAGTCCAGAATGAAAATTTAGTATGAGTTTTGGTCAAAATGGTTTGCCAGTGTTATCTGTATGCAATATGAATTCATATTGCATATTTCTATTTATGCATAAAATATACTCATTAAGCATCATTTTTTTGCATTTTTCAATCATTATGCATATTTATGCATATTCATATGCATATTCATTATACAGATTTATATGCATATTAATATATTTTATTCATATACATATATGCACCTTTTTTTTGCATATTCAATATGCATATTTTTAATGCATATTCAATATGCATATTTTTATGCATATTTTATGCATATTTTTTATGCATAATCACTATGCATATTTTTTATGCATATTTTTATGCATATTTTTTATGCATATTTATTCTTCATAGTCATTATGCATACACTTTGGATAGGCAATTCACATCAATTTTTAGCATGCAATAAGTATCCACCATGCAAATTCAAATGCATATGCATCTATATCATACACGCAACATATATTCAAGTTTAATATTTGAATATTAAGGTATGCTAAGTGATGTTGTTCAACCTTTTGCCAAACCTGAGATTAACTGATGTTCAATGTGGTTCTTAAGCTCTGCTCAAGGAGGGATTTTTCTGGATTCAATCTGTGACAGTATATTTTTTCAATGTTTTTTCATCAGATTTAAAAACATCTTTCTGACAGTTTCAGGATGGTTTCCCAACAGTTTCCTGACAAATTCCTAATAGTTTCAAAAAGAGGGAACTGCTAGAAGTTCACCCCCAGATTTCCCGTGGTGAATAAGCTTAAAATTCTACTTGATAATAATAAATAATGAAACCCTGTCTAATTAACTCTTTTTAGGATGATTGAGTGGTTCTTCTGTGCAAAACAACTGAAATGCAACAATAAAGTTACACCAGATACAATATTTTAAAAGAAAGTAGTTTAAATGTTTTTAGATTTTAATAATTTTTGAAAACAGATACTATAAATGAGTCCCTGGAGTTAAGACCTTTCTAATGATTTCATATTTGTTAATGTTTAAGAGTTTTTGAGTAAAATATTTAAAGTGTTATGTAAAATTGTTATTTTATAAGGATATTATAAATGATTAAATATTTTGTTGACAACAGAAAAATATGAATAATGGTTGTTATAATTATCTCCATTTCTCTGTTCTCCCCCCGAATAAGTTTGAGTCTAAAGCCTTATATGCATATCAACCAGTCACGTGCCCTTTTTCCCTCTGGAGTGCGGCCAGAGCTCATCTGGAGCTTGTCCGGAGCTTTTCCAGACCTCCAGACTCAATTAAGAACCTTATATCTATAATAAAAAATCTAGAAAAAGTATAAATGATAGAGCTACTTCTCTTTAACATTCTCAATAATTTTTCATAGCCTGCGCAGCTCTATTCAGCTCATGAAAAATTTTCAAAGTTAAGTAATTTTTGAAAAACGTAAATAATTTAATAAATCTTTAAAAATGAATTAAAAATATAAGAAAAATAGTAAAAATTGAGAGAAAATTCCCAAAGGTTCTTAAGCTTCTTGACTTTCATTAAATTTAATTTTGTAGCTGTAAAAAAATTCATATGACCCGTGAAATTAATAAAACTGAACAAACATTCATATCTTGACTTTTCAACTTCATTTTTTGTTTAATAATAAAATATTTAAAATTAATCCAGCTTCTCCGATCACCGTCCACTACCAGTAAATATTCTAAATAAACTTTTAGAGCCGTACTAAGATTTGGAATGCCACATCCTCCCTCCAATGAAGAATTTCCTCATTCTTTGAATTTTGCATGTTTGATTGATATATAATCCTACTTTTATCTTCTCTATATTCATCTCTTCATCATTTCTTCAAAATCCCACTCCAACTACATAAACTTATTTCTACTTTTATAAGTACCATCATCAGTATGAGATATCTTGCCGTACCATGCAACCTCTGCAAGAAATATGAAGTCCCTTGCTTGATGTCCTTTCCAAATCCTCCTGGAAGAACCGCTTGTGATCTCTGTCGCTCCAAAAAGTTTACATGCGTCCGGCCAACTTCTAAACCATATTTCAATCCTATTGCTGGCGCATTTACTGCTCCAGCTTCTAACTTATCAAAGAAAAGTTTAGCAAGGGTACCTGTATTCTGGAAAAGGATCAAGGCTAAAACTAAACCACCATCTCCAACTTCATCTCTAATCACTCCTTCTCAAGATCCTTCACCCATACTTCCAGTTTCTCCTTTTTCTTTTTCCCAGACTTTATTTCCTGGGTCCCAAAGTAAGCCTTTTAATAATTATTTTTTATTCATGCTAATCCCAACAATGCCTTTTCCATCCTTTAGCTATTAACATCACCAACTCTGATGATGTAGGTTGAGTCCAAATGGACTATATAAATCATTATCTTAAATTTCATAGATATCTTTTTCTTGACTTTAATGATGATAAAAAGAGAAATATTTTATCCTATTTCCAAGACACTCCTGACAATAATCATGAAGATTTAATGAAGAGAAGATTGTTGATGCAGAGTTTTGATGATAATGTAGAAAAATTTCAGCAAAATTATTTATTTTAATCTTATAGTTTAGTGCTTTAGTAAACATGAATCCTGATCTTTTCTTCATATGAAATCGTTTTATATAGATTTTTTATAAATTTTCATTTTGAAATAAAATCTATTTGCCTCGTGATTCTTCCAACTACTGAGAGCAAGGTTTGAATCCCTTCATACTCCCCTATACCAGTCTCTACTCATATGCATTAAGAGAGTAGGCTCCCCACCTACTGAGCTGAATACTTGATTCCACTCTCATCAAATGAGACAAATACTCCTGATTCCATTATCTTTGATTGAGCCAAATACTTGATCCATTTCTTGCCATAAGGTCCTCCAAGCTTCATACCATATAGCCAATTCAAGGCACACTACTTTTCCAACCATCATATCCTCCTTCAAAAATTTCATCATCACAACATTCAAATAGACCACCTTTTAATAACTCATGTTTTAAATAATTTTAATCACCATATTTTCACCATGTTTAGCACCATAATTATCATTCTGCATCCATAATTTATCATCCATCACCTCCACAACTTTAACCACTACCTTTTCCAAATCAAACATACGCCCTTTTCAAAATTTGAGTACCAGTGATAAATTAAATAATTTGTTGATTTTTTAATTGAATAGCCTTCATAAAAATTTTGCATTACCATTTTAGATGTCTTGGTGGACATTGATAAATTAAAATTAGTGCATAGAGTTGCATAGAATATTCCAGTTTAAGGTCATGGGGGACCCATCTTGTAAATCTCTTTCAAGTTGTCCAAATAACAATTAAATTGCCAGTTTAATGTCATAGAGGACAAAGAATGAGTGATTTTTCAGTTTAGGGTCATAGTGGACCAAAGAATGATAAACTTGCCAGTTTAAGGTCATGGTGGACCAAACATTTACTGAACTACCAGTTTAAGGTCATGGTGGACCAAACTTTTGATTGACACCAACTCCAACTTCTATCCTAAACCTTTCTCCAAAAATATCCATAAAATAATGAACGTCCTTGAAAATTAGCCAGTATAAATTCATGGAGGACTAACAACATATCTTGAAATAAATTTATAAACAGCCAGCTTAAAGTCTTAGAGGACTAACAGATCCAATGAGGAACCAAATTCTTGAAATAACATTGTAAAACACTATCCAGTTTAAAGTCTTAGTGGACTAACAGATCCAATCAGGAACCAAATTCTTGAAATAAAATCATAAAAAATTAAAGAAAGTCTTGAAAATTAGCCAGTTTAAAGTCTTGGAGGACTAAACATTTTGAAGTAGGATCCAATTTTGCTCGAGCTCTACTTGATCCTTTTTCCTATAAAAAATATACTATAAAAGTAATAAAACAAAAGAAAATTGAAAATAAAATTAAAAAAAAAATTGAAAAAAAATTGTACATTTATATATTTATTTTATTTTTATTTTATTTATATAATTATTTTTATTTTTTATTTTATTATTATTATTATTTTTTTAAATGAAGAAAATAATAAAAGTTTATAAAAGATTGTTATGAAATAAAATTTTTAAAATTTAATTTTTAAAAAAAAAGATAAACAAATTTGAAATATAAAATTTATAAAATGTAAAATAAAATTTAAAAGATACCCCCCCGCCAATTGGTGAGCCATACCCTTGACATCATACCCACATCCAAGTGCAACTTGATGTGGTTACACAATTTTGAGAAATTGAAAATACAAAATTAATATAAGAAAGTTTAGGAAAATAAAATTTTATGATAATGATCACTGGGTGGGCTCTCTCCAATTTGTAAAAATGATAAGAGACCACCAGTGAGCATCACCCTTAACAATATTTTATAGAAATATAAAAATTAAAATGAAAGAAAAACATATTTCATTATATAAAAATCTAACATAAAAGAAATAACAAAAACAAAAATAAAAAAGAATCTTGAATCCAGCAGTGGGAGCATTGTCTCTTCCTTTGTTCCAGTTTATAGTCTTAGCGGAATTCCTATAGATCAAAAACAAAGCCAGGATTCAACTAGAAACAGGGAAAAATTGGTAATGAACATTGTGGGGTAATTGTGTATAGAGCAGCCAGCACATCAATTACCCCCAAAGGTGCCAATATTCAATTCAGAAGTTTCCCCTGTGAACACTTCTACCAATAAAAAAATTTATCATTCCAACATATATATTCTCCATAATTTTTATTTCTTATAAGAGTTTTAAGAATTTTCAAACAAATGTCTTCATAAATGTCATAAGATTTTGTTAACGGTTTTGTCTCCCATACCATTGTAAAACAACAGTAATATTTTTAATAAGAAAGTTGTTTATCCTCATTCCGGAGTTAAACTTTGACAAAATTTTATTTAATCAATTACGTAGTTTATCCTAGTTTTGGAGTCTCATCTTCAAACGATTGTAGAAATAGTTTACCCTCATTTCTGAGTTTCATCTTCAAACAATTGTAGAAATAGTTTACCCTCATTTTGGAGTTAACTTTCAGCACTCCTGGTGCCCTTAGGATAGAACTATTTGACTTGATCAGCCGCAAACCTCTTCTTTAAATCTACTCCATCCAATTCTTCCAAAACATATGAACTTCCAGACACCTGTTCTCTGACTTTATAAGGTCCATTCCACCTATCTGAAAACATCTTCCCCCACTGGCTTTCCAAACTCCTATTATACACCAAAACCATATCTCCAGTCTTCAAAGGTTTCCTGAGCCTGTGTGCTAATCTTTCATCCCAATACCTTACTGGCTGATTTCTGATTTAAATCATTCTAGAATATGCTTTTCTAAGTATTCTTCTTTCTTCTCCAGCTGCATCATTCTTGCACATAAAAATTCTTCAGTAGTATTAACAGTATCCCAATCTACTCCAAGATATGATTCAGTATCTAAATTAACTGGTAAAACTTCTTTTTGTCCAAAAAATAGTTCATAGGGTGAATATCCAGTTGTCCTTTTGGCAGTGATTCTGTCAGCAAATAATACTAAGGGTAAATAGTGCCTCCATTTTTCAGCACTTGTTCCACACATTTTAACTAATTCATCCTTTATAACTTTATGCCCTCTTTCAACCATACCTTCAGCTTCAGGATAATAAGGGGTTTCTACCCTAACCTTGGATCCAACCTTTGATATATCTTCCCAAACTTCTGCCCCAAACTCAGGACCTCCATCTACCGTTACCAATTTCATAACCCCATATTGATACACCAAATCCTTCAACAAGAAATATGCCACATTTTTGGAATTTAAATTAATAAGAGGCACTGCCTCTACCCAAACAGATAAATCATCTCTGGCTACAATTAAATATTTATATCTCCCCTCTTTGATATGAACAGCATTCAAACTAACCCTACCAAAAAGAGAGTTTTCACTGGTTGCATGTCCAGGTTCTTTTGGCCTAGATAACTCCTTCTTTGACATTCTTCACATGACTGAACCCATTTCTTAACAGCCATTCTCATACCCGGCCACCAAAATCTATCAGTAATTCTTCTATATGTCTTGCCTATTCCCCTATGACCAAGATCTTCATGCAGTGCTTTCATAACCAACTCTTGACCTTCTTTTGAGAAACTACTACTTGAGGATTTGGATACCTCCTTTTTATCAATCTTTTCCCAGATATATAAAATGCTGGGGTCTTTCTTTTGATAGTCATCCAGTCATCATCATCACATTCCTCTGGCCTTTCCAGAGTCAACAAATATTTTACCAAAATATAATAAAACCCAGTCTGTCCCCAGACCTCATCTTTAAAATACAATAAAAAATATCCAAGGGCACTTCCCTATCACCTATATCACCTGCACTTAAATGAGCCATAAGCTTCTTTGATTGAGTTTGATTGATAAAAAAATAAAATTTTTCATCTTTAAATATTGAAACTTCAAATTTCTTTTGAACCAAATTTTTATCAACCTCTTTACCACCCTTTTTAGTATCTCCTTCTTCATCATCATCGTCCAAACTCCACTTTACCCAATTTTCTAAACTTCCAAAATATACACCATTAACCAATCTATTACCATCCCATAATACCACATCATTCTTGTCCACATATACACTTTCATCTTCTTCTAACTCTTTTTTACCAAATTTATTCACACCGATTTCATCAATTTTATCAACATAAAAATAATATTCCAGTTTATCCTCTTGGTGGAGGTCATCATCACAATCATCTAAACACAATAGTCCTGCCAGTTTAACCTCATGGAGGAGGTATGGAAAGTCTTCAGCTCCTTTAATTCTGGCTTTAATCATAGGTATATCTTCATAGAACTCTTCTGAGTCTGAATCATATTCAGTGGGTGGTCTTCTTGACAAACCATCTGGCATAGTAAAATTTTTGCCAGGCTTATGAACTAAATCAAAAAGAAAAATGTTGAATGAATGCTACCCATATAGTCACAGGTGCATTTGGTAAACTAGGAGAATTAATCATTTGAATTAAAGATTTTGCATCAACCTGCAATTCAAAGTATTGGCCCCACAAAACATTTTGAAGTTTCTTTAAAATTTTTGCCACTCCACATAGTTCCAATTTCAACTGAGAATATCTTGATTGGACTTTGGTGAATACCACAGACTCATACCTAACTGGCCTAATGTAGCCAGCTTTATCCATCTGAGACAAAACTGCCCCAGCAGCAACCTGACTTGAGTCAACTGCTAAATAAATCCCACCAGCATCTTTTCAATAATCAAACTTGTGCATGACAATATCTTTTCCCACAACGTTCTTCAATCTCTCAAACGCCCTTTTACACTCTTCATCCCACTCCCCATCTGCATCATTTCTCGTCAACCTTCTCAATGGAGCTAGCAATGAATAAAAGTCCTTGATTAACATTTGACCATAAACACATACGCCTAAAAAACCCCTAACTTTTGTTGTATTCTTGGGTCTTGGCCAGGACTGAATTTCATTCATTTTCTTCTTGGACATAATCCTACCCTCTCTACATACCACATGACCTAAAATCTCTAAAGCTGGAACACAACATGAAAATTTTGAACCCAAAATGGTTAAACCAGATTCTTCAATTCAAAAAAAGATCCTCTCTAAAGTGATTTCATACTCCCAGATGAATTTTTGTATCCCTGACTTCTCCTCCAACACTTCATTATCATAATCTGTTTAAGGTCCTTTAATTCCTCCATTGTCAATAAAGATTCCAGCATATTGAGGAATTTCATATTGAAGAATCCAAGCCATCTGAGCTTGATAAACGGCAACTGAATTTGTTGCTCCTTGAGGTAATCTCTTCCTTTGTAATTGTCCTAGCGGTGTATCAAAAGTAGTGAGAGGCCTAGAGTCTGGATGCAACTCTCTCTCATCATATCCCCTAATAATATCTCCTAAAGCATAACACACTCTCCCAGAAAACGCTTCCACAAACTCCTCAGCACTAGGTGGTATACCAGCATCCTTTATTGTAAACTTATTTAATTCCCTGAGATCATGAACTACTGTAAGTTTACCATTCAGTTTCTTGATACAGAATACCAGACTAGAATAACTTAATGATAATTGCTCATACAGTCCAGTGCGAATCCGTTATCTGAAAACTTCAATATAAGCTTCTTTTAATGCAGCCGGAATTGGGATTGGTTTTTGCTGCCACGGTTCATGACATACCACAGGAATTTCGAAAGGCTCCCCATAGGAATGCTTCAACAAAACCCTCTCCTCTTCTACAAAAGAAATAACCTTCTCTCACTTGACCATCACATCCAACAACAACTTCTTCTCTTCTCCAGACAACCAACCATCTGGCCCAAAATTAAGAACACCTAATCTATCAAAAGTGATTCTTGACATTTCAGAAAATTCAGGAAGATTCTTCACCAAGGGACATTCATAAGGATCTCTTTATTGCCTTGGTCTTCTCAAAGGTGGATTTAATTCAGCAGGTAGTGGTTCATTAATCAGTTGGATTTTATTAGATACCTTTTTATATTTTGCTGCTTCCACATCTACATAAACTTGAGGTGAAATATTTATTTTTGTATTGCCATTAAAAATTTTATCAATAGCATTTTCTTCATTGTCAGAATCAAAATCAAAATAAGTAGAATAATATTTTATATTTTTATTAAATTTAACTTTTCTCTCTTTTTCTTTGTCTAATTTATCAATAATTTTTGCACCACCTTTAATTCCCTTATCCACCATAAAATTACCAGTAAAAAAAGTTGGCAGTTTATCCTCTTGCTGGAGGACTTGAATCAAATTATCGCAAAAATTTTTTTTTTGTGTTTTAATTATACTAAGATTTTTTATAGAATTTTGATGAAATAATTTCAGTTTACCTGTCACTGGACAACCTACGCACAAGGTTGAGGATGTTCCTAGAACGTGAGATGGAGGGAGGAGTTTAGAGACTTCTTCAAAGTACAGAGTAAATCTTCGAGGAAATGATTCGAAGATGAGTCAAAGGAAGAGCTGCTTCTTCAAGATATGTTCGATAAGAATTTCAATATCATTTAAAGGTAATAATAATATTCTTAGGATCTCACAAAGGGTTTTAAACTCAATAATAAAAGATTTAAGTTTTTAGAAATGATTATTGAGAAAATAAGGAAATGTACAATAATAACAATTTAACCTGAAGCTTTACCACTATTAACTATATATACGTTTTTTAATTTAATTCTAAAGAATTTCACACCAAAATCCAATCCCTTTTATATCCACTACTCCTCCTCGCATTGACCTCTTGCACATCCATCATTCCGCACACCACAGACCTCCAAAAAAACACCCGTTACACCTGGACCCTCCTCACTAACATTGGTTAACCCTTTTACCCTCCACTAACCATCCCCTCCATGCTCACTACCCCTGTTAATAACCCAAAGAAACATAATAAACCTTTAGCGGAATATTGCATTAGCTATTGCGCTGTGCTTTGCCTATTGAAGAAAAGACTGAACACACTATTGAGAGATTAACTAATTTAGATTTAAATTTTTAGATTAGCGCGGTTGAATAGTGAGTACACAAAGGAAAGCTGCAGTTGCTATGAAGAAGTGCTTCTGCGCTTTGAATATGGATTTAGACCTCTTTATTATTGATTTAATGAGCTGCTTTTTCCTGGAGTGTCACGTAGCACGTGACAGATGCCTGGGTATAAGATGTGAGTTCTGTTGAGCGTGAGACACATTTTTACCACACTTTTATTTTTTTCTTTTACTCCTTTTAAAATTTTTATTATGTCTAACTGCCCCACTCCCATACCCACGCCTCCACACCCCAAAGCTGATGGTGGTATTGTTACTCGCCAATATACCCACGCTTGCATGGCTTGTGCATTGATGGAGTATTTCAGTGTCAAAAGCACGGCCACACAAGTACCTCGCCGGAAATACAAATTCTGTTGCTGGAGATGGGTGACTTGTGATGCCCTTACAAGAAAATAGGATATTGAGAGAAGGTTTACAGGGACTAAGTACTGGGTGACCCCTAAGACCAAAGAGGTGGTTGAAGATATTTGGGATGTATTGGTTGGGGATGATCAATTGGTGTAAGAAGAGGAGAAAGAGGTCAAAGATACCGTGGTGACTTGGGTAGCCTAGGCCACATTTCAAGGGGTCTTTTAAGTCTAGAAGGCTTTATGCCGAGTTCTTATGGCGGTAACGACGGTTTTTTAAGGGTTTCAAGCTCAGGTATGTATTTTCCTATCTTAAAGATTAATTAATCAAATAATAAAAGGTAAAGAGTTGGATTTATTATAAAATTAATGGATTAGAATTACGTTTTAATGTAAATACTAAGGCAATAATCACCACAGAAAAAATGGGGGGGTATTTCTAGCAATACCCCTTGCTTGAACTCCGTTGAGCCACAAATCTATGCCTGAATTATGCACAAATCATCACCATGTAGGAAATTTTTTGGCCTTAAATTTGGTCAGAGATTTGTCACAAATTGAGCTCAAGATGAACCTACATTGATCACCGTTTGATCTTGAAAAATCCTAATTTGATCATAAGTTGAACTCCCTTTGATCTCACTTTGATCTAACATAAGCTTTTGCATATCCAATATGTCAACTATTCACTTTCAAAAAGATTCGTAATGAATTTCACATGGAATATTAGAACCGAAACCAGTAATTTTGAGTAAATGGCTCATCAAAATGATTAATCTACAACAAAATACCATCAAAATTCAATCTGATTACTGAAAACTTTTGGTAAAATGACTAATAGATATTTAAATTGGAAAATAATATTCCATTTCTCAATTTAAAATTCAAAATATAAATCCTTGTTTCAAATGTGAATTTTGTAGATTCCTTGTCTTCCTATATTATGAGTAATATTTGAGGTATTGTACACCTTTGTAAATATGGTGATGTGCTGCTAGAAATTATCTCTGTTTCAATTCAACTTTATTGAAGCTTGATTCCAGAATGATACATATTTTATAACTATTTTGAGAAAAAAGTCACTAATAAAGAATTTAGCCTTTTATCTGTCCTTTATTAAACCTCACTTAGTACTACTTAAATCCAAATTGACCCACAAAAACCTTATTCGGGATATTTTTTAGCCCAGGATGATTCAAGATTGGAGCAAAATATTATTTTAAATATCCAATATGCCTATTGATTAAATTTCTTCAAGCTTACTTAAAATTCACATTAAAATTAACTTTCACAGGAAATATTAAACACAAATCTTGAAAATATAGTATTTAAAATCAAAATAAATATAATATAATATGCTTACAACAAAATTTTCTTTCTGGATTAATTGAAACAAAAATTTGTTCATTTGTGAAAATAGAAAAAATACTATCCATCCTGAATTTAGAATTCATTTTTAAAAATTTAATGCCCCCTCACTTTCAAGTTTATCATGTATTTTAAAAATTATATTTTTAATAATTTTGTGAATAGTACACCTGAGATATAAACTTGGGGATATCAAAAACTAAAACATCAGCAAATAGAAATGTTTTTTATTGTTATGAATGAAAATGATGATTGAAAAACACCATTAGAGCAAGTTTGATTTTGAATAATAGGCATACTTTCTCATGTAAATTTCAATAAAAATAATTTTTATTCTTACATAAGTTGTGGTGGATACATTTGAGCTCAAAAAGAATAAAAATTGACAAAATAAGACTTCTATAATTCATATTTAAAAATGAAATCACCCTTCATTATCTACCTGTAAACTATTTTAAATTAAATAATTTCAAAGTCAGTATATACTGATGTTTCTTCTAAAGAATTTATTATATAGATTAATAGTCATAAACAGTTGACATAGATGTTAACTTTATATAAGCAATCTTTAATGCATAAAATGAGAAAACTATCTTTTATGTAAAAAGTGATGAAGGAAAAAAATATTATTAAATTTTTGATGCACTATCAATAAAATTGAAGATAGAGCATATCAAAAGTTTAAACTTAATTTCAATTTTGATATCATCATTTTATATTATTTTACTTGAGTAGAAAACAGATTTTAAATCTCAATACAATTTTAAATCCCATTAGTTTGTAGATTTCAACATTTGAAACTATGAGATAAATATTTATGAAAGAATTTTACAATATTTGCCCTTCTAAAAACTCATAAATCCGACTTCAAATCTCCTAACCTTCACAAGTAACCACAATGAATTCTGAAAAAACTCTATATTTAAATAATTAAAGGTAAATAAAAATATGTTTTTATTCTTTATTTCAATTTTTGATAAATAATATATATATATATATATATATATATATATATATATAATTTCTTAAAAAGTCTAAGAGGGAACTTAATAGTGGTTTTGGCATTATATATATAGGATCAACTTTCAAAAAATTTGTTTGGAATAAATTTCAAAGATAAAAAGGATATATTTTGATGAAAGAAAACTGATTTAGGTTATCTTAAAATTTTATTAACCATTTTTATGGAATATCAATCCATGGTTATCATTCTTTATGATATTATCATAGAATTTTTTCCTTTTTTAATATAATGATTTTCTATTGTGTGGTATGTAGGTTAAGATAAGTTTAAACAATTTATTGAAGATATATATACCAGAAACAGTATAATCTGTAGATTTATAACTATAACTTACTTTTCTGATGTTTCACATCATTGATAAGTAGCTCATGCATTACATAAGTAAATAATTATAGTCTCTGGAAATAATTCCTTGTGAATTTCAAATTTTTTGTTATTCTTAAAATCATTACCCAAATAAACTAAAAATTTCTTCAAATATTGATTGAAAGAAGGAGTTACAAAATCTTATTTTGTAGGTATAAAAGTTTGAGTTATTTTTCATATAATCAAGTATAATGAACATTTGTAAATTTTAACTTGAAAACTAGTGATCATAGCAAAGTAATACTGGAAGAATCAGATAAAAAGGGTGGAATAAAGTCATAGCACAACATGAAATGATACAAAATTGTTGATTTTTGGCTCACAAAATTCAACATACTTTTAACATATTTTATCACCTTTAGATAATGTTTAGTGGATTTTAACATTATTACAACAAGCAAACTTAACAATGTTTTGATTTTTTTAACAAAAATAAATATTGTTAGATCATTTTTTTAAAAAATATGACTTATTTTTATGCTTTATCTAAAATAATTAGTAGTTTTTTTTTGCAGAGATTACTTGTTTTGATATTCTATTTTTGAATTTTTTAAGAGAGTTAATTGCATTAAAGTTTTGTATTAATTTTTCATTAAAGCATCATATTTTAAATCTTGAGATTTGGTTTTGAAATAATATATATTTTTATGTTAATTGACTCATTATTTTTGGATTGATAAATTATGTTAAAATTGGGATTTCTTATTTCTAGTGAGTGTACATCATAGTTGGTTTTCAAATCAAAGATTAATAAATGGTGAAATTTTGTTAAATTCTAAATATCTTTTAAACCTTTTTGATTTAAATAATGTTTAATGTTATGTAATCATTCTATAAGTAGAACACAGTTAAAATCTGATAATGGTACATTGCTTTCAATTTCTAATACTAAAATTCTATTCTACTTGAAACAATGTAAACTAAAGCTTGGTATCTCATAAGAAACTCACAATTTTCAAAAATCATATTTCCAACTTTTTAAACATGATACACATTAAAATATATTTTTAGAATAATTTCCTAATTAGTTTCAAATACTAGAAAATAATGACCTCAATTTATTTTAATACTTAAACCATTCTGATGAGTGAATTTCACAATCCTCTAAGTAACATATGGTTACCATTTATACACATATGCATGATTTCTCCTTTTGTTTAATTTTAGCTGAATCTAAAAAGTAAAATAACATGTTGAATATCATCTATAGATAAACTTCTTATATTAGAAGCTAATATTTCATATGAGAAATTTGTTATTGAGTTTGGGAAACATTAATAAGTGTTGGGTATTATAATTTAGCCATTTATTCAAGTAAATAAAAAAGGATGACCTTCTAAATATTTCATATATATATATATATAATAAAAATTAATAATATAGTAGCATTTAACCATGGTTTTATACTAATGTCATATAAAAAAAGGGATTGAACTAAAAATTTCAGTAAAGAAAATAAAAATAAGATAAGTCAATATTCTTGTTTATATTTTCATATTTTTGAAATGGCTTACTTAAGGGAGAAAATTATTTGGTTTTAGAGTACAAGAATTTCTAGATAAAAATCTTGACAATATAGTTTGACCCTCTCAAAATAAAAATTCCTAAAATTTTACTATCACATTTTATATATTTGTTAAGTAATAGAAAATGGAGTTGTGTCTTTGACAATGAAGCTTTAGAAAATGAAATAAATGATTTAACTTTATAATATAATTTTTGAAACAATAAATCATGTATTCAAAAAAATTATATATCTTACAATTATGATAACAGTATTAATTAAGCAACTCTAACAACTTTGGAAAGAAAACAAGAAAAAAATAATTTTAAAAATGCATAAGTTATTTTTATAATTTAAGGAAACTTAATAGCTCTACCTGTAAACTAGCCTTAAAACAGGTTTAGATTTAACATGTGGAAATTCATACATAGTACCCTTCCATCAGTAGAGCAGAATAAAATTTATGTAGTTTTATTTTATTAATTTATAATAGTATTTTTATTTTTGGCTTTTTCATTAGTATAACTATATATTTTTTAACTTTTTTGTTTTTCATAACATGAGTTCAAAGCTGCACATCACTACTTCAAGATGAAACTCCATATAATGTAATAAATGAATGATATATTATAATGAATATTACTAGAGACTTTTCAAAAATGGTGATTAAGAATTATTATTATAATTTTTTAAATTTTTATTATTATTCTATCTCTTGAAAGGAGATGGCCATATATCAATTTAATTAGTTTTTCCTCAGAAAAAATTATTCTTGATCTAAATAAAATTGCATCGCTATTAACTAGATGTTATTATACAATTTTACCAATTTTTTTATCTGAACATAGTTGAAAGTATGTATAAATTAAAGTGTTTCCACATAGTCTTACTATTATCCCACCATAATTTTCACATTTAGATTTCATTATAACTGTAAAATAAGTTTTTCAATAATTTTAATAATACCTTGATATTTAATAATTTAGTTACATAGTAGATTTTTTATCCTTTTTTTATATGAGGCTTATTATATAAACACCACTTTTAGATTTTTTCCATTTTGATGTCTGATAATTTAAATTTTCATTTAACTACCCAAATTATATCAAAAAAATTTCAAAAGTATATTTTTTTAATGTAATCTTTTTGATAAACTTATCATTTCTTATAGGTTATTCTTCAACTATTTATTGTAATTAATTACCCACTCATTTATGGTCTGTTATTGTTGTTAATTACATCCAGACAAAATAAGGATACTCTCATATTATATTGGAGTTTTAAATTAAAAAGTAAATACTAGTGGCTGGTATTAAATATGAAGTTGTTATAACTAAGTTGAACAATAATTAATGATGAAATGGCATTGTATATTACAAATTTTATTGAATGTATATAAAATTAACACTCAAGAAATATATATAAGATATATATATAACCATTGTATATCAAAAATGAAGTACTTATCAACATAATCTTTTTAAATGATTTTCAAATTTACTTAAAGAGACATTAATATTACCAATTCAAATTTTATATCAAATATAACAATATTATTATTTCATTTTTAATTATTTTACAAAAAATTTGAGTTACAAAGTAATTTAATTCAGTATTTAATGAATGTTTTTGAAAAATATTTTTAAAAATAGGAATAACCCCTCACAAAAAAAAATTTAATTTTTTTTACTTTCAATTTGCACCAAATTTCTACCCTTAAAATATTGGTATTCTTCTAACAAAAATATTTTTTAAATAAATTTAAATTTTTTTTCATTATTCAATTACAAAATTTCAAATTTATAATTTATTTTACCTTACTAAAAAATTTAGTTGAAAATTTAATTTTGTATTTCCAAAAAATAAACTTAAATGTCAAAAATTAAAAAAACAAAATTATAAATATAATTATGAGAAAGAGGTAGATTAAATTTATAATATTCATATAAAAAAATTTCATATATTTTAGGGTGTTTGAATTTTAAATTTAATGTATTAAAAAATAATTATTAAATAACCAAGCCAAATGAAATCGGCTTGGGTTTTTGGTATCACTAGCACTTATTTTTTTTCTTATACTCACATTTTAATTTTTTTTTCTAGATATCTCATTTTTTTAATGATTTTTAAGGTTTTTAAGACTGAAGTTGCTTTCAAACAACTTCAGTCTAACTTATCTCTCACTTTCCCACCATATTGCACCTAGTAGGGAAAGTCGCTTCCATTTTAGAGACCAAAGTCCCTTGCAGGGACTTTGGTTTCTCTGTGTGCATTGCACAGCCAGAAAAAAACTGGCTGTGCAATGCACTGCATGCAGCGCGCATTGCATGTGCTTCCCATATCTCATGCAGCTGACTTGATATCAGCTGCATGAGATATGGAAGCGATTGTGCAATGCGCATTACTTGCAGCAGCAACGCGCGTTGCACACAATTTTGGCCACCTCCAGGCCTAGTAAATTAGCTGGGAGGGTGGCAAACGTTACAGGAAGCAATCAAAGTCACTTTTAGCAACTTTGATTGCTAGAAAGAGACACTTCAGGCCAGGGGAAACCTGGCTGGAAGTACTAAATTGCAATGTAAGGGACCCAAGCCAAATTCAAAGGCTTGGGTCATAAATTAAGGTTTCTAAAAAGCAGCCAGTATAAATCTGGCTGCAATAAAAAGTAAATTTTTTAAATAAAATACATAAAAAAATAAAAATGTGTTCAAATAAAATATACAACACTCTTCAGCTGGTAAGAAAAAGCCTTCCATTGTTACACATAGAAACAATTCAAATGTTTATTTCAGCAACATTGGTCATGTTTCAATGTTTTGAACCAAGTAAGATCAGGAAAAAGGTCACGGCAAAAAAATTGCATAATTATAAGTCTCCCAATTTAATATGGTGAGGAGGTTCATATTTTAGAAATAGGTGGTGCACATTATAGTTCCCTTTAAAAAAATTCAAAAATGAATTAATTTTGAAGCAATGTAAATTTAAATGTGATGAGTGTATGTTTTTTATCTACGTGAAACATGGTAGCTAGAACTATGTGGAGTCAATTTTTTTTAGATGTGAAATTCAGCGTTCCACAAATGTTCATCTGTACAACATGCAGCCAAGTAAATTCTAGCTGAAATTAGTATATGCATAGGAAAAAATGATCATGCTGTGTACAGTGCCTTGGCAACATCATTCTTGGAATTTAGATGAAGTTTATCATATGACTTGGAGAGCTGCATTTTTTTGAAAATGAGATCAGTGAAAATTCATGATATCTACATCTGTTTGCCACCCAATTTCTTTTTCCTTTCTCTTTCTCACTTACCTTTTTCAAAAATTATCCATCATATTTTTGCTTTATCATTTTGAGTTATTGGTACTATTTTCTTGACCTTATCTGATTACCGGTAAGCAAATTTTTCTTGCTATTGCATTTCATATCATTTTGGTTTGTTACTCTTTTTTAGACTTTTGACAAGTTAATCTAAGGATTCTAATTCTGAATTTATTTTTATGGTATCTTTTACTGTACCCTTTTGATTCATTATAAAAAAATTCTTTTTCAGTTAACTTAAATTTTTTTTATTTGTTTGTCAATTTACTTTTCTTTATTCCTTATCAAAAATGTTCAATTTATTTATCTAACCATTTATTTTTTAAAACAGTGATTATAAAATAAACTTTATAATTAATTTTTATCAATCAGCTACAAATGGAAGAAGATTTTATAGACATGTAAGTTCATGTTTTGCTTATCATTTTACTATATTTCTTTAATACTTTCTCAACCATTATATTATTAATATGAAAAGTAAAACATCATCTTGTACTTGCTGAAATAATACAGGATAATGTTTTGCTTTTCATAATAATAATTAGATTGTTTGTACTTTACCTTTAATTTATTGATTTTTAAGTTGTTTCAAAGTCTCATACTTGCTGAAAGCATACAGGACAATGCTACAATTTAAAAATTAATAATTTATTGAAGTATAACTTTCTAAGTCAATATATTGGTCAGAGAAAGATTTTTCATTTTATATATGTGGATATGATAATTCTGTAAATTTTTTAATATTACTAGTGTATTGGAGTTATACTTTCATTATATTATTAATATTAAGTGTAGAGCCAAATCTCGTACTTGCTGAATGCAAACAGGATAAAGCTATACTCTTTATATGTATAATTTAATAAAGTATACCTTTGAAACACTTTCTTAATATTTGAAATAAAGAAAAAGTATATAAATTTACAAATATGTAGATATGCTAACTTTTGTATTTCTAATATTGAAGATATGATAAATTTAAAGGTATCATCGACTGATAATTGAAATTATGTTACTATTTTCTAATTTTTGATTTTTTTCTATTTTAAATCAAAATTGAATTCTCTTAGGATTGAACCATCAATGAGTAACAATTTGAAAAAAAAAACGGCCAGGGAAGAACTCTAACAATAGGTGGGCGAAAGACATTGCTACTGGAATGAAACTTGTAAACGCTCTTGGAATGGATACAAATGGGAAGAAGCCACATTTCTATGCACGATCTTATGCAAATAATATGACAGATTGCAATAATTATTACAATTTTTTTCCTGGATGTAGTATTTATAAACCAAAAGGTGTCTTAATACCTAATGTTCTTGTGCAGACTTTTGAAATTTATGTGCTCAAAGAACTAGATATGTTAGAAGCTACGGTGCAATGCATTAAAGATATTTCTTACTGAAAACATGAAATTAAAAATAATGGTTATCATCGAAGAGCTGGTGGTTTTGGAAAAATGTTTGGTGGTGGCTTTATTTTAGATACGAAGAAATCTTTATATATTCATAAGTATCACTTTTTTTAATTTAAATACTGAATTTTTGAATGCTTTTCCTTGCAGATGAATACACTGATGATATTGTACAAAAGGATGAATATAAAAAACAAATGAAGAGGATTGCAATGTACTTTGAATATTTTTTTAAAAAAATATCATATGTAAAGTACAACGAGGCAACTAATCTTTGCGCAAAACTTGGTATTCCTGGATTTTCAAAAGTTTCTAGTGAAGAAGAGGGTGTACCATTTGCCAGTAATTTAACTTGGACATCTGGAGCAAATGGTAATGGGTTCTCTGATGAGGTTCATCTCGATAAGGATGCAAGTGAGTATACTTTAGGAATATTTTTTCCTAAAGATACAGAAAACAATACCATTCATATGAAGTATGATAAGACCCAACCACGACAAACAGGTGGAGAACTTATGTTTACTGAAATTCGAAGTAAAATCAACTTTGAAGCAACTAATGGAATAACAGTGACATTATGGCCTGCCAATCAACTAAGGCATTTTATCTCAAGATGTCACTAAATTCCTGGCTTCACTAGGATAGGTTCTTCTATTCAAATCAGCACTAGACTTTTTCATGCTATAGAAAAGCTTAATGTTTTTGATATTGATATTTCAGAGTACTTGGAAATTAAAGTAGAATAAGATAGGTATAAATATTTGATTAGTGCTTTGAGAGTTTTTTTGAAAAGAGATGACTTAATAGAGGAAGAAATAAATTCAGCAAAGTATTATTTATCTAATGTTAAGACAAATCTAAAAAATCAAGATATATAAATATTAAAAATTTATATTATATATACACAACTTAATGCAAAATTAAACATGACAAATACTGGGAGTAGCTGTAACATTTTCAGTTTTTATAATTATAGTATTATCTATTTTTTTTATTTGTGAAATAAAATAATTTTTTTTCATAATATTATAAGAAAATTTGCTTTCCTTTTGAGGAAATATATAAGTTGTTAAATCTTTAAATGTCATTTTTATTAAATTGGTAGAAAAGGTTCTAAAATAAAAAACTATAATAAAGAATTTGAAATATATTAGCCATAAAAATGTGCTTTTAATGCTACCAAATTAACTGTATAGTATTTTAGGTCAAACAGGCTTATTAATAAAAAAGTTAATAATAAAGAGTTGATGAAAGAAATTTGAATCAATAATAGATTAAATTGTATTTTTTTAAGAATGTACTCATTTAATTATTTAAATTGTTCTACTTCTGATTAAAAATGTTACACTCAACGAAAATATTTGTAATAATTAATAGATTATATAATATTAAAGGTAAAGTAACAAAACTTGAGCAGTTATCATATTTTTATATAAACAATAAAATATTTAAGAATTTAATACAAGTATTTGAAATCATATAAGTAGATTTTAAAATCTTTGTTATTTCTGGACTTACAATAATTTTTTTTAATAATTAATTTAGAAAATCATGTCAAAGGTCACTTAATAAATTTCAAAGATGGTCACATTTTTGAAGTATTTGAAGGAAAATAACTTGAATTATACAAGATAAATCATATAGACAGAACTTTATCTATTTACATGTTGGAATATTAATTTATTGAAAGGCTATGTTTAGCAAAAAAAGGTGATACTGGCTGAATGGAGCTCCAGTGATTAAGAAAATCTGCAGAAATAGCCCTAGCGATTCCCGGAGGACTTGGGGTATCACATTTTAAAGGAAATTGATCACACTTGCTTATAAAAGGTTTTATTAATGTTAAAATATAGTTATTTAAATTTTTCCAAATTATTTCTTCCATCAAATGATTTTTTTTTCATGTAAATTAAGAAACTTAACTTCTGATATTACCTCCAAGCAATCAGCTGCTGAAGCCAATCTATGATCTTGAGAGCTCAGAAATAAACCACGGACACCATCGACTATATAGAATGTGAAAGATTTATATTGGTGGTGGGAGTATTCAGAATTCATTTTGTTTAGTGCAGCCTTTTGTTTCTGTCTCATTATAGTCAGTTCAGTATTTTCGTTTTTCTCACTTGATTGTTGAGCTTCGCTAGTCTTTCCACTTGATCTTGTTGCAGCACAATATTTTGATTTAAGAATGATAATTGACATAATTATATCAATGATAATATTTCTGATTTGAAGAAGAGTTGACATTGATATATCACGGGTTTGAAGTGCAGTGGGAACAACTTCTAAGCCATCAGCAATCGGACTATTCAGATTTGAAAGGTGAGCTAGAAGCTGAAGACCACTTTCAATTGGACAATCTGAGTTAATGTTTTAATGTGATGGAAGCTGGCTGAATTCATGTGCGGTCAGATAAAGTGAAGATGATATAAGAGATACCCATGAAGAACGGCAGTGGTCACTTGGGATCATTAATCTCATGAGCGTTTGGATAAGATTGGATTCAGGGTGATCTGTTTTCTTTGTTGAGGAAAGAATTTCAGTATTTAAAACATCAGGATCACATAAATCTTCCATTTTTTTGAAATCAATATTATCTAGTACCCATAGCTGTGAGCTATCAATCTCTAAAAAAATATTTGCTACAAAAGGAAAAAAAAATAAGTAAAAGAACAAAAGTCAAGACTAAAAATTATGGTAACTTACATAACTCAGTAAGTTTTGAAAGCCAATCTTCTCCACAAGATTTTTCCCAATGAAAAGTAAACATTGGAATATTTAACATGGGTTCTTGGGAAGAAGTAGAAGAGCGTAATTCGAGGAGAGTAACAATTTCCAACCACAACCTGAGGACCTTTGCCGTGCTGATTCTACCTTTATAAAAATTATGAATTTTACAGAATTCCTCCTGCAAATCAGAGTCTTTTAGAATTGAGGGTGAAAAAGTTAGAGGTTTTTTCGATATCTTGATTGGAGTTGATTTCATTGGTAGAGAAGCTTTCAAAGTGGTCAAGGTAGGTAGTTTAGGAGGTGATGGGTATTGCTTCTTAGAAATGAAGGAATTTGGTGATGAGCTGTTTGACTCATCATCTTTATCAAACATATCGTCATGTCTTGAAGAAGATTTAAAATTTTTCTTTTTTTGATTAACAAGCATAGCTTCATATTCTGACAGTTCATCATTGCTATTTTCATTGCTCTTTTCATCATCTTCATCAGGGAGAGGGCGTTTATGGATGGAACAATCTACAGCAGGTGAGTTTCTGGTACAAAATATCAAAAGAAAGAGAAAAAGTACAATATGTAAGAAATAAAAGAGATATATGATTGAATTTTAAAGATAAAAGAATAACAATAAAAAAAAGGAAACAAGAATATACTCATTATCAAAGCCTTTGCTTTTTTTTTGAGATTTGTTATTTGATACATCGGAAAATTCATTATCAGAAGCCGGTTTAATACGTCGAACAAAAGAGGAGCCTTGGGATAATCTCTTTTTCTTGGAGCGGATAACAGGTGTTTCAAGACTTTCCTTAGAAGATGAAGCATGAGTTAAATCTGATGGTTCATCTGTCTCATCATCATCCCTAATGACAATGATTTCATCAGGAGGAATCATACCCTCCTCGTAAGCTACAAATATATATGAAGAAAAAAAATATTAATAATCTTATCTACTAATTTAAAAGGAGACAAAAAAGGTGAAGAACATACATTTTTCAAGGCTTTTCACATATTGGAGTAAGTCATTACAAGGGTTAGATAAATATGAAGGAGAAGGATTAGTGTTAAGGATCTTGACAAGTTCTTCTGTTTTATCTCTAGCCAATTCAACTAAATTGCGATACTGAACTCTCGTTATTTCCTGTCTCTCATTGCTAAGTACAGGAGGGTTAGGTGCCATGCCATGTGGCAGACATGGTGCAAGCTCAAAAGCTTCAAAGCGAGTAACAATCTGAGAGTGGGATGAAACACACTCGGGTGCTGGAAAATCAATTTTTTGAAAAAAAAAGATATAGAACATAAGTGAAATACATAAATTAAGAGAGAGGAACATGATATACATACAAAGTGGAGGTGTAGGATTTTGTATACTAGACATATTGATTAATGAATATTAAAAAAAAGTACTTGATATCAAAAAATTATGATGTAATATGATGAATAATTATAAGAAACTCTATTCTAGAAAATTGAAGTTGATAATTTAATAGGATAAAAAATTGAATAAGATTAAAATTAAAGTGAGGATGAAAGAAACAGAAAACATAAATAGGGGGATTTTATATTATTTGAGCTTTTTTTAACATGTATTATTCATAGTGGGGTAAACTGAGTAACATGCTAAATCACAATCTGTTTATATTGAAGCAAAATTTGATGTATCTAACAGAAAATACTAGTAATTCTTTGGTGACTTTTAGTGTGAAAAACAAATAATAACAAATGTATATCCCATATGCAAATTGCCATTGGTAAATACAAAATTTTTTAAATTAGAATTTACTCCTAAACAGTGGAGATACACTTAATTAGTATATTATATGAAAAAAAAAGAATAATCCTTTATGAATATTTGTTAAATTTACTTTCAGATGACAATGCGAGATTCACATATATACTGATATGCCTCATCAAACAAGAAATGAATTATAAATATAAAATTGGTAACATTAAAATTTAAGATAAGAATTTGTTTTTTAAGTGACAGGAGGAGTGTCAGGCTAGGGTGTGGGCACCGTGACCAAACCATTGATAAACTTGGATACAACTAAGGGAAAAAAAATTGAATAGTTTTATTTTACAATATATCTTAGTCTGCACAAGATATTGCATTGTTGTCCCTAACTATACCAATATTGTTACTTTTCAAAAGTTATAGGACTACTAAGTTGATAAAATATTATTATGAATCATCCAATGAAATACCTTAAGCAACATTCAAAATTATTAAAATAATAATATTCAATTTGAGATTTGGATTAGCTAATTTTTCACAACTTACCACAGTTTTTATTAATATAATAAAACTTGAAAAAAATTGTTGAGATAACCTTGAAATGGGTGCAAGAAAATGATGAAACATATGACTTGAAACTTAACTCATACACTATTGATAAACTTCATGGATCCTGACTAATTTCTATCGAAATTAATTTTGAGACTGGAATATTGAATTTTAGCTATGACCAAGTACTGTAAGTGCCATGGTTTGTATTCAATATATTGGTGTTGAAATTAATTTTGATAGGAATCAACAAGTATCATATGGCACCATGCATGAAACCCTGACAGAAACCACCAAATTTATGAGGCAATGAACCTCATAATATCGATTGAAATTAATGTAGACCCCTGCATATTGAATACAAGCCATTTCACATGGACTACACAGACATAGATAAAATTCAACATGCATGGCTTAAAATTAATTTCAATCGAAAATAACCAAGGCATTAAAACATCAATTTTTATATGGTGTACTTGATCAAACCAGTTAATCTAACTGCTTAGCTTACCTATACTTATAGGAATTTTATGCATAGTCCATGTCCATATTAATTTCGATCAAAATTACTGTTGACTAATACATAATGAATACATGCTATGCCACTTACACTAACCAGACATAGCTACCATTAAATATGCCAGTATCAAAAATTAATTTTGATCAAAAGTAATGAGCATGATAATCATGAATTTCTGGAGTCAACTGCTTATTTTTATGCATGGTGCCTTGCCAACATTAATTTCGATCGAAATTACTTTTGATACTGGCATATTGCATGTAGCTATGCCTGGAAAGTGTAAGTGGCATAGTGTGTATTCATTATGTATTGGTCAACATTAATTTCAATCGAATTTAATATTGACATTTGCATATTGAACCCAAGCCAGCAAACAACCCAAAAGATTCTTCATAAAACTGCCCATTAATTTTGATCGAAATTAAGGCTGACCATATACATATTGAATGGTAGTTATATCTGGTCTGATTAAGCGGAGATTACTTATATTCAATATGTATTGGTAAACATTAATTTTGATCAAAATTAATGAGCATTTTGATGATGAACTTTTTCAGTCAGTTAGTTGTCTCAATGCATACACCACGGGAAATCTGGGGGTGAACTGCTAGCAGTTCCCTCTTTTTGAAACTATTAGGAATTTGTCAGGAAACTGTTGGGAAACCATCCTGAAACTGTCAGAAAGATGTTTTTAAATCTGATGAAAAAACATTGAAAAAATATACTGTCACAGATTGAATCCAGAACAATCCCTCCTTGAGCAGAGCTTAAGAACCACATTGAACATCAGTTAATCTCAGGTTTGGCAAAAGGTTGAACAACATCACTTAGCATACCTTAATATTCAAATATTAAACTTGAATATGTGTTGCGTGTATGATATAGATGCATATGCATTTGAATTTGCATGGTGGATACTTATTGCATGCTAAAAATTGATGTGAATTGCCTATCCAAAGTGTATGCATAATGACTATGAAAAATAAATATGCATAAAAAATATGCATAAAAATATGCAAAAAAATATGCATAGTGATTATGCATAAAAAATATGCATAAAATATGCATAAAAATATGCATATTGAATATGCATTAAAAATATGCATATTGAATATGCAAAAAAAAGGTGCATATATGTATATGAATAAAATATATTAATATGCATATAAATCTGTATAATGAATATGCATATGAATATGCATAAATATGCATAATGATTGAAAAATGCAAAAAAAATGATGCTTAACGAGTATATTTTATGCATAAATAGAAATATGCAATATGAATTCATATTGCATACAGATAACACTGGCAAACCATTTTGACCAAAACTGATACTAAATTTTCATTCTGGACTAAAGGTGTGAGGGAAGGAAGAAAAACAGTCCGACGTTAGAAAATGCTACATGCACTCATTTTGTAGCAGAGCAAATGAGAAGTGCTGAATTATGGTTGGTGCCCATAATTTAGTATGATATCATAATTTTATTTAATTGTTTTCAATATTGAAAAGACTTTAGGTCGGTTGGTATGGATCTAGCTGTGCCAGGGTCTAATCTAATTATTTTAACAATTTCTTAATAATTAACGGGCTTTAATACAAAAACAGGTTGTATTTTTTGTGGGATATTGGGTATGATAAGGTCTTTTTTAAAAAAAACTTATATTGTTTAAAAATATTCCTGAATCAGATGTGGGATAATCACTACAAAAAATTGTAGTACTGTGGGCAATAAAATATATGCACAAGCAGTAAAGAAAGGACCATGTGAACCCTTTTTGTGCAGTGGGAATCATTAGAGTGGAATTGTGGATGAAAAATATAATTCATTATTACCATTTTATTTAATCAAAAAATTTATAATATTAAAAAGAACTATTGATTAATTGGTATTTGACCTTTGTGCCTCACTCATATTTATCATTTGATTGATTTTTTGTCACCATTATGTTTTAATATTATAAGTATAGCAAACACTCGTGTGCCAAATGCATACTGGGTGATGTTACACCTTTTATAATATTATTAAATAAAGGTAAAAAAATATGAAAATGATTTGTTTTACAAAAAATAAATTGATATACAAAAGCAATATGAGGGATAAAAAGGTAAAATTAAAGGAATCAAATATGAAATAAAAAATATAAATAAATATACTGCCATCAAGAGCAAGTAGACATGTTGGGGAAAATGTCCACCAGTGAGGCTAAACTTGGACTATAATTGCTTTTTTGAAAAACAAAAAAGTGCCAATCTGAGTTTTAAAAAAACTTCAGCATAACCATTTAGCCATATCAAACAACTTCTAGTTCAATGATTAAGAGAGAATTGATCACACCAGACTGCATGTCGGTCAGTCGTCTAGAAGAAGGTAAGAAAAATAGGAGAAAAGGAGGAGAGAAGGAGGAGGACAAGGGAATATAAAAGAAATAAATTACAATAATATATTTAATTTATTTAAGAGGGAAACAACGGCAAGCAACTTTGAGAGATGACAAAAACTTAGAATTTATTAATAATAATATTATTTAATGTAAGGGTTCTGCGCGGCAAACACTTTAATTACTATCAGACTTAAAGCAACCTTTAATTTGATATATAGACTTTTAATTAGAATTGTATTACTAATAAAAAAAATATAAACGTAGTAAAATGGTATTTAATTTGTTGAATGTATAATAAGTGATGATGCTACAGGGGATTATCCAAGGCCCTTTTATAGGCAATGGGTCCTCTGAAGCGCCACTATGTTTGTAAATACAATAGTTAGAATAGAATAAAACAACTATATCAAAGAGTAAATGAAACATAACAATGTAGAGAAAAACATGAAACAAATAATTAAAACCCCAATTAAGAATCCAATTTCCCCGCCATTAATTCCCAAATCAGTAAGTAAAAATAGTAAATAACTAAAAAAGATTGGAACATAGGAACTATGAGAAAAATAATTCCAAACAGATGGTACAGTCTGATTTAAGGATATTTTTAAGTGAAACAAAAAATACTTTGACGCAACAAAACATGTAATTAATCTCAATTTAGTATAAATTAATTAATTGGTTTTTCCTGACACAATTAAGGGTCAAAAGAAGCGTCATTAATTATTGTTTAGTATTATATGAAAGGTGCTATTTAATATATAAATTTAAATAATTAATTTAAATATATTATAAGTCAATTTTACACTTATAATTATAATATATATTTTTCAATTAATTAAATATAAATTTATAATTATTAAATACATAAAAATGCGCCATTATTTGTAGAATATATTATATTATGTTCAATTTAACTGTATATAAAAATTTATATAACCAATAAATTTAATGTAACACTTGTATATAATAAAATACTTATATAATTTTATTATGCAATAAAATATTAAGTTATATTCATTAAATACAATTCTTACCCACTCTTTCAGGTTTTATAAGTTACATATCATTTACTGGACTCCTGGAATAGCCTGGCTGACACTCCCTCACTCTAAAAAAAACAATAAAAAAAATGCTAAGATTTTTTCTTTTTGTATTTTTTCAACAGAGTAGGCAGATTTGAAATTTCTTTTCCAGGTATCCATGCATCATGTTCAGATGATTTGTTCTTATATCTCAATAAATATTCAGTACCTCTTTCAGAAGTGATAATTCTATCATTGAGAATTTTATCAATTTCTGCTGTTTCTGTGACTTCCTGAGGGTTCTTCTTAGGTCTTCCTCTTCTTTTTGGAAATAAGTCATTGTTGGAAGTATAAGGCTTAAGCAAGGAAATGGGAAAAACAGGATGTTTCATATCATATGGAGAATACAATACAACTTCTACTGCATTATCACCAACCATTCTTTTAACAACAAATGGTCCTACAAAAGGATCTTTTAATTTGTGGTTACCTTGTAAATTGAAATGGACAGTAGAGATCAACACTTCATCACCCTTGTTAAATGTGTATTCTTTATGGGATCTATCCCATCTTTTCTTTTCATATTCAAATGCTTTATCAATACAACTTTGAGCATGTTTTCTGCATAGCTGTTGCATTTGCATAAAAGATTTTACACCAGGGTGTAGTTCCAACTTAGGTAATTTATTATTGAGAATCTGAGCAGGAGTATTTGGGACATAACCCAACCAAAGCTCAAAAGGCTTTTTCTCAGTGACAGAATGAACAGTGCTATTATATGCAAATTCAAGACCAGGCAAAAGAGTGACCCAATCATGAGCAAATCTGTCATTGTCTTTATATTCTAAACCAAAGGCACAATACCTTCTAATCATATCTTCCAGAGTTTGAATCATTCTCTCAGCTAGACCATCAGTCTGAGGATGGTGAGCTGTAGACAATTTTAACTCACAGCCACAAATATCCATCAAAGATGTCCAAAATTCAGAAGTGAATTTTGGATCCCTATCAGAGATAATGGCTTTTGGAAAACCAATAATATTAAACATGTAAGACCACCATAAGAAAGCTAATTCTTTGGTGGATACATCTTTGTGGGTTGGAATAAATTTGCACATTTTTGTGAATCTATCAACTATTACCCAACAAGAGTTAAAGCTGTCTCTACCTGCAACAGGAAGACCAGTGACAAAATCCATATTAATGATTTTCCAGGGAGCACTAGGTGCTTCAATATGTTGTAATAACCCTGCTCTCTTACCTGTTAACCTTTTAGATTTTTGGCAGGAATCACAAGATTCAACATATAATTTTGTGTCTTCAGACATATTAGCCCACCATGCAGTGTTTTTGATTCTAATCAATGTTTTTTCAAGATCAAAATGACCAGCTAATATGTCATCATGACAAAGTTTGAGGATAGTTTCTTTCATTGAAGGAGGAATTACAATTACATTGGTAAGCTTCCTTCTATAATATATATAACCATCTTCAATAGAGAACTTTCCTTTATTTAAAACATTTTGGTACTTTGCAGGAAGAGTTTTTATTAATGCTTGAATTGAAGCATTCTTAGGACCATTTAAGATAGTAACCAATTTATTTAAATCAGAATCTTTATCATATGAATCCAGTATTAACTGTAATAACTCCTCTTCCATATCAACTATAAATATACCATGGATATGAACAGTATCATCCTCAGGTACATAAGCAGGATTTGAGTCATTATTTGGCAGAGGCAATCTGGAGAGCATATCCACATTAGAGTGAAAATTTCCAGCTCTATGGATAATTGTCATCCTTCCTCTGTATTCTTGAACAGCAAGTTGCCACCTGAACATATGTCTGTTAGGTGTCTTGAGGTTTAAGAGAGACTTCAAAGCACTACAGTCAGTTACCAACTCAAATTTTTGATCATCCAAATAGTAATAAAGTTTCTCAAGAGCCCAAACAACTGCTAAGCACTCCAATTGAGTGGCACCATATTTCAATTCACTATTTCTTAAGGTTCTTGAAATATAACAAATTACAACCTCAGAGGATTTATCATTAATAATTTGCTTTTGGTGAAGGGCAGCACCCAGACCAATAAAGCTAGCATCTGTATAAAGGACAAATGGCTTGTTAAAATCTGGAAGAGCCAATATAGGGGCTGTCATTAAGAAACTTTTTAATGTATCAAAAGCTTTTTGACAGTCATTATTCCAGAGAAAAGCAACATCTTTTCTGGTCAGTTTTTTAAGAGGCAAGGCTATGACCTGATAATTTTTAATATATTGTCTATAATAGCCACACATACCCAAAAAACTTTGGATTTCTCTTACAGAAGTAGGTGCTTTCACATTTTTAATGGCAGCAACTTTATTATGGTATACACAAATTTGTAAGCCTGACACAACATGGCCAAGGACTTTCAAAGATTGAAAACCAAATTTACACTTTTTTAAAGATAAGGTCATATTGATTTCATCCATTTTTTGGAAAACTCTATTCAAGTGAATCATATGTTCATCAAAAGTTTTAGAAAAAACAATAATATCATCAATATAAACCATGAGCCAACCTTCAATAATTTCTTGATGGAAAGTGTTATCCATGACTTTCTGGAAAACTGAAGGAGCATTTTTAGGGCCAAATGGCATCCTAACATACTTATATATTCCCATATGAGTAGCAATAAGCAAAAAATTTTGAGAATTTTTCTCAACTGGAACTTGATGATAACCTTTATTACCATCCAGACAACTAATAAATTTTGCACCTTGCAAGGTAGCATGTATAGAATTAATTCTGGGTAAAGGATAAATATCATCAACAGTATAAGTATTTAAAGCTCTGTAATCTCCACATAATCTAGCTTTATCTTTTTCATATGAAATTAAGACTGGGTAGATGACACAATATTTGGGGGTGACATCCACTTTCTCAATGATATTCATTTTCAATAATGTTTCAAAATTATCTTCAATATCTTTTCTTTTTGATGGAGAAGCAGGATATGGTTTTTTCTTAAGGGAAAGAGGAATATCACTCAAATTACAGGATAAGGTAATTTTCATCTCTTCCTGAACAATTCCCAAGACATGAGAACCATGAGCAAAAGCCATAGGGAAAGAGGTAATAGAGGCAACAATAGAATCCTTTTGTTCACTAGTCAACTGATCACCGAAAGAAGCGGTATTTATTTCATGTAATAAATCATCCATTTCAGTTGTTGTTCTACCTTTACACTGGATCAGTGAGTTACAAGATTTCAACAAATGTCCAGAAGTTCTAGGAGAGGAAATTTTGAATTTTCTTTTCCCATTCATTCCTAAGGTAAAGCAATTATTTGCTGGGTCCAGTTTCACACCAAACATGGTTAAAATATCATTTCCCATAATAAACCAATTGCTCAAATTATCATTTTTCATGACAACAAACTCACAAATAGCTCTGGCAAAACCACCATTATATTTGAAGAATACAGAGATTTTGTATTTGCCAACAGGAAATAAGGTAGAACCATACCCTCTCCATTTTTCAGAAGTTATAGGCAATAATTTACTCAAATATTCCTTATCCACTGAAGCCAAAGCTTTTTCAGATACTACACTTCCTCCAGCACCAGAATCAAGAACTACATCAACATTTTTACCATTAATGATAACAGGTGCCTTTAAAGGGGATATAGGAATAGAATTGTTAGTAATATCTTTAATTATCTCAGCATTTTCTACTGAAGATAAATTCAATACACAATCTTCAGATATATTATTTAAATAATGGACATCATGTTCCAACATTAAAACATCTTTAACAGATTCATTGTCATAGGAGATATTACTTTCACAGTCACTGGAAGAATTATTGACATCAAGTTCAAGTTCATCAGTGTCTTCATTTTGTTCAACAAGATGAATTTTCTTGTCACAAACATGACCCTTCTGCCACGGTTTGTTGCATTTATAACAAGTATTTGTTGCATATTTTTTAGGTGCAACTGGGGCAGAGGGTTTACCAGATTTTTCTGGGAGCTTTATAGAAGGTTTATTCTGATCATTATAAGATTTACTAAGATAATTCTTTGGTTCATATCTATGGTTGAGTAGTACTTCATTACAGATATTAATGAAAGAAGAATTTTCCCTTACATGCTCAGTTCTAGCCACAATCAAATCCCTAAGAGAATTTGGTAATTTATACAAAATTTTATCTCTCCAAATATCATAATCCATCTTTGGATCAATTGCTCTAAGGATTTTAGTTATTTTCATCAGAAAAACAATGGGCTTTTCAACAGAGGAGGATACATATCTAGTATTCTCATACAGTCTTTGCTGAGCTAACCTGAATTTTGAACCACCAAACTGATTTTCAATCAAGGATTTCCAATCATTCCATGTATAATGATTGTTATCTAAGAGGACAGATTCATACCACATCAAGGCTACATTGGAAAATAAAGAAATTAGCTTAGAAACAATTTCCTCATCAGGTAGTTTATAAGATCTCTTTAAATTATCAATTCTTTGGATAAAGTGTTGCCAATCAGAGGAAGAATCACCATCAAAGGTAGGATATTGGTCTAACTTAGGCCAATTTTTCTGACTACTGGGATGGTCCACTTTTTGGTTTGAATTATTCATTAGTAATAATTCCTGAAGTTTAGCCAGGTGTTCAGAAATTTCATTATTTACAGAAACAGCTGGTGCATGATTATCACCAGATTTTTTGCTAGTAGCAAAAGATTTTACAGACTCATTGTCAGTTTGTTTAATGGTTGGAATATGAGGAAGAAAGGATGAACTTTGTTCAGGTTTTTTCCCTTTATTTTTATGCAGCTTACTGGCAGAAATCTCATTTAATTCATTATTGATGGTTAAGGTTGAGAACTTTTCCTGTAGGTCAGACACATAGTTTCTTATTCTTGGAATTTCAGACATCTGGTCATTCACTTTTGCAAGAGATAGAACATTTCTGTCCTCAGAAACTGAGTGTTTGGTACTTAGTGCATGGAAGTCATTTTTTAGTTTCTTCAACTCATTTTGTAGAGATTTTATTTCATTTTTGAAAGAATAATTTTCCTCAATAAGGGGTTTCAATTCACTCAATGTCTTATGCAGACTGATATTTCTATCTGAGATAGCTCTATGGTCACTTCTTATTTGTTTTTGTTGACTAAGAACAATATTCAAGGTTTCTTTGATTTTTAAATAAGCTGTATCTTGTACAGAAGAACTCACTCTACATTGCAAGTGTAAATTATTTAATCTATCATTTTCATGGATTAACACATCTCTCACATGTTTGTCTTTCACAATATTAAAATCAAGGGTATCTTTCAAAATTTCCTCAGAAGTTTTTTCAATTAAGTTATAGATTTCAGGGGGAACAGAATCATTTTTAATTGCAAGAGAAGGATTAATTAAAGATGTAGAAGTTAAATGTAAAGGTTCATCAAATGACAATTTTCTAATTACATCAATAGGGCTACTAGTTACAGGAAGCTGTCTTTTAACAGGTTTAACTGTTCTTTCACCATGTTCAATAATATTACCTGCAGAAGAAGATTTATTAGAAAACATACCCAAGTGACTATCAACCAAATTACTTACCATGGCAGAGGAGAAAAATTCCCCTGGGACTGGGTTTGGGATTGTGCTTGGGCCTTCTTTCTCCTGCTTTGTTGGTAGGGATGAGGAGGTGGATGGAAATTGGGTGTTCTGGATGGGCCAGGCTGATGATGAGGAGGGTGTTGCACATTCTGTTGGTATTGACTCATTAGATAATCCCATTTCCATTTCTCTACTTCCATAGTATTTGGATTTTGGATGGTTGATCTGGGTGGCTGTGAAAGTTGAGCCTGAAACTGAGGCTGATTGGGAGGCAACTGAGGAGGGGCCTGGGCCTGAATCTGGTTCCTGAGTTCTTGGACCTGATCCCACAATGTGTCTACCTTTGCTTTGTACGTCATATTTTCTGTCTTCAACTCTTTTATATGACTGGATAGGTTGCTGATTTGTTGTGGCAGAGGAAGCTTTTTAATTTTGAAGCCTTTTGGAAGACCTTCTTGAGGCACTAGAGGCTTTACTTCCTTCTGTGGTACTGGGGGAAGAGGGTTTGGTTTGTTTGCATTTCCTGTCATTTCCACATCCTGCAGTATGTGAATTCTTTGTGTTAGTATAAGATTTTTTATGACCAACTTTAGAAGAACTTACAGTGTCAGCATCATAGTCAATTTCTATTTCATCCACTTGCATGTTATCCATTTTTTCTGCCAAATTGTTGGACATATTAGTGGGAAGATTTTAATTTACTTATTATTTATTAAAAAAAATAATAAAAGTTAGTCAATAATTGCTCCAAAAAAAAATTTTTTATTAATTAAATTATAGAAAAAAAAATTTTCAATATAAAGTAATAATTATAAAAAATTAATTTTTTTAAAAAAAAATATGGATTGCAAGGTTAAATTGGGAATAACAATCAAGTTAATTCAACCAATTAATTACCAATATTAAATATGGCAATATATTTGGGAATAAGCACAAAGTACTTTTAAGTCAACCAAAATTAACAATAATTAATAATAAAAAAAACTAATTTAATAATTCAATTTTTATTAATAAAAATGTCAATTCTTCTAGGACTAAGAGGATTTAACACTCTATAATGGTCAAATAGGAAAAAAAAATTTTAATAATTGAACACTTACACTCAGTGAATCAGCAATTAAGCCACAATCACTGTTATTGCTGTAAAAATATAGTAATATGTGTCAGTATAGTATAGTATATAAGTATGATATAATAGTGTTATTTTATGGTCCTACTACTTATTAATAAATGATTTAGTGATTAAACCTCAGGGGAAGACTAATAGAATAGTTATACTCAAATAAAACTCACAATACTTGGATTTAAATGTGTGCTAGTGGTGGAAAATAGAAGAATAAAATATAGTTATAGCTTTTATAAAGATAATATCAATTTATAAGGGCTTTATAATATATTTCTGAATACTAATAATTGTATTGTAGTGTTTGTTTGAAGTGTAGTAATTGAATGATGATAATAAACCGTCAAAATTCCTCCTTACTTATACCCAAATCCACTGGAGTGCACAGACCTTCAATCCAGATGATGTCACTGCTATCCCCGGCAATTACAGCACTGTGAGGGCCCATCACCTCCCCATGGCGTCCACTCAAGCAGTTTCAACACCCAGACCTCCAGTAAGGACCCTCCATCACTATTAATAATAACACAGAGTCATACCATAAATAGAAAACCCAGATAAAAGCGGATACCATAAAGAAACAGGTAAAATAAATGATCAAAAAGAGATTTAATGAAACTAAAAGTATATAAAGGAAACAAATAAAATTTCCAAGCCCCCAATAACATCCCCAAGCATCCACATTAACCCAGAAACATCTTTCCAACCCATAAATCCGTGAATAACCATCCAAGGAAGTAATTTTAGTTGTCCAAACTGGGTGTATGCGCCTGATATAGGTGTCTATGCTTCTGTAGGCGTTGTGAGTCCACTGATTTCGTCCATATGACCTAAAATAAGCAGAAAAACAAAGGTTATAGGCTATTAAGGGGCTAAAACTCACTTATATACCTAAATATACATAATATACTGCATATTTCACTGAATATGAGATTTATGTATACATATAAGCTTATGTATGTCAATAATTACTTCATATCACTTAAGATAAGTATATTATGACTCCATTAACACCTTAATAAGTATTATTAGGCCATGGATAAGCTATTTAAACTATTATAAATTATATAATAGAATAATAATTATATATATATATAATAAAATAATATATATTATTATTTTAACCTTATTTTTAAGATATAAGCTTAATCTAGTTAAGGTTATCTTATTTTAAGCATAAGAAATACTCAGTCCTAAGGATATTTAGGCTGACACTCCCTCACCCCAAAAAAAACAATAAAAAAAATGTTAAGACATTTTAATTAATCTTAAGGAATCAAATAAAAAAAATTAATTTTTATAATACATATACTGAATGAACAGTATTATTTAGATTTAAATTTTTTCAAGAGATTTTTAAGATCAGAGATTTCATTTTCTGGAATCCACTGGTCATA
Organism: Hemileia vastatrix; assembly: GCA_030280995.1. Lineage (NCBI taxonomy): Eukaryota > Fungi > Basidiomycota > Pucciniomycetes > Pucciniales > Zaghouaniaceae > Hemileia > Hemileia vastatrix. The sequence goes on from JASXTE010000009.1 coordinate 6,697,131, forward strand.
TTCACTTGATTTATTTTTAAATCTTAATAGATACTCAAATCCCTTTTCTTTAGTAAGGTGTCTCTTTTTAAGTATCTTTTCAATTTCTGCTTTTTCCACTATTTCTTCAGGTTGCTGTTTATGCCTTCCTGATCTTCTTGGAAAGAGAGCAGTATCATTAGAATGGTATGGTTTTATGAGAGAAATAGGAAATACTGGATGTTTTCTATCATAAGGTGCATATAGAATAACCTCAACAGCATTATTACCAACCATCTTTTTAACTACAAATGGTCCAATGAATGGATCCTTCAATTTAACATTACCACTTAAATTGAAATGTAGCGTTGAAATAAGGACTTCATCACCCTCTTTGAACATTTGTTCTTTATGGGCTTTATCCCATCTTTTCTTTTCATACTCAAAAGCCTTATTTATACATTCTTGAGCATGTTTTCTGCATAGTTCCTGCATCTGAAGAAAAGATTTAGTACCTGAATGAATATCCAATCTAGGTAACTTATTAAGAGTTTTAGCAGGGGTATTAGGTACATAACCCAACCATAACTCAAATGGCTTTTTGCCAGTGACAGAATGTACTGTACTATTATATGCAAATTCTAAACCTGGGATAAGGGTTACCCAATCATGCGTGAATTTGTCATTGTCTTTAAAATTAAGACCAAAAGCACAGTATCTTCTTATCATATCTTCTAAGGTTTGTATCATTCTTTCTGCTAGCCCATCAGTTTGTGGATGGTGTGCTGTAGAAAGTTTTAATTGACACCCTGAAACATCCATAAGTGACGTCCAGAACTCAGAAGTAAATTTAGGATCTCTGTCAGAAACTATTTCTTTGGGGAAACCTGCTGTATTTAACATTTGTTTCCACCATAAAAAAGCTAAGTCCTTTGCAGAATCCTCTTTGTGGGTAGGAATAAATTTACACATCTTTGTAAATCTATCTACAATTACCCAGCAGGAGTTATAACTCTTATGCCCTGCTATTGGCAAACCTGTTACAAAGTCCATGTTAATGATTTCCCATGGAGATTTTGGTTGCTCAATTTGTTGTAATAAACCAGCTCTTTTTCCTGTTAATCTTTTAGATTTTTGACAAGAATCACATGTTTCAACATATTTCTGAAAATCCTCAGACATGTTAATCCACCAAGCTGTGTTTTTTACTCTGTTTAATGTTTTATGGTAGTCAAAATGACCTGCTAATATATCATCATGACATATACTTAACATTAACTCCTTCATTGAAGGGGGAATTACAATTACATTACTTAATTTTTTCCTGTAATATATAAAACCATCCTCAATGGAAAATTTTCCTTTCTCTAATGCCTCTTTATACTTATTTGGTAATGTTTTTATTAAAACATTCATTGAAGCATTAGATGGATCATTTAATATTGTAGTTAATTTACTTAAGTCAGGATCTGAATTATAATTATCAAGAATTAATTGCATAAATTCATCCTCAAGATCTACAATATAAATGCCATAAATGTTGATAATCTCTGACTCAGGAACATAAGCAGGATTATCATCATTATTAGGCAGAGGTGCTCTAGATAACAGATCTACATTAGAGTGCAAGGTTCCTGCTCTATGTGTAATAGTCATCCGTCCTCTGTATTCTTGTACAGCTAATTGCCATCTAAACATGTGTCTATTAGGAGTTTTCATGTTTAAGAGTGACTTAACTGCACTACAGTCAGTTATTAACTCAAATTTTTGGTCTTCAAGGTAATAATGTAGCTTTTCAAGAGCCCATACTACTGCCAAACATTCAAGTTGAGTAGCACCATATTTCATTTCACCACTTCTCAGAGTAGGTGAAATATAGCAGATTACTACTTCTGACATTTTACCTTCAATAAGTTGTTTTTGATGCAAAGCAGCACCCAGTCCAATAAAACTTGCATCTGTATATAATACAAAAGGTAATTGGAAATCTGGTAATCCCAAGATAGGAGCTGTCATTAAACATTCTTTCAACTTATTAAAAGCTTGTTGTCTTTCATTATTCCAAATGAAAACTTCTGATTTCTTTATCAGTGTGGTCAGTGGTGCAGCAATTGATTGGTAGTTTTTTATATATTGTCTATAATAACCACACATTCCAAGAAAAGATTGTACATCCTTCACATTTTGAGGAATGCCAATATTCTTTATTGCAGCCACTTTATTTTGGTCTACACATATTTGTAAGCCAGATACAATATGACCAAGCACTTTTAAAGATTCAAACCCAAATTTACATTTTTTCAATGCAAGGGTCATTTTTATTTCATCCATTTTCTGAAATACTTTCCTTAAATGGATTAAGTGTTCATCAAAAGTTTTAGAGAACACTATGATGTCATCAATGTATACCATTAACCATCCCTCAATCATTTCATTATGGAATGTTATATCCATTAACTTTTGAAATACTGATGGAGCATTCTTTGGTCCAAATGGCATTCTGACATACTTATAAATTCCCATGTGTGTTGTTATCAACAAAAAGTTCTGTGAATTCATTTCAACAGGAATTTGATGGTACCCTTTATTTCCATCTAGGCAACTTATATATTTAGCACCTTTAAGGGTAGCATGTATAGAGGCAATACTTGGCAAGGGATAAATATCATCTACTGTAAATGTATTTAATGCTCTATAATCACCGCACAGTCTTGCTTTATCTTGTTCATAAGAAATTAGCACTGGTGATATTACACAATATTTTGGTGTAGTTTCAACCTTCTCAAGAATGTTCATTTTCAATAACATCTTAATATTATCCTCTATGTCTTTCCTCTTCATTGGTGAAGCAGGGTATGGTCTCTTTTTAAGACTAGCAGGAATATTATCCATGTCACAGGTTAAACTAATTTTCATTTCATGATCTTTTACAAGGCCAAGTTCATTTGTACCATGTGCAAAAGCCATTGGAAAAGCTTTAATTAATTCCAAAATATTATCTTTCTCAGTTTCACTTATCTGAGTGCCAAATGATGCTTTTGAAATTTCTGTTTCCAGAAGTTCCATCTCATTGGATTCTCTTCCTTTAGACGGGGAATTTGTTACTGACTCAATGTGTAAGACAGTGTTAAAAGAATTTATTTTAAATTTCCTTTTACCATTCATGCCAATTGTAAAATTGTTATTAGCAGGGTCTAAATTTACACCAAATTTAGTCAGAATATCATTTCCAATGATAAAACAGTTACTACAATTTGTATTATCCATTACTACAAAGTCACAGGTTACTTTTATATAACCATGTTGGTGTTTAAAGAAAACAGCAGCTTTGTATTTACCAATGGGGTGTAGTACTGATCCAAAACCTCTCCAATTTTTATTTTGAAGTGGTTCAAGCTTAAACTTATATTCACTATCAATTTTCTGTAATGTATTAGTGGAAACAACTGAACCAGCAGCTCCTGTGGCCAATACTATATTAACATTTTCACCAGAAATGATAGCTGGAACCGTGATAGGTGTCATTCTAAAGTTATCAGCTTGTATATCCTTAATGATTTCAGCATCCTCAAAATTCATTAAAGATTCATTTGAGTCCATATTTAATATTGGATTTTCAAAGATGGACAAATCATCTTCCAACATACAGACTTCATTTTCATCACTATATGAGATATTTCTGTCATAATCACTTGATTCTTTACTTTTTTCAGTTTCAGTTTCAGATTCACGTTGATTTTCAACAATATTTATGTTTTTCTCACATTTGTGACCTTTGACCCAAGGTTTGTTACACTTATAACAAGTATTTGTTTCATACTTTTTAGGTACTACAGGTGCAGTAGGTTTTTTCTGCTTCTCCTGAAGTGTTTTTGAATTCTTAGTTTTTACAGGTTCAACATTTTGCTTATAAGTGGAATACCTTGATTCATACTTATGGTTTAATAATATTTCATTGCAAATATTAATAAAGTCAGAATATTCAGTAACATTTAATGTTCTAGCTACAACAATGTCTCTGACAGATATAGGTAATTTGTATATTATCTTATCTTTCCATAAGTTAAAATCCATATGAGGCTCAATGGCTTTTAATATTTTGTTTAAATTCATTAAAAATACCATAGGTTTGTCACAATTCAACGGATTATACCTAGTCTTCTCATACAGTCTCTGCTGAGTAAGCCTGAATTTAGAACCTCCAAATTGTTTTTCAATAAGTTGTTTCCATTCAGCCCAAGAGTAGTCTCTACCCTCACTCAATACAGCTTCAAACCATAATAAAGCAACATCCTTAAATAAAGAAATTAATTTTGATGTTATCTCTTCATCTGGTAACTTATATGAGAATTTCAAGTTGTCAATTCTTTGAATAAAATGTTGCCAATCAGAGCTGGCTTCCCCATCATAAGTTGGTTACTGATCTATTTTAGGCCAGTTCTTCTGATTGGATTTTATCTCACTAATCTTAGGTAAATTCAACAACTCATTCACTTTTGATAAATGGTCTTGTATTTCTTCCTGCACGGATTTGTGACTTACATTTTCAGATTTGACACTACCACCAGATGGTTTTAATTGTGGTGGTACAGGGAAGGAATGAGATTCACTTTTGCCAATGAAAGGATTATTATTATATTGATTATACTTATGATTATCCTGGTTCATCAGTAGATTGGCAGTTTCAATCTCAACTTTAGTTAATCTTTGTAGCAACTCAGAGACACTTTGATTTGTCTGTGCAAAAGATAACTTTGTTCTTGATTCAGTTTTTAATAAATGTGTTTCATATAATTTTTCTAACTCACAAAATTTGTTTGAAAGGTCATTATATTTATTACTCAATGAATCATATTTAAGAGTTAGAGACAAATGTTCTTTCTCTAATTCTTTATTACGTGTTGCTAATTGAGAAATGTTCAATGTTAAGGATGAAATTGTATCACTAGTGAGCTTAACTGTCTGTTCCTCACAATCAGTCATTCTATTCCACAATGCTGAAACAATTCTATGGACAGTTGGATTATTGTTAAAATATTCCATGTCCTCCTTTTCAATTCTCTCACTCTCCTGTGAACTTCTCATCTCACTAGTAGGTGGTTGCAACTGAGGATTAACTGTATTATCATTGTATATAGTACTGTTATTATGGACAAAAGACAAGTCAGGTGTATCTACTCTAAAACCTAAATTTCTTAAATCCTCCTCTATTTTTTGTACAGATTTAACATCAATAGAATTACCTATATTGTAATTATCAGTATTATGTCTAATCTGAGAGGGTAAGTTACTTACCAAGGGATGGTTGCCAGTCCTGATTTTTGGCGCTTTTTTCCCTTGTAAGGGTGAGCTGAGGAAGTCAGATGAGGGGGTGGATCCCTGTTGCAACTGTGGCTTGTCCACTGTTGGTGAAACCAGTCCCATTTCCATTTGTCTACCAGGATTTTCTCCTGGAAGTGAGTGGACCCTCCTTGGGTAGGGGGTTGCTGATTTGATTGACTGGGCTGGCCTCCCTTTAATTCTGCCATTGCCTGATTCATCTGCTGAAATCCTACCTTGCAATTGTTTTGCAACTGCTCTACTTCTTTGAACATGAGAGATTTTGATTCCTCCAACTTGAGAACCTGTTTGGCCAGGTGGGACAGTTGATCCTGAAGAGGAGGAGACGTCTTTTTGATAGTTATCTTTTTTAAGAGGGCGTCCTTTTCCTCTATACTCATGCTTTCTGGCTGGGGGTACTGTTGTCCCTCCATGGTGATGTCCTGAAAAGTTTCTGTTAGATTTAGACCTGGTATTATAAGCAGGCTGTTCACTTACACTATCCTGAGGAGCACTCATATTGTTCAGAATAACAATATTTTACGTCTACAAAAGGAAAAAACTCTGTGGAATTAGTAGACAAAAGATATTAGTAATTATATTACTAATAAAAAAGCAATGGAGCTTACCCTGAATTTATATCTTTATTTATTTAAATAAAATATAAGAAAAATTCAAAAAAAAAATCTGTTAAAAATATAATAATAAGTTTAACTAGACCTCTATAAGGGTGAATAATTAGCTTACCAAGCTTTTAGCCAAATACCAATTTAATTGGGTGTTATATTGGTGTCCAAATACCAAGTGAAATTGGGTTTATATTGGGTACAGTTACTACTGTAAATATCTAATTTTTATGATAAAAAATTAGTACAATTATTATAAGGGTTCTTTTCCGCAATCAATGAGCTATGATGACCCACTAATATGCAGCAGACCCAAATATTTGGTTAATTTTGAGTTGTACTAAGGTAAAAATCACATCCCAAGGCTTATACTAAATAATAAGTAAAATATAAGGAAAGACCCCCAATTGTCAGTATAGTCTAGTATATAAGTATGATATAATAGTGTTATTTTATGGTCCTACTACTTATTAATAAATGATTTAGTGATTAAACCTCAGGGGAAGACTAATAGAATAGTTATACTCAAATAAAACTCACAATACTTGGATTTAAATGTGTGCTAGTGGTGGAAAATAGAAGAATAAAATATAGTTATAGCTTTTATAAAGATAATATCAATTTATAAGGGCTTTATAATATATTTCTGAATGTTAATAATTGTATTGTAGTGTTTTTTTGAAGTGTAGTAATTGAATGATGATAATAAACCGTCAAAATTCCTCCTTACTTATACCCAAATCCACTGGAGTGCACAGACCTTCAATCCAGATGATGTCACTGCTATCCCCGGCAATTACAGCACTGTGAGGGCCCATCACCTCCCCATGGCGTCCACTTCAAGCATTTTCAACACCCAGACCTCCAGTAAGGACCCTCCATCACTATTAATAATAACAAAGAGTCATACCATAAATAGAAAACCCAGATAAAAGCGGATACCATAAAGAAACAGGTAAAATAAATGATCAAAAAGAGATTTAATGAAACTAAAAGTATATAAAGGAAACAAATAAAATGTCCAAGCCCCCAATAACATCCTCAAGCATCCACATTAACCCAAAAACATCTTTCCAACCCATAAATCCGTGAATAACCATCCAAGGAAGTAATTTTAGTTGTCCAAACTGGGTGTATGCGCCTGATATAGGTGTCTATGCTTCTGTAGGCGTTGTGAGTCCACTGATTTCGTCCATATGACCTAAAATAAGCAGAAAAACAAAGGTTATAGGCTATTAAGGGGCTAAAACCCACTTATATACCTAAATATACATAATATACTGCATATTTCACTGAATATGAGATTTATGTATACATATAAGCTTATGTATGTCAATAATTACTTCATATCACTTAAGATAAGTATATTATGACTCCATTAACACCTTAATAAATATTATTAGGCCATGGATAAGCTATTTAAACTATTTTAAATTATATAATAGAATAATAATTATATATATATATAATAAAATAATATATATTATTATTTAAACCTTATTTTTAAGATATAAGCTTAATCTAGTTAAGGTTATCTTATTTTAAGCATAAGAAATACTCAGTCCTAAGGATATTTAGGCTGACAATATGAGTGAGAGGTGCAAAGGTGAACTTACTATAGTGATCAAAAAATCACTTCAAAATAATATAAAAATTAATATAATATAAACCTAAGATATCGAACCCAAGTTCGAAACACAGTCGCGGCAAAAGTTTTGTTTTTGCTAGGTGGTCCGTGCATTTTGTCGTTCGTCGTCGTCGTTTGGAAAGGCCCCCCGTTGTCGGTCAGTCGTCTAGAAGAAGGTAAGAAAAATAGGAGAAAAGGAGGAGAGAAGGAGGAGGACAAGGGAATATAAAAGAAATAAATTACAATAATATATTTAATTTATTTAAGAGGGAAACAACGGCAAGCAACTTTGAGAGCTGACAAAAACTTAGAATTTATTAATAATAATATTATTTAATGTAAGGGTTCTGCACGGCAAACACTTTAATTACTATCAGACTTAAAGCAACCTTTAATTTGATATATAGACTTTTAATTAGAATTGTATTACTAATAAAAAAAATATAAACGTAGTAAAATAGTTTCTAATTTGTTGAGTGTATAATAAGTGATGATGCTACAGGGGATTATCCAAGGCCCTTTTATAGGCAATGGGTCCTCTGAAGCGCCACTATGTTTGTAAATACAATAGTTAGAATAGAATAAAACAACTATATCAAAGAGTAAATGAAACATAACAATGTAGAGAAAAACATGAAACAAATAATTAAAACCCCAATTAAGAATCCAATTTCCCCGCCATTAATTCCCAAATCAGTAAGTAAAAATAGTAAATAACTAAACAAGATTGGAACATAGGATCTATGAGAAAAATAATTCCAAACAGATGGTACAGTCTGATTTAAGGATATTTTAAAGTGAAACAAAAAATACTTTGACGCAACAAAACATGTAATTAATCTCAATTTAGTATAAATTAATTAATTGGTTTTTCCTGACACAATTAAGGGTCAAAAGAAGCATCATAAATTATTGTTTAGTATTATATGAAAGGTGCTATTTAATATATAAATTTAAATAATTAATTTAAATATATTATAAGTCAATTTTACACTTATAATTATAATATATGTTTTTTAATTAATTAAATATAAATTTATAATTATTAAATACATAAAAATGTGCCATTATTTGTAGAATATATTATATTATGTTCAATTTAACTGTATATAAAAATTAATATAACCAATAAATTTAATGTAACACTTGTATATAATAAAATACTTATATAATTTTATTATGCAATAAAATATTAAGTTATATTCATTAAATACAATTCTTACCCACTCTTTCAGGTTTTATAAGTTACATATCATTTACTGGACTCCTGGAATAGCCTGGCTGACACTGCATGTGACAAAAAGTGTCCAGCACAAGTTCGGCCAAACTTGTGCTGGACACATTTATGAGGGAGAGTAGCTAGGGTAGAATTTTTCTTCAGTTAATCTGGTATTTCTTATAAACATGTCCATTGGTACTTGATCTTTGTGCCTCACTCATATATATCATTTGATTAATTTATTGTCACCATTATATTAATAATATTATAAGTATAGCAAAAACTCGTGTGCCAAATGCATACCGGGTGATGTTACACCTTTTATAATATTATTAAATAAAGTTAAAAAAATATGAAAAAAATTTCTTTTACAAAAAATAAATTGATATACAAAAGCAATATGAGAAATAAAAAGGTAAAATTAATCTCAAAGAGATCAATTATGAAAAACAAAATACTAGTAAAATTCTTGCTCTCAAGAGCCAGTAGAAGTGTTGAAAAAAATGGGAGCCATCAGGGCTAAATTGTAATAAGTGACCTTTTTTTTAAAGATAAAAAATTATACACCTGAGGTTGGGAAGAACAACAGGTGGATGATTCAGCTAAACAAAACTGCTTGTAGTGAAGTTTAATAAAATAATGTTTTTTTGTTGCCATATAGAGAACTGATCCCATCTGACTGCACGTGAGTAAAAGTGTCCAGCACAAGTTCGGCCGAACTTGTGCTGGACACTTTTATGATGGAGAGTAGCTTGGTTGGAAATTTTCTTCAGTTCATTCATCTTGTATTTCTCATAAACATGTCTACTGGTATTTGATCAGTCTGTATCTTTAATATTTATCATCTGATTAATATTTTATCACCATTATATTATTAATGTTATTAGTATAGCAAAGACTTGTATTCCAAATGCATACCATGTGAAGTTGAACCTTCAATAATTTTTTAAAATAGATGTAAATAAATATGGAAAGGAATAGTTTTACAAAAATTAAATTGAAATTTAAAAGTAAAAAGAGGAATAAAAGAGTAAAATAAAAGTCAAAGAGTTAAAATATGAAAAAAATACTGGTAAAATTCCTGCTATCAAGAGCCAGTAGAGGTGTTAAAGCAAATGGGAGCCATCAGGGCTTAATTGTAATAAGTGACCTTTTCTTTAAAGATAAAAAATTATACACCTGATATTGGGCAGAACAGCAGGTGGATGATTCAGCTAAACCAAACTACTTCTTGTGAAATTTGATAAAAAAATTTGTTTGTTGCCATACAGAGAATTGATCCCATCTGACTGCACATGACAAAAGTGTCCAGCACAAGTTTGGCCGAACTTGTGCTGGACACTTCTATGATGGAGAGCGGCTGGGGTAGAATTTTTCTTCAGTTCATCTTGTATTTCTTACAAAAATGTCTACTGGTATTTTATCTTTGTGCCTCCCTCATACATATTGTTTGATTAATTTTTTGTCTTAATTATATTATTAATTATATAAGTATAGCAAACAATCTTGTGCCAAATGCATACTGAGTGATGTTACAAATTTTATAATATTATTAAAAAAATTTATAAAAATATTAAAATAATTTATTTTAAAATTTATTAATTGATATCCAAGAGTAATATGAGGAATAAAAAATTAATTTAAAGGAATCAAATATGAAAAAAGAAATCCAAGTATTATTGCTAATATCAAAGGCCAGTAGAGATGTTGAAGCAAATGAGAGCCGTCAGGGATAAATTGTACTTAATTGATTGTTCTTTAAAGATAAAAAATTGTGTACCTGTGGTTTGGATGAACTCTAGGTGGATAATTCAGCTATATCAAACTACATCTAGTGAAGTTTCTTATCAAATAGTTTTTTTCATTTCCATAGAGAGAATTGATCTCATCTGACTGCACCTGACCAAAAGTGTCCAGCACAAGCTCAGCCAAACTTGTGCCGCACACTTTTATGATGGAGAGTAGCTAGGGTTCAGGTCTTCTTCAGCGCAACTTTTATTTTTTTAAAACATGTCAAATGGTATTTGATCGTTCTGTGTTATTCATATTTTATTATCTGATTAATTTTTTGTCATTAGAATTTTATTTATTTTATTAGTACAGAAAAAACTTGTGCGCCAAATGCATGCCATGTTATATTACATCTTTTATAATATTATTAAAAAAAGTTAAAAAAATATGAAAATGATTTCTTTTCCAAAATTATAAATTAATATCCTAATGTAACATGAGTGAGAAAAAAGTAAAGTAAAAGAGATCAAATATGAAAAAGAAAAATTTCTGCCTTCAAGAGCCAGGAGAGGTGTTGAAAAAAATGGGTGCCATCAGGGCTAAATTTGATAAAATTTAATTTTTTTTAAAGATAAAAAATTTTTCACCTGAGGTTTGGAAAAACTCAAGGTGGATAATTCAGCCATACCAAACTACTTCTAATGTAATAATTTGCTATTTTTTTAATTTAACTTCCACAGAGAGAATTGATCCCATCTGACTGCACCTGAACAAAAGTGTCCAGCACAAGTTCGGCCGAACTTGTGCTGAACACTTTTATGATGGAGAGTAGCTAGGGTGGAAGTGTTTCTCATTACATCAGTTTTTTGTTTTTCACATTTCTATTGGGTTTTTAACTATTTTTATCATTCATATTTATTTTATAATAAATTTTTTGTCACCATATATATTATTAATGTTTCTAGTATAGCAAAAACCTGCATTCCAAATGCAAAATTGGTGATGTTACAACTTTAATAATATTATTATATAAAGTTAAAAAAATATGAATATGTTTAGTTTTTAAAAAAATAAATTGATATTTAAAATTAAAAAGAGTAATAGAAAAGTAAAATGAAAATAAATGGGATCAAATACGAAATAAAAAATACAAGTAAAATTTTTACTATCAAGAGCCAGAAGTGGTGTTGGGACAGTTGGGGACCCCTAGGTCAAGACTTGGTCTAAACTTACTTTTATGTATAGCTAACAAATTTTGAACTGAGGTTTGGACAGACATCCAGGGGACAATTTTACAATATTAAACATTCTTTACTTCAATAATTGAGTGAAATATCAATTTTATTGCCATAGAGAGAATTTATCTCATATGACTTCATGCAACCAAAAGTGTCCAGCACAAGTTCGGCCGAACTTGTGCTGGACACTTTTATAATTGAGAGTAGGCATACAGCAAATCTTTTTAAACTCAAAAGCGATTTCTTATAAACATTTCCACTGGAATTTGATCTTTCTGTTTCATTTAAATTTACCATTTGATTAATTTTTTGTCATCATTATATTGTTAACATTATTACTATAGTAATAACTTGTGTGAAAAATGCATACCAGGTGGTGTTCCACCTTTAATCATATATTATTAAATAACGGTATAAGAGTATGAAAATTATTTATTTTAAAAATTAAAAATTGATATCCAAAGCAGTATGAGCAATAAAAAAGTAAAATAAAAGGGATAAAATAAGAAAAAAAAATCTAAGGAAAATTCCCACTATCAATAACAAGTAGAGGTGTTAGATCAAATGTGCACCACCAGGGCTAAACTTGCACTATATTTTTTATTTTTGTTAAACCAAAGAAAGTGTCCTGATGAGTTTTGAAAAATCTTCAGGAGGACATTTTGGCAATATCAAACTACTTATTGTGCAATGACTGAGAAAAATGTCATTTTCATTTCCATAGAGTAAATTTATCCCAACTGACTGCATGCAACCAAAAGTGTCCAGCACAAATTGGGCCAAACTTATGCTGGGCACTTTTATGGTGGTGAGTATCTAGGGTGCAGGTCTTCTTCAGTTCATCAGGTATTCCTTATAAACAAATACACTTGTATATGATCTTTCTGTGTCATTCATATTTATCATTTTATTCATTGTTTTTCACCATTATAATATTAATGTTATTAGTATTGAAAAAATTTGTAAGCCAAATGCATACTGGGAGATGCTACGTCTTTCATAATCTCATTAAATAAAAGTAAAAAAAATATGAAAATTATTAGTTTTACAATAAATAAAATGATATTTGAAAGCAAAAACAGGAATAAAAAAGTAAAATAAAAGTGATTAAATATGAAATTAAACATTCAAATAAAATTTCTGCCATCAAAGAAAATTTGAGTTTTCAGACCAAATTTGCACCACCAGTTCTAGATTTGGAATATTTTTTCTTTTTTTTTAAATTAATAAAAGTGTCCACCTAATGTTTTCCAAAAAATCAGGAGAATAGTATAGCAGTATAAAGCTACTTCTTGTGCAATGATTGAGCAAAAATTCATTTTAACTTCCATTGAGTAAATTCATCCCATCTGACTGCATGCAACCAAAAGTGTCCAGCACAAGCTCAGCTGAAATTGTGCTGGACACTTTTATGATGGAGAGTAGCTAGGGTGCAAGTCTTCTTCAGTTAATCTTATATTCATTTTAAAAATGTCTATGGTTATTTGATCTTTCTGTGTCATCCATATTTATTATTTGATTATTTTTTAGTCACCATTATATTATTAATGTTTTTAGTATAGCAAAAAAATGTGTAATGAATGTACACTGGATGATTTTACAACTTTAATAATATAATATAATAAATATAAAAAAATGTGAAAGTTATCAGTTTTACCAAAATAAAATTGATATTTACAAGCTAAAGGATAAATAAAAGGGTAAGATTAAAATTAAAGAGATCAAACATGAAATAATGATATTAAGTATAATTTCTGCTATCATGAGCCAGTAGAGACTTCAGAAAAAATGGGCACCATCATAGATTAACATGGATCAAATTTACTTTTTACCAAAGTAAAAAATTGTCTACCTTAGGTTTGGACAAACTTCCAGGGGACGATTTGTCTATGTAATACTACTTTCGATGCAATGAAGGAGTGATAATTCAGTCTCATTTCCATAAAAAGAATTGATTGTGTCTGACGGCATGAAACCAAAAGTGTCCATCACAAGTTTGGCCAAACTTGTGCTGGACACTTTTATCATGAAGAGTGTCCAGGGTGCAAGTCATTTTTAATCATCTGAAGTTTCTTATAAACAATTCCACTGTTATTAAATCTTTGTGCCTCACTCATATTTATCAATTGATTAATTTTTTCTCACCATTATATTATTAATCTTATCAGTATAGCAAAAAATTGTGTGCCAAATAAATACTGGGTGATGTTACACCTTTTATAATAATATTAAATAAAGGTAAAAAAATATGAAAATGATTTATTTTACAAAAAATAAACTTCTATCCAAAAGCAATATGAGAGGAATAAAGTAAAATAAAAGAAATCAAAGATGAAAATTAAAATCCAAGTTAAACTCCTGCCATAAACAGAAAAAAGAGATGTTGAATTAAATTAGAACAATCAGGGCTAAACTTGCACTAAATTTTCTTTTTTGTAAAAATAAAAAAAAATCCACTTGAGCTTTACCAAAACTTCAGCATGAAAATTTTGCCATATCAAACTACTTCTAGTGTAATTTTATATTAAAAATTTATCTTCATTTCCATAGAGAGAATTGCTCCCATCTGACTGCACCTGACCATAAGTGTCCAGCACAAGTTCGGCCGAACTTGTGCTGGACACTTTTTTAATGTAGAGTAGCTAGGGTAGAATTTTTCTTCAGTTCATCTAGTATTTCTTACAAACATGTCTACTGTTATTTTATATTTGTTTCTCACTCATTAATATCATTTGATTAATTTTTGGTCACCATTATATTATTAATTTTATAAGTATAGAAAAAAGTCATGTGCCAAATGCATACCAGGTGATGTTATGCCATTTATAATATTATTAAATAAATTTATAAATATATGAAAATAGTTTATTTTAAAAATTATTAATTGATATCCAAAAGCAATATTAGGAATAAAAAATTAAGTTAAAGGGATCAAATATGAAAAAAGAAATCCAAGTAATATTCCTACTATCAAAGGCCAGTAGAGGTGTTGAAGCAAATGAGAGCCATCAGGGATAAATTGTACTAAATTGACTTTTTTTCAAAGATAAAAAATTGTGCACCTGTGGTTTGGATGAAATCTAGGTAGAAAATTTGGCTATGTAAAACTACTTCTAGTGAAGTTTTTTATCCAAAAAATTTTTTTCATTGCCATAGCAAGAATTGATCTCATATGACTGAAACTGACCAAAAGTGTCCAGCACAAGTTTGGCTGAACTTGTGCTGGACACTGTTTTGATGGTGAGTATCTAGGGTGCAGCTCTTCTTCAGTGCAACTGGTATTTTTTTAAAACATATCCACTGGTATTTGATCTTTCTGTTTTATTAATATTTTATCATTTGATCAATTTTTTGTTACCAGTATATTATTATTTTTCTTAGTATAGCAAAAAAACATGTGCCAAATGCTTACAGGGTGATTTCAAACCTTTAATAATTCTATTAAATACAGGTAAAAAATTATGAAAATGATTTGTTTAACATAAAATTAATTGATATCTAAAAGAAAAAAAGGGATCAAAAGAAATAGGTTGAATAATATAGATTTTATATGAAATTCAAAATTCAAGCTAAATGCCTACTTTCAAGGCTCAGAAGAGGTGTTGGATAAAATGGGCATCATCAGGAATAAAATTTTACTTAATTTGATTTTTTGAGAAACTAAATGAAGTTTTCAACTGATTTTTTTCCAATATTTAGTTGGACACTTTATCTATATCAAATTACTTCTAGTACCATGATTGACCAAATTAAATCCTCATTTCCATATGCAGAATTGATCCCATATGGCTGGACCAGGCCAAAGGTGTCAACCACAAGTTTGAGAATTCTTCTGGTGGACACTTTTATGATGGACAGTAGTAGGGTGCAAGTCTTCTTTAGTTAATCTAGTATTCCTCATAAACATTTCCAACTTATTTTTGGCCAAAAATCAGGTGGAAAGTTTTTCCATATAAAATTACTTCTAATGCCATGATTGACTAAAAATTGATTCTAATTGCCATATAGAGAGTTGATCCTATATGACTTGATCTGGCAAAAGTGTCACCACAATTTTTGATAAACTTAAGTTTGAAAATTTTATGATGGAAAGTAATTGCAAGTCTTCTTCATTTCATCAAGTAATCCTCATAAAAATTTCCACCTGTATTTTGGCCAAACTTCAGGTGGAAACTTTGGTCATATTAAATTAATTCTAGTTCCATGTTGATAAAAAACTGATACTTATTGCCATATATAGATATTAAACCCATCAGACTGTGCCTTTCCAAAAGTGTGTACCTGAATTATGGCTAAACCTCAGTTGGACACTTGAATGATGCAGAGTAGCTAGGGCAAAAGTATTCTTCAGTTAATTTGGTATTCATAATAAGTTTATCCTCCTGAAGTTTATCCTAACTTGAGGTGGACAATTTCGGAAAGCACCAGTTAGTCACTTTCCATCTAAAAAGTGTTCACCAAAATTTTGGCTAAACTTGTGGTGGACCCCTTTGATCAGCCACAGTCAGATGAGATCAACTCTTTAGATGGGAATGAGGATGATGTTTTGGTCAATCATGGAAATAGAAGTAGTGTGATGTGGCCAAATTACCCCCCTGAAGGTCAGACAAACCTCAGAAGGACACTTTTTAGCAGGTAGTAACTGAGAAAAATCCATTTATCAGAAGAAAAATCTTTTATTGGATAGATGCCAAGGTTTCATACTTGTGTATTATGGTCAGTATTAATTTTGAAAGAGTCTGTCCAAGCAATTTCATTGCCCATCATGACTCATTTTGTTTTAAATGTTTCAAACTGCGTGATACAGTATTAAGGTGTCACATAGTATAATTAAGTTCTATTATGTGCCCTCCTATGATGCCTAAATTTATAATTTAATATCTTACATAATAATTTTTTTTATATAAATTCATCAATATTTTTTTATTATCAAATTTAATAGAGCAAGTATCCTAAATTATTATATATGCATAAGCTTAGGTTAGATCAATTTGTGCTCAATTTGTTCTCATCAGAGGACCAAAATCAAGTTCTGGAGGATCAACTTGTGCATAATTTGGAATCAGTTGATATTCTGTCTATAATCAATCTGAGAATAAATGTAAATCTAACTCTAATTTACTTATGTTTATAAAGTATTCATCAACCTGGCATATTTAAGGGACCCTCTAAATTTAAAGAAAGGGGATTGCTAGAAATTCACCCCTAGATTTCCCGTGGTGATAATGGCATGCCAACATTAATTTTGATCAAAATTAAAGTTGAAGTGATATAATGCTTTTTTGCATGACATGTGAAGGACAGCAAGTATTTTTAAGTATTGAAATTTACTATACATGTTGAGGGTAAACATAAAATTTACATATCCATATTAATTTCTATAAAAATTAATGTTGACCAATACATAATAAATAATAAATATGCCTGGCTAGTGTAAGTGGCATAGCTTTTTTTCAATCTGCACTTGGCAACAGTAATTTCAATCGAAATTAAGGTTCATGATTATCATCAATTTATGCAGTCAGTTGCTTACTGTTATGCATGGTAACATGTCAACATTAATTTTAATAAAAATTGAATTTGACATGCCACCAAGCATTTTTCTATAAGATGAAAAGTAGGGCCCTCTATTCTTAAGTAAACACATTACAATGCATATTGAGCATGTATATATCATTTACAAATTAATATTAATTTCAATCAAAATTAATGTTGACCAATAAACATTGAACACAAGCTTTACAACTTACACACACCAGATATAACTACCATTCAATATGTATATGGTCAACACTAATTTCAATCAAAATTAATGAGCAGTTTTATGAAGAATTTTTTGGGTTGTTTGCTGGTTTGGGTTCAATATGCAAATGTCAATATTAAATTCTATTGAAATTAATGTTGACCAATACATAATGAATACACACTATGCCACTTACACTTTCCAGGAATAGACACCATGCAATATGCCAGTATCAAAAGAAATTTTGATCGAAATTAATGTTGGCAAGGCACCATGCATAAAAATAAGCAGTTGACTCCAGAAATTCATGATTATCATGCTCATTAATTTTGATCAAAATTAATTTTTGATACTGGCATATTTAATGGTAGCTATGACTTGCAAGTATAAGTGGCATAAAGTGTATTCACTATGTATTGGTCAACATTAAATTCAATTGAAATTAATATGGATACATAAATGTGACATAAAGAGGTATGGACCATCAATTTGTTGAAAATACATTTTTATATCTCATACATTATTTGTTTTTCTTAAATAAAATGTTACTCTCTCTCAATATAACTTTATAACATTTACCAAGCTGCTTTGAAAAAAAAAATACATAAAATTCAATATAAGATAGCTATATTACACAGAAGATCACCGTTATACCTAAGTTATGATGATGTTGATGCTCTATTAATTGATTCCCAAATCTTTACCAGATCAATATAAGCTCCAACCCCAAGTGACTCACGTTAATTCACAGATAATCCTTGCAAAAATGTTGCTGAATAGCAATTCTTGGGGAGGTATTTGGGAACATTGAATATACCATTTTGTGCAACTGTCCTTTCTGATGACCGTGAATATGTTTTTAATGCTGATTTTCTTTGAGCTGGTGTATGGGCTAAGTCCTTTGTCATCTTATCCATTTTTTTAAACAAATCATTGAGTTCAGGATTTCGCCATCCAGGAATAGCTCGGATAGGTGCAGTTGGGGCTGGTGCTGGGCCTTCCTCGATATCAGATATGCACCTAGTATCATTAAAAAGCACAACAAAACCTGGCACATCACTGCAGAGATCTCTTGCTAACTTGTAGCGTGCACTAGCAATCTGAATTCCAACTAAATCAGCTTCATAATAACAAAAAGCAAAGTTAAATAAAAAACTTACCTTGGTCCGATAACGTTTTACTTGTGCCCTTGCCCTCTTTTCAATCTTTTCTCTTGCTACCCTTTCCTCTTCTTTCCCAAACAACCTTATCATCTCCTTCCCCTTGTTAACTACCCATTTCTCCATAACACCTAGAGTGAACTGAAGCTTTGACTGATTAATTGTATTCAAGGTGGTGAGCCACCTGGTACAGTGGTCGCATACTATGCTTCCCATGACTTGATTCCAAGTTGATTCCAAAAAATCATGGCAAGTCCAATCAAAGGCAAGTTTACGAAAACCTTTTTCTTGCAATTCAAGCTCTAAGTTTCTTTTGACAGAAAGTGGGATTGGTGCTCCTCCTTTTAGTCCTCGAGGCTCAGGTGCTGGAAAAAATTCGGGTAGTTGAATTTTGGATTGCAAGAAGGCTATAGAATTGGTTATCAGAAATTGTCGATCAGCTGCAGAATTGGCACGGTTAGAAGATTGGACTTGGGTTAGGACAGTTTGAATGGTTTTTAGTTTGAATTGGCTCCAAGCTTTCCAATTTTCAATCTCCAAAGGTGTTGGGCTCGCAGGATATTTTGATATTTGTGTTGGTCCCCCAAGACAATACTTCAGAAAGTGGTAAATATTTCTATTTAGACTGTCCGAGCTCCTGGGAACATCATTCCTTCTAACTAAGCCCCTTACAGCCCTTAACCCCCGTTCTAGTTCATGAGACTCTGCTGAATTGAGTCTGTGGTAATCACTGATACCCATAATGATTGAGGGATTCACTAACAATTCAAATAAGTTAATTAAATTGGTTATTTTTCAATAAAAGAATACACTACAAATTTGACTTACCAGCTCCACTTGTGCTTGCTCCTAGGTTAGGCTGAGCAGATGATGATTGGTCTCCAAAAAATTCCCTCAATACTTAACTAGCCCAATCTCTTCCTAGCTGATCAGCTTTCTGATCAGCACTTTCAGGAGCAGAAAGATGATTTGGATTAAAATTTCTCGCTTCTGAATGAGACTCTTGGCCTGGATTGGGATTAGGTGGTGGGTTAGGATTAGGCGGTACAGATTGAGATGCATCTGGAGGTGGATCAGCAGCGGGTGGTGGTGGAGTATTTCCAGTATTAGTATGTTGAGGTGGAAAAAAATCAGAATCAGTTGGGTCAACAGACATCCCTTCAAAATTATCATCCATAATGAACTGTAATAAAATAAAATAAAATAAAAATTATCAGTTGTTAAAATTTATACCTATCAAAGCTAAAGTAAAAAAAGATACTATGTATATAGTCTTGTTAACGTGTATGTTCTGTTGTTGAAAAATAAAGTGAATAATATATAGCTATCAGCTAAAGTTGGAAGGTCAAACTATTTATAGTAGATGAATGAGCAAGAAGATCATTTATTAAGTAAAAATTTTATCATATTTCTCATTATCAAGATTTTCTTTCTTTCATTCTTACATTTAAGATAAAAATGACTCATTGAAAGCATGGGTTCTCTCGCAATAAAAACAACCAAAGTATTTGTTCACTGATTTATGATAAGGTAAGTTGGATGCATTGCATTTTTTAATTGAGCATTGAATTATTTCTTTCACCATTTACAAACATCACCAATCCTACAAATTTCCCAAATCCCAAATTAACACAAAGATGTTAGTCAACAGAAAATAAATTTGATTAATTTTTTCACTCACTACTGTCTGCAGTCCAATGGCAGTGACAACCTCGTCTTTGATTCCAAATATTCCTTTTTTGTGCTCGACAGTAGCTGCATGTCCAATTATTGCATCTTTCTTAATCCCAATTTGAGTTGCTTTGGCTACTCTTACTAACCGACAATTCACTTGTGGGAAAAGCTCATAGGGATCCTTTGATGTTTCTTCTGGACGGAGCTCTTTGAAAGGACTTACTATTAAATATATTTGATCATTCTCTTCCTTCGACCTGAAAAGATCATCAATTTGCCCAAACTGGCTATCTTTTCCATAGTAGAATTCAATTTTTGAATTAGCAATGTGTCGATGGTAACTATTAAACCTCTTTCCATGTATCAATATGCTTGCTACATTTTCAACTACCCAATCCCCACTTTTCTCCAATGGTGTCAAAGCCCGTCTTGAAGTTTCTTTTCCCATTTGTGCCCTTACCTATTTAGTAAATAATGCCATACTTAGATTGATCCATTTGTTTTGTTTATCAAGATAAATATGGATTTTTTTAGTCTCACATTGATCATTATCTTCAGCTTCACCAAGATCTAATACCCTAGACTTGTGATACCAATGTTTGAGCATTGTTAGCGGTATCTCTCCTGTGGTAAATATTAATAAATTAGCACAGCTGAGTTTTTAAATCATTGCTTAAAAACATTACATTTGTGGATGGTGATTGTTTGGAATTTCAGATAATATATGATTCACCCGCTCTCCAGACCAAGTAGCTGTACCTGATGGTGGACCAAGACGCTTTATCATTTCAGGATAATGTTGAGTGATATGCAGATTTGGCTTTGCATTAATATTCTTCCAACCCTCTTCCAGGCACTCACGATACTCTAACAGAAATTTATATAGATCTTTAAGCTCATTAGTCTGTATATTTTTTAATGTCAAAAAATTGGTGATCGAGCATAATGTTACAAATGACTTGAGAAGATAATATTCTCTTGGTTTTTCAGCTGAGGAAGCTGAAGATTCAGATTCTTTAAATTTTTCAAACCAAAGGGGTATAAGTGACAAAGGGAAGTAGAGAGTATACAGCATGTGCCATTCTGCTGCCTTGAGGGATCCTGCCTTTTTAGATCCTACTGATTTTGGAACTCATGTTAGCCAGGAAGGTCTTTTTACTTGATCAATCATCTTCCATACAACCTGTAGCTCTTCTGCCGTGATTTGTGGATTACTACTACCTTCATTTTCTTTCTCCTTACCTTTCCTTTTATTTTCTTCATCTCTAGCTGTCTCATTTGATGAGTGAGATCCTTCACTCCGTGATATGCTAATGCTCCTTTGCCTTAAGTTATACAATGAATTCCTACTGTCACTGCTGTGAGACTGTATTGAGGCCAAATCGCTATATGGAGGAATAAATTTGGAGCTGGATGACCTACTCTGGCTTCTTGATCAATTTGTTCCCAATCCTTCATTATCTAGTCCATGATGACTTGATGACTGTCTTGAACTAGTACGTCTTTGCCGCTTGTGCTGTCTCGTGTTCCCTGTATCATCATCATCATTATTTGTGGTGCTTAAGCTACTTCTACGTTTTTTCGAATGTTTGTGCAGTGAAGTATCAGAAAAGAAATCGTCATCTTCTTCTCTTACATGACAATTTTTATCCTTTTCCAGCTTTCTTTCTAGATCTTTTGCTGCATTTTGGATTTGAAAATAGCTTAGACTGTGATCTTTTAGGTTGTCAAGAATATGTGAATGCATAACATCAATTGAGCAATATTCAGTTGGACGCCAATATTCAAGGTTATTCAGCTCACTCCATCGTACCCCATGATTCTGAACAATTGATACACGCTCCCAATGTGACTTAGGATTTTTCACTTTGTTGCCTAGCACATATGATCCTCATGATTCCGTAATTAAAAATTTCCCACATTCTTTTCACTAATTTCATCTTTAGAGATATTACAGAAAGAGCAGAACATTTTTGCAGAGTGACTTGAAAAGCCAGCCAATTTTCGTATTGCAGGAATGTCACCTAACAAAGAGAACAATGCAACTCTTACTTTTGGGCCTCGTGGATAAAGATGAGTCTTTTCAATCAATATACCATCCCATAGGGTTTGTAGATCATTAACAAGTGGTTTTAGAAGGTGATTAAGCTGTTCACTTGTGAATTCTGTTGGTCCAGGTTTAATAGCATAAAAAAAAAGATTTGCCATTTTTTATCTATCTTCTTGAGGTAGGTTCATACACACCATCATAATATTTCCTACAGACTTCTGATGACCTCTAATCATATTGCCACCAGGCCTAAACCAGTTGACATATAAAGTAAACATTAAGTTGCCTGAAGTTATTGTATATTCATCATCATTGCTATCCAGAGCTGGAGTGGTAATGGGAAAGTTTTTCCAAATTGAACCATCACAAACATTCTTCATCAAATCACACTCTACATGTTCTGCCACAGGGGTTTTCTTCTCAATCAGAAGCTCAAATTTGAACAGTTTGATCTTTTCCTTAAGCCAGTCAATAAAAGAATGGTGATGAAATGTTTTAAGAGATAAGTATTTTACATGTTCTTGATGTTCCTCCATCAAATACAGCCTTTCATCACATTTAACTGCCATTTGTCCTGCTCCAAAAGTTTTTAAATAGCGCTTTGATGATGAAAGAAACAGTTGATCGCAACATAGTATAGATGGTTGAGATTCAGAGTTATACTCATAAAGAGCAAAGCATTTAGGACAGCATGTTTTAGTGAAAAATGATTGATTGAGCTTTAATCGACTAAAAAGTGTATCTATCGAGCGTGGGATCAAGCGGACAATTCTATCAGAATCCAGTATTCCACTATCACCTAGAAGTTTGAGCTTCTTAATTTCTTCATCCAAAAATTGAGTACAACCTTCTTTGCTCAAATGATGAATCAGAGAAAGCTTTGCTGCCTGCCACATAATTATTTGGCTATACCGTTCCCCAAGATTTGAGTTTCTAGAGACTGTTGAAGATACTTCTGCCCCCAATAGCAACTTCCCCTATGTAATAAATCATTGAAACATCATAAAGACTTTAATTCTCACATTGAACTATAGATATACAGCTTACTGTTTCTGTGGAGCGGGAACTTCCAATGTTAAGTGGATTGTTGGAAGAAATTACCATCTGGGTCTTCCTATTTCTTTCCTCTTGATGTTTTGCATAAGAATTAGAGCTTTTGAAAGCCATACAAACTTCAAAGAAACCAGAAGAAGTTTTATACTTTCTATTGACACGTCCAAGATCTTGACATTGACATACATGAAAAAATGGAGGCATTGTAATTGTGATAATTGTAGGAATAAGTTAGCTATTGGAAGTTACCGATTGAAGGTACTCCTTTTTTTGAAAGGCACTAGCTAATATAAGCTACATTTTTTTATCAAAAGAATATGATGGAATATGTGTTTAAATTATTTAAGTTTAAATATTTAATTTTTAATCAGATAATTTATATATTAATTAAAAGTTATGCAGTCTACTTTATTTGTATTCTGTATACTCTCTGCATTTGTACAACAATGCATGCATGTTTATCAGAATATTTTCTATCATAGAAAAAATTCTATTGTACGCACAAGCATCTTTATTATTTTTCTATCAAATGCCTTCTGAGTTATATCTAACTACCCTATAATTATTTGATTTTGATAAAAATTCTTAGTTATGGACTATAAGAAAAGAAATCCATATTTTTAACATAATTATTTAAAAAATTACCCCAAAAATCAAAGTTAAACACAAAAATAAGGTTAATATTTTGTAAAAAACAATCACAAACATATTTCTTTCACTTTGAAAATTGGTCTGTACAAGGTAGAATTTTCCATAAAGAAAAAATCAAAAATACTCAAATAATAGATGCTACAAAAGTGTAAACCTTAAAGCATTACAAAAAATCTGAAACCTTGTATAAATTTTCATACATAAATGTGATGAAGTGACACTCTAGTCTATTTATTCAGGTTAAACAAAAATTACTCAATAGAATATGTATTACTATCATATTGGACCAAAAATAATTTTTTGGTAATCAAAAAATGAACATAGCCTCACATTTATCAAATTATTTTTGTGGAAGAATTTTTTGAAAAGAAAAAAAAAATCCGTTTCTCAAATGAGTCTGCTTTTATCACATAATCATTCTCTTCATTTTATACCATTCCTTTTGAGTTCAAATTGCATATAAAAATTTAATTTATGCATATTATAATGCCATAAAGTTGAAATATTTCTTATTCTTAATTTTTGTGATATTTCTCCTTAAATCAACTTTGATCATAAAGTTTTGAAGCTCCACAATTTATACTTCCTCTTTGTTTAATTAATTGAACACTATCTTAATCTAATTCTTTATGAACCCTAGTAGCTCTTACTTTCCTCATGGAAACCTGCCCACAAAAACACAAACACTTAATAGAATTTTTAATGAGACTTTGCCTCCATTCAATTCTCACTTTTGTAGATCTATACACAATTTTTGTCGTTCACTTTTGGATATGTCACCAGAATCAAATGGATGGAAACAAAACCCTACTGAAGAGCAATTAGACAGATTTTCATCATTCGACATGAATTCTTGCAACATCGCCTTTGAACTACCTCATCCAGAATCAAATTCAGCGGTTTCGGAAAAGTTTCCACCAATTTTCCGTGAACCTTTTATTGAGCACCTTCACATGTGCGGTTTCCCAGGATCAACTTTCTCTTGGAACCTAGATTGGTTTGAAAAATGGAACCAGGTCTTGGCAAATATTCTCATTAAACACTGGGACAATGCCTTAAAAACCAATAATTTGATTGCATATCCAATTGACTTAACTCAAATAAGCTTCTCAAATCAAATGGGAGTTCTTCACCGTTGGTTTTTAGGTCATGCTGATAAATTAAGACTTGGGAAGGATTCTCATAGCTCTCAAGCATAAATATAGAATAAAAAAAAAGTATGAAAATCCCCTTTTTTTCAACCATTTTTATTTATGACCTTTATTTCAAATAACAAAGATTCTTAGAATTCAGTTAACCGAACTAAACTTCTTAAACAACTTCCACATTGCAAAACTTATCACAACCTTTTCACAAACATCAAGTGTTGTTCAGACACCGAAATTGATAATGATGGATCATTAAGACGTATCTTAATGCAATGGAGGTCTGAAGATTTTTCTAAAGTTGCACAATATCTTGACCAACAACACTTTGATATTCGAGATACTTCAACCTACTCTGGAAGTGTGCTAAAGGACTTAGCCTTGTACAAAAGAATCAGTTTGGTTTCAACATTATCCCCTAACCTTAATCCTTCTCATGTCCCCCCAAGTTTGCAGAATGACTGTTATTCTCCCTTATATCTTGCATCTCTAAATCCTCAACAACTCAGACTTTTAAATCCTCAAAATCCCATAGATTTACCTGCTATCCTTGAAATTCTATCTTCCTCTAATGTGAGTGATTGACAAACTCCCTTAATAATAGGTTTGCACACTCATACTCCTCATTTTCACTGTTTGGGACACTTAGCCTTGAAAACAAAAACATAATTTTAATGATTACTATTATCATTAAAATTTATAGAAATGAAATTTGGCTTACATTGATAGCTCCATTTTTTTCCATTGAATCTTATACATGCTGAATTCTATACTTCCTTGTACAAAATAATTCAAAACATTTACTTCATTTTGCTGCCCCATTCTATACAGCCGATCAACAGCCTGCTGCTCAACTGCTGGATTCCAATTTGGCTCCTATTTCAACATTGAACATATAAAAAATTTAATATTTTTGTTCTTAATATGAAATAAAAGACATTGAGCTCACCATTATATATACATTTTGAGCACACCTGAGATCTATACCCACTCCTGCAGCCTGAATTGTTTTAACCAAAACTTGGCAATTTTTATTTAAATGGAATTCATGCATATTTTTGTCTCGCTTTGTCCTGCTGAGTTCACCCGTAAGCTGGGTATACCTAATATTGTGGTCATCTAAAGCCATTTTTATTCTATTTTGAAATATTAGAAAATTATTTTTAATAAGCCAACACAATTTTGTAAAACAATTCATTATAGAATCACTTACATCTGCAAAAAGTCTACAAAGTTGGAGAATATAACAGCTTTTGGAAAATTTATACCCCTTTCACCAGACAAAAAGTTTTTTAAGTGGCCTATAAGATGAAAAATCTTTGCGGAATGCTGCCAGGTGAAATCAAAAGTTGGAGTTTCATCCAGATTTTTGTAGATTGGATGGTTGCAGAATTTTCTTAAAATCATCAGCTCTCTTAGAAACTCAGATGAGTTACAAGGGATGTCAGTGCTTCTGGAGGGCCCATATTGCTCAGTGAACCCTTCTTGAAGCACATCAAGTTTAGACCTCCATGGATCTGCTAATTGAACCAATATCCCCCTTTGAATCTTTTTTGGAAGAGACAAAATTGCATCCTTTGTTCTACGTAGGCTTATGACTTTCATTAAGTGATTGATTGATTTAATAGAATTAGCCTTTCCTTTTTGCAAACCTGGAAAAAGGAAATTCTTCCATAACCAGTCTTCTTGCCACTTTTCGATTCTAAGAAAAAATATGAGACTTTGAAGGTCAGTGGGCCTGTTCTGAAGTGGAGTTCCAGTCAAGCATAGTCGGTGTTGGGATTCCAAGTCAAATATTGTTTGAGCCCTCGGAGAGTAAGGATTTTTAATGTAACCAAAAGAATATTTATAAAAATTGATTATAAAAATTAAGTTTTAAGTTTTAGATATAGAAATGGTCACTAAATGAGCTTCATCTAAAACAACTCTATACCAAAAGAGCTTTTGAGTCACTGGTATCTTTTTTTGGCTTTGATTTTTTGACATTGTTGGGCTAGCTGTTTCATAGGTCATTAAAACAATAGCAGTGTCCTGTAGCTCATTGACATTAGTATTTTGACAATCCTTCCCATAAAGAACTTTGAAAGGAAGCGCATTATCTTCAAAGTGCACACTTATTTCATTGATCCAATTCGATAGTGTTGCCAGGGGGCATATAATCAGTGTGGCTGAACTCCGATTAATTCCTTCTTGATTTTCCGATACCTGGAATTGTCTTGCTTCACTTTGAGTTGCACTTATAAGAGAAAGAGTTGATAGCGTCTTTCCCAAACCCATATCATCAGCAAGTATTGACCCATTTCCTTCAGGGGTTAATTGATTGTTAGGAAACTGATCTTTATAGTCATCAAATCCAGTTCTAAGCCAATGGTTGTCCTGGTGCCTCCACATGATATTCAACTTTTCCTTTAACATTTGTTCATTGTCAATCATAAAATTTATTGCTTGAAGTTGATGTGTTTTGAGAACTGTTTTGATTACTTGGATAAGTTGATCAGCTTTCCAATCTTGAGTACTCTGAGATATTTGGAAAGAGCCTTCAAAAATTACATGCGGGATATTAAAAAAGATAGTGGAGTTGTAGTTCAGGATCGGACATAAATCGATTTGAGCAGAAGAAAATGGTTCTTTAGCAAGACTGATTAGTGTACTTGAAGAATAGAGGCATCCCCAAAGCTGATACTGATTACCAAAAACTGGAACCAAGTAAGCATGAAAATAGAAAGGCTTCATAGGATTCAAGGCACTTCTTTGGTTTATATGGTGAGATCCAGACCCAATGTCACCCAATAGTGGTCCAATGTGCTGACTCTGCACTTGAGAAAGATTACTGACAAGGGTTGGTTTTCTTTCTTCAAATAGTCCAAAAATATGAACATTCAAATGGCCTCGCTGTAAAATTGTGGGGGTTGGTGAGTTTTGAAATCTTGAAATTACATTCATATAAATTTGATCAATTGTTATTGAGAACTGTCCAACACATCTGAGACTTGATATATTAAGTAAGAATAGTATCTGAAGATAGTGGTTGTTAAAAGATGAATTGAAGCAAAAAATGAATAATCAGTTTTGAATAAAACGACAAAATAACTTTTTAGCATATGCTATGCTAAGCTCAGAATTCTTTCACATGTATTATTATTATCTTTTTAATAAAAATTGGAAGAAAATCAATGATAACTGAAATGAATAATATGGCTTAAAGATAAATCTTGAGCCTATAGAGTAAATTTTTGTTTGTGGAGGAAGAAACATTTTCTCAATAAAAATGTCCTTTATTGTTACATTATAATCACAAAATAGAATAATTTCACTCTTATTACACTTATTTATGTTTCTGTTTAATAGTAAAATGCTTTTGATGTCAGTTCAAAATCCAAATTGAAACTACTACCTAGAACAATGTCTTGATACTAACATACTTTTTGTAAGTCTTTGGACAGACACTTATGGTGATCTCAATAATATTAAAATTGATTTGAATTGTATGTTTTATCAAATATCTATGTAGTCTAGTGTAATCATTGAGATACTACAGTTTAACCTTCTGTTACCAACTTGGAAAGAAAATATATGTAGATATTCTTAGAACGAATATCAAATTTTGCTTTCCACAAGATGGGAAAGTGAATATTACAATATTTTAAGTGATATGCTCAAGCTTTTCTCAATCTGTGCTCAGCTCAAAATCAAAGTAATCACCAAGCTCCAAGAAACCTGTGATTGATTTCTGTTGAACTTAGGTCTAACTTATTACCAAATCTTTGTCCAATTAATTTAAATCTGGTTTCAAAATGAACTCCCAACAGCCTTCCAACAGCTTTCCAACCACTTCCCAACATTTTTAAATGAGGGGTATTGCTAGCAATACCCCCCCCATTTTTTCTGTGGTGAATAAATAGTAATAAAAGGATTGTAAGTAGTTGTAATAAAAATAATTAAGTAAATCAATGAATAAAAAACAACCAAGAGAGAGGCCTTATATAGGCAAAGGAGTGTCAAACCACAGCAATGAAATTCTAAAAACAGTAGTATGAGAGAGAGAGAAAAAAGAATATTCCAGAAGGATTATTTCAAATAACAAAGTTGTTCTAAAAAGAACGCGTCAAAAAGATTTATTTTAAAGATGTATTTACAGAGTATGTCAGAAATACATAAATTTATTTAATATTTACTGTAGAAGTCAATTCTAAATAAGAAATTTGAATTTTTTGTATATATTTATTTTTATTTGAATATTAAAATTTTATTTTAATTTAAAAATCTTTTTTTTAATATAAAATTTTATTTCTTCTAACCTTTCAATGAGCATGGTGTTAGAGAATAAAATATAAGGGAAATTTTATATTTAATTTTAATTATTCATTTAATTTTACCATTCTGTAATTAGTTAATTTATTACAGGTAATTTTAATGTAACTAATTTAATTAAATAATTAAAATAATAAGGTGTGGCTTCATCCAGTAAATAATTTATTATTTTACTGGGTAAGTCTAGTAGCCTGGCTGACACCACAGGTTGAAAACAAGGGGTGGAAGAAGAGGTAGATGAATTAGTTGAAAAGGATGAGGATGAGGTTCCCATATTAAACCTTACTCCAAGTAAACGATGGGTGATCATCAAGGATGATGATGAGAAGGAGAAGGGAGTGACAATAGAGGTCACTCTGAGGCTGTTTTTAGAACCCGATCCTGTTTTTGAGGTGAGTTTTACCTTTTTCTTGTTTCAAGTTTTTTTTTACACTGATTATATATGTTATAATTTTTAGAATTCAGATGTCATTGAAGAAGCTCCAATTGTGGAAGCTATTCCATTGCTGCCAGTTGAGGCCAGTCAACCGGCTTGAAGCAACCCATGCTTCCGGTGAAGGGGAGCCTTATTCCCATTACATTTGTAACAAGATCTTATATAGGCCTTGATTTCTCTGGTCATTCCTGGCCAAAAGAAATCCCTCGCTATTAACTGGTAGGTTTTATCAACTCCAAAATGACCAGCTAATGGAGAATCATGATTACTATTGAAAATCCATAATTTTATTTCATTGTTGTCTGGTATGAATACTCTACCTTTGAAAACTAATAGACCTGATTCAATACTAAATCTTTTGGCCCCTTGCTTTGAGAGTATTTTGTCTTTTAACCCTAAACAATAATTGTCCTTTGACTGAGCTTCGAGGATGTTGGATAGTGGATTTTGAAAAGATTGAATTGTCATCAAATTAATTTTATGAGTTGTTAACATTGATTCATTGAAGATTGATTTCTCATTTGCTGGGTTCTTGTCAGAAAATGTGTCCCCCCCCCCTGTGGGTAAACCTTGTCCCGAAGTGATAGGATATCTGGGACAATACAGCTCTTACCTGGGCAATAGGAAATAGAAAAAGGAAATTCAGAAAGAATTTCAGCCCACCTGGCATGACGCCTGGTTAACACTTTGGAAGACATAAAGTATTTTAAAGCATTATGGTCAGTCAGGATCTGAAAAGGACTATCTAGGCTGAAAAAAAGAGCGCTATTTTTTAAGACAATGAATGATAGCTAAAAGCTCTTTGTCATGAATTTCATATTTTAATTCTGCTGCAATGAGTTTGTGTGACTCAAAAGCAACAGGATGAAACAATTTTGCTTTAGGATTGAATTGAGAGATGACCCCTGCAATAGCATAATTGCTAGCACCTGTCTCAACTATTGTCAAAGCAGAAGGATCAAAGTGACCAAGAATTGGAGCTGTGGTGAACGCAGTCTTCAATGCTTTGAATTCCTTTTCTACTGTAGAAGTAAAAACAAAAGGAATATCTTTTCTAAGAAGGGAAGTAAGATTGGAAATAGTTTTAGAGTAATATTTAATAAATCTTCTATAGAAATTGGCAAAACCCAAAAATCCTTGGAGGGATTTAACAGTTTTGGGCTCAGGCCATTCCAGGACTTTTTGGACCTTTTTGTCGTCCATGACTAAACCATCAGTGGACAACCTAAACCCCAAAAAATTAATTGATTTAAGATGGAATTCACATTTATTGTGCTTGGCGTAGAGACCGTGATCCCGAAGGCTATTTAGAGCCTGTCAAACATGATGAATATGTTCATCAAGTTTCTTCAAGAAAAATAAAATATTGTCTAAATAGATGACAACATCTTGAAAGATGTCATTAACAAAAATTTGAAAAGTAGATGGTGTGCTACACAATCCAAAAGGCAAGACTAAATATTCAAAATACCAAATCTAGTGCGCATTGCAGTCAGTGGTTCATGACCTCCCCCAATGTGAATAAGATTATAAGCATCTCTGAGATCAATTTTAGAAAAGAAATTAGCACCATTGAAAAGGGTAAGAATCAATGACATAGGGGGAACAGGTAATGCATTCTTCTTAGTGACTGTGTTGAGCTTTATATAGTCAACACACAACCTAAGACTACCATCGTTTTTCTTTACAAAAAGAACAGGGGAGCTGGTTGGAGATTTACTGTCTCTGATGAAAACTTTGGCTACATTATCTGCAATGTAGCCTTGAAGAAATTGAGATTTGCCCTTTGACAAAGAATAGACAGGAGCTGCCGGAGGTACTGGGCCTATTAACTCTATTTGAGGGTTGTAGGGTCAATGAGGTGGTTACTTATTGGCTTTGCAGATTGAGAAAACATCAAGGAAATCTTGATATATTTCCGGTAGAGTTGATTTAATGGCTTCAACATTGATTTGGTCGTCCTCATCTTCTTTGAGAGAATCTGTTGAGGGAAGACCAGAATTGAGAGAGCATAATTTGACTACTTCAAGGCAATTTAAATCCTCTTTGAGTGAAGTGATTGAGCTAGAAGGGTTAGCCAATTGCTCATTTAAAGAAAGATCAGATGCTTGCAAGTCGTCTTACAGAGATTTGTCCTCTAGCAGGACATTTTCAGGTGGGTTATTTAACTCCCTATTGACCTGCATTGGAGAATCAGAAATATACTTAGCGCATGGGGTGATCGATCCCCGTGACCAATCAGTTTCAAAATTTCAATGTTTTAAAAAGTCATGGCCAAGAATGGTATCATTCATTCTTGGGGCCTCCAAGACTGATAATTCCCACTCAAAGGGGGGAAAATTCGGAAAGTTGAAAACCCATAAAACTTTCTTACTTACCCAATTTTTCAGTTCCTCTGATTGGACCAAAAAAATTGGAGTTCGGTTGATATCTGTGAATGTCAGCTTTAACTTCTCGGAAAAAGATAAACTGACAAAAGAAGTTGAAGCTCCAGAGTATATGAGACAACTGAAGGGGGTATCCTCCTTAAAAAAATGAATATCAAGCGGTTTAAGGCAACTCCAGTCCTTAAGATATGGAGGTTATGTGCTCTGGGAGAGATAATATAGTTTGCTTTGCACACAAGTAAACTATCTACTAGTTTTTTGACATTGAACTAGTACCTTCTCTTTCCTTCAACTTCACGCAATCTTCTAGCTTGTGCTTTCCCCCACAATAAATACATAGCCCATAATCTGCTTGTCTCTTCCTCTCAGCTTCTTTAAATTTGTCTTTTGGCTCCAATACTTTACTGATATCACCAGGGGTCAAGCCTTTCGGTCAAGATTTGTCCTTTCCCTTATTAGGTATGGATTGAGTTGGCTGTGGGTGTGGAGAAGGTTCCAATTTAAAATGTAGGCCCTGAGATTTGTTGGTGTATTGATGATGTTGTAGTTGTCCTTGGTAAACGCTGTTGAGTTCGAGGGTTTGGTCCATTAAATCCGTTAAGGTAGTCATCTTCTGACCATGAAGATTAAATTTATCCAGAATCCTTGAAGGAATTCCCTTTTTGAAATGATATTTGAGGACAGCATAATTCCAGCCTACTCAAGTTTTAAGTGCTCTGAAGTTTGAGATATATTCAGAGGCTCTACCATTATCACTAAGGCGGAGGAAGTCAAGTTCAATTTTCATGTTTTCAGTTTCATAAGGGTCACCAAACAACATTAAAAGTTGGTCTTCGAACTTTTCCCAGTTATTCATAAGTAATTAAGTTTCTGTAAAAGAGGGCATGAGAAGATAAGGTTCAAACCATCTAGCTGCTTTTCCAGCTATGAATGAAGAAGCGTAAACAACCTTTGACCAGTTGTTATTGAAGGTTCAAGGGTCATTTTGGAACAGGAGCTTTCAGGTTTTGAAGAAGGGGCACAATCTGTCTGGGTGTTCTCCATCAAATTTTTTAGGAGATTTCATGGAAGGAGTTTTGAATTTTGATCCCCCCGAAGACGTCAGATTTGAAAGTGTTTTCATGAAAATTCTCATGAAGTCTTCTAGAGAATTAGATGGTCCAGGTTCTGAAGGTTGACCAGACGGGTGAGTAGCAGGGGAAGACAATGCCTCATAAATTGTATCCTCTCCTTCTGCTTCATTTCTAGAATCATCAAAATCCTGGGGGATGTCTTCCACATATTAGACTGAGTGTTCCCCTTCCCTAATGTCAAGAGGTTCCAGAGAGTGAGTGCGGTAAATAGGCTGTTTGGCTGTTGGCCTGCCTCTGGAGCAAGCCCTAGTAGTAGCGCCCATAGGAGGAGTGCGTTGAACAGGTTCAATTTTTAAAGAATTCAAAAACACCTGAAAAAGGACGTAGTAGTGCAAAAGAATGAGAACTACGGATAATTAAATTATACTGTCACCAGACAGCCTATTCACAAGTTTGAGAGTGTTCCTAGAATTTGAGATGGAGGGAGGAGTTTAGAGAATTCTTCAAAGTACAGAGTAAATGTTGGAGAAAGTGATTTGATGATGAGTCAAAGGAAGAGCTGATTCTTCAAGATATGTTCAATAATATCTTCAATATAATTTAAAGTTAATATTAATATTCTTAGGATCTCACAAAGGGTTGTAAACTCAATAATTAAAGATTTAATTTTTTAGAAATGATTACTGAGAGAATAAGGAAATTTACAATAATAATGATTTAACCTGAAGCTTTACCACTATTAATTATATATACATTTTATAATTTAATTCTAAAGAATGTCAAACCAATATCCAATCCCTTTTATATCCACTACTCCTCCTCACATTGACCTCATGCCCATCCATCATTTTGCACACCAGAGACCTCTGAAAAAACACCTGTTACACCTGGACCCTCCTCACTAACATCTGTTAACCCTTTGACCCTCCACTAACCATCCTGTCCATGCTCACTACCCCTGTTAATAACCCACAGAAACATAATAAACCTTTAGTGGAGTATTGCATTGGCAGTTGCGCTGTGCGTCGCCTATTGAAGAAAAGACTGAACACACTATTGAGAGATTAACTAATTTAGATTTAAATTTTTAGATTAGCGCGGTTGAATAGTGAGTACACAAAGGAAAGTTGCAGTTGCTATGTAGAATTACTTCTGCGCTTTGAATATTGATTTAGACCTCTTTATTATTGATTTAATGAGCTGCTTTTGCCTGGAGTGTCACGTGGCGTGTGACAGATACCTGGGTATAAGACGTGAGCTCTGTTGAGAGTGAGACACATTCTTACCACACTTTTATTTTTTTCTTTTACTCCTTCTTTTAAAATTTTTATTATGTCTAACTTCCCCACTCCCATACCCACACCTCCACACCCCAAAGATGATGGCAGTATTGTTACTCACCAATTTACCCACGCCTGCATGGCTTGTGCATTGATGGAGTATTTCAGTGTCAAAAGCACAGCCACACGAGGACCTCGCCGGAAATGCGAATTCTGTCGCTGGAGATGGGTGACTTGTGATGCCCTTACAAAAAACGGAGATATCGAGAGAAGGTTTACGGGGACTAAGTACTGGGTGATCCCTAAGACCAAAGAGGTGATTGAAGATATTTGAGCTGATTTTGCCTCAAGTGTCACGTGGCGTGTGACATTACCCTCTTGAAGGAGGTCCAGAATCGAATTATCAAAAAAAATATTTTTTTGTGTTTTTATTATACTAAGATTTTTTATAGAATTTTGATGAAATAATTGCAGTTTAACCTCTTGCTTGAGGTCAAAAGATAAATCATTCAAAGTTTTATTCAACATAATATTTCCCATCTTCCCTCTTGATCCATTCTTTAATGTTATTGAAAAACTTGACAGAGAAGTGAGACAAACCAAAAATATGAAGACATAATAACAATTTAACGTATTATTAACAGAAATTTATTGATAATCCACTTGATTTATCTCCAAGTGAGCTGACCTATTGCAATCCAGGATCTCATCCTGAGGAGAGATTGCAACATTAGAGTGATCAGCCCCTGCTACCCCAAAAAATGAGGGTTTCCAAAATTCCCCTCTAAACATATTTCACCAGAAGCTGCCCGTTTAATACTCCGCTTCTTGATGCAAGTACAACACTGACACAGAGTAGTGATCCCTGGCCGTGTCTCCAAACCTTCATCTCTTGGGGGTTCCAACTGCATATGTAACCTCCTCATATTGTCCCCTGTAGTCTCAAATCTAATGCCCATACCAGCTTGATAACCAATCCAGGCCTCAAAATCCATTAAAAAATGACCACCAAGAACAGTTTTAACCTCCCCTCTGGCCACATAGAAATGAAACTTTCCAACCGATCCACCAACACATAACTTAACATGCTCTGCTATATTCATCAGCTCAGTAGCATGCCCTCCAATACCTCTAAGATTACCACCAGTTCCAGATTTAATAGACAGACCAATACTAATAGCCTGCTCAAAAGAAATAAGATTAATTTGAGACCCAGAATCTACCAGGGCCTTAACCTCTCTACCATTGAGTGTAACCATCAAATAACCTAAAGGTGCAGAAAAATGAGTTACCACCTCCTCTCCAAACTTCTCCACATTTTCATGTAAATATTCCACCTCTCCTGTGGGCACTATTCTCCTTGTCAGATGCTTCTTCTGCTTTTCTGAAAGGGCTGGACTAATTGTAAATAATTTTCCTAAGGATAAAGGAATTTGAAGTTGATTCAATCTTCTTAAAACCAATTCCATTGCAATCTCTTGTCCATAAATAATGGGACTCTAATATTGAGCCCTATATTTTGTTACCTTGGCCCTGGGAACCTCTTGGGGACCCACATTGCCATCTTCACCCCCCATAATAATATCTTCATTACTAATAACCCTAGCTCCATCACCAGCTACTTTTACTAATCCAGATCTATCACTGGTCCTCCTAACCCCTTCCATAGGAGTAGGACTACTAAAACTTGGTCTGGGTAGAGATGCCAAAGGTACATCCTGCTCAGAATCCAAATCATCGTCCACAGGCATAGGCTCACCATTTAGATCCAACTTTCCAAAACTAGGAGGCCCCATATCAGCCATCCCCTTCTGCATATTATAAATTTTGTCCTTAGAGTAACGTTTCTTTTCCAAATTTTTAATTTATTCCTTGCCCAGTTCAGCCCTTAATTGGCTCTGTATGCTACTCTTAGCTTTAGTAGCAGCTGCTCTTCTAGCAGCATCGACATTGTATTCACCCGTGATACAACTTTCCTCTGCCCTAACTACAGAGGACAACTCCAAACCACCAAATGAAGTTGAGTAAGTGGCCTTATTGACCTCTTTAACTTTTCCTTTATCTACCTTTCCCACATCTTTACCATCATCAACTTTACCACCTTTAACCTTTTCTTCATCATCACCCGGCAACTCTTCAAACCTGGTCCTTTTTCTCAAATAAATATTCCTCCTAACCGAATTTGAGAGAGCTTGATCTTCACTGGGCTTGATGAAAGATCCAACCGGGAATTTATAAACCTTTCCATCAAATTTTACTCTACCAGCTTCCAAGTCCCTATCCAAAAAATAACATTTTCCGCCTTGTGTCCCCTCCTATTACAATAAGAGCACACCCTGGACTCTCCATACCCACCTCTAAAACCATTCCCACCATTACCATTACCATTAACATTGCTATTCCTACCACCATTACCATTTCCAGAAATCTGGTTACCATTGCAATCAAATCTACAATTCCTCCTCTCATAACCTCTAGATTGGTAAGAAGAAGAAGTTTAAGTCAAAGCCACAGGTGCTTTATTGGCTTTTTGAGTCTCTTGAACAAATATCTTCAATTGTTTAGTTAAATTGGCCAAGTGATCGACCATCTTGTTGTCTACATTTCCCTCAATTTTAGTGACAGGCTGTCCCATCTGAGCCTTCTTGGCTTCTTGAGCTTGAATCATAATATCATTATTTTCAGCCAATACTTCACGTAACTTGCTAACATATTGTATACAAGATTCTTGATATTTGGCCAGTGCCATGAGTTTTAAGTAGCCTTGAATATTCTCCTTGATGATCTCCAAAGCCGGCAGATCATTCATCAAATTTTTCCTAGACAGTTCTTTTAACACATTCATCCTGATATCCCTACTATAAGAAGACCAGACTAGATCCTTGACCTGATTTTAATGGCCCAATTCCTCCACCAAAATCTGATATTCAACCACTTCATCAAACTGTTCACATAACTTTTTGAAGTCCGCCATATTAGAAACACCACCTTTAGCTTGCCAATCACTGACAATATTAATGAGAACCACCATAGTATACCTGAAACCCCATCTATCAACCATCTCTTTTGACAACCTTATCCAATCAAACCTTTTATAACCCTCCATAGCAATGACCTCCTTTTCCACCTCTCTTTCAACAATAAAAACCTGATCTTCTATACCATATCCAGGTTAGTAGCTCCATCCACCAAAGCAGAAGCCTCATATCTGATCAAAAACCATTTAACTTCTTCCCCATTAAAATTGGGCCCATCCCATGAAACAATCCTAACTGATGGTGTAATAGGAAGAGACACACCAGATCCAGCAGCAGAAGACATCCTAATAGATTATATTAAAGATAAAGTGTTCCAATAAGTGAGCCTCTTGTAGGCTAAGATAAATAAATTGATAAGAGTTTCAGAAAACAAGCCTCTTGCAGGCTAAAAGTCCAAGTATCAAGTAATATCTTTTAAAAGCTAGAGAAATCAATTACCCCAGGTTGGGCGCCAAAATATGTAGGTATACTCTTACAGTCACCTTTCTGTAAGCAGAATCCAAAGGGGTTGGATAATGAGAGAAAACCCTGTCCCTCTAAATGAATTTTTGATTTTTTTAGATCAATAAGCTTAAAAGTCTACTTGATAATAATAAAGAATGAGACCCTGTCTAATTAACAATTTTTAGGATGATTGAGGGGTTCTTCTGTGCAAAACAACTGAAATGCAACAATAAAGTTATACCAGATACAATATTTTAAAAGAATGAAGTTTTAATGTTTTTACACCAGGTCAAAAGTTAGACGACTTGCAGTCAAGTGGTTGTTTAGTACCTGTGGTCTAACCTGAGTCAAAACTGTGTTGGAACTTTGGTGGGACAATTTTTCATCATGACACATTGCTCATAGCTGAATCATTAGGACCAATTCGAATTCTTCATATATTGCTGCTTGCATAATTTCCAACAGTCAATAGATCATACTTTGGTGTCTAAAATACATATATTGAATTCATAATGGATATTATAAAGGTGACTAATATGCACCGGCTATATTCCTTAATGACATTATACAGACAGTATCTGATAAAACACCACCAAAGCCACTTGGATTTAGAGTTCTTGAATCATGTCCAATAATATCTTTATGAGTAATAATAAAATTTTTAGACCATCAATTGTAGCACCAAAATGTTTTGAATCCTGCTTTTGAGAAAGGATTTTCTATTGTTTTTTCAACAGCATCATACAATTTAACTAGAATAAAGATTTGATCTGGTAAAATTCAGTGTTTTCCACGTTCTCAAAAAAAAAACTTCAATCTTGTTGCCTCTTGATATTCCCATAACCTTGTTGTTTTGAGTATAATGAGAAGTATTTACCACCAATGTTGTAGTATTGGAGATCAGTAATTTTAGATTGTAGAAATTTTAAAGCACCAATGAATTTATCTTTTTAAAAAATGTTTAAAAAAGAAATTTTTCTATTAATCTTCTTTAAATATTCCTGCCATAAATCATATTCTTCACAGAGCAATATAACAGTTTATTTTGAAGTCTTTCCTTTTTCTATATTGAAAAAATATTTAATTTGTATTTTAAATCAATTGTCATTCATCTCAAGAAGAGATTGAATATTTGCTATCATGATGAACATTTCCATTAACATTTTGTCCATTTCAAATAAAAACAAAAAAATAATGTAAAAAATTATGGGTAATAAAAAGAATTATGAAAAATTGAGTTTATTAATATTGTGTGGGATAGAGCTTAAAATTTGATTCATACTCTCATGATCCTAAGCTTCCTCTGATGACGCTAGGCCAAATAATTGCAGAACTTCATGAAAATTTTGGGCTAAAGGGAAATTAGGCTTGATGTGAATTTGTGGCCAAAATTTTCCATGGCATTTTTATACTCCTTCAGCTAATCATGAAGAGATATAATTTCATCTTCATTGATTTAAAAGTAAGTTAAAAGGCTTTTTATTGATACAAAAATGGAAATACACTTAATTAAATTTTTCTCTTTACTTTCAGAATTTTCTATATTCACAACTAGAAAAAAAGAAACCACATCATAATTTTTTTTAGCAAAATTCATTCTTCTGCCTTGAGATTTGTTCCAGTCTGCCCTAAGTGGTGTCAAACACAGTTGAACCATGAGGTAATGAGTGTATGAAAAATAAAATTTTGAACCATCATTAAATCCTTAGTACTAAGATCCAAATAAGAAGTTAAATCATTTGGTGTTGCAACTGATCCCCATTTGATTTAAGGTCTAAAACAGGCAGAAAATTCCTGAAATGCAGACTATGAGGAAGATATTTATTAGGGAAATTTTTATCTAATGATGATTCAGCTATAATTACTTGAACTATCTACATCAGAACTATATTTTTCATTATATGAGCTGGGTCCAACACCTAGTGGATTAGAACTTCCTGATGGCCCAACAATTTTTAGAGCTTCTTTTGCCTTCTCTCAACAAATTTCATCATAAGATAATTTTTGCTTGAGGTCTGTTCTCAGTGGTGGTATCACTACGCAAACTGTACTCTCTTTTTTCTTCTTTTACTTGAGTCATGAGAGGAATAATTTGAGGGGAAAGATGGTATTTTTGGAAAAAAAATTCCTTTTGTGTGAATTCTGTCTTTGAGTGTGAAACTTTCTCTTTCTCTGTATTGTAGTTTAGTAGTCTTATTCAACATTGTGTTGTTTTCTATTGTTTTATATGGTGCGATTTGTCATATAATCAAGCCTCTTCTTGCTGTTTTCACTTTCCCCATCAATTTTTTTTTTCTCTATTCTCTTTATCACTTCCATTTCTCCCTCCTGTACACTGCTTCCCCCTTGGCTGAAACTTACATTCCTTGAATTTTTTGGGGATAATAGAGTCCTTTGTCTAGGTTCTCTCCTTTTACTTTCTGCTTATTCTTTTAATTCTAACCACAGAAACTCATCTTTTTGTACCTTCTTATTTCATCACATGCTTTTTTGTAGTTGTTGTAAGGTGCACAGTTGCTGATTGACCTATTTTTAGGTATGTTTGTTTTTGAAATGATATACAAGTATTTTTACCTCTATTATATTTATCCCCTGCATTGATCCCTCCTTTTAAATTCTTCCCCCTTGGCTGCATCTGAAAGTACTTGCTCCGTGTGGGGAGAATAGAGTATTCTTTCCATTTTTATCACATGCTTTGTTGTAGTTTCTTTTTTAAAGGTGAAAAGTTTCTCATTGACATGTTTTTCACCTTCCTCTGTGCAAAAAATCTTCATTGATAACTTTTATAGAATTATAAGGCCTGATAAGAAATAAAGAATCAGGGGAGATAGAGGATATTTAATCGTTTTGATTGAATATATCTTTCACAGGACAGCCCAAATTAATCAATGGGTTATAGTCAGGAATAAGATTAATTATGTTGGGGAGTGACG
This sequence comes from Hemileia vastatrix, assembly GCA_030280995.1. Taxonomy (NCBI): domain Eukaryota; kingdom Fungi; phylum Basidiomycota; class Pucciniomycetes; order Pucciniales; family Zaghouaniaceae; genus Hemileia; species Hemileia vastatrix. The sequence goes on from JASXTE010000009.1 coordinate 6,738,227, forward strand.
CAAGTCCTTGGGAGATAGTTATTAGGAAATTAGAAAGATAGAAATTCAAAATATTAATTAGTAGGGGGAATTTGGTATCTTTTTGGGGTAATAATGTATCTTCAAATCATATAGAGGATGAATCCTGCCCTAGAAGCTAAACCCCCAACAGGAGAAAATAAAGTTTGATATCCTGAGAGGCCAATTATTACATAGAGGATGTGGGAATTAGAAGGGCACTGTTTACTAATTTTAATATGAGTTGAATGTGCCCTAGCCCTGATAATATGTTATGTATGAGAGAGATGAAGTGAAAAAGGTTTCTCAATAAAACCTGGGAAGCTTCTGAAGTCAGATATGTGAAATTGAAGTAAGCTAATACAGATGGGAGAGGAATTATACAATGATTCCATCTTGAATATAAATTAATTATGAGAGGAAAGACAATAATTAAGGAAGACATTACTATTTGTAAAAGACTAAAAAAATTTCTTGGAAATTTAAATCACATGATTTGAATGATGAACAGATTTCCAATAATTTTCAGAGATTTTTCAATCACTCTATGTTGAGATAAACCATCAGGAAATATGTCAGAAGCTAATATTAATTGAATTATAATTTGTACATAGATTGAAGTTACAAGAGGCCCCACTTGACCAATGAAAATTTGAAAAATTATTGATTGGTTTTTTCATGTATAATTTGAACTCCACTTGTTTAAAATATAAATTAAGGTTTTCTTTCAAATTAAAAGAATAGATTAGGAAAAATTGAAAAGTAAAAAAATACTGAAACTTCCACTTTTACAAAAGAAGAAACAAAATTTTTGACTTGTGAAAAATGCTTATGGACACATAAATACATCAAGTAATTTTCTCATGTTTCTATTATCTAGTATTGAAATAAAAATGCAGGATATGAAGGGCCTGGAATATGCTCTTACTTTAAAGTCCTGTTTTAAAAAACTGCACAAAAATGAGTTAAAATAAAAGTTGATCTCAGTCAAAATATATGAAAAATCTATTATTTCACATACCTTGTAATCTTACTTGATTTCTATTTAAAATCCATAGCACAGGTTCAACTTCTTATAGTCAAAAAAGTGTTAGTAAGTTTATGAGATTAAATCTATCTAATAAAATAATTTATTTTTAATAAAAAATATTATATTATATTTTTCCTCTGGAATTCTCTTAAAAAAGTTTTAAATAGTAAAACCAGATTTTAATTCACTGAACTCAAGTTCCAGTACAAATAAAGAAATTCATAAAGATACTCAACAATATATATTTACAAAAAACTTCAGCCACTTGAAGTGCTCTACAGTCATGCCCTGGGGTGCCCCACCCTGCCCCCCTTTTGGCAGCCGCAAGGCCTTGCACAAGCCTCTCAAAATAACACTTACTTACTTCAATTTTTTCATTCTTACTTAGCATATTTTTATCATATACTCTGAATTTTTTCATAGAATGAAGTTTTAAAATGAATCAGATAAACTTTTCAACAAAAGTTTAAGGCAAAAAATTGCCTCATGTTTTCAATAACAGCAGTTCAGAAAAAAAAGAGGCAAAATATGAGGCACCATGTTGCCCCATATTTCACTCTTTTGTCAAAGGCAGATGTGACATATACTAGGGTTCATCTGCATAAATATGAGGTGGCATTCTCCCTCATTGTTAGCTTTCTGGTAAATATTGAAATTAATGGGTAGGTTAGTTGCTTACATGCATACATGAGGCGACATGTCGCCTCATATATGCATGTGTGAAACTTGCTCTCTCATATTGAAAAAAATACAAATAAAAACTGAATATTTACTTTGCATACATGAGGCCACATGTCGCCTCATGTATGCAATAACAAAATCTCAGAAAAAAAAAGAGGTAAAAGATGAGGCACAATGTTGCCTCATCTTTTGCTTGTTTGTCAAAGGCAGATGTGAAATGCACTAGGGTGCATAGGAATAAAGATGAGGTGGTATTTTGCCTCATCTTTTTCTTCCTGTAAAATAGTGAAGCTAACTGGTAGGGTAGTTACTTACATGCATAGATGAGGCAACATGTCACCTCATGTATGCATGTGGGTAACTTTCTTTCTCACATTGAAAAATAAATGAAAAAAAACTTAATATTCTAATTGCATACATGAGGCAACATGTCGCCTCATGTATGCAATAACAGAAGCCAAGAAGAAAAAGAGGCAAAAGATGATGCTCCATGTTGCCTCATATTTTGTTTGTTGGTCAAAGGGATATGTGACATACATTAGTGTGCATTTTCATAAAGATGAGGTGGAATGTTACCTCATCTTTTACTTTCTGGTAAATAGTGAATGTAGTTGGTAGTGTAGTTTCTTACATGCATACATGAGGCAACATGTCGCCTCATGTATGCATGTGAGAAACTTGCTTTCTCACATTGTAAAAAATAAAATTTAAACAAAATAAAATTAAATATTGTAATTGCATACATTAGGCGACATGTTGCCTCATGTATGCAATAACAGCAGCTCAGAAAAAAAACAGGCAAAAGATGGGGCACCATGTTGCCTCATCTTTTGCTTGTTGGTCAAAGGAAGTTGCCACATACACTAGGCCATATTTTCTCAAAAAGATGATGTGGAATGTTGCCTCATCTTTTTCTTTCTGGCACATAGTGAAGGTAATGGGTAGGGCAGTTGTTTACATGCATAAATGAGGCAACATGTTGCTTCATGTATGTATGGGGGCAACTTGCTTTCTCACATTTAAAAAAAAATACAAAAAAAATACATAATATTATAATTGCATAGATGAGGCAACATATCGCCTCATGTATGCATGTAAACAACTACCCTACCCATTACTTTCACTATTTTCCAGAAAGCAAAATATGACACAACATTCCACCTCATCTTTATGCAAATATGGCCTAGTGTATGTGGCATCTTCCTTTGACCAACAAGAAAAAGATGAGGCAAAATGGTGCCTCATATTTTGCCTGTTTTTTTTTCTGAGCTGCTGTTATTGCATACATGAGGTAACATGTCGCCTCATGTATGCAATTAAACTATTCAATTTTATTTTGTATAATTTTTATTTTTACAATGTGAGAAAGCAAGTTGCCCACATGCATACATGAGGCAACATGTCGCCTCATGTATGCATGTAAGCAACTACACTACCAACTACTTTCACTATTTTTCAGAAAGTAAAAGATGATGCAACATGCCACCTCATCTTTAGACAAATTTACCATGTCCTGGCAATATGAATAAATGTGCTGCATCATGTCATGAGGACATGGTAGATATTTTGTTTGTACAAAAGTGTGCCAACATATCATTAAGGTACTATGTTGGATTGAAACATATTGGTTAGCATATGTAGGAGAACATGTAGCAGCATGTTGCCTTATGTTTTACATATCTTGTATAGTAAATTAAATTTTGATTGGATGGATGAAATGATATTATGGGAAGGGTTTGGTGAACTTTTCAATTTTAGATGAAAGTATTATAGATGAGGCAGTTTTCAGATCTCTTAAGAGGTGCAGCACATGAGAGGCTAATAAATTTTCTTATATAGCTAATGATAAATAAACCTATTCTTAAAAGATAGAAAAGGTGAATCTGAAAAAATTGAAGTTAAACTTTCTAAAAGAAGAGAATTAATAGTATTATTTATATAGCTCTAAGATAGTTATTATAAATTATCATCAAATTTTTTAAGTTGTGTGATGGAATAATCAAAATTTATTCATATTTTTTGGTCCCTAAAATTACTGGATTTTTTAAAGATATCTGTATTCACTCTGATACTGAGGAAAGACAGGATGGGAGTAGTGTCATAACTCCAATCCTATGGAGGAGTGCTTGTTTGACTTGACGTTTAAATAAACTTAAAAAAGGCTGGATGTCTGAATTTCTTTCAAGTTTTAAATCTCAAAAATATAAGTAAGCTATCAGGAAAAGGTTGATCAAAAATTGAAGGTCCCTAAACCCCCAGAAATGGAAGGTGTTCAGCCTTTTTCAGGGCCCAGGAGTTTTCCTATGGATGATATTGTTGAAGAATATTTTACTGGGAAACTTCCAAAAGTCTTTCTAGAAGAAACACACAATTATAATTTGTCTGTGACAGAGTAGTTCATTTTTGATACTGAGAAAAAGGTCATTTTGGAATATTTATCAACTTTTATAGAACTTTACTATTGTAAAAGTCAAGCTAGTTTGAAAGCAGAAAAGCTTGAGTTTTTACAGAAGGATAAATTGTCTCATTTATTTATACTAACTGCAGCTGTACTGTTTTTAAAAAAAAGAATTCTAGTTTTAATCCTTATTTTTCATCATAGCATACAGCATACATGTAATCTGTTTAAATACTTTAAATTTCCCCTCCCTAAGTTTCTAAAATTACCCTTTAACTAAAATAATTATTAAAAAAATTAAATAAAATCAGATTGAGTACTATAAGGTGCCTGATTAGCTAGTTATGTTTGGTGAAAGTACACTTTTTTCTCGCCTATTTATATTTTTATCTGCTCTTTCATATTTTTTTTCAAAACCTTTTGTTTATCACTATAGGGTAAAACCTCAAATGATCAACTCATCTATTTTTTTTTAGATTATGGTGAAGTATATTCCTGAAACTATGATTCAATTTTAAAAATTACAGGTTTCAGATTAATCTGAATGAGTGCAATCTTTCATATATATATATATTTATAAAATTTCAAGTATAAGTCTATTTTTAAATTGAGATTCTAACTCTTATACCATAAAAAATTCATCATGTAATTCAAAAAATTTCATGTTATTTTCTAGAATTCATTTTGAAAATATGGTAAAACTATTAATATTATATTATTTCATGTAGTAAAATTTTCAATGATTAAATTAAACCCACGCTTCCTTCACAAAAACAGGGTATGAGAATTTTATATGTTCTTTCATTGAATTTTGTCCTGGTAAAGTCTTTGTTTCCAGCCTGCAGAAAGAAAGTTATGAAAAGGTATTGCATGGCCTGATATAAATGTTGTAAAGGAACTTAGTATGAAGGACTTCTTGCCTGGAAAATGAAGCTAATATAGAACTAAGGCAAATTTTTTGAAAATTACTCAATTTCAAATCAGATAGACAGCTTCAACAATAAGCATTGAGATATAATTTTTCTAATTTTTTTTTTTTGGTACAGTGACATTCACAGTTTTTGTTTGGCTTGTAACTACTTTAAGAAAATAATTTCCTTCAAAGGTTACTTCTGATGTTACTTTAGGATACCTGAAGAACCACTTGACTGCAAGTCGTCTAACTTTTGAACTGGTGTTAGATTTTAATAATTTTTGAAAAAAGATACTATAAATGAGTCCCTGGAGTTGAGACCTTTCTAATCATACCCTATATGTTAATGTTTAAGAGTTGTTGAGTAAAATATTTAAAGTGTTATGTAAAATTTTTATTTTATAAGGGTATTATAAATGATTAATTATTTTGTTGACAAAAGAAAAATATGAATAATGGTTGTTATAATTATCTCCATTTCTCTGTTCTCCCCCCAAATAAGTTCGAGTCTAAAGCCTTATATGCATATTAACCTGTCACATGCCCTTTTTCCCTGTGGAGTGTTGCCAGAGCTCATCTGGAGCTCGTCCAGAGCTTGTACAGAGTTTGTCCGAAGCTTGTCCGGAGCTTGTCCGGACCTCTGCACTCAATTTAGAACCTTAAATCTATAATAAAAAATCTAGAAAAATTAAAAATGATAAAGCTACCTCTCCTTAACATTCCTAACTACTTTTCATAGCTTGCGCAGCTCTATTCACCCTGTGAAAAATCATCAAAGTTAAGTAATTTTTGAAAAATGTAAATAATTTAATAAATTTTTAAAAATGAATTAAAAATTTAAGAAAAATGGTAAAAATTCTTGAAAATTCTCAAAGGTTCTTGAGCTTGTTGAAATTCATTAAATTTAATTTTTCAGCCGTAAAAAAATTCATATGACCCGTGAACTTAATAAATCTGACCAAACATTCATATCTTGACTTTTCAACTTCATTTTTCGTTAAATAATAAAATATTTAAAATTAATCAGGCTTCTCCGATCACCGTCCTATTACCATTAAATATTCTAAATAGAATTTTAGAGCCATACTAAGAATTAGAATTCCACAGAGGGTCTGCTAATCTTGATACCCCCTATTATCTCAATGGTTTTAAAATAGAGCCAGCATCAAAAGCAAACAAAATGAAAAGTATTTACCAATAACCATTCAATAATATTAAGGAATAATAGCAATACAGAGAAACAACCATTTCACAGATAGATCAAATACCAACTAACCAAAAGTCATTTTCAGTATTAAAAATACTTCTTTGACATTAAAGAATCATATTAAAATATGGGCAGCAACCATAATTTTGCACTTCTGATTTTCCCTGCCCAAAAATGAATGCACAAGGTATTTTTTTACTGATTGACCTTATCTTTTATTGCTCATAGTACTAGTCAACAGTAAAAATTCATGAAGGCATTTGTACATTTTGATTTGTCAGTCATATTCATCACCAAAAAGGATTCATATTGAATACATGAATATTATGCATATTTCATATTTATAATTTGATCTTATTGAATATGCATATTTTTTTGGATATTGAAATTGCATACTTTTTGAATTTTGAATATGCATATATTTATATTTTCATATGCATATTTTTTTCATACTGCATATACATCTTTTCTTTATATTGTATATGCATAATTTATGCACATTGTACATGCATATTTTATGTGTATTTTATATGCATATTTATTTATCTTGCATATGCATATTCTTTACATATTTTTACATATTAAATATGCATTATGCATGTATACTCAACATACAATATGAATGATTATTAAATATGCATTATGCATGAATATTGAATATTACATAAAGTATGTCAGATTGCCTAGATTCATGCTTTTGGCAGATGTTGAGCAAAAAAATCTAAAAGTGTTTCCAAAATATCTTAACTTGACATACTTCTACTCATATAACCCTCAAAAAGGTTCCTCAAAGATTACTTAATGGGTTACTGTAAGGTTGCTAAAAACAGATTTCCTACCAGTTGTCTTTTTTTTACCCTGTGTATTGTTAGAAAGTGATTACTCAAAGTCAGTATAGTGCTGGGAATTCCCTATAAAGTTGTTCTAGAGTATATCTAGGCCTGATTATTTGATGAAAAACTTCATTTTGAAATTTCACAAATATTTCTTCATATAAATCACCTATATAGTAGCCTTTTACTTCTCACTACCCTTAAACTCCAATTAAGTTAAAAATTATTAGGGGGTGTCAAAAATTACCATATATGCTTGGCAGACTTCAGTCTCAAAATGCCATTCCAAGACACAATCATAAATGGCTTACTTGGGGTTAGACATGTCAAACATGAGGTCAACTACTTTCTACTTTTGCACCATCTTCCTAACCACAATTGAGCCCACAAATACACAAATCAACCAACCCACTTCACATTAGATTCCCTCTCCATTAGCCCCACTTTTACATGTGCTCAAAAATTATGAATTTTTCCAAATCATTGTTTCTGACTCAAATTTTTTTCTTCTCAACACAGTAAGTTCCTTCCTTTTGATTTCTTGAATCATCACCTTTTTCAAGCTGAATTATATATTCTTCCCTGCATCATATGATTGCTGAGATATTGAACATATAATTTGAGCCTTCTTTTTTGCACTATTTCACTTTTTTTGTTTCCATGTTATTGACAAACATTCATAGCACATTCTTTATGCATTTCTCTTGCTCCATATTCAACTCTGCCAAAATTTCAAAATTTCCCTTTCTAAATATATTTTTTCCTACCTTTCCATTAAGGTAAGTATTAACTCCTTTTTCTTTTTCATGCCTATCTGATATCTTTGTCTTTATATAAAAAATGATCTTTAAAATATTTGCTAAACTCGTATCTTGATAATGGTTGACTTATTTAACTCCTCTTGTTGTCATTGTCACTACCACTTTTCAAATTTTTATACAGGTTTGAAAAAAAATCAGAATTAGGGTTCTGTTCAATCAATTAAAATGTCCTTTTATATAGAGTTTCAACTTGAATGGTATGTAGAGATGATTTAAACAATAATTTATAAGTAATAGAACAGTATTTGAGTAGAGAATTTAGTTTAGTGGAAATAATATAGTAATTTAAACAAATGTTTCAATTTTAAATTCACATTGAACCGTTTATAAGTTAAAATCAATTATGAAATAAAAAAAAAGGATTTGTATTTACTTCATTTTAACAATAAAATATAGGTATATAAATGTTATGATAAAATAAGATAATGTAAAACAACAAAAATGATCCCTTTTTATAGGAAAAGTAAATACAATGTGAATTTTGTTGAATTCTACAAAATCATTGATAAGAAGTTTAAGTTTTAAATTAAAAGCAATTTAATATGAAATGAGAATATAGATTAAATGGTGAAAGATTAAATTTAATAAAATAAATATAATTTAATTTATTAAAACAATTTTAATTTAAGTTTCATTAAAAATCAAAGTTAAATTTGAATTAATCGCTTAAAGATTCAAGGAAATACTAAAGGCTCCTTACTTACTCTTCCTGGCCCACCTCTAGCCAACTTCAAGCAAGTTCCGAGTCCCAGTAACTCCATGGACTTAGATCTACAATTTCGCTGTAAGTTTATTTCCTTTAACTCAATTACTTAAGTAAAATTAATAGAATTATAATTCTATTAGTAAGGTTTGAATAAATTTACTTCATTAAAGAAAATAAATAATTTCTAATATAATTAAATAATTGAATTACACAATATCTTATAATACTCAAATAATTAAAAATATTAATTTTATATCATGTTAATAATTATATAACTAAAATTTGAGTAAAAATTTATATCAGACCAGTTTACCTATGTTAAATAAGTTACTGGCTATCATAAAGATTCTCCAAATACCTACCTTTAATTACCTGCAAACAGTTTTGAATTAAGTTCAGTGGTTGCTTAGTAATTGAAATTTAAAGTTGAGCCTTCTCTCCCAATTCCACTTTTATTTATTTCATATTTCACTTCATAATGCATATCATAATACTTTCATCATCTAGTTATCCTTTCAGATTCCCTTAAATATCTTTTTCTTTACTTATTTTTATGTCCTTTCATCAAGGTGTGTTGTTTTCTTTTTCTTACCATTTTCATACTTTTCTCATTCTCTTTATCTTTCCTTTCTTTGAAACTCATGTTTTATATTATCATTTGTACTTTTTTCATTCTTTTCTATCTCTGGTTTGTCCAAACTTACTAAATTTTTTTTTAATTTCTTATTTTTTTTCCTTTTATATGAATTTAGGTCCCTCTAACCCTTATCTCAGGTAAGTAATCACTAATCTTTCTTTTTTTTACTCCCTTTTACTAACATTTTTTATTTGTTTTTTTTCTTTTACAAGTTGCTTTGGAAACAGTTTCAGGATATTTTCTTCCCGTTTTTGAGAAATTTTAGTATGGTTTTTTTTTGGCCTCAGAGGTTCTTTAAAAAAATTTCCAAGGGGTTTACTTACTTTCTTTTTCTTTTTTTCTTTTTTACAAATCACTTCAGAAAAAGTTCCAGGATACTTTCTGCCTGTTTCCATGAATTTTTGGAATCTTTTTTTTTGGCCTTGTAAATGATTTGGAATAATTTCTGAAATGTTTATGAGATGTTTACTTACTTTTTTTCTATATAAAAGGTAAAATGAATAGTGAATCATTAGGGAGGAAGGCTAAGTATGGTAAATAACGTATTTCCAAAGATTCATTTTTAATTCTTAAATTTATATTTAATAAGTAATCATAGGTAATCATAAACCTTAAGTAATTGGAAATCAGGCCTTGCTTATGTATAAGATAATTATTCAAACAATTAATTTATTTCATGAGTTCAAAATACCATTCCATGTTAAATGTATTCTATGACTTCAGTAAGTTCAGAACTCATTGTCAGGTAGTGTTATGAATGCCATTACTTTAGGTTTGTTGAATTTATTTTTTGACTGGTTTACTTTTCATTCATGAAGTAAATATGAAATTCGGGAATCCTGCCCCCCTCCCATTTTAAATTGCAGGGGACATTATTGCTTTTTTTGATATTTTGCGTTTTGTTTGGAAAATATTTTTTAAATGAGTATATATATGAAAAAATTGACAAAATGTAAATATAAGCAGATTTAAACAAATTACTTAACAATAGAATTTCTTGTAAGATTAAACAGAAAAATTTTCATGCATTTACTTGAATTTTGAGAAGACTTGAATTTTGAAATTTAACTGCTTTTCAAAAAAGATAGTGCAAGGGAATAAACAGCTCCAATCACTATAAGTGTACAATAAAAAAGACACACAAATAAAGAGGTCTCAATTCATAAGATGTTGCAAACAAATAAAAGTGTAGAATATGAAAAAGGTAGCTCTTTTTCTAAAAAAAACCATTGCCTTCTACCAAAATTCAAACATTTATAGTTGCACCATATGATGTCTCTACCAACACCATCATCTACTCAGGGAGAGTACAGTACAAAAAAAGCATATATAAATGTTTAATGATGTACCAATGAATATATGAGATATTTTAAAAAACTTACATTAGGATATCAAAGAAGAAATCAAGAAAGAATTTGAGTAATAGTAGATAATCAAGCTGTTTCTGAAAAATGTTCAAGAGTGATAGAGAGAGTTTTAGCACATATTATACCAGTTTGAGATGAAGAACTGGAGTATTATTTGATATTTTAGGGTGTCTCAGGAGTTTAATCTACCTAAAGATTGATCCACTCATCCTTCAATTGGGCAAGGTGATTATGCAGTATCAACAATGAAATGATCCAATTAATAGTAACTTTACTTCTTTTTTGTTATGTAAAGAACTCCTCATTTCCCTTATTGGAGAAAATTAAACTTTTTAAATTCACATTTCATGCTCAATCTGTACTCAAGACTTGGCCAGATGAGTATTAAATCAGGATTTTTCACTAGGTTCATCACCAGCCCCATTAAATTCTGGGATCACATATATACCACTAGTGTAATAAGATTTAGAAAAAAGATATTTAATTTCATCAAAGTAATTTTCTGATTGTTGAGAAATCTTCATTTTTAGGAAAACTGAAGAGTCAGGGCATGAACCTGAAAATCCAACATGAAATGCAACTAATTTCATATTGATATCACAAACTAATTGGATAGCAATTGAATACCTGAAGAAAGAAAAAGTAAGAGAGGATTTGTAATAGATGAGAAAGCATGTAAAATATACATGAGATAAAGGGCCAGAGAATTAGTGATTCTCTGAAACTTCTGAAAAGGTGATGGACCCATTTTAGTGTTTGGCGGAAAAAATAAGGGCTGGAGTAATCAAGGATGTGAGGAATTAAAGGTTGGAGTATGATTTTAGAGGGGCTTTATGACTTAATTCACAGTGTAATGTGTGTGTATAAGTAAGCCCCTAAGGATTAGGGGAAGAAAAATTTTATGGTATGAGTGTGTGTACCTAATTCTGACCAATCAAGTTAAGGGGAAGAAGCGCTTGAAAGGCTTGGAGCTACCCAACAGATGGACTGTTAGGGGGCAAACACACTTTTAAAGTATATCCTTTATTCACTGGTGTACTTCAAATTAAAATGACTTACATGGTACCTTTTTTGGGACATGCTTGAATGGCATTCATCCTAATGTTTGACACCCCCTATTTTTAATTTTTTAACTTTGAATATAAATAAAGTGAGACTTTAGTTTTATAAAGAAAGTTCTGGGCTATCCTTTGAGCAATTCCTCTAGTCATTTAATATATTGTTGACCACTGCAGGTGCATTTTTGTACCAAAAAATGCCACTTTTAAGCAAAAACAATGATATACTGACCTTTTAAGACCTTTAATTACCCCAGAATGACCTATATAATCACCTAGAGCTATTTTTAAGCCTAAAAATAATGATTTTTTTAAATCACTTCTTAACTCCTTCACACTTTAAATTACCTATTTAGTAGCCACTGTCACCAAAAAACCCAAATTCCAGAAATTTAAACACCTAAAAAAATTATTAAAAAATACACAAGAAAGATATGAGAATAATTCAAAAATACTTGTATTGATATGGTTGCGGCCCAGATTTTGAGTCATTTTTCCAGTCATTTGACCTTATATTGACTGCCACAGGTGCATGTTTAGCCTAAAAACACATTTTTTCCACTATTCCCTCATAAATAAAAAAAATAAAAAAATATTAGAATCTTTATAAAAATAAATTGAGTATAATTAATCCATATTCGAGTCTATTTGGAACTTCCAAAGCCTTTAATTATCCCATATTATCTATAAAAAACCTTCAACCACCCAAATTCACAGCTAAATAACTGTATAACTAAAAGAATCATTTACAAATAAAATATAGCAAATTTTGAAATTTAAAAAATGCATAATTGTTCCATAAATTTTTCTCTATCATCCCCTATCTTTCTTGTTGTCACAGGAGCTCTTTTGATTGCCACAGAAGCATATTAGTGCCAAAAACCATCAAAATACCCCATTACTTGCCATAATTTGATGAAATAAAGACATTAATGATCAATTGAAGACCAAATAAGTTTAAAAAATCCATTTTAAGATTTTTTTGTCCACTTTGAGCCTAGATACTCCTCATTTCAGCAGAGGAAGCCGTATAACTGAATAAAAAACCATAGAGTACTGTAACTACCAGATAATCCTTTATACCCTTACAAAGCATTATCACACCACGAAATTCATGATTTAATATTTTTCTTCACCTAATACTTAGGGGCTCATTTATACACACAATGAAAAATTTGCATAAACTCTTAAGTCCCCCCTAACATCATACTACAACCCTTAATTTCTCTCATCCTTGAATACTCCTGACCTTATTTTTCCCCCAAAACACTAACATGAGTCCTTCACTATATCAAAAGCTTCAAGAAACCATCAATTCTCTGGCCCTTAATCATATTTTTGATTTTGAATTAGATTTATTTTATATGAGCTACCTGTTGGAGAGCTGCTACCTTACTTCCCAAGCACCTTTAATTCAACATCAACCACAATATCCACTCCAAAAACTTCTTGAAACTCTTAAGCCTAGATTTTGAAAAACTTTATGCACTAAAAATTAAGGTTTTGAATGCTTACATGATATGATCCATGATTGCTCAACTTTCCAGAACAACTCTTATTTACCACAGCAGGATCCAGCAATACAAATATCTGTTGTGCCTTTCCAATTTGGCTCAAATGGGAACAGTGCTGCAATAACTTGTCTTCAGAACCTCTTCAGTCTAAGTCATGGAACTGTTGATCTTTACACAAAGGAAGAAATCAAAGCCATCTGTCATCTTTAATCAAAATTCCTAGCATGGCCTATTAAGGAGGTTAGACTGTTCAATTCTCAGGTGATGCAAAATGAAAGATTCCCTGGTTGTATTGAATTTTTTGACTAAAAATAATAATATCTAACCAAAAAGTTAGTTAATTTGATGAAAATAAATATTTTCTTGCTGAATCTGCTTACAATGCTGGTACATATGTGATCCCAGAATTGTGTGGGACTGGTGATGAACATACTGAAAGATCCAAGTTCAACACTCATTTTTCCAAGTCTCAAGTAAGGATTGAGCATGCAGTTGGATTTTTGAAAGTTAAACTTGCTTCACTAAGGGAAATGAGGATTCCTTTACATAGAAAGAAAGTAATGAAAGTTACTGTTGATTGGATGAATTCAAGCTTGATACTAAATAATATTCTTGCACAATTAAAGGATGAATGGATAAAGATTTATGAAGATAAGTTTTCTGAACCCCCCCCCCAACTATTGAATTGCCCTCCAGTCCTTCATCTCAACCTGGTTTAATGCATGCTAAAATTCTTCCTATCACTCTTGCATATTTTGAAGACACAGATTGATTATCTCTTATTACTCATATTCTTTATTTTTTTCCTCTTCTATATCCTTATGATAGTCTTTTAACTTATTTATTATATTCTTTGATACATCATTAAAGATTTCTGTATTTTTTACCCACTAACCTACTAATTTCTGATAATTTTTTTCCACTATTTCTTTCAGCCCTTCAACCCACTTATCAATCACCTCCATGATAGCTTTTTCTTGCTTAGTATCATAATATTCCAAACTCTGATTCCAAAAACTATCTTTTTCAGAGGGTCCCATTCGGTCTAGAAGATTTTAAATGGTCCAATGGCAGTGATAGAAGGAGAACTCAGGATTTCAAAAGTATAAGTATTCTATTTCATATATGTTTAGTTACTCAATGAAAATGTAAATTGTTGTATTATTATTTTTATGTTAGTAACTTAGAGATACTAGAGTGTAAATAATAATAGAAGTAGTAGTAGTAATAGAATGGTTGTATATATAACAATTGATTTTAGTAAAGAATAGGATGAACAAAAACACAGAGATTGAGAGGCCTCATAAAGACAAAAAGAGAGAAAATACGGAACTACAAGTCTACATACATGAGTACCTCAGAGAGAACAATCCCACAAAATAAAAATTTCAAATATTAAAGTATGTTCTAAAAAGAATGTTCTCATATACAGTATTTATCTGTATAAGTCAATTTTAATTAAAATTATTTGATTTACTTATTTTTCTGTGTATTTCAAAGTAAAAATAAAAATATTTGGTTTTAGTATTTATATTTTTATAGTTTTAGTCTACTTTTCAGCTTTCATGAGGACCCTTTTAAGATATAAAAAATGAGGGAAATTAGAACTATATATTTACTTAATTTTACATATTAATTAGTTAAAATATTACAAGTAAGTTACAAAGTAAGTATAACAAATAAAATAAGAGGTAAAGGCGTAGTTCTACTCCAGTAAATAATTAATTATTTACTTGGTAAGTCTAGTAGACTGAATGAAAAAATTAATCTTCTGAATCTATAGTATTATGTTGTGATTGTTTTATAAATGATAAATTTCTAAATTTTAGTCATATTTTTTCTTTTTCAAATAACTACATAAACCTCTTTTAAAATAATTATCTCAATCCTTTTTCTTGGAATATTTTCTTCTCTTTAAGCTTCTTTTATTGAAAACTTGTTAAGTATGATTAGTTTTAAATAATGGACTAGCAGAATCAATACATGTCAAACCAAAAGATATCAGAGATCAATAATAGGGGGTATCAAAGTTGGAAATTTTTAATTCTTTAAAAAGTATTTCACAACACAAAAAGAAAGCCACAAAAATGACATTATTTATCAGTAAAAAAGTATTTTTGGGGCACAATATGTTATAATTTAAAGAAATAATCATGTTTGATTTGGTGGAGAAAAAAGGTATTTCAAAATGGAAGATTTTTAACTTTGATACCCCCTTATGAAGCTCTCTTACATATTCTTTCTTTCAGCCTCATTAGTTCAGTATCAAGTATACGTAAATTTTCCTTAAGTATCTGGATTGAGCTCAAAGACATCACATCATATATGACACCATTGACAACACTCACATGTTGAACTGAATAATTTTACTCCTGTGTTTTTAACACAATAGTTATTGGATCTTTAAATTTCAGTTCAAGTTATGCAGTATCTTTCTGTGAGCTTATAGTCTTCTGTACTGTACTCTCCCTGAGTAGATGCTGTTGTTGGTAAATACATCATTCAGTGAAACTAGAAAGGACTATGTGGAATTTAGGAATTCTGGTAGAAAGAAGAAATGGTTTTTTTAGGGAAAAAACTACTATTTTGATATTACACACTTAAACTTGTTCTTACCATCTTATGAATTGAGAGCTCTTTATTTGGGTGTCTTTTGTATGGTACACTTATAGTGATTATTGCTGTTTAATCCTTTGTACTATATTTTTTTGAAAAGAAGTTAAATTTCAATAATAAAGTCATTTCAACAAGCAAGTAAATGTATAAAAAATGTATCTTTAATCCAAAAAGAATGGCTGTCTTAATTTAATATAATTTAATCTGTCCATCTTTAAATTTTTAAAATTTTTTTGTTATATATATATGCATTTAAAAATTATTTTCCAAACAAATCACAAAATATCAAAAAAGATGGTGATACCCTCAACTAAAAAATACTATGTGAGTAGGTCAGGATTACCAAATTTTCAGATTTACTTCATGAGTTAATAAGTAAACCAGATAAAAATATTATAAACAAAGTAAAAGTAATGGAATTCAGAATACTACCTGCCAATGAGTTCTGATGTGACCAAAGTCAAAGAGTAAATTTGAAATGGAATGGTATTGTGAACTCATTCAGTAAATTAATTTTTGGAAGATTACTTTTATACAGCAGTAAGTCCCAATGTAAAATTACTTAATGTTGATGATTATCTTTAGTTACTGATTAAATAAATTGAAGAAATAAAAATGAATCTTTGGAAATCCTTTATTTACCATACTTAGCCTCCCTCCCTAATTATTTACTTTTAATTAGACCTTCACATCTCACTCTATATACCCTATTTATTAAATTGTGGTTTATCTGGAAAGTAGACCCAGAATGTGTGAAGTTATCACATGATTCCAAAACAGTGGGATATTTTGTTGTTTGATGGTTGTCTCTTGAATAATTCAAGATATTTTTAATAATTCAGTCACCTAAACCAAAGTCAATAATACATTTATTATCCATGAGGTACAGTCTGTGTCCTTTAACTTAAACAGCTTATGGAATTGTATGACCAGTGATGGGATCAATATAAAAGAAAAGACCAAATAAAGAAAATTTTAATCATTTTTTTGACATCAATCTTTCTATAAATGCCTCTTAAGTTAATGATAAAATTGGAAAAAAAGATGTAATAATCTTCTATTTTGATCCATTCCATATCTTTCAAATTTTGTAATCCTGAATTTTTAGCTAGTTCATGATTAGATTCAAAAGCAAAAATACATAGTTTTTTTAATCAATTAGCCAAATGAAAATTGAATGATCCTAAGCTTTTCCATATTTCTAAATCAGACTTCAATTAACTAGAGCTTATATCTCTAAGTAAAGAATAAATAACTAATATTGAAATAAGAAAAAATATTTCATTAAAGTTAATCATGGTAAACTATTACCAAGAGAATTTCCCTTCTCATTACCAGGTTTCCATCTAATTCAAATCATAATACCTCCTAGAATATTTATGTTATTCAAAGGTTGTTAAAATAAAGCTTTTTTATATAAAGTTTATATATGATCTGATAATTTCTTGAAAAATTCATCTTGAACTCCATCAGGATCAGAATTTTTGGGAGCATCCTCTAAATCTTGTGTATTGAGTACTGTATCAGTTGACCTGTTTAAATAATAGTTAATTGCAGAAGCCAATAGTTGAGAATCCTCAGTGTGTAGAGGATTTATATTGGCTCTTTTCCCAAAGAGATCATCCATCTTTTGATAGAGTGGGAACATTGAATTGAGTTTTTCATCAACTGAGGTGATTCCATTTTGGTAATATTCTTTTGATACTCCAACTTCAGTAGAAGAAAAAATAAATTTTTTCCTTCTTGTATTTTACCTGATAATTTTTGAATCTCTCCCTCATTTTCCTGGTTTTTAAGTCCATTTTACCTTTTTTTTATTTTTAAGTTTAATTTCCATTTTCTGATACCCACTACTTTTTTAGGAAAGTGGGTGTCCCAAATGTGTAGAAATTTCACAGCCAAAGCAGGTATTGTAGTTTGATTTTATTTGAAATCAATTGATTTGAATATGAAGTTCACTCTTGGTGAGTTGGGTATACTTTCAAGCACTGTTTTTTGGGTGAGGCATAATAGGATTATAATTAGGGAGAAAACAAAAATAATAGTGAATGATAGAATTTGATGGGCCATCAATATAAATCCTAACAAAGAAATGGTGACATAAGACAATCTGAAATAGAAGAGATAGAAAAAAAATGAGTTTGATAAGGTGATGATGAAAGAAATGAAAATGAAAAACTTACAGTGATGACAAATATATGAATTTGAGTGGGAAATCTAAATGAATAAAAAAATAAACAGGATAATGTGGGGTTGGGGGAAACTGGTTCTGATTTTCAGTGGATTGAAGGGATGTGTGTATTGATGGGCTAAATTTTGGTTGCAAAAATGGTGCAAGAATAGGAAGTATTGGATGAAGTATTTGACCCAATTTTTGACTTGTCTAACCCCAATTAAGGCATTTTTGATGGCATCTTGGAATGAAATTTTAAGACTGAATCCACAAGGCATATATGGTAATTTTTGAAACCCCTACTGAATTGATCCAATTCAGTATGTGAACTGAACACAATGTCTTGTTGCCACTTTTTTCCCCCTTTGATGAGTCCAAATACTCACTACTTTCTCACTAAGATATGGGAGTGTGTAGCAGGTTCTGTTAATCATAATAAGAGGATGTTGTAAATGTAAAAAAAAGTCATTTTGAGATACAAATAATCTGTTCAAGTATACATGTCTTAGGCAGATTTACTTTAAATAAAAATGACTTAATTGGTAGAAGATTTGTTATGTTTTTTAAAGATGTATATTTTGCAGCATTCAATTTTGATATAATATTTTCATTAAATACAGAAACTACTGGGCCGATTGGAGCTTTACATGATGAAATATTAAGGGGTTTCAAACATCACAATATATTCCTGCCCAACTTCAGTCTCAAAATGAAATTCCAAGACACCATAATAAATAGCTGAATCAGGGTTAGACATGTCAAACATGAGATCAAATACTTCCAATTTATTCACCATTTTCAAAACCAAAATTCAGCTCACAAATACACACATTCCCCCAATAAACTGCACATAAGATCTCTTTTCCCCCAACCCCACATCATTTGGTTTCTTTTTTTCTTCATTAATAGTGCCAACTCAAATTTAAATCTCTGTCATCACTTCAAGTTTTTCTTTTTATTTATTTTATAATCACCTTATCAAGCTCATTTTCTATTCTTTCTTCTATTTCAGAATTTTGGCTTATTTCACCAAATCTTTGTTAGAATTTCACTTTATTATCCATCAAATTTCTTCATACACTAATATTTTTGCTCTCTCCCTAGGTTTAATTCTATTATGCCTTGTCAAAAAACCATTTATCAAAAGTATACACAACTAATCAAGAGTGAACTTCAGATTGTAATCAATTAGTTTCAAACAAAATCAAATTAAAATGACTGCTTTGGCTGTGAAAAGTCTAAACATGCGGAACACCCACCAGCCCCAAAAATCAGTAGGTTTCAGAAAATGGCAATTGAACTAAAAAAAATAATACAAAAAGTAAAATGGACTCAAAAACCAAGAAACAAAGGGAGAGATTCAAAAATTATCAAGAGGGAGTTTTGTTTTTCTTTAGCATCAAAATTAATCATAAGAGAATTATAAATTTTCTATCAAATTAGCCCAATTAAGCCATTCTCTTGCATTAATTTTACTTTCTTTAATTCCAATCATCATCTTTTCTAATTTGTATCTGATCATTATCTATATATATATATATATATATACAAATTACATGATGGAAAATAATTATGGACTATAGAACTCAATTATTTTTTTATAATCTTAACACCATTTAGTTTCTAGCTGTTATGTTTTTTTATCACTTCTTGGTTTTCATTTATGTCCTTTATGTTACTTTCTGTATGTTTCTGACTCAGATTTATTTTAAATCACTTAAATTTCAACTTCTTTTGGTTTTTCATGCAATACCTAGAGCATCATCATCAGCATAAAATTAAGTTTTAACATCTTTCATGACTTATTCAAGAATCTATCACATCATTCAGATTTTTTTAGCCATCAGTTTGCTTCAAATTTGACTGATATTGTCTCAAGAATTTAGAGGGAATACATTGCTTTATTCCAAGTCTCTAGAGCTATTCAGATTAAAAAAAAACAAAATAGAACAAGATATGGTCATGATGGATAAAAAAGCTCATGTGGCACTGATATAGCCATATCTCAGACAATTTCAAGTCAATTTTGAACTGTTATTGGATAAATATTTGATTTTCACAGAATCTTTAATCAATGAAATTGAATATGTGATGTCAAATGTATAAAAGAAAATGTGATTTACTGTATTCTGTTGTGGTACACAAGTCAAAATATCACATGAGAAACACATGGAAGGGTGGCACTCTTCTCATCTCAGGAGAGCACATCAAGGGGGTAATCATTAAGAGTTCTTACGAGAGAAAGTAGCAAAGGGTTGGTAATGGAAGCACAAAAAAGGGGGCTCTCTGAACTCAGTTTTGTTTTATTAAATATCTTGAAGCCACAGCCAAGTTGGAGTTAAAATGGTAGTACATATAGGCTATACATTTACAAGTATGTAGTTGTGACTATTTGAGGGAATGAAGATTGACTAGTATAGATTTAGGGAAGAGAACGTGGTGATAGTATAGGTTTCACCTTAAAATAATAAGTGTGTTGGAGAAGAGACTGGTACAGAAAAATCTGTTTCAGGAACTTTACCTGTTACAATTAACAGTGTGGTGCAAAATGCTAACGCTAAAGGAAGGGTATTGTCAAAAAAGTGCAAACATAACTCTTGATCTCAAAAGAAAAAGCATGTAATTTTAAATAAAAGAGAAAGCTTTTAAAAAGAACTGTAGGACTCTATGGAAAGGTGTGGAAGTTTCACAAAAAGTGCAAAACTCTATGGTAAGTACAGGAGGAAGTAAAGTATTTAATGTATAGTTAAGAATCTTTTAAAACATAGGGTTTGTATTGTCTGATAGCAGTTAGTGTTCTAGAGTAAGATATGCATAAATAATTATTTGCTTTGGGCTAATATAAGTGATGTACCTAGAATGTTGAAACATAAGTTTACTGTTTGATATGTCCAAACAGTTCTAGAACTTGCACAAATGATCCAGTAGGGTATGAAGAATTGTGTGAAGCGTTCTAATCACAGGAAAAAACATAAAGAGATATAAATTTTTTTTAAAAAAAATAAAAAAATAATGGACACCTAATTATAGAATAGAATAGAGAAATATGGAATAGAATATAGAAAATTTTGTACTTGAGAATTTAGATTATGTAGGTATATAAAAAGAGTGATAGTAATGAAGTCATCAGAAGTATTATCTTCAATTCTCATAAAAAACATTGTTATTCTTTTTTGTGGAAAAATTTTTATATTGGGGGGGTTAAAAGTTGAGAAATCCGCAATTTGGGAGTAGGAATGTTTTTTTCCGGGATCAGACATTATTAATTGCAGAAGATTTGTATCTACTAGCCCTTGGGGTAGTGGATAAAGAATCCAGTTTAATGCATTATCCCACTTCTTACAGCTGAATTTCTGTTCCTAATTCCTGATCTCAAACTCATCACATCCATGATGAATTTTTAAGAAAGTCACATGAGTTATCATTGCTAATGCCATCTTTAAGTCTTCCCTCACTCTATGCTACTTAACTTTAGTGGCAAAAAACTAAATTTTTTTCTATCTACACACCCCAACTGCACATTTGGTGGTGAATTCCCACTTCCCTCATCACATAAGTCTTCCACCAACAACTATGAATCACCTCTCTACTAAGCAGCTAATTCACTCAACTATAAATGCTATTTCTTTACTTTTAGTTCTTTACTATAAATTGGACTCTGATTTGGAAGGTGCTTTAGCCTATATGTCTTTTCTTTCCAAAAAGCATTACATAAACCCAAGGGTGCCAAATCTTCACATGATCCCAGATATGATCTCCCCTCCATTCTCAAGATTCTTCAACTATTTCAAACTTCTCCTGATTCTTTTTTCAAACTTTATCAACTCATCTCCAAACATCCTATATTTTGTAACAATTCTCAAAATAAACAGCGTGATCCTGCTATTCAACTTGCTGCTGTACTATGTTTCTTTGGTTCAAATGGAAAAGGTGCTTCTGTAAGATTTTGTGGTGTTACAAGGCTACATAGGCCTTTGGATTGTGTATTTGGGGGTATTCGGTATGTAGGGTTTAGTTGGGGTAAAGGTGTGTATTATTGGTGTTGTGTTATTATTTAGGTGTTTAGTTGTGTTTTTTAAGCTTAAGCTAGGGTCACTGATTGTGTCTCAGCTTATTGTCCTTTCTTTTCTCATCATTTTAATGCATGTTATGTGTGATTAGCTGTTTTCTATGAGTAGTTGTGTTTTTTTGTTTTTTTAGAGATTGTTTGGGTGTTTTTGGGTGTTTGTAGGACTAGAAGTGGATTCCTGCCTCTAGGAAGCCCCCAGCCTCAATGCCGCTTTTCCTATGACAGGCGTCCTGCCTTCCTGTGAGCCTAAAAGTCTCTAGAGACTGTTTTGTGCATGTAGATAGCTGGGAGAGCTGGATCATGCTAGGGATCTTGTTAGGTGGTCTGTGTGTGAGATACTTTAAGAAAGTTAGAGGAGATTCTAGTATATCATCTACCATCTGGGATATCTGGATCTCTGTGCTTCACTATTTGTGTGTGTTTGGATGGGTTGTGAAAAGGTTAGCTCTTACTTGACCTCAACTCTTGTCACTGTTTCTCTGGTATAGTCTTGCAATCTATATCAAGTATAATTGCTGTCTCTGGTGTGAATTTGCAACCTACATCAATTATCATTGCTTTCTCTGGTGTTGAAATTGGTCTACATTTCAGTTCTTTGGTCTGGTAGTCTTTCTGGGGACTACTTTCTAGGCTCATAAAGCATTCAAATGTGTTGTAAAGGGGCTTTATCAAATAAGACTCAATTTAACTATCAAGTAAGGCTCACTTGTATTTTTTTAAAAGAGACAGGGGTTTACTCTCTCTGGGTTTTCTCCAAATCTCTTGGTAAAGGCCTATAGCTAGTAATATAGGATTGTCCACAACATTTGTATAATCTTTTTAAAATAGGATATGTTACAGTGATAGTATACACCAAGTTCTTCATGATTGCTGTTCTTTCCCTCAAGTTTCAAACAATTGCTTGGCCAACTCCAAAACAGCCAATTTCATCCACTCAATTAATTCAAGCCAAAGGTTTCCCTGTATGTTTAGGTTTTGTTGATGGTACAACTATACCTTTGATTCAAAAGCCTTTTAATGATAGCAACGAATATTTTGTTTGCAAAAAAAGGTTTTTTCAAAATGTTCTCCAATTTCACATCTTTCATAAACTAACATTTTATCTTCTTTGTAGATACTCTATTGCCATTCAAATTGTACGTGAAATCAAAAAAAAGTTTTTTACTTTTCATAGTGGGTACCCTTGCTCATGTCATGACCCTGCTGTCTTCCAAAAAATGAGGATCTCTCAAATTCCTGACTCATACTTTGACAAATCACAGTGCCTCCTTTCAGACTCAGCATATGCAAGTGGAAAGTAAATTATACCTGCTTTCCATGGTTCAACTTCAGAAAATGACCCCAAAACAACCTTTAATTATCACCTTGCCATTCAAAAGTTTGGATTGAACATGCTATTGGTATTTTAAAGTTAAGATTTTCTAGTCTCCAGGATCTCAGAATTGATTTTCAAAAGAAATTGGAGATCAAAACTGAAAATCATTGGATCATGAATTGCATTATTCTCCACAATATCCTAGCTCATTTAAAGGATGAGTGGAACGATCTTTACAAAGAAGATCCTAAACCAGAACCAGCTCTCCCCTCCCTTGAATCACAAAAAACACATTCAACTGGCATACACTCTATCATTATGCCAATCACCCTCCACCATTTTGACACACAACCCTTTTAATTTTTTACTTTAATACTCTCCAAACTTCCACTTTTTATACTTTATTCACTTGGGTTGGTATTTTTATTTGTTCAATATTCATTTTTATTTTGAATTTATGGTAAATATCTCTTTTTCGGATGGCTCATTGGTTTTCTTTCATCTGCTTAACATGAAATCACATATTTTCTGAAATTGCATATTTTTTTAGTGTTTCTTTTTTCATTCATCACTCATATCCTTTTCCTCCTCTCCTCAAACATCCCTCCAATATTTTGGTTGCATTTTTTTCACTCATCTTGCCAGGTAAGTCATTTTCTTCATTTTTGTTTATTTTTTTATTTGCTAATCATGAATATTATTTTTGCTTTTTTTTGTTTTTGTTTTTTTGTATTTTTTTGTTTTTTTTGTAAGTGCTTCATTTATTTTTTTTCAAGGTATAACTAATTCTTTTTCTCTCCATCTTTTCTCTCTTGTCCTGCTTTGATTTATTTTCAAAAATTATTTATTTGGATTAATTTTTTTTAAGAAAATTTTTAAGGTTGAATAAACTGAATTTTGTGAGTTTTCTTTTTTGCCATTTTTTTGGGGGGTTTTGACACAAATACTTTTTTTATTTAGAGAAAAAAATGTCTATTTTGTCAGAATCACCTCTTATTTCTCAATAATCATCCTCTTTATAATCTTCTTCAAAGTTAAATTCATTTCAATAATCATCCAAAATATCAAAAAAAATGATAATTGAACTCAGAAGAGTAAAAGAAATTTTAAAAAAAAAGTTCATTTGGTTTGCTTATTAGGACATATATCAAATATTGTGTACTATAAAACTGAAGTGGATCAAAAAATTCTTATCCAAATGAGTCACCGGAAGATTTAAAATATTCAACCAAATTAGGAGACAATGAAATTAAAGCAGTTATCTGTAATTCTTTTAAACCTCAATTTATTTATGAAAATAATTCTTTTAATGGTTCAAAAGATGAAACATTTAATCAGCTATCGGACTTCATAATGACACTATATCAAATATCTTTGGTTTTTTTACCAATAAGGAATATGAATTTGTTGGGTGGTATTATGATTGGATTTGGTTGGAGATCAGGATTTGTTAAAGGCTATTTTCTTGGTATATCTGATAATTTTGTTTCATTCTTAAAATCAAGTCACTAATTTTATTTTCATAGGAATCTATTCTTTACTTAAAAAATTATATAAAGCTGAAAAAGATGACAGTTTTTACTTATGGGACATATTACCTTCTTTTAATACTTTTCTTTCTCTTCACCTCAAAAAAATCTGAAATAAAGCTTTCAAAAAGAATCATCAACTTGCTACCAAAGTTGGAATACTAAATTAGTGACTCCAAATAGGTAGAAATTAGCAACCAATATCTTTTATTTTCAAATTTTATTATTACTCATTAAGGATTCCACAATAAGATTCATATCAATAGGAATGATGCCAATTATCTTACTTTTAGAATTTTCTCATATATCAATCCAATAACTGGGCAATCAATACCATCTCCAGCTATAATCAAAGGACATGGATTATATTATACAGACCATAAGTGCATGATTGATTTTGGTTTGGGAAATGGTGTGATTGAAACAATTTGGAACTCTTCTCAGGATCTTCACCAAACAACCAAAGCTCCACCTGGCTTGGAATCTTGTCAAGAGTTCACACATTTTGAATGTTTATTTCAAATAAGTCAAAAATTAATCCACCAATTAAACAAGGTAAAAAATGAAGGTAAATTTAACAAATATAAAAAAACTTTATGTAGATCAAAAAAGTATGGGGATCAGTAGAGTCATCAAATATTTTTATTTTTTTCAGAAATTTTTTATAAATAACTCTTATATTTCAAATTCTTAAAGTAAAGTAATTGGCCAATGACCTTATGTTGTACAAATGGTGTGGTGATCCAAACTTGGGTAGGCCTTTGGAGTGCATATTTGGAGGTATTTGGTATGTAGGGTGGTATTGAGGTTATGGTGTTATTAGTGGTTTTTTCATCTTCAGGTGATATTTAGTAGTGTTTATGGAGGCTTAAGCTAGGGTCACTTATTATGTCTCAGCTTAATTTCCTTTCTTTTCTCTTCATTTTGGTATCCCTTATGGGTGGTTACCTTGCTTTATAGGGTAGTTATGGTGTTGTTATTGGTATTTATCAGATGTTTATTACTTAGTGGTGCTTATGTAGGCTTAAGCTAGGGTCACTTATTATGTCTCAGATTATTGTCCTTCATTTTATTTTCATTTTGGTATGTCTTATGTGTTTTTATTTTGTTTATTAGTGAAGTTATGGGTTCTTAGGGTTTTTAGGGTTTTTATGGGTTGTATGGGTGTTTTAGGGCCTAGAAGCGGCCAGCCCGCCCCCAAGCAGCCTGCCTGCCCCTAAGTGGAGCCTCCTCCAAGCAGCCTGGCGGCCTGGGCACTGGGGAGGCGCTAAAATGCACTTTTATGCATGAAAAAGGCTGGGAAAGCTGGATTTTGGCTGGGGAATCGGTCAGGGTGGTCTGTGCACTGGCTGTATGATGCGTGTGTGGGAAGATTTTTAGCGAATAATCTTATCTCTTTACTCATAGCCTCTCTGTTCCTCACTGTCTCATTGGCTGGTTTTTTGTTGGAATATATTACTGTTCATTTCATTTCTTTCTGGCAGTCTGTCTGGGACTATTATCTTCACTTTTAAAGGGGTCAAGTGGGTTTAATTAGAGGGTCTAGCAAACAGATCTCCAATTTTCTGCAACAGGTCAATCTCACTTATTTTTCTAAAGGGACAGGAGTTATTCTTTCTGGTTTTTCTCCAACTCCCTTGGTCAAGGCCTATAGCTAGTACTATAGGATTGTCTACAACGGGAATCATGACAACATTTATTTGTTTCATGAGGTTCCTCTGGCCTACACTGGTGGAAAGTCCCAAACATTTGTTTCTAGATTTATCTGCATTTTGGCCAGAGAAATTGTCATTACTTTAAAACTAGGTCAATTGATATATATTGGTTGTTTATATATTAATTTATTTAATTATATTAAATTTTTGTGATACCCACCCCTTAATTCAATAAAATGAAGATGGGGGGCGATGCCAAATTTCCAAATCTGACATGTAAAATCTTTGACTTGTAAAAATTTTGGTGATACTCATCCCTTACTTCAATAAAATTCAGGGGGGAGTATTGCCAAATTTTCTTATAAGACTTTCTAAATTCTTGACTTGAAAATTTTTGGTGATACCCGTTGTGGCACTCCACATCTGGGTATGCCACTTAGACAAAAATATGATTGAATATTTCTTGAAAGGAAATTTAGGTTTTACCAGGTGTTAATTTGATTATTATGCATATTTTTGGGTTGATTTGTGGAATTTCGGAATGGTTATATGATGGTATTTTGTCTTGTGATTTGATGGTTTTATGGATTTGCAAATGGTCATATTGTATTTTTGGGGAGCTTCTCCAACTTTGAGCATTTTCTGGGGCTCTTTTAGGTTTATTTTTGAAGATTAAAAGAAATTTCTGGATTATAAGGCTGAATATTTGGAATTTTTGAAGGTGATTATTATCATTGGATAGCCCAGATTTTTCTCTATCTTTTATGTCTTGATGGTTTTTTATCATATTTTACTGTTTTCTTTGTGTTTTACTTGATTTAGTGACTTATAGTTTTATTGGTGGATATGGTGTGCTGATTGAAAGGCCACTGAGCTCCAGTGTTCCATTGCAGTCCTGTTTTCTCTGGTGATTTTCTGGTGCAGAAGCAAACTGTACTGGAAAAATTCTGTCATTGTGGCCAAGTTTGGTCATGGTGGAAAAATTAGCTCATTATGGCAAAAAGAACTCATTGTGGAAAAATTTGCTCACAATGGGTTAAAGGTTGGTCACTGTGCCAAAGTTTTGTCACTGTACCAGAGTTTGGACACTGTATTAAAGTTTGGTGACTGTGGAAAAATTTGGCTATTGTGGCGAAATTTGGTTAGAATTTATTATGCTTATTAGATCAATAGTTTATTGTAGATCCTATGCATGAAGGGTATTGTTGGAAAGGTCTGGAGTAGGAGAATATGATAGAAAGGGGGGAATCTTAGTCTTCTACATGTTTTTGTTTTTTTAGTTTCAATAATAAGGGTCTTTTTTGAATATAATCAACAACCTCATTCATATTTTTCATTTCTAAACAAAATTAAATAAAATTATAATACCCTTATAAAATTTATATTTTTCATAACACTTTTTAAATACAAGAAAACAATTATATTTTCATCACATATAGGGTATCATTGGAAAGGTCTCAATCTCAGAGACTTTTTTTTATTGTAAACTCATTTAAAATAAAATCTTTATAAAAGATATAAGTCTATCTTTTCAGATATTTCATTGGTACACCTTAATTGTTGTCATCAGTATTTCTTTTTCAACAGCTGCTATTTTCTAGATCTCAATAATTGTTTATATAAATCACAGTTTCATATATATATTTCAATCAATTCAAGTAGACTAGAGAGCTTAGTTATTTGAACAACCCTTATTTTACTTAGAAGGACAGGGTTTTCTTCCATTTATCCAACTCCTTCAGATTCTTCTTACAGCAAGGAGACTGTAAGATTCTACCTAAATATTTGGTGCTCAAAATGGGTTTCAAGATATCTAGCTTTTTCTAGGAATTTCTTAGCCTGGAAGAGGCTTATTCTTTGGAACTCTAATTTTTTTTTATTTGCCTGAAAGAGGCTTGCTTATTTTTAACAGTTTAAACACATTCTTAATTTATTAGGATGTATTCTACAACTGCTTCTGGATTTTCTCTTCCTCTCACTCCTTCAGTTAGGATTGTTTCTTGGGATGGCCCAAAGCTTAATGGGGGAAGGTTAAATGGTTTGTTAGCAGGTATGAAGCTGCTGCTGCTGTTGTTGGTGCTTCTCATGTGGATATGGTGAAGCAGGTCAGATTTTTTACTGCTGATAGGGAGGTGGAAAAAGAAGTCATTACTATGCAGGCTCTCAAGGATAAGGATTGGGTAAATCTGTCTAAGGCTATGCTTGATAGATGGGGTGTTAGGTTTACTATTCTGAACCTTAATAAAATTGTTCGTGATTGGCAGGCAAAGGGTGGTGTTTTTTCCATGGCTGATTTTAAGAAGCTATGTTTTCAATTCAATGAAGTGGTCAAATATCCTATTCTGGTAGAAGAATTGGTGCATGAGAATTAAGCTAAGGATCTGTTCTGGTCAGCTTGTAGTAGGGATATTTGAATCGAAATCTTGAAGGATCTCTCAAGAAAGGATTTGATGAAGGAACTACCCAATGGCGAGCAAAAACTGCCGGCTTTAGAGGTCATCAAAGCAAACATTCAAGCCCATCTTAAATTAATGGCCTTGGACAAGTATCAGGAGTCGTGCACTCAATATATCAGCAAGGTTAGTGAAGTTTTGGCTGAAAATAATGATATCATGGTCAAAGCTCAAGAAGCCAAGAAGGCAAAATGGGACTACCTGTGGCAAAGGTTGAGGGCAATGTGGACAACAAGATGTTTGATCATTTGGCCAATTTAACAAAGCAATTAATAATTTTTGTCCAAGAGACTCAGAAGGCCAATAAGGCCCCAATTGCTTCTTTGTCAACGTCTAATTCTCATCAAGCAAGGGGATATGAACTTCAAAATTTTAATGGCAATAGAATTGGTAACCACTTCTCTAGAAATGGCAGGAATGTTAATGGTAATGGTGGAAATGGTTTTAGGGGTAGCTATGATGAGCCAAAGGTGTGCTCCTATTGTAATAGGAGGGGGCACAGAGCCGGAGTAAGTTTTACTCTAGATAAATATTTGGATTCTGGGAAATTGTTATTTGATGGAAAGGTTTATAAATTTACTGATGGATCATTCATCAAGCCCAGAGATGGACAAGCATCTTCTGATTTGGTTATAAGGAATATGAGGGCTGAAAAAAGAGCCCGATTTGAAGAATTAAAAGACAATGATGAAAATGCCAAGGGAGGAAAAATGGTGATGGTAAAAGTGGTGGTAAAGCTGATAAAGGTAAAGAGAAAGAGGTCAGTAAGGCCACATTTTCAACTTATTTTGGTGTTATGGAGCTATCAATGGTTGATAGAGTGGAGGGCAACTGTATGTCTGGAAAATATGATGTTGATGCTTCTAGAAGAGCAGCTGCTACTAAAGCTAAAAGTAGCATTCAGAGCCAACTAAATTCTAAGCCTGGAAAGTCAATCAACAAGTCAAGACCTTACTCTAAGAATGAAATTTATAGTATTCAGAAGGGGATGGCTGATATGGGGCCTCCTAGTTATGGCAATTTTGATTTAAATGGTGAGCCTATGCCAAAAGATGATTTGGATTATGAGGAGGACGTACCTTTGGTGTCACTACCCAGACCAAGCTTTAGCAGTCCCATCCCAATTGAGGGAGTAAGAAGGACTAGAGATGGATCAGGATTAGAGAAAGATGCTGGTGATGGAGCTAGGGTTATCAGTAGTGAAGATGGCAATGTGGGTCCTCAAGAGGTGCCCAGGGCCAAGGTTGTTAAATCAAAAGTTCAGTAAGAGCGGCCAGTAGTATCCGGTCAAGAGAATGAAATGGATGATGTTTTAAATAGGGTAAATGAAATTCAGATTCCCTTATCTTCAGGAAAGCTATTCACAATTAGTCCGGCACTTGCAGAGAAGCAAAAGAAGCATGTGACGAGGCAAGGGGTTTCCGCTGGAGAGGTGGAATATATTTCTAAAAATGCTGAAAGGTTTGGGGAGAATGTTGAAACACATTTTTCTGCTCCCCTGGGTAACATGGTAGTGACTCTTAATGGTAAGGAAGTGAAGGCCCTGATCAATTCAGGGTATCAAATTAATTTAATTTCTTTAGAGCAAATGACTATTATAGGCTTTCCAATTAAAACTTGTACTGGGGGAAACCTCAGAGGTATTGGAGGGAATGCAACAAAGCTGATGGGTACAGCTGAGCATGTTAATTTAGGTATTGGTGGATCTATTGGTAAGGTTCACTTTTATGTGGCCAGAGGGGCATTTAAAACTGTTCTTGGTGGTACTTTTTTGATGGATTTTGAGGCCTGGATTGGCTATATGTCTGGCATGGGTATTAGATTGGAGATTAATGGAGAGGATATGAGGAGGCTACATATGCGGTTGGAACCTCCTGGAGATGAAGTTTGAGAGACACGGCCAGGGATCACTACTCTGTGCCAGTGTTGTACTTGCATCAAGAAGCGGTGTATTAAACAGACGGCTTCTGGTGAATTATTTTTAGAGGGGAATTTTGGAAACCCTTATTTTTTGTAGTAACAGGGGCTGATCACTCTAATGTTGCAATCTATACCCAGGATGAGATCCTGGATTGCGATAAGTCAGCTCACTTATAAATAATTCAAGTGGATTCTCAATTATTTTCTGTTAATAATACGTTAAATTGTTACTATGTCTTCAAATTTTTGGTTTGTCTCACTTCTCTGTCAAGTTTTTCAATCACATTCAAGAATGGATCAAGAGGGAAGATGGGAAATATTATGTTGAATAAAAATTTGAATGGTTTATTTTCTGACCTCCAGAAAGAGGGTAAACTGCAATTATATCATCAAAATTCAATAAAAAATCTTAGTATAACTAAATCACAAAAAATAATTTTTGTGATAATTCAATTCAGGTCCTCTAGCAAGAGGATAAACTGCCAACTTTTTTTACTGGTGATTTTATGATGGATAAGGGAATTAAATGTGTTGGAAAATTTGTTGATAAATTAGATGAAGGAAAATGGAAAAAGGTTAAATTTAAAAATGATATAAAATATCATTCTGAATATTTTGATTCTGATTCTGATGATGAAGAGAATTCCTTTAATTAAATTCTTAATGGCGACACAAAAATAAATGTTTCACCTCAAGTTTATGTAGATGTGGAAGCAGCAAAATATAAAAAGATGGCCAATAAAATCCGGCCGATTAATGAACTGTTACCCGCTGAATTAAATCCACCTTTGAGAAGACCAAGGCTATAAAGAGATCCTTATTAATGTCCCTTGGTGAAGAATCTGCCTGAATTTTCTAAAACATCAAGAATCACTGTTGAAAGATTTGGTGTTGTAAATTTTGGACCTGATGGTTGGTTGTCTGGAGAAGAGAAGGAGTTGTTGTTGGATGTGATTGTCAAGCAAGAGAAGGCCATTGCTTTTGTAGAAGAGGAGAGGGGTGTGTAGAAGCATTCCTATGGGGAGCCTTACAAAATTCCTGTGGTACGTCATGAACCATGACAGCAAAAACCAATCTTAATTCTGGGTGCATTAAAAGAAGCTTATATTGAAGCTGTCACAGAACAGATTTGTACTGGACTGTATGAGCAATCATCATCAAGTTATTCTAGTCTGGTATTTTGTATCAAGAAACCAAATGGCAAAGTTAGAGTAGTTCATAATCTCAGGGAATTAAATAGGGTTACAATAAAGGATGCTGGTATACCACTCAGTGCTGAGGAGTTTGTGGAAGCGTTTTCTGGGAGAGCATGTTATTGTTTAGGAGATATTATGGGGGAATATGATGAGAGAGAGTTTCATCCAGACTTTAGGCCTCTCACTACTTTTTATATGCTTCTAGGAAGATTAAAATTGACATGATTACCTCAAGGAGCAACAAATTCAGTTGCCGTTTTTCAAGCTCAGATGGCTTGGATTCCTCAAGATGAAATTCTTCAATATGCTGGAATCTTTATTGAAAATTGAGGAATTAAAGGACCTTCAACAAATTACAATAATAAAGTGTTGGAGGAGAACCCATGAATTCAAAAATTCATCTGGGAGTATGCAATCACTTTAGAGAGGTTCTTGTTTAGAATTGAAGAAGCTGGTTTAACTATTTTGGGTTCAAAATTTTCATGTTGTGTGCCAGATTTAGAGATTTTAGGTCATGTGGTATGTAGAGAGGGTAGGCATATGTCCAAGAAGAAAGTGAATAGAATTCAGTCCTGGACAAGACCCAAGAATGCAACCAAAGTTAGGAGGTTTTTAGGCGTATGTGTTTATGTTCAAATTTTTATCAAGGACTTTTCTTCATTGGCAGCTCCATAGAGAAGGTTGACAAGAAAGGATGCAGACTGGGAGTGGGATGAAGAGTGTGAAAGAGCATTTGAGAGATTGAAGAAGATTGTGGGGAAGGATTTAGTCCTTCACAAGTTATATTATGGAAAAGATGCTGGTAGAATTTACTTAGCAGTTGACTCAAGTCTGGTTGCTGCTGGGTCAGTTTTGCCTCAGATTGATAAAGCTGGTTACATTAAGCCATTTAGGTATGAATCTGTGGTATTCACCGAAGTCGAATCAAGATATTCTCAGCCAAAATTGGAACTGTGTGGAGTGGCAAAAATTTTAAAGAAGCTTCAAAATGTTTTGTGGGGTCAACACTTTGAATTGCAAGTGGATGCAAAATCTTTAATTCAAATGATTAATTGCCCAAGTTTACCAAATGCACCTATGACTAGATGGGTAGCATTCATTCAAAATTTTTTGTTTGACTTAGTACATAAGCCTGGCAAAACTTTCACTATGTCAGATGGTTTGTCAAGAAGACCACCCACTGAAGATGATTCAGACTCAGAAGAGTTTGATGAAGATATACCTATGATAAAATCCAGCACTAATGAGCTGAAGAATATCCATACCTCCCCCATGAGTTTAAACTGGCAGGACTATTGTGTTTAGATGATTGTGATGATGACCTCAACCAAGAGGATAAACTGGAAAATTATTTTTATGAGGATAAAATTGATGAAATTGGTGTAGATAAATTTGGTAAAAAAGAGCTATAAGAAGAAGTTGTGTATATAAATGAAGATGGAGTGGTAGTTTGAGATATTAGTAGGTTGAGGAAGGGTGTATATGATGGAGAATTATAAAATTAAGTTAAAAAGGGTGAAGAAGAGAAAGAGGTATTTTTGAATTTGGCTTCTAAGAGGTCGAATGGTTCAGATGAAGAAAATCAACATAGCTCAATTAAGAAACAAATTTGTGGCCAACGTTTATTTGCTCATTCATGTTCAGGTGATATTGGTGATAGAGAAGTGCCCATTGATATTATATAAATTGATTTTCAAGATGAAGTATGGGGTCAGACTGTTTTTTATTTGTTGTTGGTCAAATATTTATTTACTTTAGAAAGGCCAGAAAATTGTGAAGACAATGAATGGGGGCTATGAAAAGGAGGTCATCTACGTTTTACTTGTCTGGTCAACGATTAATGAAAAGGAGGTATCCAAATCCTCAAGTAGTTTTAACTCAAAAGAAGGGGCAAGAATTAGTTTATAAAGTCACTACATGAAGATCTTGGGCATAGAGGCATTGGAGAAAATTTCAGGAGAATTTCTGATCAATTTTGGTGGCCACTAATGAAGATGGCAGTTAAAAATGGGTTCAGTCATGCGAAGAATGTCAAAGAAGAAATAATTTAAGGCAGAAAGAACCTGTACACACTACCAGCAAAAATACTCTCTTTAGAAGGGTTAGCTTGGATTCCGTTCATATTAAGGAGGGATGGTATAAATATTTATTTGTAGCCAGGGATGATCTATCTGGTTGAGTAGAGGCAGCTCCTCTTATTAATTTGACTTCCAAAAATTTGGCAGAATTTATTTTGAGAAATTGGGTGTATTGATATGGAGTTATGAAATCGGTAACAGTAGATGGGGGTCCTGAGTTTAGGACAAAGTTTAGAGAAGCTATATCAAAAGTTGGGTCAAAGGTTGGGGTAGAAACCCCTTATTATCCTGAAGCTGAAGGTATGGTTGAAAGAGGGAATCAAGTTATTAAGGATGCTTTAGTCAAAATGTGTGGGTCAAGTGCTGAAAAGTGGAAGCATTATTTACCTATAGTTTTATTTGCTGATCAAATTACTGCCAAAAAGACAACCGGATTTTCACCCTATGAACTTTTTTTTCAACAGAAAGCATTTTTACCAGTTGATTTAGAAGCTGAATCATATCTTTGAGTTGACTGGGACACGGTCAAGACTACTGAAGAGTTATTATGTGCAAGAATGATACAGCTAGAAAAGAAAGAAGAGTACTCAGAAAAGGCATATTTGCGGATGATAAAGATCCGAAATAAGTCAGTAAGATATTGGGATGAACGGTTGGCACATTGACTTAGAAAACTTCTGAAAACTGGAGATATGGGTTTGGTGTATAATAGGAGTTTGGAGAGTCAATGGGGCAAGATGTTTGCCAATAGGTGGAATGAACCATATAAAGTCAAGAAACAAGTATCTGGAGGTTCATATGTTTTAGAAGAGTTGGATGAAGTGGTACTAAAAAAGAGGGTAGCTGCCAATCAAGTTAAGAGGTTCTATACTAGAGGTACTACAAGGACAGAAGTTTACTCTGCAATGAGGATAAACTAAACAAAAAAAATCATTCATTATCAAGTTTACTCCGCAACAAGGATAAACTAAACAAACAAAATCATTCATTATCAAGTTTACTCCGCAATGAGGATAAACTAAACGAAAAAATCATTCATTATCAAGTTTACTTTGCAATGAGGATAAACTACATGAAAAAATCATTCATTATCAAGTTTACTCTACAATTAGGATAAACTAAACAAAATAATCACTCATTATCAAGTTTAACTCTGGAATGAGGATAAACTACTTTCTTATTAAAAATATTACTGTCATTTTACTATGATATGGGAGATGAAACTGTTAACAAAATTTTACAACATTTATGAAGACATTGGTTTGAAAATTCTTAAATATCTTAAAAGAAACAAAAACTATGGGGAAGATATATGTTGGATTGAAATTTTTTTTATTGGTAGAAGTGTTCACAGGGGAACCTTCTAAAGTAAATATTGGTAAGTTTGGGGGTAATTGATGGGCTGGCTGCTCTATACACAATTACTCCACAATTTTTGTTACCAATTTCTCCCTGTTTCTAGTTGAATCCTGGCTTTGTTTTTTGAATTATAGGAAGTCCACTAAGACTATAAACTGGAACATACGAAAAGACACCACTCTTAAATCTGGATTCAAGATTTCTTTTATTTTGTTTATCTTTATTTTATCTTTTATGTTTTTGTTTCATGATTTCAATATATTTCTTTTATATTTTACATCTTTAAAATTATTGTTAAGGGCAATGCTCACTGGTGGTCTCTAATCATTTTTACAAATTGGAGGGAGCCCACCCAGTGATAATTATTTAAAAATTTCTATTTTCTAAAAAAAAAGAAATAATAAAATAATAATAATAATAATAATAATAATAATAAAACTTTCATTTAATTTATTATATTTAAATTCTCAAAAATGTGTAACCACATCAAGTTGCACTTGGATGTGGGTATGATGTCGAGGGTATGGTTCATCAATTGCCCAGGGGGCATCTATTAAATTTTAAATTTTTATTTTCAAATTTTTCAAAATCTTCTTTTAAATATTTTTCTTTTTTAAACTTTCATTAGAAATCAATATTTTTATTTTATTTCTAAATTCCCTCTTTTATCATAAAAAATAAAATAAAATAAAATAAAAAAATAATATAAAAAAATAAAATAAATATATAAATATAAATATAAAATTCTTTCTCATTTTTTTTAATTTTTTCACCACACAATATGGGGGGCGGACTTGCTAGCAAGTCCGCAACCTTGGACCCAAACTCACCATAGATTGAACACACATTGAGCTATTGATAAAGGAGCCATACAATCAGGAATGAACACCACTCAGAAGAACAGTTTTAGGTGGGTGTTCAAGTAGAGTTCAGTATGGGTTCAGTATGAGTTCAGTCTGAGTTCCATCTGAGTTCCATCTGAGTTCAGGTTGAGGACTTGCTAGCAAGTCCACCCCCTATATTGCGTAGTGTTTAATTTTTGTTTTTGGTTATTTCTTTCATAGTATATTTTATACAGAAAAAAGAGTCAAGTGAAGCTCAAGAAAAATTGGATCCCATTTCAAGATCTGTAAGTCCTCCAAGACTTTAAACTGGCTAATTTTAAGACTTTCTTTAAAGTCTTATTTGTATTCAAGGTCTTTAGTCTTCAAAGACTTTAAACTGGATAGTTTTCAAGATTTTCTTAAAGAATTTGGTTCTCCTTTTGATGCTGTTAGTCCTTCAAGACTTTAATATGAAAATTTGTGAATATTTCTTTTAATATTTACGAAAGCCTGGTCCACCATGACCTTCAGCTTGAAAGTCAACATTCTTTGGTCCACCATGACTTTAAACTGGATTATCAAAATTATTTAATCTTTGGTCAAGCCTAGCCTTGACTAGGAAGAAGTCACTATATCAATGCAAATAAACGGTCTATAGTCCACTAAGACTATAAACTGGAAATCAATTAAAAGTTTGGTCCACCAAGACTTTAAAATGTAATATCAATCTATTTGGTCAACTCAATTCAATCTTTTATTTATCTCTGTTCGCCAAGACTTTAAACTGGACGCTCAAACATTGTTGGATTTAGGTGCTGTTAAGCTTTAGGAGAATATAATTTTAGGTGGTAATGATGCTAAAAATGCATAATGGTTTAAATAGGTGATATTTTTAGTGCTTTAAAATGGTCTAAAAGATTAAAATCAAATATTGGAAGCCTGGCTAAAAGTATTTTTTAAAGGTTTCTGAATAGAAAATGGATGAAAATTGTGATGAAGGAATCAGAAGTCAGGGTGGTAGTTGGATTTATTATTTTATTTTAAAGCCTCAGTGCTAGGCTGCTTGGTGGAAGCTTGGAGGACCTCATGGAAATATTGGAATCAAAGAATTCTGCTCAGTGGGGGGACCTATGTGAATGGAATCAAGTGTATTTGGCTCATTAGGGAGATCCACTCTCTCATGATGTGACATAGATGGAAGACTTGTATATGGAAGTCTGAAGGGATTCAAACCTTGCTCTCAGTAGTGGAATCATCACAAAAAATATTTTATTATTATTATTATTATTATTTATATCATGAGCTGGAGAAGAAGACAAAAAGTTTAAATTTTTAGAAAACCAGCTAAAACAATGTTCATCAAAATAAACTAATTAGAAAAGATAATTTCTTTGAAATTTTTTGACATAATTATCAAAGCTTTGCATTAGGAGTCTTCTCTTTAGGATATCTTCATGATTATCGGCTGGAGTTTCTTGAAAATAGTTCTTGCATTTTGAGCCAGGAAACATTGTTTTGGTGAAATTAATAGGAGGAACTGGCATTATAGAATCTGGATCTTGAGAAGGCTGAATTAGTCCAGGATCTATTGAAAAAGATTGGAATTTGGATAAGGAAGCTGTTTTAAAGAAATTCTTTTAAGGAAGATCAGGATTAGACATTGGATAGGGTACTTGGTAGCGAGTGCATAATTCACTTGGAGCGGCTAGATCTTTGAAGGACATTTTAAGATGATGATATTGAAGGTTGATTTAGAATAAACTTGGTTAATGGTGTGATTGGAGATGATGGTGGTTGAAGAGAGAGATGGAAGATTTTGGGCAATCAAACATTTAAAGTTGGGAATGAGGACATTCTATATTGGAGGGAAGATGTGGCATTCCACATCTGGGTATGCCACTTAGGTAAATATTTGATTGAAT
Source organism: Hemileia vastatrix (assembly GCA_030280995.1). Taxonomy (NCBI): domain Eukaryota; kingdom Fungi; phylum Basidiomycota; class Pucciniomycetes; order Pucciniales; family Zaghouaniaceae; genus Hemileia; species Hemileia vastatrix. Next base: position 6,776,498 of record JASXTE010000009.1, read on the forward strand.
ATTTCTTGAAAGGAATTTTTGGTGTTACCAGGTGTTAATTTGGTTATTATGGATATTTTTAGGATGATTTGTGGCAATTTGAAATGTTTATATGATGGTATTTTTCTTAAAATTTGGTTGGTTTTATGGATTTGGAAATGGTCATATTGGTTTTTTGGGGTGATTCTCCAACTTTGGGTATTTTCTGGGGCTCTTTTAAGTTTATTTTTGAAGATTAATAGAACTTTTCTGGATTATAAGGCTGAATAATTGGAATTTTGAAAGGTTATTATTATAATTGGATAGCCCATATTTTTCTCTATCTTCTATGTCTTGATGGTTTTTTATCATATTTTACTGTTTTCTTAGTGTTTTACTTGATTTAGTGACTTATAGTTTTATTGGTGGATATGGTGTGATAATGGAATGGCCACTGAGCTCCAGTGCTCCAGTGCAGTCCTGTTTTCTCCAGTGATTTTCCTGTGCAAAAGCAAATTGTACTGGAAAAAATTCTGTCATTGTGGCCAAGTTTGGTCATGGTGGAAAATTTAGCTCACTGTGGCAAAATTAGCTCATTATGGCAAAAAAAGCTCATTGTGGAAAAATTTTCTCACAATGTGTTAAAGGTTGGTCACTGTACCAAAGTTTGGACACTGTATTAAAGTTCGGTGACTGTGGAAAAATTTGGCTATTGTGGCAAAATTTGTTTAGAATTTATAACTCACTCCTCAATGCTTGATAACCCTGTTCAGTTAACAAACTATTATACTTCTGAGCCAAATTCATGTTGTTCATTGTATGATTTTGTTTAGCAATAATATCCCTCATATATTCATCATTAATGTTAGCAACATCTGGAGTGTTTCTCAGTAAGGAAGCAGAGTAACTTTCCAGATTCTCATAAAACTCAGGTTCAAGTGTTTCATCAATAATAGCCATATCAGGTTTTATCATTGAAGTAGCACTTAGAACTAAAGTATTAGATACATTTGAAATTTGAGTGATTTGTGTACTGTTCTCAGCCTCTACAGGTCTCACAGTCTCATCTCCTCTTCCAGAATTTCCTGATGGAACTGAATTAGTTACAAGAAATGGTACTTGTGAATCAATAGAGGGGCTTACCAAGGTTTGCTGGGAAAGATCATATTGTTTTTACTTCTTCTTCCTCCTTGATAGGGATAAGGAGGTGTGGGGTTTACTTGTCTGTGTCTTGATGGACCTGCTTGGGGCGTCTGTTGATTTTGAGACAGGTAATCCCACTGAGTGTTCAGCCAATCCCACTGCCACTTGGATACTTCCACTTTCTCTGGCTGCTGGGGAGCCAATTGATGAAGATCCCTTGGGGGAGGAGGTCTCCTCTTCTCTTGAAGAAAAGCATCTATTTTTCTTATCTTTTCCTCTAGAGTATCTACTCTTGACCTCAATCTCAAGTTGTCTGTCCTTAATTCCTTTATGTGTGTTTACAGGTTCTTTACTTGTTGTGGTAGTGGCATCTTTTTTATCTTGAAGCCTTTTGGAAGTTCTTCTGGGGGGTTTATTACAGGTTTCTGTTCATGAGTTGTTTCTACCAGAATTTCCACTTCCTCCATTTCTACATCCTGATTGGGGATATGATTGATTAATTTGAGATAATTTACTAGTCAAATGAGAACTCACTGAAGTAGCCTCATCACAATCAATTAAATCCAATTCCTCTTCACATGCAGCAGAGATACTTTTATCAGTTATTTCTAATTTTCGCTGCAATAAGAGGGGGAGACAATAAGATGAATTATTTTGTATTTTTACTTTTATTCAAAAGAAAAATAATAAAATAAAATATTTTATGATAAAATCAACTAAAATAATAATAAATTTATTAATTCAAAACAATTTAAAACCAGGATATAATAATCAACTGAAGAATTAAATTTAAATTTCTTATTAACAATTTTATGATAATTAATAGGGGGTATCAATGTTGACCGATCCGCAATTAAATTAATTGCAGAAAATAATCTGCATACCCCAATTATCTTCCGCAATTATTTTTGCTAATAATTGGGTTATTAGACACTTTACGTGTAAATGTTCACCTCTTATCTGACATTTTTATCCTCAATATTTGATAACCACATCTTGGACAACTTTCTGGATATTCCAGCCTTCTACCTTGCTGCGCACTTCCATTCTCGTCCCATCCTGTTCATTCTATCCGCTCAGAATTTCTCCCCATTTCATCTATTTGATTCTGCTCCTTTTCATCTCGCTATCTCATCTGCTTGTTTCTGCTCCTTTTCATCTTCATTTATAATAACATGCCTCGTCATCCTAGATCTTCTCAAAGGCAGCCATCACCCAGTTGTTCTTCAATTCCCACTACTTCCTCTTTCCCCCCCTCAGCTGAGAAATCAAAGACTGTTCAATTAAAAAAAGATGAACATCTCATTCTCATCAACTGGCTGAAAACCAAATCTAACTATGATTCTTGTTTTGGTACTGAGTATGCCACTAAAGTAGGACGGCCCCCCGCATGAAAAGTTAATGGCTATCTTCTAATGGAAAATGAATTACGGAATAAGACCAAGGGAAGGATTTATCTTTTGCCTAAACAGATGTCTGAACAATTCAAGAATTACCGAGAAAAATACAAGAAGGCAAAGGCTCCTTCATCTTCCACTGGTTTTGGGGTTACCGACAACGATATAACTAAGGGCATAAAATCCATAGATGATAAACTTGAAACTTTATGTCCTTACTTTAAAGAGATGGATGCAATTTTTGGAGAGCAAGCTGATGTTAATCCTGTAAACATGTTGGATGGTGAAGATCCTATCTCTGAACATGATGTTGAAGCAAATCTTTTCCCATCCACTTCCTCCACTCAAGCCTCCCCTCTTCTAAATTCTACGAATCTAGATAGCTTTGCTATTGATCCTATTGGCGATTTAACCCAACCCAATCTAACTCAGGTCTTTTTTTTTCTTTTTTCTTATCAATACTTTTTTTATTTACTTAGATTTTCTTATTTCTTAAAAGGCTGATGAACAAGCCCAGGACCCACAATCAATTGAGTCTGAAGCTAGTGAAAATGATGAGGAGGAAAATATGACCTTGAACAAGAAGCATAGGGCTTCAAGTAGTCTAAATTTCCACTCACAAAGAAGACGAAAAAGTGATACTTAATCACAAACCCCTTTTTCTTTGATGCAACAGTTATTAGAGAAATGTGATGCTGGTAAGTGATATCATACCTATTAATACTTTACTCTGCTTTTCTTCTACTTATTGTTAACATTGCTTATCACTCTAGAACAAGTGGAAGCTGCTAAAGAGACTCTAAAGTTTGAAAAGCAAAAATATGAGCTCTCTTTAAGGAGGGATGATAGGCTACAAGATTTGGAAGAGAGGAAGTACAAGCTCTCTTTACAGAATGATGATGGGGCCCAAGATTTGGAGGAGAGGAAGTACCAGCTTTCTTTACGGAAGGATGATCGGGCCCAAGATTTGGAGGAGAAGAAGTTTGAGTTAACTCTAAGTATTGAAAAATCAAAAAAAGAGGAGAAAACACTTGAACATCAAAACCTATTAGAGAAGATGAAATATAAGTTTGTTCATGAAGAAAATTCCAAAAAGAAAGATTTCTTGATAGAATGTGTTAAAGCTAATAAATTTGTTGAGGAAATTGAACGTTTAAAGAAATTGTTGGATGACTAGTTTGTTTTATTTCTCTCACACTTCAACTGTTCATATTTATTTGTACATAAAATTTCCAATAATTTCCTTTATTTCATTACTCTCTAACTTTTTTTAAATAAAAGTTTCATGTCTCCTTTGAAAATTTGACGATCCCCCACCCCTGGATTTTTTTGAAGTAAGGGGTGGGTATCACAAAAATTCTTTCATATCATGAATCTTGAAAGTCTTATATGAAAATTTGGCTTTACTACCTCCTGCATTTTACTGGTATCCCAAAAATTCTTACATGTCAAGAATTTCACAAGTCTTAAAAGAAATTTTGGCAAAACCCCCCATGAATTTTATTGAAGTAAGGGATGGGTATCACCAAAAAATTTTCACCAAAATATTTACAAGTCAAAAAAATTCTATATCTGTTTTAAAAAATTGGCAATACTCTCCCTGCATTTTATTGAAGCAAGGGGTGGGTATCACCAAAATTTTTCTAAGTCATCAATTTCACATGTCAGATTTGAAAATATGGCAATACCCCCCCCTGCATTTTATTGAAGTAAGGGGTGAAAGTCATCTAAATTTAATATAATTACATAAATTATTAAATAAATATCTAATATATATCAATTTCCCTAGTTTATAGTGATGACAATTCCTCAAGCCAAAATGCAGACCAAGTCTAGAAACAAAAGTTTGGGACTTTCTACAGGTATAGGCAAGAGGAACCTCACGAATCAAACAAATAAATGTTATCATGATTACCTGTTATACAATCAAAGGTTGATGGCTCATCACATTACTTGAGAAAATTGATATATAAAAAATATTTATTAAAAATTTATGAAAAAATATAAAATTTTCGATGACAACTCTAATCCCCATACTTTTTGGATCTAGATAAAGTTTTTTTAAATCGAATAACTTTACCTTCTTTCTTTACCTTATTGATTCTTTGTATCAACTTATTACTGATTTGAAATGAGCAACCAAAATGTGTGAATTCTTGACAGGATTCCAAACCAGGAGGAGCTTTGGTTGTTTGATGATTATCCTGAGAAGAATTCCAAATAGTTTCGATGATACCATTTCCCAAACCAAAATCAATGATGCACCGGTGGTCTGGAAAATATAAACCATGTCCTTTGATTTTAGCAGGAGATGGTATTGGGTGGCCAGTCATCAGATTGATATATGAGAATATTCCAAAAGTAAGAAAATTGGCATCATTCCTATCGATATGAATCCTATTGTGAGATCCAGAATGAGTGATAATAACATTAGAAAATAAAAGATATTCATGGCTGATATCTTCCCATTTGGAGTCACACCAATTCGGTATTCCAACTTTGGGTTGCAAGTTCATGATTTTCTTCAAATGCTTTATTACAGAGCTTTTTGAGTCAAAAAGCAAGAAAAGAGTCAAAGGAAGGTAGAGTGTCCCAAAAGCGAAAATCTTCATCTTTTTGAGCTTTAGTGATACTCTTGACCAACGAATATATGCCTATATAATTGAAATGCCTAGATAATAATCATATAAGAGTTTCAGAATCCTTATCCTCTAAATATGCAATATAAAAATGTGAAATAAGACAAGTGAAATTTGGAAAAAAGGCTCAACTTCAAAGGTCAAAATCTCAGCAACCACTGAACCTAATTCAAAAGTGTTTGTGGAAAATGAAAGATATACTTTAGTAGAATCTTCAGTTAAAGGACATGTGATTTAAATAAACCTAACCCTAATTTGTTACATAAAAAAATGAAATAAAAATTTAAATTGGGAAAAAAAAGGCTCAACTTTAACGGTCAATATCTCAGCAACCACTGAATCAAATTCAAATCTGTTTGCAGGAAATGAAAGGTAGCCTTCAGGAGAATCATAAGTAAAAAGAACATTAGATTTGAATAAACCTAACCCTAATTCCGAGTCTAATTTTCAAAATTTTACAAAAACTTGAAAAGTGGTAATGAAGATGAGATCAAAAGGAGTTTTATAAGTTCACTGTTATCCAGATAAGAGTCATACATATATTTAAGTATGAACTTTTCATAAAAGGAATGAGATATCATATAGGCATGAAAAAAAGGAGATGAAACTTACCTTGATTGAAAAGTAGGAAAAATAGAGTGAGAAAGATTGATGTTGGAATTGTGGGGAAATTGAATATGGAGTAAGTGAAATGCATAAAGAATTTGCAATGTATGTGTTTCAATGAAAAGGAGCCAAAAAAAAGTGAAATAAGGGAAAGGGGGGATAATGACCATGCCAAGGAGGGATGAAGAGTAGGGTGATGGAGCTAAAAAAGAAAGTAAAGAGTACAAGAAAAAAAGGTTAATTATACCATTGAAATCCAAAATAACCACTTACAAAAAAAATTTAGATAAAAAAAATAAAATAAACAGAAAAAAACAAAAAAAATTATAATTAGTAATCAAAAAATCTAAAAAAAGAATAAAGTGACTTACCTGGAGAGATGAGATGACAAAATGAATGAAACCAAATTGTTTGAGGGATGTTGGAGGAGAATAGGAAAAGGATATGAGGGATGAATGAAAAAAAAAATCACTGACAAAACATGTGATTTCAGAAAATATGCGATTTCATGTTGAGCTGGTGAAAGAAAACCAATGAGCCATCCAAAAAAAAGATATTCACCGTAAATTCAAAAAAAAATGAATATGCAACAAACCAAAATACAAAGCAAGTGAATAAAGTACACAAAGAGGACATTTAGAAAGTATGAAAACTTAAAAATTAAAAATTAAAAGCATTGCAAAGTGAAATGTTGGAGAGTAATTGGCATTATAATGGAACGTATGCCAGTTGATTGAATGATTTGTGAATCAAGGGAGGGGAGTGCTGGTGGTGGTTCAGGATCCTCTTCTTCATAAATATCATTCCACTCATCCTTTAAATCAGCAAGAATATTGTGGAGTATTACGCAAGTCAAGATCCAATGATTTACAGTTTTGATCTCCAATTTTTTTTGAAATTAGATTCTGAGCTCCCCAAGACTAGAAAATTGTCCTTTTAAAATACCTATAGCATGTTCAATTTGTACTCTTGATTGTGCAAGGTGATAATTAAAGGCAGTTTTGGGGTCATTTTCTGAAGTTGTACCACAGAAAGCAGGTATAATGTACTTTCCACTTGCATATGCTGAGTCTCCAAGGAGGTACTGAGATTCGTCAAAGTATGAGTCAGGGGATGAGAAATCCTCATTCTTTGGAAGACGGAAGAGTCATAACATGATCCAGGGCAGCCACTGTGAAAAGCAATAAATTTTTTATTGAAATCACATACAAGTTGAATGGTGATAGAGAATCTAGAAAGAAAATAAAAAGTTAGATTGTAAAAGATGAGAGCTTGGAGATGATTTGGAAGAAACCTTTTTTGCGATCAAAATAATGGTTGCCATCATGAGCAGGCTTTTGACTCAAAGGTATGGTTGTGCCATCAACAAATCCTACACAGCCAGGGAAACATTCAGCTTGCATTACTTGAGAGGATTCAAGTCGCTGTTCTGGAGTTGGCCAAGCAAGAGTTTGAGACTTGAGGGAAAGGATAGCAATCATACAGCACTTGGTGTATAATATCACCGCACCATATCCTATGTTAAAGAGATTATCCAAACGTCTTACAGCAGCACCATTTCCATTTGAGCCAAAGCAACATAGAGCAACAGCAAGTTGGATGGCAGGATTATGCTGTTTGTTATGAGAATTGTTATGGAAGATAGGATGTTCAGAAATGAGTTGATAAAGTTTGAAGAAAGAATTGGGAGAAGTTCTAAAAGGTTGGGTGAATTTTAAATGAGGAATGTTGAGAATGGGGGCCAGATCATATTGGGGATCATGATAAAGATTTGGCCCCCTGGTGATGATGTAACACTTTTTGGAAAGTAAACACATATAAGCTAAAGCATCTTCCAAATCAGAGTCAGATTTATAGTAGAGAACTAAAAGTAAAGTGATGGCATTAATAGTGGAGTGAAGTAGCCATCTAGTAGAGAGGTGTTTCATTGTTGTCAGTGGAAGGGTTATGTGATGAGGGAATTGGGAATTCACCGCCAAATGTGCAGTTGGGGTGTGTAGATAGAAAAAAAACTTAAGTGTTTGCCACCAAAATTAAGTGGCATAGAGTGAGGAAAGACTTAAGGATGGCATCAGCATTTATGAGTCATGTGACTTTCTTGCAAATCCATCATGGATGAGATGAGTTTGGGGTCAGGAATTAGGAATGGAAATTGGGGTATAAGAGGCGGGATAATGCATTATCATGGATTTCTTATCCACTAGCCCCAGGGCTAGTGGATAAGAATCTTCCGCAATTAATAATGTCTGATCCCGGAAAAAAAAATTCCTGATCCCTAATTGCGGATCCCTGAACATTGATACCCCCTAATATCAGGATTTTAAATCAACTGAGAATTTAATAATTAACAGGACTTAATGTCTACTGAAATATTAAATATGAATTTTAAAAAAAATTATTTTTAGGACAATTATTGTCAACTGGAACAAATAAAATTTAAATATATCAGGACAAGAGTCAACTGAAAATTATAATGAATAATAATTTTTTTAAAATATATTTTATTACCTCTAGGACTAAGAACACAATTGCTCTATCTTTGTCAACTAGGAGAAATAAAATAAATAAATAAATTTAATTCCAATTTTACTAGACACCTCCCCCTGTTAAATGAGCAAATTTATGCCTCTTACAGAGTGCTGAGTAAAAGGAAATACGTAGAGTATGAAGAGTGCAAAGTGACCCACAAATAGTAATCAATAATTACCACAAAATATATAACTATCAGATAGTATATAAGCTTAAGTTTTGGAGCGCGGTTCAATTCCCGTTCACAGAAAAAAAATAAGTTACATGACGTATGACATTCGTCCTTTTCGTCGTCCAATTGTCCTTATAGGTACCTCAATGGCGATGGTACCACAGTCTCCGGTCCTCAATATAACAATGCACCGTCAACAATTCGGGAAGGCCTCCAATTTTTAAGGTGGAATTTAATGTCTAGAAGAATTTCAAGGTATTCCAAGGAAGGCAACGATAGATTTAAAGGACTCAAAATAATAGACGTATTTCTCTTATAGTTTTAAGATTTATTACTTAATGATTAGAGGTAAGATTTTTTTTAATTATTATTTTAATTATTGATTCAGAATTAAGAGAATGTAAGTACTAAGTCAGTAATAAATTGTAATGATAGTAGTAGTTTGTAAGAATGTAAGTAAAAAAAGGAATGTCTTGAAAATACAGAAAGAGAGGGCCTTTTTAGGCAAAGATGTGAGAAATAAAATACGGAGTTAACACCACCTAATAAAAGGGTGTGAGAAAAAAGAAGCTATATAAGGAGTGTATGTGAAATAATAAGAATCATACTAAATAGTGCGTAAATAAAAAGTATTATTTTATTTAAAATAAAAATCTGAATCCCTTGGTCCGTCAAATTAAGTGCAAGAAAATTTGATTTAAAATATTGATTCAACAAAATCTAAATAAAGAAATTTGAAAAGTTTTCTTCATTTTATATTTTTATATTTTTTAATACTAATTTTATTCCCTCTCATTTGTATTATTGAGCATGGTTTTTGGGAGTAAAAATGTATGTGACAGTTACTTATTTCTTATTAATTATTTTAAATTACCTATTGTACTTAGCTAGTTAGTTGTAAGTAATACATAAGTAGTTTTTAAATAATTAATTATTAATAAGGATTAAAAGGCGTGACTTCATCTCAGTAAGATAATTAATTATTTTACTGGGTAAGTCTAGTAGCCTGTCTGACAAGTAGTAATTTTTTATATTTCAAGAACCTTTAGAAATAGTGAATTGAAATATGGTGCCACTCAGCTTGTATGTTTAGCCGTAGTGTGGGCTCTAGAAAAGCTATTATATTTATAGATGAACATAAATTTGAACTTGTCACTAACTGCAGTGCAGTTAAATCCCTTTTAAACTTGAAAACACATAACAGACATATGTTCAGATGGCAGTTAGCTGTTCAGGAATACAGAGGGAGAATGAAAATTATTCATAGGGCTGGTATTGTTCACTTAAATGTGGATGTGATAGCAAGGTTACCTTTACCAAATGATGACTCTAATCCTGCTTATGATCCTGAGGATGATATTATCTATATTCATGGGATATATGTGGTTAATATAGAAGAAGAGCTATTACAACTTATTCTGGACTCATATGATAAGGACACTGACTTAAAAAAGTTATGCACCATATTAAATGATCCAAAGAATGCTTCAATACAAGCATTAATTAAAACCCTTCCAACAAAGTACCAGAAGGCTTTGGAGAAAGGTAAATTTTTGATTGATGAAGGATATCTATATTATAGAAGAAAGTTGAGTAATGTCATTGTTATTCCTCCTTCTATGAAAGAAGTCATCTTTAAAATTTGTCATGATGACATATTAGCTGGACATTTTGATCTTGAAAAAACAGTGATCAGAATTATAAACACTGCTTGGTGGGTTAGTATGTCTGAAGACACAAAATTATATGTTGAATCTTGTGATTCTTTCCAAAAATCAAAAAGATAGACTGGTAAGAAAGCTTGATTAATGCAACATATTGAACCTCCTGATGCACCATGTCAGATAATAAACATGGATTTAGTAACAGGAATACCTATTTCTGGAAAAAAAAGTTTTAACTCTTGTTGGGTTATTGTGGACAGATTCACTAAAATGTGTAAATTTATCCCTACTCACCAGGATTTTTCCACTAAAGAATTAGCTTTCTTATGGTGGTCTTCTATGTTTAATACTTCTGGTTTTCCTAAAGCCATAATCTCTGACAGAGACCCTAAATTTACTTCTGAATTTCAGATGTCTCTGATGGATGTTTGTTGCTGTGATCTGAAACTTTCTACTGCCCATCACCCTCAGACTGATGAATTAGCTGAAAGAATGATTCAGACTCTAGAGTAAATGATAAGAAGGTATTGTGCCATTGGCCTTGAGTATAAATACAATGACAGATTCACTCATGATTGGGTTACCTTACTGCCTGGGTTGGAATTTTCTTATAATAGCACTATTAATTCTGTTACTCAAAGAAAGCCTTTTGAGCTCTGGCTTGGATATGTTCCAAATACTCCTGCCCAAATTCTCAATAATAAAGTACCTAAATTGGATTTACATCCTTGTGTAAAATCTTTTCTTCAAATGCAACAACTTTGCACAAGTCATGCTCAAAAATGTATTGAAAAATCATTTGAATATGAGAAGAAGAGATGGGACAAATCCCATAAAGAATACTCTTTTAAAAAGGGTGATGAAGTGTTTATTTATACAGTCCACTTCAATTCATAAGGTAATAACAAATTGAAAGACCAATTTGTTGGTTCATTTGTTTTCAGAAGAATGGTTGGTGATAATGCAGTTGAATTTATTTTGTATTCTGCATATGACAGAAAATATCCTGTTTTTCCAATATCTCTTTTGAAACCTTACACATCCAATAGTGATTTATTTTCAAAAAGGAGGGGAAGACCAAAGAAAACCCCTAATGAAATCACTGAAACAGCAGAAATTGATAAGATTCTAAATGACAGAATAGTCACTGCTGAAAAAGGTACAGAATACTTATTGAGATTAAAGAATAAATCATCTGAATATGATTTATGGATACCTGGGAAGGAGATATATAGCCTCCCTATTCTACTCAAAAATTATAAAAAGAAAAAATCATAGCATTTTTTTTATTGTTTTTTTAGAGTAAGGGAGTGTCAGCCAGGCTACTAGACTTATCTAGTAAAATAATTAATTATCTTACTGAGATGAAGCCACGCCTTTTAAATCCTTATTAATAGTTAATTATTTACTACATACTTATGTATTACTTACAACTAAATAGCTAAGTACAATAAGTAATGTAAATAATTAATAAAAATAAGTAATTGTCACACACATTTTTACTCCCTTACACTGTGCTCAATAATACAGATGAAAGGTAATAAAAATAGTATTAAAAATATAAATTATATAAAAAGAAGAAAATTTTCAAATTCCTTTATTCATATTTTGTTGAATCACCATTTTAAATCAAATGTTTTTTACTAAATGTGACAGACCAAGGGATTTTAAGTTTTATTTCAAATAAATTGATACCTTTATTTACGCACCATTTAGTATATTATTTATTATTTCACATAAACTCTTTTTTTATTTTCTTTTTCACACCTTTGTATCAGGTAGTGTTAACTCTGTGTCTTTATATCTCACATCTTTGCCTATAAAAGGCCCTCTCTTTTTGTACTTTTCATTCCATTCCTTACTTACCAAACATATTTTACTACATATTATTTAAAACTTTTATTAGTATATATTATCAAATTAGTATTTACAACAATGTAATCTTATCTATAATTTATAATAATATTGTAACATACCTCTTATTAATTGATTAGAACAATCAAAAGCTATAAGAAATACGTACCAAATTGTTAAGAGCCAATTAAACACATCCAAACCCTCCTAGGACCTCAAGATTTACCTTCTAGACCAAAAGTATCACTGACAGAAACTGATAGAATTATGAAGAAGTACCACTTCTACCTATTTGATTCAGTTCTTGAAAAATAATACAATCAAAATTTTTATCTGAAGCATGTTTTTTAACATGATAACACTTTGAAAATTATAAGGTGCTTATTCTCAATTTGACAATGAAATTATCTCACAATACAGCATTGAAGAAAAATCAAGCAATAAAATTAAAGTTTAAATAAACTTATACTTCTGTGTTTTTATTCTCTTTAAAGTTTCACATCTAGCTTTAATTTCAGTTTTTCATACGAAAAATTTACTGAGTTGTGATTTATTATTTCAACTCAAGAGATTACTCTACCAAATAACCATATTTGCATGCAATTTTGATGAAATAAATAATGAAAAAAATTCAGAGTATCATATTTTTATTACATTGAATAAATGTATATTTCAAAAATTATTAGTAGTTGAATATTCAATAGAACAAAAAAAAGTCAAAAATATATTTTCTTATAATTTTAATAATCTTCTTGCAATTAAAATGAAAAAAATTGATTTAAATCCACTGGTATAAGAATTATACTTTTTTCAAAACTTAAAATAAAAAAATTTATTAATTATTAGTGCTTAGTGTAAAGAAGCTATAAGAGGACTTCATTGAAACAGAAATTAAGAAAACATATTGCTATCTTTTATTTTCTTAATCATGAGTCTTTTCACAGTATTATAGAACAAAATACTTGAGAATTTTGATGGTTCAATATGTTTGTTAAATAAATCCATTGAACTGAAAATATTTATATTGAATAATCAGAAAAAATAAAGATACAAAAATATCAGGTAATATGGTTTAAATTAAAAAAAAAAAACTTCGAATTCTCGGTTAAAAGGAGTTATTAATAAAAAGAACCACTGATCTTATTATATATTTTTTCAAAAAAAAAACTAATAAATTCATTAGAGAGTTTAAAATTGATGCTTTTTAAATAAATAGTCTAATTTTCAGTATTTTTAATGATCAAGTGAAATTCAAAAGGAAAAGTAAATTGTGTTTTATGAAAAAAATTCTGTGAGTGGATCAGATTATTAATCTGCCCTTGTCATTATTTCTATAAATTATTCATTAAAATTTCACTATTATTCAAGAACAGACTCATCCATTATTGGCTAAGAGCTGAAGATGAGTTCAAAGTAAAGTTTAGTATCAGTTCATTATAAGTTCAGTCTAAGTTCCATCTGTGTTCCATCTAAGTTCAAATTGAGGACTTTCTAGCAAGTCCCCCCAAATATTGTGTGGTGAATGACATCCTGAAGAGCCACCAGCACCAATCTAGGTGGGAAATGAAGAGGAGTTTGAGATGCAAAAGTTTGTTTCTAAGAGGGTGTACCGGGGAAAGGTTCAGTAATTGGTGCATTGGAAAGGATATGGGGTTTGAGATAGGTCTTGGGAATAAGTGAAAATTTTGGTGAATTCCACAGAAAAAAATTAAAGGTTTTTGAGAAGGAGAGCAGGCAACAGGAGGGGTAAAAGAGGGGGTAATGTTAGGATTTGGTTGAGAAGTGAGGAAGAGGAGCGCTATGGCTGCTATCCATTGTGAGAGGTGGAAGAGGGAATATTGCATAAGGGGGTATATGGGGCAAGCACTGTGAAGTGTTCCATATTGGATAGCTTCTCTAGTAATCTAATTACTAACTAGTCTCACTACTGTATCCAGAATAGTCAGTACCACCTTACCTAACTTTTTATAGTCTCAACATAGTCAGTCTTAGTCAGTTTCAGTGCTGTAATCAGCATAGTCAGTCCTGTCTCAGACTAGCATTATTTCTAGTAATAATCTGCCTACTAAGGTCTTGACAGATGTACACCCATAGATCAGAGTTCAAAACCCAATTTCATGCATGTGGACTCTGATCTATGGCCAGACATCAGAGTACCATATCCAATTTTGAGCATGTTACCTCTGATCTACAACTGCACATTAGAGTTCACCTCCAAATTTTATGCGTGTGTACCTTGATCTACAGCTGTAAATCAAAGTGCCACATCCATTATTATGCATGTAAACTTTGATCTATGGCTGTACATCAGAGTTGACCACTCATTTTTATGCATGTGGACTCTGATCTATGGCTGTACATCAGAGCTCACAAATCAATTTTAACCAACTTAATTCTGTTACATGTCTATACAAAAGCATCCATCAAATTAAATAAAATGAATTAAATGACATTATGACTTATTGCAATGTAATTGAATATTAAAGAGACACAAAAATGAGTATAATAGCTAGCATTAAAAAGAGAAAAATACAAATGTTATATAATGAGATAAAACATATCAATTACTTATTATACATTTTTAAAAGGAATGTAATAAAGTGCAACAAAATAAAATAAAGTTATATAACAAATAACCAAATTCAACTCAAATAATAAAATGCAAACAATACAATACAATATATTTGTTGTTTTAATGTAATGAATTAAATATAATGAGTGTTTTAAAAGACATTAAAATAAGAAAAAATAAAATCAATTTTAAAAGTTACATAATATAACATAAAATAGACTTATTCAGAAATTTTTTTTAATATTTTATTCAATGTGAATTTTAATATTTATGTTCAATTTAACTTTTTATATGCATATTTATTATGATATCGCATATAAATATTCAATTTGAATTTCTGATATGCACATTCAAAACAAATTTTTTATGTGTATTTTTTTGAATGAATATTTAAAATCATTTTCATTATATATATGAATTATCGATCTACATTAACATACTTAATACAACTTTTCATGTGAATATTCAACTTTACTATTACTGACTCGAAATAATGTTACATGACTGGAAAATATCAAAAATTGAATCAATAATATTCAATTTTCATTAGTTTTCTGAAATGCATAGATTGAAAAATTCTGGTTACTTTTTTAAATCATATTAAATATTTAAATATGATTTCTAATATATTACAATATATTTTATCCAAGTATTAAATTAAATTACAAATATAACCTGAAAAATTGAAAATTTTTAATTTGTTTTTAGCTTCATCTTGAGCTATAAATTAAATGACTAAGTCAGGATTATGTGCTTATGGTGTACAGTGTTTGGAATGATTTATGAAACTTTTTTATTCAAAATTTATAATGAATTCATTTAAATTTCATTATGATAGCAGAAAAAATTCATTTGGGCTTGTATAACAGTTCGTGTTGTTTTTCAAGCACAGTTCAATAAGAGTTTATCTAAGTTCAGTCTGAGTTCTATCGAAGTTCCATCTGAATTCAAGTTGAAGACTTGCTAGCAAGTTCCCCTCAAATATAGTGTGGTGACTAGAAGGACCTGGTATTGGATTAATCATGGAAAGCTATACATAAATGAGATTGTAAGTAAAAAAACAGTTAATAAATGAGGGGGATAGCTTACTAGTATTTTTTACAAATAATTTGGCAAATCTTAACAAATTAAACATTCAGACTGGACATGGACTGCAACTAATCCTGAAAGTGCAATATCAGGAATAAAATTTAATCAATGGGTGGCATGAGTTCAAGAAACACAGTCAATAAGTTGTCCAACAGGCACCCAACCTTGATTTCAGATTACCTTATCTAGAGGAATTGAAGATTTATCTACTAAATTATCTTTTTCAGTTTATGAAATTAACAGATTTTTTTTTGGGAAAGACTTGCTGGTGAAAACAAGGCTCCTTGGGTTGAAATGACATACTAATGTTGCATACCTGACATATTGTTTAGGTTCTTATTTTTGGTGAAAATTTTGGATATTTTTTCATGACAAGTTTAAATTTAAATAAATTTCATTTGATATCATTGAAAATGAAATGTGTACTTTATTCTCTTCAGACAATTTCTGCTGGATCTCCTCCAGATAGAGGGTTGGTTTTGGTGAGATTATTTCATTGAGGAACTTACACTCATCACTTGATAACTCATCGGGTCATCCACATTTTAAGTTGGTATCAAGATTGGCAACCACTGCTTGAGTAGTATGAAAATGCTTTATCCATCAAAAAAGAGAATCATCACTTATGTTTGAGCAGAACTTGTCATTTATCTGGGTGAGTAATTTTCCTTCCATTGCTTTCAAACCACTTGTAGCTTGTAGCTTGGATCATATTTCTAGGATGCCAGTGTGAGCTGAAAAAAAAGCAGCGTTAGTGTTAGTGTTACAAAAAATTCTGAAAAAAGGACTTCCATTATACTAAAAATAAATAAAATAAAAATATATGTAAAAGACTAATTATTAAAACAGGAAGAAGAAGAAGAAAACTGACTGATTGAGGACGGAAAGACGCTGAAAGATGGAAATGACCCAAATTATAGGTGAGGAGCCAGAAATAGAAGAAGACGCAACCTTCATAAGATTGAGCTGAGACATTGTAGATAATTGAGAAAGGAAGGTAGAAAACTACGAATAGCTAAGGGTAAAGAGTGAGAAAACAATGAGGTAAAGTGCTAAGGGAAAATAAGATGAATAGCTAAGGTTAAGGAGAGAGAAAAAGATGAGGCAAAGCTGTGTGAGAAAGAAAAGTGACAAGCTAGACAACAGTGAATAGCTAAGGCTAAAGAGAGTGAAAAAGATGACGCAAAGCTGTGAGAGAGAAAAACAAGTCATTGAGAGAAAAGTGGAGAGGGAAGAAGAAAGTGAAAAAACTGAGTGAGAGAAAGAGGAAGAGTGACAGAAGAAGAAAAAGAAAAAACCTACTGTTTATCATGAAAATCTTCAAGGTTTTTGACTGGGGGGGGGGGGGGGGGGGGGGTTTGAAAGAAAGCGGAAAAAGGTGTGGGGAAGATGGGAAGAGCCAAAAACATGGCAGGATGGGGAGTAATAAGCAAGGTATAAACACAAAAAAGACAGGAGCCTGACAAGCTGACACTTGAAGAAAGTTACTTGGTCTAATTTGAGCGATTTTTCAGCCAAAATTTTTTTGCAGGCAACTGTTTTTTTTTTTTTTTTTTTTTTTTTTTCGAAAAACCGCAACCTTTCATGCATTGGCTGTATTTGTTTTTGGAGAAAAAAGAAATTGATCTATTCACTAGAAAAATTATGTGGGTACCTTATGGCAGGTGCCAATCCCTATCTTTGAGTTGATTCAGTTCTCGCTCAGCTGTAATTCATCTGGCAGGACCGCGCACTAAACACTGAGTATGCTAGCTCGCCTGTCATGAAATCTGAATTATTCTTGAGTCACCAATGAATTGAGGAATTGGCACCTGCCAGCAGGTTCCAGATGTTTTTTTGTGGTGATTGTTCAGCTTTTTTGTTATATTAATGGGTTGCTCTCCTAATAATCCACCAAAAGTAAAAAAAATGCCCAAAAAGTTGTCAATTTTTGTGGTCAAAAATAAGTTTTTTTATCAGTTCTTTTTTGAGTGTTAATATAATTCATCGTCTATTTCCAATGGTGCTGGTCTCATTTTGCTAAAATCATGTCTTTTAAAGTTGATACATGGCCAATATTCTGTTATTTTAGTTTATAATTTTTCTTTGATTATCAAGTTTAGTTATTGCTTTTTAGTAATTGTTTTCATATTTCATGTAGTTATTTTCTAATTTATTTTTATGACTTGCGAGTATATTTTACTTTCTTAATTTTTGGCTTGTTTGAGTTTTACTTGATTTACGCTTTCACCCAAAAACCACCCTTCATAAGGGGAAAAGCCAGTGGACCAGCGATCTAGTAGTTTTTTTGGTCCCCATTCAAACTCAGTCTGTAAATTTTGTCTGAACTGTGGAGTAACTCTGGTTGAACCCATCCCCTACTTTGTCTCACAAGGGCGATGTACCACACTACCAAAATCACGCACAAAATTGCCACATGAAGCCAGAAAAAGCATTAGACGTCTAGTGCCCACTTTTTTACCTGTACTTATTTCATGGTCTATTCATCATAGTTAATAGAAGGGGAAAAACTGAAGCTCAAATTTAAGCCATTCTTTTTAGCAGCTAGCTAACTTTATGTATCCATAATGATCATGATCGATATGTGCGTATATGCATAAATCCATTCCATTCATCCGGTTTAGGTTGTAGCTGTTTTACAAAACTTTGAGTAGTAATTGCAACTATAATGTGTGATTTATTTCCACCCATTACTCCGTTTAAGACCGAAAAGTTTCGAGTATCTGAAAGGTCTTTTGCGTCCTCATTTTTTCATTTTAAGAGCGATTGGGAGGCTGACTTGAACATTTATTAATCTGAAGACATGAGCTTTATCTGGAGCAATCGGGGAATCCGAACGGCAATCCGGTAATCTTTTTACACGGAGGTGAGTATCTTTAAATTATTTTTTTGAGATAATAGGTACAGACTGAAGATTTTTTTTTCTTTTGACAAAGGACCTGGGGGTGGGTGCGAAGATACTGATAGGTTTGAGTTTTGAGGTTTTATTTTATTTTTTGTTAATTATTACGTTTCCTTTTACATCTCATTCAAAATATTTTTTCTCTGAATTTTCATTTAAATAAAAAAAATTTGCAACAGACGAAGATTTGATCCAGAAGCATACAGAATCATTCTATTTGATCAAAGAGGGTACACATGCTATCGTTTTTGTCTTAATGTTAAATGAAAAAATTGATGAACGGGAAAATTGTGTGGTGACTACTAGAGCGGGGAGATCGGTACCGGAGGCATCCCTAGAAGAAAACACCACCTGGGATCTTGTAGAAGATATAGAAAAAATTAGGAATCATCTGGGAATTGAAAAATGGGTTGTCTTTGGGTAAGTAGCTGCTATTCATTAAGGCTAAAACTTCGTCTCCCTCAAACTCTATATGAAAACATATTCAAACTCAAACAAATTGAATGTGAAACTAAACCCAAAACTCAACTGGACTTTGATTATCTGTTTCATGTTCATTTTCACTATAACCGCCACTACTACCTTCAATATTGATCCGTAAAAAGTGGCTCATGGGGCTCAACGCTATCTCTTGCTTATGCTCAGAAACATCCTTTACATGTCAAAGCTCTTATTTTGAGAGGAATCTTCACACTCACCAAAGCAGAGCTCGACTTTTTTTATGAAGCACAAGGCGCCAATTTCATCTTTCCCGACTTTTGGGAAAATTTCCTTAATCAAATTCCGAATCAAGAACAAACCAATCTCATCAGTGCCTACTACAAAAGACTCACTTCGGATGATTTGGAAACCAGGAGATCTGCTGCTATCGCTTGGTCAACTTGGGAATGTGCTACAAGCCGACTCTTTGTGGACCAAAATTACATAAGTAAAGCGAATGATTCAGTATTTGCTGAGAAATTCGCCCGCATCGAGTGAGTAAACGCCCAACTAAAACAAAGAAAATCTTCATTTCTGATTTTTTGAGGGTTTTTTCTCGTCTATGAATACATCACACTTATTCAGATGCCATTATTTTGTGCATCAAGGCTGGTTCAGAAATGGACAATTACTTGAAAAAACTGAGATTGATAAAATTAGGCACATCCCCGCTGTAATTGTTCAAGGTCGCTATGACGGTCAGTGATGTGCTATCACAAAACATCTCTTTTTATACACTCATAAATCTGTGATGCTCACCGTTATTTTTGCGCAAATAAAACTTTAATATCAAACGTTCATCTGTATATATGAACAGTTGTTTGTCCAATGGCCACTGCATGGAAGCTGCATAAAGTATGGCCTGAAGCAGAGTGAGTCTCTCATATTTCTAATATTTCAACATTTTTAAATATTTCCAACACTTTTTATTTGATGTGTTATCTTATTTATTCATATTCACATACATAATGATGCAGTTTTCAAATCATCCCAGATGCTGGCCATTCAGCAAAAGAAAAAGGGATTCAGGCGGCACTTATTGCGGCGACAAACAAATTCAGAAGATTGTAAAAGGTAAAAGAAATCAAGATTAAGCAAAAGAGGAAGAAATGATTCTTTAATGTACCTTATATTTTAGAAGCAATTATGAATTACTTTTGATGTTTCCCAGATTTAAGTTACTAAGCCAGCGCTCACAAAAACTAAAGAAGTTAATAAGCTAAACAGATCTTTTGGCACTATTAGCTTGAAAACCACTTTTCCCGCGGTTATAGAACTTTGAAATGGTAGTTGTGTAACTTTTATATTCACTGAAATAAAATTGCCCTCCGCACAAGCAAAGTAATTAAGAAATGGGGTCTCAAACTTGCTTGATGCCGAATGAAGTCTTTTTTTCAAGATAAGTAGCTATAGCTAAAGCTTCATTTCAGAACACAGCTGGAATCTTTCCATGACAAATAAGTGATTTTTCCAGTTTGGTAGTGACTCCATTGCCACATTCAACCAACTATAGGATTTGGCTGTAGTATATAGGGTGAAGTTACAATTATTTTTAAGCTATCTTTAACTCTCAATTCAATGGAGCTGTTATTAATAAACTCTATTCCTCAATTACTCACAGATTTTAAAACTTGAAGATCTGAAAAACTTTGAATTTTCCACATAAAATTTATTAATTTATTATATGTATCATATTTAATTTTTAGTAAAACAAAAAGATAAGATGTGAAAGGGTCTAATTTTAAACTAGTATGAAGCATTATCATAAGAAGAAATTTTTTCTGTTATCATCAAAATGGAGATACTCTAGAAAACAAGTACTTTGAAACACGACACTAACGTTGTCTTGTGCCTTGGACTAGGCGTAGTAGTGCAGATATATGGAAAGTTTGAGTTTTGAACATTAATTGGATGCTTATTTACTTCTTTTTCCGGCTTTGAGGGTGGGTTTACCTTTAGTTTCAGACCTCTTTGATGGCTTTAATTTTTAGTGTGTATGAAGGACCTTTTTTATATATATAAATTTCTCTGGAACTTTCTATGTTCCCTCCCTGTTTTCTACTTATATACATAGTTTCTTGGTTGTTTTTGTGATCTTTTAAATTTTTTATGGACTGATTCTATTTTCTCATAGCCTCTCATCTGCTGGTTCTGGTAGTATGCTCTCTCCTATAACCTCTGGTATTTCCCGGTTCTTTTTCTGGTAAAAAACTGGTGGGATTATTGAGTTTTTTTTATCTAAGATTATAATAAATCATGAATGATATTTCATTAGACTTTATTTATCATTAATTATTATCATTTATAGTTGTTGTTGTTTAGAGACCCTAGCACAGGGGGAAAAAAGTGGCGACCAGATGTCGGGCTCAGTTCATATACTGAATTGATTCAATTCAGTACGTGAACTGAACCCAACATCTGTTGCCATTTTTTCCCCCTGTGTAGTAATAACATCGGTCTCTGGGTATATACAGCTATATCAAAAATTCTTGGTGCATTTTTCCAAAAATTTGTTACTTTGTCACAGTAATTTCACTGGCTTTTTACTGTCCAATCTGCCACTAGTTTAAAATCTATCCTCATCAATAAAAGGTTTTCCAAAGGTTCTATCCCCAACCAAATGGACCCTCCCAGCCCATCAAGCCCCATCCAATTTCTTATCCTCACCTCAACTCCAATTACCCCTCCCATCCAATTCTCAGTTTCTCAGTCAGATTTTTCTTTCAACTTTTTTCTTATTTTTTTTATTTCTCCTTTTTCTTTTTTTCTTTCTTTTTTTTCTTATAGGTTTTGTCTTCCCTCCCAGACCATCCAGCCTCATCTGCTTCCTCCCCTCTCCCTCCTATCCAATTCTCTAGACCTTTGGTTACTGTTTCTTTTTTTTTCTTTATCATATCTTATAATTTCTTGTTCATAGGTCTTTTTCCCTCCCAAAAATGTATTAATTCTAATTTCTTTAATTACCATCTCCTCCTCCTATTAGATGCATGAGGATGTTTTTTTTTCTTTGTTTATCAATCTGCTGTTTCTATTACTTTTTGTTTTAGGAATTTTTAACCCTTCATACTTACTAAACCATGGAGTATCTCCACCACCGAACTATAATTTTGAAGGCCTTGATAATATTTTGGATGTCCCTGAAGAATCAAGCAACCTGCGTGATAAAACTGAAATCTCAAGCTGCCTCCATGCTGCATCTGAAGTTTCCAGCCACCAGACTAATGTCAATGGCATGATGTATTGAGACTTTCAAGCAACCAACTACAATCAATTGATTTTGATGATGAAGGCATCTGAGAATTTTCACGGTATACTTACAAGTTATAGTTTTTCTGCCTAAAAAGAAGCACAGATCTGATCCTGCTGTAGTAGAGAAGATCACCTCTGGTTGGGAGGAGCTATCATTTGTGCGGGAAGTATTGAATACCAATTTCAACCAGTTTAAGATTCAAGCTATTAATATAATTCACAAATTGGAAAGTTTTAGATTAGGAAAATATTTCAAGAAAAAAGTAGAAAAGGAGACACTTACTTGCTTTGAGATTACATCTCATGGCTATTTCTCTAAAAATAAAAAATTTTGAGTATTCAAATCTTCCCAAAGTTCTTTGATACAGCCAAGTTTTCCCCTCAAGACCACCAAATTCTTTTATTCTTGGAGGAAAAAGAGCCCAGACCTAAGAACAAGGTATAAATCTCTCTTATTTCATCTCATTTCAAGATAATTTGTATGTTTTCATTTTTCAAGTGAAAGGAAGCTTATCAAGAGAATAATATATCATCATCTTCTTCCAGCCCCCTGGGCCCTGATTATCTTGATTTAGAATATATTCCTTCTTCTTTTTGTAATGATGCAGAAATTTTTGAGCAGGTTCAATTTCTATTGGAGTTCCCTTCACCACACCCTGAAACTACCCATCAACAAGAAATTAATTTTTGCATCAATGTGGAAAATCCTCAAGAGCACATTGAGCTGACCTTCTCTTTAGCCACAGTATGGGATAGAGCTATTCACAGAGTAAAAAAAATGACTGGTAGACAAGTTTTTTTTGAGAAACCTTAGAGTAACCCATGAAATAATCTGTAAGAAAACCTATAGTACATCCTTGAGCCTTTTACAGGTATGATTCACACTAGTAGTTTGAATAATCTGAGAAATAAGGGTAGACAAAAACTCTATCAGAAAACATGTTTAAATGTAAATATTATTTCATTAACCAACAATTTCAGTTTTACTAAACCACAAGGCATTTTCAAATACTGTTTACTCAAATTTTATAAATGTAGCTAAAGAATTATTAGAATGGCCAATATAATGGGGAAATAAATTCCCTAATGATAAAATTGCCCATATAAAGTAACCTAATAGATACTATGAGTTAATTTATTCAGCTTATTATATTTGAAATTCAATACGTATTTGTTAAAATAAATTATCAAAAGAATAAATCTAAAAATTTTTAGCAACAATTATACACAAAGCTCTATCTGAAAATTTTCTCAATTATTATATAGTAGAATTTCGGATTTTTTTTTAAATCTGGGGTGGTTATTGATAAAATGTCCAACCAAAAAAAAAAATGCTACAATTATCATTGAAACTGAAATTCGAAAATAATTATATTTATATATTTTATCATCAAAATAAATCTTTCCAAAAACCAAAATATAATAGGGGGTGTCAGTTCTGGCAAATCCGCACTTAAATTAAGTGCGGATTTCAAACCAAATCAGCACTTACAAATCAGCACTTAAATTTTGCAAAAAAGTCACTTATTTCAAAAAAGGGTGTCAGTTATGACCTCAAATCAGCACTTTTTTCCCGTTTTTTTTCACAACCACATTTTGGCCACAAAACATCCCTTCCTTTCTTACCCCATCCCTGTAACATGTGACACACTGACCTTCCTCGCTACCTACCCATCAATCCTCGGCACACACCCCTTCCTGACATTTTCAATATTTTGACCAGGCATGTTTAAATTCTTTTTTACTTATTTCTTCTACTTTTTAATCTTTTTTCTTGTTATGTGCCAGTTTCATAATGCCTCCCAGAAATTCCAAATCTCAAAAGGTAACTCAAAAATCTGCTTTGTCACAAAAGTCTCCTCGTAAAGCAAGCCCTACACCTGAAAAATCAAAGGCAGGTTCAGGTCAGCTTAAAAAGGATGATTATCTCATCATAATAAACTTCCTTAAAATAAAATCAAATTTTGAAGCATGTTTTGGATGTGAAAAGTCCACTCGTATTGGACGTCCACCTTCTTCAAAGGTTAATGGCTACTTGTTGATGGCCAATGAAGTAAGGAAGAAAACAAGGGGGAGAATCGATATCAATCCTAAACAAATGAAGGAGAGATTTAAGAGTTACCATTCAAAATATAAAAAGACTCATCATGCTGTAAATGAAACTGGCTTTGGTATTGACGATGATGATTTGGAGATTGGAATTACTACTGTTTCTGAAAAGCTCAATGTCATGTGTCCTTTCTATGAGGAAATGGATAATCTTTTTGGCACCCGAGTTGATGTAAACCCTTGGTTTCTACACGATACTACTAAGCATATACCTTCTGGATCCAAACCTTCCTATAATCCTCCCAACACACCTTTACTTGAAGAAGATCAATCCCCTCCACCTTCTAACCATAGTTCAGCTGAAGATGATCCCAACTATCAAGCAGAACAATTATATCGCAGAAGATCTGAATCCTCAGAGGCCCAAAATTTAAATGTATGTTTACTTTTTGTTTTTTCTTCAATTCTTCTCTGAATTTCTCTTTCTTTCTAGTCTCCTCCTACTCAAACTCAATCTCCATTAAATTATCTCAATTCTGGAAATGTGAATACCTCTTTAGAAGCTGCTTTAGAAGAACTTCCTGAAGCCTCTTGTTCAAACTCCAAACTAAAGCGTCGAGCCTCAACTTCAATGAACTTGAACCATCTATTAAAACGTGGTAATACTTCAACAAGCTCATTTGGCTCCCTTGAGGATTATTTTGAAAAAAAAGATATAAGTAAGTTTTTTTTACTATATATCTTAATCATTAACTCATTTATTTATTTATTTCAATTTAATTTTCTCAGCGAAATCAACTATTGCAAATAATGCCCTTGACTTTGAGAAGATGAAGTTTGATCATATGCTAAGGAAAGATCAGCAAGCCTTAGATTTGGAAGAAAAAAAATTTGAGGTAGAGCAGATGGAAAGAGTAAATGACCGTCAATTTCAAAGAGAAATGGCTACTTGTGAATTGGAAAAACAAGAGAGTTTTAAAAAAAAGATTTCATTATGGAATGTGTTAAAAATGGCCAATCTTATGAGGACATTAAAAAATTACTTGACCTTTTCAATTGATAATTTGTTTTTCTAGTTAATTTAATTTTGTTTGATTTCTTTTTGGTAATATTTTCTTATATGCTGACTTATAAAAGGAAAAGAATATAGTACGTTATTTTTGACAAAAATTTGAATGTATAATAAAAATTTTCTATCTTTACTTTCTAGTCAATAAGTTTCCTTATCTAAATTTTTCTAAGTCATCAATTTCACATGTCAGATTTAAAAAATTGGCAATGCCCTCCCCTGCATTTTATTGAAACAAGGGGTGGGTACCACCAAATTTTTCTAAGTCATCAATTTCACATGTCAGATTTAAAAAATTGGCAATACCCTCCCCTGCATTTTATTGAAACAAGGGGTGGGTACCACCAAATTTTTCTAAGTCATCAATTTCACATGTCAGATTTAAAAAATTGGCAATACCCTCCCCTGCATTTTATTGAAACAAGGGGTGGGTACCACCAAATTTTTCTAAGTCATCAATTTCACATGTCAGATTTAAAAAATTGGCAATACCCTCCCCTGCATTTTATTGAAGTAAAGGGTGAAAGTCATCAAAATTTAATATAATTACATAAATTAATTAATATATAAATAAGATATGTCAAGTATACTACTTTTAAAGTAATGACAATTCCTTAAGCCAAAATGCAGATCAAGTCTAGAAACTAGGTTTGGGACTAAGGCTGGAGAGAGGGGTGAGGAAGGGTGTATGGGGTAGCGAAAAGGTTGGGAAAGAATTGGAAGGGAAGATTAAGGGTTCCGAGGCATTTTAAATGAAGAAAAGGGTCTGGGAGAGGTTGAGAGGGGTGAAATGGGGATCAAAAGAGGATGGCATACAATGGGGCTGGCAGGATAGCGAAAGGCATGGGAAGGGAAGACAAGCATGTGTTGATAGAATTGAAAGGGATGGAGATTGGTGAAAACAGAGTGTGAAAATAGAAGGATTAACTCTGTTCTTCGGGCGAAGAACAGAGTTCACTTCCATAAAATATTAGCTGAAACATAGTTTTCAATTCTGTAAAAACAGTTGTAAGTAATAGAAAAAGTCACTGATTTTTTTTATATGTAATCTGAAATTTTTTAATAAAATTATTGTATTTAAGAATTGCAATATTTTCAATCAATTTTTATTGATCAAATTAATTTAATAAAGTATTATTTTAATAAGCTGTTTCAAAAAATACTTTGCATTGAGTAGACTCATGGAATGATTTTTTCTGGCTTCCATTCAGTTATCCTCACACTTTCACTATGTTTTCAATATAGATCCATTGTTATTTGTGTGATACTTCAAGTGAAAGTTCAGTATTACTTCAGTCTGAGTTACATCTGATTTCCATCTGACTTCAAGTTGCGGACTTGCTAGCAAGTCCTCCCCCTATATTGCGTGGTGTTTGCTGAAAATATGCGATTTCATGTTGAGTTGATGAAAGAAAACACAGAGAGAAAAAAAAATAAGACTTGAACAGCAGATTCAAAAACCAAAAAAATATGCAAAAAAATTTACCATTCTCAGTGAATAATACATGCAAATTGATAATTTGAAGAGAAAGAGAAAAAAATTAAAATTGCGTTGAAAAATGTTGGAGTGTTATTGGAAGGATTTTCGCCCTTATACTAGTTGATTGAGAAATAGAAGTGTTGGATATAGTCGGAGGTGAATCAACTTGTTCATCTTCATACAGCTCTAACCATTGATCTTTGAGGTCAGCAAGTAGGTTATGAAGTATAGTGCAACACAGAATCCAGTTGATCACCGCCTCCATTTCAGATTTATTTCTAAGAGGACTTCTTAATTCCCTTAAACTAGAAAAACGGCCTTTCAAGATTCCAATAGAATGTTCAATACGGACTCTTGACTTTGCCAAATGATTGTTGAATTTGGCATTTTGACTGTCTTCTGAAGCTGCTCCCCGAAAAGCAGGAAGTACATACTTTCCATTCACATAAGCAGAATCTGCAAGAAGATACTGATTTTCATCAAAGAATTTTTCAGGTTCATTTGAAATATGCATTCTTTGGAAGACGTAGGAGTCATGACATGAGCCAGGATAGCCAGCGAAGAATGATATAAATTTTTTGTTTACGTCACATATAAGCTGAACGTTAATTGAATATCTATAAAGAAGATATATTTGTTTGTGTTAGTTTCAAGGAGGATGAAAGGAGTTAAAAATAATCTACCTCTTTTTACGGTCAAAGTAATTGTTTCCACCTTGAGCAGGTTTCTGGCTCAAAGGAATAGTAGTACCATCAACAAAACCAATACATCCTGGAAAGCCCTCTGCTTGCATAACCTGAGATGATTCAAGTCGCTCTTCTTTTGTTGACCAGGTGAGAAGTTGAGATTCCAAGGAGTTGATGGCAGTGATACATCATTTGGTATAAGTGTTAACTGAACCATACCCTAAATCAAAGACATTTTCTAAACGTTTCAAAGCGGCTCCATTACCATTTGAACCCAAACGACATAGTGTGATGGCCAATTGAATTGAAGGATGTCGTTGTTCTTTTTGAGAATTATTGTGAAATATGGGATGATCCTGAATAAGCTCAAGCAATTTAAGGAAAAATTCCTGAGAAGTCCTGAACAGCTGTCTAAAACTGGGTGTAGATAGGTTAAGAAGTGTTTGGATGGTGTACTTGGGGGTATGAAGTACTTGAGGCTTTCTGGGAAGAAGGTAACGTTTCCTGGCCATTTTTGATAAAACGACAAAATCTTCTTCTAGATCAGAATCGGAATCAGAGTCCAAGAGCAGTTCAAGCGCCATGAAAGTCATTGCTTTATGTAATTTATCATGATTTGAAAGTGAGGAAGGCATGACTCTTATATGATATGATATTAAGATGTAAGTGATGTACGATGTTTTGAGTTATGAAGTGTTATGCTGCGGAGTGCTGCGTATGAATGGGATGATGCTGACAAATCAGTGAAATGGGACTTGATGGTGAAATCAGCACTTTTGGTTGAGAAAGTGCGGATTTGAGTGAAATAAGTGACTTATTTCATTTTGAAATACACCAGTATTGGGGCTAGTGTGTTTTGGAAATCCGCACTTATTTAAGTGCGGATTTGGTCAAATTTAAGTGCGGATTTGTAAGTGCCGATTTGCCAGAACTGACACCCCCTAATGTAGCTTTCATAAATTTAATGGTATTAGAGCTAGTGGAAGGGTGCGTAGATAAATATTATTTTACTAATTCATAATAATTTAAAATATTTTACACTTCTTAGTTTAACAGTCCATAATAGAGGGTATCAAATTTCAAATTTTTTTAATATTTAAAATTTATTTAATGACACAAAAATAAAACTAGAGAGTCAGCATTATTTCTCAGTGAAAAAGTGTTGTGGGGGCACAATATTCCATATATGAAAATCTAATCATGGCTGATTTGGTGGCAAAAAGAGGTATTTTAATATGAATGATTGATAAATTAGATACCCCCAAATAATTCTGTTTGTGAGTTAGGTTTTCCATTGAAATGAAATAAGGGTAAAAAAAATTAAAATTCTAAACCAAAAAAGCCCCTTATATTTATAACACCATTTGAATTTTTATAACTGAAGAACTAACTAAAGTAAAAATAAATTGTTCTTATTCTCATTCACATGAAATTTTTTTTGTTAATTAATAATTTTTATTGAATTTCCTGTATAATATAACATGATTCACCTGAAAAATAAATTGATGTTACATGCTGGAAGGTTCCTTCCCATATCAGAGTCCCATACTTCATTCGATAAAAGGGACCTTCTACCAGATTCAAAATAATTCTTTTGGTGATAAAAAGAAGTTTTAATTAATATATCAAGATCATATTAGATCAAAGAGTTGAAATAAATCTTCATATCCAAAACTTAATTTCCAAGGTAATTCTTCAGGGTAAGATAAATTTTTACCTACAATCAAAGTAGAAAAAAGCTCTCCCAGAGGTTAAATTGATGATTCCACATTGTTTAAAATTAGTAATTTAAAAAATTAAAGTCAAAAATATTGATAATAAATTGTGAGCCCTAGCATAAATATATATTACTTTGATATGAAATCTATAAAGGCCATTTTAATTGTAAATATTTTATAAAAATTATTCACCAGAAATCCAAAAAAAAGAATATTATAATTAAATTAATAATTTAGCTATGAGTTTAATTTATATGAAGTTATCAGTTCTTTTTAATATAAAATTTTTTTTGCTCATTTTTTTAAGATCCCAGATATATTTTTTTAATCAATATATGATCTTAACCCATTATAAAGTTCCTATGAAGAATTAAAAATCTGTTAAGATTATGAGAGTATTATTTTAAACAAATTTAACTAAAATATTACAAAACAATTTTTTTTAAAAATAAATAATTTTTATTTAAAAAAACAAAAAAAATTGAATGATGTTTCACTACCTCTATGAGTACTTATGTATTTTCCTTTTTTTACTGCTGTATAAATTTTCTGATCCCTTTTTTTCCCCCCAATTTGTTTCTACCAGGCTTAACTTTGGGGTTAAAAGGGGTTGTGTTAAGACCTAAGAGGACGGACTACTACTAGAGCTAATACTAGACTAAGAGAGGACTGACTATGCTGATATAGCAGTGAGACAAATGAGACTGACTATGTTGAGGCTTCCAACAGTGAGGGTTACAGCTACTAGTGACTAAGAAATATCTGTATTAATAAATAAGCTTTCCAATGGGGAGAACTCTACAACACTTTCTTTATATAAACCCCCTTATGAAATATCTCTATTTCCACCTTTTACCATTCATAGCACCCATAGTGCTCCTCCTCCATGACCCTCAACCCAAATCCTAACATTAAACCCTCCTTTAACCCTCCTTTCCCCTGCGCTCTTTTTTAAAATATTTCACTATCCCCTTTGAATGGTCTAAGTTCTCTACCAGATACCAAGACCTATCTCCTACTCCATAACCTATCCAGTAAACTAAGTACTGAACCTTTCACCTGTAAACTTGCTTAGAAATAAACTTTTCTAATTCAAAATATTCTTCATTTCAAACATATACTGGTACTGATGGTTCTTCTGGGAACCCATTTATTTTATCTTCTTGACTCTTTGTGAGTGGTGAGATATTGAACACTGGGTGCACTTGACTCATTGAAATTGGTAGTTCCAACTCATATGCTGAGTCAGATATCTTGAGCTTGATTTTAAAAGGGCCCACTTTCCTCTGATCTAGTTTGGTGCTTGGATTTAATATAGCAAGAAATTTGAACTTAGCCAGGCCCTGTCACCTACCTCTAGCACAAGATGTTGAGTACTCCCTTGATCATGGTTGAATTTCATAGACTGCTGGGATAGCTTAAGACTTGCTTCTCATTCCTGCCATATACTCAGTATTTTTTGAATTTGTTCTTCAGCTTCTGGAACTTGAAAAATTGATGGGGTATCATTTGAGAATGTTGTGTGGTATCCAAAGTTGGAATAGAAAGGTGAAATACCAGTTTCCACTTGTGTCAAGTTATTGTATGAGAATTCAGCCAATTGTAGCAGCTGCACTCAATCATTTGCTGATATTTAATGAAGAGGCACAATTATTTTTCAATAGCCTTGTTCACTATCTCAGATTTCCTATCAGTTTGCAGGTTCCATGCTGTTGAAAAAAGGGCTTAATTTTTAGTTTCTCATACATATCCTTTAAAGGGAATACTCTGTGGTGATGTACTCATCAGAAATCTTATATAGTAATCTAGTTACTTCTTAGTCTCACTGCTGTATCAGCATAGTAAGTCCCATCTCACTGTTGGTAGTCCCAACATATTCAGTCTATTAATTCTCACTGCTCAAGTGTCATAGTCAGTCCTATCATAGGCTAGAATCAGCACTTGTAGTAGTCTTCCCTCTTAGGTCCCAAATTTTTTCTGATCTATCACCAGCGCACTACAAAAGGATAATGAATCTCTCAGGTCAATCTGATTCTGAAATTCCTTCTGAAATTCAAGATAAAATGGAGAAATCACAAGAGAAGAAGGCCAGACTCATAGAATGTCTAGCTGAGGAAAAGCTCTCATAAAGCAGCCCCACTGAAACCAAAGCACAGCTACAATGGTCCACACCAGTGCCATTTGTAAAAGGCCTGAAGATTTCAGTCCCATAAATCTTTGATGGGTAATAATTCCCCCATGCAGATTAGTATTCATTGCAGTTAAATCTTTATTTCCTACTCAACAATCATCAGTATCCTGATGAGAAATCCAAAATTGGATCTGCAATCTCTTACCTCACAGATGAGGTGGTGTGCTGGGCAAGGCCATATACAAAGGAACTCCTTGGAAATGGCCAGTTAGAAACAACTTTCTATAAGTTCATGGCAGCATTTGAATTAACCTTTGGAGACCCTAATGTGACCACAACCTCAGAGCATGCACTTAACCAGTTATGACAAAAACACTCTGTTGCCAAGTATGTGTCTGATTTCAGTTGCCACACCAGCTACATCACAAAATGGGGAGAAGGTGCACTAATATTTCACTTAAAGAATGGGCTATCATCAAGAATCAGGTATTCCCAAATTTTTCATCCTTTCCAAACCTCTTTCCATGCACTTATTGAGCTTTCTATCCAAATTGATTACAAGTTTACACATCAGCAAATGTATGGTTGGAGTGGTGCTTAGCAGTGGTGCTACTATGTCTTAACAAGCAGGTCCAGAACTAGGACCCAAACGCCATTGATATTTATTCAGTAAATGAACATGGTTCTAGTGGGAAAATAAGTCTATCTGACAAGAATAACAGAGGTGTATGAAAAAAGGGCTGTGCCTCCAATGCAGAATTAGTAGTCATCTGGCAAGGAAGTGTAGGGGGAAAATATGGGTTAGTGAAGTAGAGGATAAAAAAAAAGGCACAGAAGAAAGACAGCTGTAGGGAGTGAAAATTTTTCCCTTCTTGAGCAGATTAGAAGGAAATATAATGTATATTTATTAGAAGAAATATCAGCGTGTAAGTCAATTAAAGTAAATGATAATTGTATTATACAGAGCTTACCTTTAATGACCCTTGATGTCACAACAAATATATGAGCTCTGATTAATTTTACAGCCACAGACTTTTTTATTTACAACAAGTCTTTACAAAGTAATAAGATGATAAAAGAGAAATTGGTCAAACACAGGCACTTAGTTATTTTTGATAGATTACCTTGTGGGGGAGGAGAAGTAAAAGAAAAGGATATTTCAGGTTCTGGTGTTAAAGAAGGGAGTCTAAGTGCAAGGAATATGGAAAAAACCTGAAGGAATAGTATTGCATGAATGTACCAGTATAGCCTGCAAATAAACTTGAAGGAAATGAAAGTTCAGATGTGAAGGAAAGGGGAAGCTGAAACTAAATTATCAGCCCCTTGGGCCGTTAAGGGGCCAGGGGCCCATCCCAGAAAGTT
This sequence comes from Hemileia vastatrix, assembly GCA_030280995.1. NCBI lineage: Eukaryota > Fungi > Basidiomycota > Pucciniomycetes > Pucciniales > Zaghouaniaceae > Hemileia > Hemileia vastatrix. The sequence goes on from JASXTE010000009.1 coordinate 6,809,247, forward strand.
TTATGATGCTTTATTATCATCAGTTTACTTACCTCCAGAGGTAAACATCTCTGTTGAATCTAAGAAGTAGGCTGTGGATGGGTCACCAACAGAGATCACTAGAGAAAAACAGGGAGGGGATGAAACATACAAAGAGGAGAAGTAGGCCCAAAAGAGAAGAGGTGAGTAGAAGGATGGAAATGTGGAAGGCACAGAGAAAGAATTAGCTCCCTCTCCCCTTCAGGGGTATGGGGCCCCTCCTGGTGAGTCTCCTAGTGTTTTATTATTATCAGTATACTTGACAAAAGAAATGAAATTTTTTCCTAATGCTGAATTACAGGACTTGGAGGGGGCGCTGGAGGAAGAGGAAGAGCTGGAATGCAATGCAAAAGCATGGAACATATCCACCAAGATTTCAGATAAGTTCCAGTCTCAAAGCTAACAAAAATACTCAAGGAAAAAATCTCTGAATTCTGTTGGGAGTTTATACCATTATTTGAAGATGGAGGAGTCAAAACGCTGCCACCTCATTAACCAAAAAACTTTCCCATTGATCTGATTCCAGTTGAAGCTCCTCAGTTTAGCCATATAATTCCATTGTCAATCTTGTATTCAAAAGTGCTAAAAGATATGATTTATAAAAATCAGAAGAATGGTTTCATCACAGAATAAAAATCTCCTTGTGCAGCCTCTGTGATTTTTGTAGGTAAAAAGGATGGTTCATCAAGACATTGCATGGATATTAGAAGGTTAAATGAGCTAAAAGTTAAAAAGGGATACCTTCTTCTACTAAATAGTGAGCTGATTAATAGTCTTCAGGGTGAAGAAGCTTTCAAATCCTTAGATCTTAGAGCAGGTAACCACAAAGTATGTGTGAAAGAAGAAGATGAACAGAAACTGGAATTTAGCACTAAATTAAAGCATTTTGAATGGTTGGTAATGCCATTTGGTCTATATAATGTGCATGCCACTTTTCAAAATTTCGCAAATATCATCTTCAGAGATAGAATAGGTATATATGTGGCATTATATTTAGAAAAGATCTTAATTTACTCCAGATTAATGGAGGAAATACAGACAGGTTGTAGAAAGACTCTTACAGTTTCCATGTTGTAAGGAGAATCTAAGAAGGTTAAATAAACAGAAGAAAACCCTGTCCCTTTAAGTAAAATAAGAGTTCACAGTTAAATAGGCTATAATATCTACTTAATAATAAAATGACTTGTTGAAAAATTGCTTTATACAGTTGAGAGATGTAAAATCAGTGTTATTATAATGAGGGGTAGAAATACAACAGTGAATTTATACTTAGAAAAGTTATTTAATTAATTGAATATTATGTTTTTATACAAATATTGAATTCAGATACCTGAAGTTGAGACCTTTAAAATGGCACCCTATAAGTATATATTTATGAGCTGTTGAGTAAAATTTGTAAATTTGTTTGTAAAAGTGCTTAAATTACAAGGGTATTACTATTTATAATATGTTATGTAAAATAATAATTGTAGTTGTTAGTATGCATTGTTGTGGTTAATGGTTTGTTTCTATAAATGTTAGATTACCATCTATATTTTAGCCTAAGGATTTATATGCATAGTATGTCATGTGTCCTACTTTCCCTAGCTGGACCATCATGGAGCTTGTCAGGAGATCACCAGAGTTTGTATAGAGATTGTACCAACTTCTGGACTCAATTAGAACCTTAAAACCCTAAAAAAAATCTAGAAAAATTGCAGATGATAGAGCTAATTCTCCTTTTCATTTAAAAATAGTTGTTGTAGTCTGTGCAGCCCTATTCATTTAATTTAAAATTATTAAAGTTGAGTAATTTATGAAAAATAAAAAATAAACACAAATACTTTATAAAATTATTAAAAATAGTAGAAAAATAATAAAAATTCTCCAAAAATTTTGAAAGGCTCTTGAGACTCCTAGATTTTAATTAAATGCACTTTTAAAGCTTATACTTGCATTTTTTAACTGTTAATTTATTGTTTAATTTTGACTCATAAAATTAACCCTTTTTAAATCTTATAACATCCATTCTTTTAAAATCTCCATCTTTCCTTATCCATAATAAGTTCATTACTAGTTTCAGTAAAGGAACTGCATTTATTTTTAGGCTTAAAATTTTTTTATTTCTACTTTATAGAATATTACTCCCACATTTTTCAGCCACTGCATGCCTTTACAAAAAGAGAATATGAATCCATTTGGACACATATTTAACAAGATTTGTTTGAATACCTTTAAAGAAAATTTGTGACAGCCCTGATTATTTTAATACTAGACTTAATAAAGCCATTTTTTCTTCAATGGGAGTGCTCATACTTTGCACTGGGTGTGGTATTATCTTAATATGAGTCTGAACATGTCTTACACCTAGTAGCATGTTTGTCACATACACTTTTAGTTGCTTATTTGAACTATTAAATATATGATAAGGAGTAATTGGCACTAGTTGAAGATATATACATGTTGAACCACTATTTTAGAAGAAGGACCTCACCATTTGCAAGCTATTATTTACATGGATCATAAAAATTTTGAAACCTTCCTGACCACAAAAAAGTTGACTTTCCGGCAAGAAAGTTGGGAGGAACTGCTAAGCAGAATTAATTTTGTAGTTCAATTCAGACCAGGGAAGAAAAGTAGCAAACTGGATGCGCTGTCATGAAGTCCCAACTTGACCCAGCTCCAGAACAGCTACAAAATGTTGGTGCAACACTATTGAAGGGGACCTTGAAGAGGTAGTAATTATAGATGAAATGGAATCGGCAGATGAGGATTTTATGGAATAGTAAAGAAGGGGGCACAAAATGATAAGGGAGTGAAGGAGTTGATGAAGGGGCTGTTATCAAAGTAGGTATTTGTAAGGAAAGGATTTAATGAGTATCACCTGGATGGCGAAGTGCTCTATTGGAATGAGAGGATGGTGGTTCCAAATGATGAAGAGCTAAAATGACAGGTGGCAAAATTAAGGCACAACTCCCAAATGGCAGAACACCTAGGCCCACTGAAGAAAGTGGAGCTGGTCAATCACAACTTTTAATGGAAGTCTATGAAGGAATATTCTCAATTCTATATAGCGGCATGTAACTCTTTCCAGAGGAGCAAGGTAAGCCTAACAGCCACACTGCTAACCCCATTAAGCATACCCAAGCAGCCATGGGAGGAACTCTCTTACAAACTGATAGTGGAGCTTCCCAAGTCACAAGGAAAGAATTCTATCCTCACAGTTTTTTAAAGCTACACTAAGATGGTGCACTTTGTACCCACTACTTCAAAGACTAAATCAGATGGTATTTCAGATTTAATAATGGCACATATCTGGAAACTACATGCATTACCTGAAGTGTAGTATCAGATAGGGAAATAACTTTCAACTATAAATTTTTTAAGGAGATTCATGAGCAACTAAACATTAAGCCTGGCTTTTAAACAGTGTGGCAACTACAGACTTATGGGAAATCAGAGATAGCGAACAAGGCAATCAAAAAATACCTACTCCATTTCATTAGTGCAACTTCTACCATTGGCTGAATTCTCATACAACAACCAGACACATGCCGCAACTGAAATTTCACCTTTCTATGCCAACTATGGATACCACCCAAAATTTTCAATTGGTACCCCATCAAAACTGTAAGTTCCAGAAGCTGAAGAACAAATTCTGAAAATTCTGAATATAAAGAAGGAGTTAAAAGCAGTGCTCAATGTCAAGTTATATTATCTGAGTAGATTTTACTTACAGTTTATATTTTATGGGTTACTTCAAACTATATTTCTATATATATATACATATTTATATGATTAACCTAACTTGATGATATCACTTAGAGAATATAAGGATGAGGAAATGCATTCCTGTTTCCTCATCCATCTTCTTTTCTTTTATCTACTTTAATAATTATTATCTTTACTTATTTCATTACTTCTCTTATCCTTAAGTCTCTTGTCCATTCCTGTCCCAGTGTCCTTGCAGTCCATCGTGTCCTTAAGTCTTATTTGCCTGGTGTCTATCCTTATCAGGTAGCCTTGTACATATGCTCTACAACAACAATAGCTCTTATCCATCTTCTTTTCTTTTATCTACTTTAATAATTATTATCTTTACTTATCTCATTACTTCTCTTTTCCTTAAGTCTCCTGTCCATTCCTGTCCCAGTGTCCTTGCCATCCATGGTGTCCTTAAGTCTTATTTACCTGGTGTCTATCCTTATCAGGTAACCTTTCTCTTTTCCATTCCTGTCCCAGTGTCCTTGCCGTCCATCGTGTCCTTAAGTCTTACTTACCTGGTGTCTATTCTTATCACTCAAGCTATCCCAGTAGTCAATGAAGCACTGTCATGATCAAGGAAAGGCTCAATATTTTGTGCTACAGGTAGTTGACAAGGTTGAGCTAAGCTAACATATTCTTTATATATTATGCCCAAGCGTCAAACCCAATCACAAGAAGGTGGGCCTGTTTAAGACCAATTGCAGAATATCTGACTTAGCATATGGATTGGAACTACAAATTTTAATTAGACAAGTGCACCAAGTAATTAATATATCCTTACTCACAAAGCACCCAGAAGAGCAACCATCAACAGTATATGTTGGAAATAAAGAGGGTTTTGAGGTAGAAAATATTATTTCTAAGTGAGTGCACAGAGGGATGGTTCAGTGCCTGGTGCACTGGAAAGGTTATAGAGTAGGAGATAGGTCTTGGGAGCTAATAAGAAACTTAAATAATTCTAAAAAGAAGGTAAAGAATTTTTAGAAGGAGAGCAGGGGGCAGGAGGGGTAAAAAAGGGGTAAATTTAGTATTTGGTTTGAGAGGTGAGGAGGATGAGTGCTTTGGGAGCTATGCATGGTAATAGACATAAGCAGGTGATATTGCATAAGGGGGTTTTATGGGGCAAGCGCTGTGGGGTTCTCCTCATTGGAAAACTTATATAGTAATCCAGTTACTTCTTAGTCACACTGCTGTATTAGCATAGAAAGTCCCAACATAGTCAGTCTAGTTAGTCTCACTGCTCAAGTAGCATAGTCAGTCCTATCTTAGGCTAGGATCAGTGCTAGTAGTAGTACTCCCCCTTAGATCCTAACACAAAATTATGTAGCTGGTCCAGTTCTGGGCTCAAGTCAGAGCATCATGAAAGAACATCTTGTTTGCCACTTTTTTCATTGGTTAGAATTACACAACAAAATTAAGGCTTCTTATCAATTCCACCCAGAATTCTTTCTGGCAAGTCAAATTTTTTGTGGTGTGGAAAATTTCTAGGTTTTTATGTTCTGTGTAAATAATAACTTTTAAGAAGTGAGGTCTTCTTTCTAAATAGTGGCTCCAGGTGTATATGGCTTCTACTACTTCTAATAACTCATTATCGTTTATTTCATAGCTCAAATTGGTGCCTTGCAGCATACATGAAAAATATGCTACTGAGTGTAAGACATTTTCAAAATCATATTGGGCTAATTCTACACCTAGTTCAAAGTCTGAGAATACACATTCTTAAAATAATAGCTTTAGTAAGTCTGGGATTGAAAGAATAGGGGCTGTCACAAATTGTCTTTTCAGGTAGTCAAACATATCTTGTTGGCTACTTTTCCAAATGAATTTAGATTCCTTCTTCATGAGGTTGTGCAGTGGTCATAAAATGTGGAGTTGTTTCCAATAAAGCAGCAGTAAAAATATAAAAAGCCTTAAAGTTACCAGAGCTGCTTTACTGAAACTGATATTGGCCATTCTGTTACTGGATTTACTTTTTCCTGGTCTATTTTCACCCTATTCTTTGAAATGATCATACCTAGGTAGGGGGTTTCACTTACTGAGAAGAACATTTTTCCTGTTTTAATGATACTTGTGCCTACCTTAAATGCTAAAAGCAGGCTTTAACATGTATCTGGTGCTCCTTCATTAATCTAAAGTAAATCAAATTTTCATCTAGATACACTGCCACATCTATACCAATTCTAACTCTGAAGATTCTTTTGGTGAAATTAGGGAAATTTGCAGGTGCTTTAAATGGACCAAATAGCATTACTAACCATTCAAAATGGCAAATTATATTGCAGAATTCCATCTTGAATTAATCTCCTTCTTTCACATGTATTTTGTGGCAACCTTCTCTAAGATCTAGGGATGTGAAAATTTATTCACCTTGAAGACTGTCTATCAACTCACAAGTCAGAGGAAGAAAGTATCTGTTCTCAACTTTCAGCCATATAATCTTTTAAATCCATATGTGGTCTCCTTTATTCATCCTTTTTACCTGCAAAGATCACAGGGACTTCCCAGGGAGATTTTGATTCTCTGATGAAAAATTTCTTTAAAATTTTTTAATCATCTCTTTTGGTGATGTTGACTCCAAAATTGATAATAGAATTATGTGACCAAATTTATGAGTTTCTTCTCAAATCAGATCAATGGAAAAGTTGTATGGTTGTTGAGGTGGCAGGGTTTTGACTCCTCAATTTTCAAAAAGTGGTAAAAACTCCCAATAGACTTCAGGGACCATTTACTTGAGGTTTTTTGTTGTCTTTTAGGACTTGAACTTGGCTGTAATCTTGGAAAATATGTTTCATGCTTTTTCATTGCATTCAAGTTCCTTTTCTTCTTTTAGTTCCCCCTCCAAGTCATGAACCTCAGCATCAAGGGAAAGTTTTAGTTCTTGAGGCAAGTCTACTGATGATAATAAAATACCAGAAGACTTGCCAGGAGTAGCTCCTGACCCCTGAATGGGCCAGTGGGTAAATTCTCTATTTGTGCCATCCACCTTTCTATCCTCTGCCTCACCACTTCTCTGTTGTGCCTTTTCCTCCCCTTGGTGTGCTTCATCCTTTCTCAAGGTTTCTCTGGTGCTCCCTGTTGTTGAACCATCCCTAGCCTACTTCTTACAATCAAGTGAGAGATTTAGTTCTGGATGCAAGTCAAGTGATGAGAAGAAAGAATCAGAAAACTCTCTGGGATAGGCCCGTTGCCCCACAAGGGGAAAAGGGGCTGATATTTTAGTTTTAGCTTCCCCTTTTCTTCCCATATGAACCTTAATTTCCTTCAAGAGTATTTTTTGGCTATACTGGTACAGCAATGTCATTCCAAATACCACGTCATACTGTTCCTTCAGGTTTTTTTCATACTCCTTGCACTTAGACTCCATTCTGTCACACCAGAACCTTAAATAAAACTTTTCTTTCACTTCTCCTCCCCCACCAGGTAGTCCATCAAACATAATTAAATGACTGGGGTTGCCCAGTTTTTCATTTTTTCATTTTATTCCTTTATAAAAAACCTGTTGGAAATAACACTGTCTGTGGTCAAACAGTCTAGCAGGGCTTTTATATTTGATGTGGTGTCAAGGTTCATTAAAGGCAAGTTTTTTATAATAAAATTCTCATTTACTTCAATTGTCTTACATGCTGATAATTCCTCTACTTAATCTACCTTATCCTTTCCCGCTAATCCACTCAAGGAGGACAGAAAATTCACTCCTAAGAGCTTTCTTTCACCTTTGCCTTTCTTGTGCTATCCTCTACTTCAATAACCCTTATTTTCACCCTACACCCCCACTTTGGAGGCACAGCCCTTTTTTCATACGTGTCTAGTATTCTTCAACATATAGCCTTCTTTTTCCACTAGCTCTGTATAAGGAAAGTTCAATAATACTAATCTATAGACACAAACCAAGATATGTTGTTTCTCCTTTCTAAAAAAACTAATTCAAAAATAAGCTCCTGCCACTCTAATTTTAAATAAAGTGTAAACATGTAGTAAGTGTGGTGGTGGAGAAAAGAAGAGTAGAGAAAATTTTCTATAAGAGACCTTTTAAAAGAGAAAGAATAAAATATTTAAAATATAATTAATCTACTTATGGCTATATCTCATCTCAGTAAGAGCTAGTATTCTCAGTCACTCCCTTTTTGAAGCTCTCTTTCTTATACTATCCTTACAGTAGTAATAAAATAACTCCACAGCACCACTTCTGGCTATGTACACCTGCTATGCACACAAAAATAAAAAAATATCTACATTTCTTTATATTTTATATAATACTCTTATTTTTACACAAATTTTTTTCTAATCTAACTATTGACTATGAAATATAGGGGGTGGACTTGCTAGCAAGTCCCCAACCTGAAGTCAGATGGAACTCAGACTGAACTCATATTAAACCAATACTGAACTCTACTTGAAAACCCGCCTAAAACTGTTCTGATGAGTGGTTTTCAACCCTGATTGTATGGTTCCTTTTTCAATAGCTCAATGTGTGTTCAATCTGTGGTGAGTTTGGGTCCAAGATTGCAGACTTGCTAGCATGTCTTCCCCCCATATTGTGTGGTGATTTACACAAACTTTTTCAAAGTATAATTTCTCTTTTATATATAAACAGTATTTCTAGTGCCCTTTCCTTATTTCATCTTCCCCTACTGTTTTCCCTACACAAGTTCAATTCTAATCCAAGTGTATCAAACAGTAATCCATCTATATCAGTAATCTACGTACAATCATTATTATCAGTCTGTCCCTAATAGCACTTGAGAAATTTATAGAAAGAAAGTTATTAATGCCTGATTCTTCATCTATCTGTACATACCCTATACTTCTTGATATTCTTAACAACATAATATGTACTTTACTTCCATCCATACTTATTATAACAACATGCACTTTCTGTGTGAGTATCAACTAATTGTGAAACCCTCTGTGATAAATAAGTACCCTCCCCTATCTTGAGTCTTACTTTTCCTGTCCTATTTTTGAGCACTGAATATTGACTTCGCTTGTTATATGCTTTGTTCTTGTAGAACTAAATTTTTTTTCATACAGGTTTCTATCAGTGATGGGTGTACATAGCTTGAATTTAAGAGCCTTCACACTTATCTATGTGTGAAACCTATACCCTTGCTTGAAGATGCTTCCTAAGTCAATACTATATCTCTAGCTCTTTCCATGGTTTCCTCATGTAAATATCATACTTTTTGTCTCATGGCAAAGTATGCACTTTCCTCTAACTTTTACTCTCTATGGCTTGTATATCCATACTGTCCCTAAAATAACTCTGTGCAGAGAGTCTACCTTTTCTGTGCTTTTGAAGACCCCTTTGTGGCTCTTCTTCAAATATCCTTCATAGCGACCCTATTTATGCGCTTTCTATAAACTGAAACATTTTCTGTATTTTTTCAAGATGTATAGCATAGTCTCTCTCTACTCATGACTGTCCCCAGGAGCTATAAAGCCAGGTAAATGTCTTGCAATTTTCCCTTATTACTTCATCTTCACTTGATACTAGTATCTCTCTTTCATTTTTTTCTTCATCTTTATCATGAATAAAAATAATGAAGTCTTCAATGTTATCCATCAATTTTTTAATGCCTAAAAAATTACCATCACTACCACTCCTACCTTCAAGACTATTCTTACTGAAGTGGAAAACTTTCAGCACTGTACTGAAAACTTCATTACTACATGTATCTTTTCCAAAGCTTGTAATTGTAAATTTTTTTTACTGTAAGTTTCTTTTATTATCTTTATCTCTATTATATTCTTTTATTTCTAACTCTGTCTTATTTTTATTTCCTCTTTAGTGGTTTGATTTTTGTAAAACTAGCAAGAAGAAATTTAGTTATTAAAGTCCCAGTTTCAATCCAAATGCATCAACATCTAGCCTCATGAGCCATCTGGCCATCAATTTCCCTGCTCCAAAAACTCCTACTTCTTCTCCCAAGAGATTAAAGAAGATACATTGCTCATCCACACTGAGAACTGCTTCCACACATCATTCATCATTCACTCTTTACAGAAGAGTCAATACACACTTTAAGTATTTTATTTAATTTTTTATGATTTTATCTTACTAAAAAAGCCTTTTGTCTTATTATTAGGATGCCCCTAATACTCCTTACACCACAATACCTCTAACTCCTTGCATTGATATCCTCATCCTCGGTCTAGAAGAAGATCCATTCTGAGCCATACCTCCTGGTGATATCTTTTCAACCACCAAGAACAAAATCACATGACCAGAGCGTGAATCCACTCCTCCACCTGCCAAACTTTGAAATTGGGTCACCACTCCTCCTACATCATTCAAATCATTCAAGGAAGACCCCCCTCAAATTCATTTCACTTTCCCTCAAGACTGGCAAGTGATAAATTGAGTAGTTGTGGCCCCTTATTACCACACTATTGATCAAGTTGATACTGCCTTTGACACATTATTCACCTACCTTGAAAACACTCTGGCTCTCAATGAACAAAATATCCAGAATTAAGTAACACTAGTCAAAACTCTAAACTAGACTTAGAATAATGTTTACAAGGACTGGGAGTATGCCTTCGTTGACAGGTGCTAAAGTAAGTCCAACCCTATCTCTTAATAAATAACATGATGCTAACTTTCCTTTTTCTTCTCAGAAAATTTTCTCCTATTTATTTATTTATCAATATCTTGTTGTAAAATTTCCTTGTAAAGAGTGTATTTTTATTTTAATAATAAAGTTATTCCAAAAAAATCCCATTTCCAACATTGTCTATTTATTTTCTTTGTGAGAGTGAGATGAACATTTTTTCTCTTAAAAAAAACTTGAAACTTTTATACTTATAAGGTTGACTTCCTCTGTAATAAAGTGAGATAAGGTTTAATACATTCACTAAATAAATAAGCTTCTTAGAACCACTTTTACTTCATACATTAAATTCTTGAAGCAAGTTCAGATCTTCCCAAGACCTGTGCTCCCTCAGCACAATTTTTCTTTTCCCTTAAGCTTGGTAACACTTCATTCTTCTGCCTCATTAATTCTTCACTTTGATACTAATCAGCACTCCTCCTTTCTGTACACCTTTATAGTTTTAAATTTATTATAAATAGACCCCTATGATCCATTTTTTTTCCTTATCCAAATCAATTCACCATAAAATCTAAATAGACATGACTCAGTACAATACTTTACATAGAGATAAGTTATGTGCCTTTAGTAACTGACATAACTTTAACTATACTTTTTCTAAGCCTTGTGGCTATGCCTCTTTTAAACCTACTTGTGAAAAATGTTTTTGTTTTTATAAGACCTGCAAATTTTCTTATCATTATGCTTTGTCTCAAATGGTTACATAAAATTCCCTCCTGAAGATACATCTAGCGCTCCTACTGTAATAGCTAGTCCTATCAGGACCACTCTTCCATTGTCTTAGACTTTACATGTGGATAGGGCATCTCTTTCTGATTATACTTTTCAAGAAATTTCTATCCAACCTATGGCCTATGCCCCTTCATCTATTGGGTTTGATGTTTCCTGTCAGCCAGGCAGCTAGACTTATCCAGTGAAATAATTAATTATTTTACTGAGATTAAGCCACACCTTTTTAATTCCAATTATTAATTAATTATTTTATATTTACTTATGTATTACTTACAATAAACTAACTAAGTAAAATAAGTAAATTTAGTAATTATAGAAAGTTAATAATATTGTCTCTTATATTTTTACTCCCTAACACCATGCTCAATAACAAGATGAAAAGGAGAAAAATTATACTAAAATACTAAAGACTAAAAAAATTCAAATTTCTTTATTAAGAACTTTAAAATTCTATTAATATAAAATTTTAATTCAAAATATTTTTCACTAAGTGTGACAATTACAGGGAACTCTAAAACTATATCAAATAGTGTGATACCTTTTATTGATGCATCATTTTAGTATACCTTTGTTATGTGCACATTCTTATTTTTGGAATGGTTTTTCTCTCACACTCCCTTATGGATAGTTGTTAACTCCATGTTTTATCTCTCTCCTTTTTTCTATAAAAGGCCTTCTCTTTTGTGTTGTTTTATTCATTCATTACTTACCAATTTATAAAAAATTTATTATATAAAAAATTTATTACTATTACTTATATTTTTAGTATTTACATTACCCTAATTCTAAATCATAAGTTATAATAATATTTATAAAATTCTACCTCTTTTTATTTGATTAAAATATTTTATAAGATAAAAAAATACATAGTTGACTTTGAGAATTCCAAATCCACCGTCCAAAACTGTAAATCACCACCAAAAATTTTCTAGACCAAAAGGAGTCCCCTGATATTTCCCTTCAATCTTCTTCAAACATACCAAATACTGTGAGAGTACTTTCTCCCTCTGCACCCCCAAAAATTTGCTTGCAAGTAAGTTCATCAGTTCTTTCTTCTTATATATCAAATTCTAATCCTCTTTTTATACTTTACTTCAAATCTTTTAGTTAATCATTTTCCTTGGGATGGGCTCCCCAACCTCTCCCATTTTTTCATTCAGTGCAAATCTTTTCTCTCCTTTACCTTATCTTTGATGCCACATCTTTACCATCTAATTTTTCACCTGAATTCTTGAAAAAAAAAAATTAAATTCCTGCTATCATCATATTGAAATTATTGGTAAGTTAATGAAAAAAATTAGCTCCACATCAATCCCTGGTTGTGCTGTGGATCCCAATAACTTCATCATGTGCAAAGAGTTGAAATGATTCCCTGCTAGTTTTGATAGTGATTTTGCTTGATCATTATCCTCCTTCATTCCTTTTTGATAAGCATTTTTACTTAAGCACTTTTAAACAGTCCCATTTTTAACTTTTCTTCCTCATATAACAATCATTAAAAAAATTTGTAACATTCAAAATAAAAAAATCATGTGCAAAGCATGTAGTACTTTGAAATGCACTTGCCTTCTTCTTATATAAAATTTTATCAGAGTGCATTTTCCCATTCTCCCTCTATTATCTTTAAGTAACTTAGAACCCATAAATTAACCTTTATAATCTGAGATTTTTCAAGAATCCAGACGCCTTAGTTTGGGGCTCTATCTGCTAATATTCTTCAGATAAAGATACTGCCTTCTGCTAAGTCTACAGTAGTTATCTAATTTACTTAGAAATCTGTTCCTCTATCAAATTTATTCATCACTTCATATCCTATCTAAAAACAATAATTCTTTATTTCATCAAATCTACATAGAGAGCTAATTCCAACTTCTTGTTCAGCCATAGTCTCTTTTCCATTTTATAGCCCCCTATCTGTCACAGCTGTGCCATAGTTTCACAACAACCCCTAAAAAAACTTAATATACTAATGATAGTTTATACTCTTTCCAGAGTATTAATATTTATCATTTGTTTTTAGTTTATACTTGTCCTGGAGGTAATTCTGGTATTTTTTCCTCCTTCAAGAGATAATTCTTCTATTACTGGCATTTCTCCTGGGTAGAATCTTTTGATCTAATTGGCTGCCACACTTCACTTCCATTCAGTACCATCCAATTCCTCCATATATTTAGTTTCTGATCTTATAGGGACCATTCTATCTAAGTACAAAAATTTTAACCCATTTACTTTCAAGACTTCTCTTGTATACTAATACTAGATCCCCTTGTCTCAATGGCTCTCTTAATCTTTATTTAAAGCACTCATCCCAATACTTAACTTATTTGTTCTGGATTTTCATCATTCTTTCATATGCCTTTTCCACAAATTTATCTTTCCTTTCAAGCTGCACCACCCTTATTAAAATTCAATCCTCAGTCAAGAACACTTGATCACAATCACATCCTAGAAAAAATCTATCTTCCATATCAATAGGTAATACTTCCCTTTGACCAAATATAAGTTCATAAGGTGAAAAACCTGTCATTAATTTCACTGAAATCCTATCTAAAATAAATACTAACAGCAAATAAATTTTCCATTATTCACTATTAGTTTGACATAACTTAACTAGTGCATCTTTAATCACATAATTCACTCTTTTAATCATTATTTCCATCTCCAGATAATATGGCTTTGAGACTGGAATTTAGGTGCTAATACCTTTCACAAATTTTTGAATTCTCCTGAAAATTCAGCACCACCATACACAGTTACCATTTCATAACCCTGTACCTATATAACTATTCTTTCTTCAGAAACTCGCCTACATTTCTTGCCTTAAGGTTTACTAAAGGTGTTACCTTGAACCATGTTGAAATATCATCCCTGGCTACTACCAAGTACTTAAAGCATCCTTCATTAATATGAAATAGATCTAAGCTAGTCCTTCCAAAAAAGTATCTTCACCCACTGCCTTTTTTTTTTCTTTAGGCCTTCTGAAACTCCTGCACTGAGACTCTGGAAAAGATTGGACCCAATCCTTAACCTCTTCTCTCAAATTAGGCCACCAGAATTGCTCCTTGACTCTCCTATAAGTCTCATTTTGACCCCTATTTCCAAATTTTCATTTAATTCTCTAAAAATTTTTTTTCTGCCCCTATCTACTATAACTAGTTGGGGCCTAGAAGACTGTTCTTTCCATATCTGCTCATCTTTAAAAAATAATCCTTAGCACACTTTTATATCTTATGCCATGTATCTTCATCACAATCTTCTTGTTGAATATCACCTTCAAATACACTTTTTACCAATATGCCCCTTCAGTTGGATCATCAATTAAATCCCCATCCTCTGACTGCTCAAAGAGTAATTTTCATCTTAATTTTCAACATCTTGACCTGGGGCTTCTCTTGTTACTAAACTAGCTTCAACATGTGATTCTTACATGTTCTTTTCACCATGATTATCTCTGTAATAGACCTCTACCTGAGGTTCTCTTTTTTTAATGTTTTCACTGACACCCCATAATGATGATATTTTAGGTCTTCTTTGACAAAGTTGTTAGTTTTACATCTTTGCAGATTTTGATCTCTATTTTTACTTCATTTCAGAAATACTTCCTATAATTATTAAACCTATGATAAAAATAATCTAACCCATTAATCCACTTTATATCTTCTTCAAATTCTTCCACCTTATAATTTTATTCACTCCACAGCTTTCTAGATAGAGAATCTTGCATTGTAAAAGACTCTCCTGGTTTATGGACCAAATAAAAAGAAAATAATTTTTTCTGCCCCACCCACCTAGTCATCAGAGTATCTAATAAACTTGAACTACTAATCATCTGCACTAGAGATAGTGCATCAACCTGCCACTCAAAATTTTGCCTCCAAAGAATCCATTGCAAATTTTTCAGGATCTTTGCAGCCACACACAACTCCAACTTAGACTGTGAGTACCCAGACTTCATTTCTGTAAACTCCTCTTATTCATAAAAGTCAGGCCTATCATCACTTCTCTATTCCTTTTGCTTTAAAAATGTGCGTACTGAAGACACAATTGAATCTACCACTAGATTAATCTTTCAAGAGCCTGGCCCATATTCCAAATTCTCTAAAAGAATATCTTTTTCTACAGTTCTTCTTAACAATTTGAATGATAATTCACATTCATGTGTAAAATCCCATACAAGGTCTTTCCTTTTCAAGGTTCTTAATGGAGAAGATAACAAGGCAAAATCACAAATAAAAACTCTTAAATATTTACAAATACCTAAAAATCCTCCAACTTCTGTAGTGTTTCTTGGTCTTGGCCATGTAAGAACTTTGTTTTTCTATTTTTCTGCAATGATTATTTGCTACCTGCATACAAAATGTCCAACAATATCAAGCACTGGAATGCAACAAGAGTTTTTTGACCCTGAGACTCTTAGTCCAGCCTCCTCTATCCTAAAAAGTACTCTTTCAAGAGCAATCACATATACCCAGGTAGACCTTCTAATGTTTGGCTCTCCACTAGGACCTTATCATCATAATCAGTTTCTAGCCTTTTATACAGCTGTTGTCAATAAAGATTCCTACATATTCTAGAATTTCATTCTTCAGTATCCACATCATCTGTTCCAGATACACTTTCACTAGGTTCATAGCGCCCTGCAGTAGCGTTTTTAATCTAAAACACCCAAATGGAGTTTCAAATGAAGTCATGAGTCTTGACAATATACCTAGTTTGCACTCATAATATCCTCTCATAATATCTTCTAATCCTTAACAGGCTTATCCTGCAAAGGATTCCACAAACTCTTCTGGAATTGGTGGTAATCCTGCTTCTTTTGTTGTAACCTTGTTAATTTTCCTTAAATCATGAACAACTCTTAATTTGCATTTGTGTTTGACAACACAAAATACTTGACTTGGATAACTCTACAATAAATTTTCATACAATCCAGACTTTGATCTTTTCCTAATTAATCCCATTTATTCCTCTCTTAAAGCTTCTGGTATAAGAAGAACTTTCTTTTGCCACAGTGCATGATGTATAGCTGGAACAATATAAGGTTCTTAATACACCTACTTTAGTAAGCCTCTTTCCACTTATAGAAACATGATAGCCTTTTACCTAAGAATCAGAGCATTTAAAAAATTCTTCACCTGCAGAAACCAATCTTCTGGCCCAAAATTAACCATCTGTACTCTTACAAAAGCTGTCCTATTTGTAGCCAGAGATTCAGGCAGAAACTTTGTTAAAAGAATTTCATAAGGATTTCTTGAAAGCCCTGACCTCTGAAAAGGAGGATTCAAATCTGGAATTGGTTAACTTACTGGTTTAAACTTAAAAGTTAATGATTTATACTTTGATACTAGACAGCGCCAGTGGCTGCCTTCATTACTTAATATCAAACTTTTTTAACATAACTTTGAGTTGTACCTACACTGTTTTTTGTTTCTTATTTTTAATATAAGTGTAAAAAAATCTATAACCAAAGAAATTCAAAGGTCTAGGAATGATACAATTTATATTAGGTTTACAAAGGTATCTGTGAAGTATCACCTTACTTATCCCTGCTTGGACTGACTGATCACTATCCAGGTTCCTCCCATCTTGGGAGATAGTAGTACCTAAAATACCAGCCCCTAATAGAAATATTGGCATCTCCCTTGAAGATTCCCATTCTCTTCCTCCTCATAAAATTCTATTTATTTCCATAAACTCACAGATCCAAAATACTTAGTTTCCCAGACACCATTCTTAGGTGCTACTAAGACCGCTCTCACTGGAATACCATCATCACTCATAATCCTAATTCCCATAGTTTAATTCAAAAAATAATCTATTGTCACTGAGTAGTCCATTAAAAATGGTGTTCCTAAAACTGAATTTACTACACCCATAGGAATATAAAAGTTCAAATCTCTTGAAACTTCTGCAACCTGCATCTTCACATATTCAGCTACCCCTATATTGTTAACCTACCACCACAAACACCTACAACAGTACCTTCACAATCTTTAACTGGAAAAGCTAAATCCACTGCATCTTCAAATAAAACCACATTGATTTGAAAAACAGTCTCTACCAGCCCTCTGATATTTTTTCCATCAATTGTAACCATTAAATACCCTAATGGTCCTACATAGTGTGGCACCCTTGGTAATCACACAACTGGCCAAAATGAATGTTCCGCTACATCATACTTGACACAATTAGAAACTCTTTTCTTCCTAGATTTATTAACTATTCCATTTGAAAAACTTGAGCTACAGCTTTTAGCACTCCAAAAGTAGCCAAATTATTGTTCATGAACATTTCACAACAAAATCTTTTGCTAATTTTGGAAATTCAGAGTTAACTGGGTGCTGAATCCTTCATTTTGGTTGAGTTGCCTTTGCAACAGGTTTCTCCCTACCGTGTAAATTATTTGGAGTATTATACCTGGCTCCTGGCACCCCTTCTACTGGTATTTATCTCTACTTAAATACTTCCAGATCCTCTAATGGTTGGTCCTTGACCTGCTGATGCATATAATAATCCATTTTATTCCCGGTTATTTCCTCTATCTTCACATCCTCAAGTGGTACTGGTGTATTTTCCCTTGTAGTATATCCTACCTCTTTGATATTTTTAGGATTCACATACATAGCAAAAGCCCTCCTTGGCCTGCTAATGATTAGAAAATCCATCTTCTTGCGCTTTGTGGAAAACATATCTAACCAGGCTGCAGTAGGTGGTGCTGAAAATTCTCCCTCTTTAACTTTGAAATCCAGCACTGTAAAATTTACTGCAAAATTAATTGATTTTGCATTCTTGTCTTTTGCTTCAGGCTCCTTACACTTACTAGATTTACCTTCCATGGCTTTCTTGTTAATATGATTAATGAAATTTTCTTGCATCCCTTGATCCTTATCCATGATAAGCTTAGTACCATCTTCCAGAATCAGCATTTTCCCATCTTCAAAAAAAACCCTTTCTTCTTTATCCTTTTGAAGCACATTCATTCTCAGGCTCCATACTGCCTTTTATAACTTTTAAAGATTTTAAAAGAAAACAAGTGCTAAATAACTATACTGACTATATTCTTTTAATAAAGCTCTACAGTATCCTCTGATAATGGCCCAATTCACTTGTTTTATAGCCTACAACTATTCCTCAAAGAGCCAGATTGATTAAGTCCTCTCAAAAAAAAATCTGAAGAATAAAAATAATAACCACACATACAATCTGGTTTCCATTTTTGGGACATCAATTGTAGAAAGAAAGTTCTATAATACTAAGCTAAAGACACAATCCAAGATGGGTTGGTTCTCCTTTATAAAAAAACTAATTCAAAAAGAAGCCCCTTCTACTCCAATTTTAAGGACAGTGTAAAAATGTTGTAAGTGTGGTGGTGGAGATATGAAGAATAGAAAATTTTTTCTATAAGATGCCTTTTAAAAGAGAAAGAAGTAAAATATTTAAAATATAATTAATTTATTTACAGCTGGGTCTATTCTCAGTTAGAGCTAGTATTCTCAGTCACTCCCACTTTTGAAGTACTCTCTAAAACTATCCTTACTGTAGCAATAAAATAACTCTCCAGCACTGCCAATGGCTATTTACACCTGCTATGCACACAAAAATAAGATAATATCTATTTTTCTTTATCTTTAATATAATACTCATATATTTACACAAATATTTTTCTAATCTAAATATTTTCACACACTTTTTCAAAGAGTGGTGTCTCTTTTATATATACACTGTATGTCTAGTGCCCTTTCTCTATTCCTTCTTCCCCTACAGGTATTCCCACATAAGTTCAATGCCAATAAAAGTGTATCAAATGGTATTCTATCTATCTCAGTAATTTTAGCACAATAATTAGTATAATTCTGGCACTAATAGTGTTAAAACATTTATGCAAAGACAAATATTAATGGCTGAAAATTCACCTATCTGTACATACCCTATACTTAATAAGGTTCCTTAATACATAATAAATACTCTACCAACATCCATACTTATTATAACATCCATTTCTTCCTCTGTGAGTATCCATTAGTTATGAAACTCTTTGGACTAGGTAAGTACCCTCCCCTATCTTGATTGTTGATTTTATTTTCCTATTTTTGAGCAATGAATATTGACTTTTCATGTTATATGCTTTGTTCTTCTAGTGCTACATTTTACTCCTACAGGTTTCTATCAGTGATGGGTGTATGTAGCTTGTATTAAAGAGCCGTTGCACTTATCTAAGTGTGAAAACTATACCCTCACTTGATGCTGCTTCCTAAATACATAATATTTTTAAAGAGCTAGCCATGTTTTCATCAAGTAAATACCATACTTTTTGTCTTATATTCCATTATTCACTTTTCTCTAACTCTTACTTGCTGCAGCACTTATGTCTATACTTCCCCTAAAAAAACTGCATGTGGAGATTCTACCATTTCTGCACTTTTAAAGACCCCTTTTTTGTGCTTCCATAACCATTCTTCATATCAACACCATTGTTGTTCTTTCTGAATTTCTGCATGAAGTGTACCATAGCACTGCATGCATTCACTGAATTGATATTTATGGTGTTTTTATCCCAAGTTCCAGACACACTTGCATAGTTGTGCCAGTAGCAAGTGTCACTCACCCTATCCATGCTCTGGTCTGTGAACTCATTATAAATCTGGATAGCCATCTCCATAAGTTCCTGGAAAGAGTTGGGGCACTGAAGACTGATTAAGGCATTTCTAATTTTTTGTTAGAGCCCATTTCTGAAGTGAAAAATGAGTGCTCCTTCTCCCCATGTTTTGAAATAGATGGCATGGTCCCAGAATTCTGACACATAATTGGTGACAGAGTGTTTCTATTTTAATTGCTTGAGTTCACACTTTAAGGTTGTAACCACATCAGGGTCACCAAAGGCTAATTTAAATCCCTTGATTAATTGAAAGAAAGTTGTTACAAACTTTCCATTTCCAAGTAGATCCTTTGAATATTGCCTTTCCCAGAGTTCTGCCTCATCTGTGAGGTAAGAGATTTCAAATCCAATTTATGATTGCTCATCTGGAAACTGATGACTTTTGATTGTGACATAAAGTTTTACCTGTAATGCATACTGATCCACATAGGGGCCTTTTTTTCCATCAAATATTTCTGGGACTACAATCTTTAGGAATTATTCAGGTGGCGCTGGTGTGGTGGGCAGTATCTGTGCTAAAGATTCATCAGCATCAAACTCTGCTTTGCGGAGGCTGCAGTATGAGGTATTTTCCTCTGCTAGATTTTCCATGAGTCTGGAATTCTGTTCTTGCAAGTGTTCCATCTGTTCTTGCATTTCAGCATGAAGATCTGTATTGGGCTGACCTGAGGGGTTCATAATCATTTTTTAGTGTTCTGGTGATAGATTGGACCAAATGTTAAGACCTAAGAGGAAAGACTACTACTAGAGCTAATACTAGCCTAAGAGGGGACTGACTATTCTGATATAGCAGTGAGACAAACAAAACTGACTTTTTTGGGGCTGCCAATAGTGAGGTTTACAGCTACTAGTGACTAAGAAGTAACTGGATTACCAAATTATTTGTCTGGTGGGGAGCATTATACAGTGCTTGCCCCATATAAACCCCCTCATGAAATATCCCTATGTCTGCCTCTTACCATGCATAGTGCTCATAGCGCTCCTCCTCATTTCCCCTAAAGCCAAATCCTAACAGGCTGAAAATTTTCTAAATTAGTTGCATTAACAATGTTTTACTTTCATAAAAAATACAATTCCCTGAGAGAAGCTTTCACCTTGTTTACATTTTTAAAAAATCTAAAATTTCATCATATTTAGGACTTTTTGTTACATTATTATTTCACCTGATACTACATAATCATATACTTGTTTCATAATAAATTCATTAAGCACTGTCATGCGCCACGTGACACTCGAAGCGAAATTAACTCAATAAATCAATAATATTGAGTCCTAAATCTATACTCAAAGCGCAGAAAGCAATTCTCCATAGCAACTGCGATTTTCCTTTGTGTACTGCTATTTAACTGCGCTAGCCTAAACTCTAAATCTAAATTAGTCAATCTCCCAATAGGGTACCTTAGTCCTTTTCAATAAGCGACGCACAGCTCTAGGATCAACGAAATAGTATAGTAGTAGTATTTTTTCATTAAATTTTTGTTAATTAATTAAAAGAGGCAAATTGAGCATGGACGGATATTTAGTAGAGAGGGTCTAAGTGTATGTTAGTAATGGTCAATGGAATGGGAATGCTGCAATGGAAGGGAGGTCAATGCGAGGAGGAACAAAGGATATAAAAGGAGTTGGGTATTTGGTTCGATATTCCTTAGAATTAAATTATAATATCGTATTTACATTAATAGTGGTAAATCCTTAAAAGTTAAATCATTGTTATTGTATCTTTCTTTTACCTTCTCAAATATTCATTTCTAAATCCTAAATCTTTGATTATTGAGTTACCAACCCTTCGTGAGATTTTAAGAATTATTATTACCTTGGAACTAGTTTATAATTCTTCTCGATTGAACCTCGAACCTATAGCTATTACTTCGAGTGACCTTCGAATCATTTCCTCGAATCATTCCTCTGTGCTTCGAAGAAGTTTCTAAAATCCTTCATCTCACTTACAGGAACATCCTCGACCTTGTGCGTAGGTCGTCCAGTGACAAGCACCTACTCAACTGTTATTGGAATAGGATCATAATATATTATAATTTTGGAGGAAAGTCATTATATCCATTATTTCTCAATAAAAATATATTTTTCTTCTCAAATTCATGTCCCAAATAGAAATTGAACTCAGTGTGACTTCTATTAAAATCACATAATCTTTTTTTATGTTTTTTTCACTAAGACCTGGTGGTGCTTTTTCTCCAGTAGGGGGAGTAAATTCTACTAGATGTGGGTCAGGTAACTTACTGGTTGTATGTTAAATATGTGGTAGAGTTAGTCTTTCAAAACATTAAAATTCTTCATAAGATACAGTGGCCAACAATAAAGATTTTTGGAATTTTTAGAATTCACAATTTTTTGGCTTGTTTTTGTGCTTAAAATGTGATTATAGTCATGTGATGAAAAGATAGTTTCATCCAGGCTACTAGATTTACCCAGTAATATAATCATTTATTTACTGGGATGAAGCAAAACCTTTTATTTCTTATGATATTATTAATTATATTATATTTACTTAATTATTACCTGCAATGAACTAACTAATTACAATAACAAAATTTAGTAAATATTTGAAATTAATAATAATGTCCCTCATATTTTCATTCCCTAACACCATGCTCAATAACAGGTTGGAAGAGAATTAAAAATATATTAATACAAATTTTACAAATTCATATTTCTTTATTGAAAAAAAATTTAAAATTCTATTAATACAAAAATATAATTCAAATTATTTTATACTAAGTGTGAGCTTCAAAAGTGAACTCTAAAGTTTATCAAATAATTTGATATATATTAAAAAATATTTTATTAACGCATCCTTATAGCACACTTTTGTTATTTGCAATTTCTTATTTTTGGAAATGTTTTTCTCTCAAACTCCTGTATGTAGGTGTTAACTCTGTGTGCTCTCTCTCTCCTTTTACCTATAAAAGGCCTTCTCTTTTGTGCTGTTTATTCATTCATTACTTACTTTATTAAATTATCATTAAAACAAATATTTATTAATACAAGTTATTGGTTTTGATATTTACTTCTACATAGTTCTAAATCATTGATTATGATAATAATTACAAAATTTCTACCAGTTTTAATTGAGTAAAATAACAAAAAAGATAAGACATACATATTGTCAGCTAGGCTGCTAGACTTACCCAGTAAAATAATCAATTATTTACTGGATGAAGCCACGCCATATTATTGTAATTTTATTAATTATTTACATTAAATTTACCTATAAATAATTAACTAATTACAAAATGTTAAAGTTAGTGAATAATTAAAATTAATATTAAAATGTCCCTTATATTTCTATTTTCTAACACTGTGCTCAATGACAGGTTAAAAGAAATAGAAATTAATATTAAAATAAATTACAATAAAAATTTAAATAAAATTGACTACCTACAAAAAACTCAAATCACTTATTTAAAATTGACATTTACAATAAATTTTAAATACACTAAATTATTTTTGTCATATTCAGTAAATACACCTTTCTAACACCTTCTTTTTAGAACAACTTTATTATTTGAAAATAATCCTTCTGGAATATTCTTTTTCTCTCTATCTCATTCTACTATTTTTAGAATTCTATTGCTGTGCTTCGTCTCTCCTTTGCCTATATAAATCCTCTCTTTTGATTGTTTTTCATCATTCCATTACTTACTCATATTAAAAAAACATTTACTATACTAAAATATTTATCATCATTTATTATTGCTTTAGTATTTACATTCACTTAATTCTAGCTCATTAATTATTATAATAATCTATATTCTTACCTCTTTATTTTGAGTAAATTAATTGAAAAGATAAAGAAATACGTACTTTAAACTTGAGATCAAAAAATCCCCTTTTCACTGCCGTTGGACCACCTTTAAAAACCTTCTAGACTTGAAAGACCCCTTGACAACTGAGGCCCTTTCCGAAAAGTCAACAGCGCATCAATATCTTGAAGCCGGCAACTAAAGGACCATTGACGACAAGGTGCCGATAGGACAATTATATGACAAAGACAACGAACGTCATCAGCCACGTGACTCAATTTTTGCTGTGACCGGAAATCAAACTGCGCTCCAAAAATTAATTTTATATATTGAATATAGTCACATATATTCATGGTAATTATATTGATTACTATTTGTGGGTCACTTGGCACATTTCATACTCTACATATTTCCTTTTACTCAGCACTCTGTAAGTGGCATTAATTTGCTCATTATACAGGGAGAGGTGTCAGGTAATTTGGAATTTTTTATTTTTCCTAGTTGACAAAGATTAAACCATATTGTTCTTAGTCCTAGAAGTAATATAAAACTTTTTTTATTATATTATATTATTTTTTTTCAGTTGAATTTATCCTGATAAAGTAAAAAAATATTATTGTTCCAGTTGACAAATTGCCCTGACAATAAAATATTAAAAATTAACAAAAAAAAATTATATTAAATTTATTTTAGTTGAAATAAAGTCCTGGTAACTAAATATCCTTCAGTTGATTTTACTCCTGATAATTAACAAAATTTAATTTGTTGATTAAAAATTAATTTTGTTTCATCAGTTGATTTCTTTTAATCCTGGTTATAAAATTATTTTGAATTAATAAAAATTGTGATTATTATTTCAGTGGATTTTTTTTCCTGAAGATTTTTAAATTTTATTAGCATTTTTATTTTTTATCTTTTAATAAAGGCAACAATTAAACTAATACATCTTAATATTTCTTTCCCTCAGTTCAGGTTAAATTGTTTTAAAAAAATGACTGATCAAGGTGTTTCTGCTACCTGTGAAGAGGAATTGGATCTGATTTATTATGATGAAGCAACTTCTGTAAGTTTTCCCTTAATTATGAAATTGGCTCAAATTAATCAATCATTGGACCAATCAGGATGTGGAAGTACTTGTGGAGACAAATGTTCAGGAGCAAAAACCTTCCATCAACCCCCTAGAAGGACTTCCCAAAGGCTTCAAAATAAAAAAAATGCCTTTAACTCAGCAAGTAAAGAATCTCTCCACCCACATAAAGGAACTGAGGATAGAAAACTTAATACTGAGAGCAAGAACAGACTTACTAGAAGAAAAGGTAAGAAAGACAGATGCCTTTCTTCAAGAGAAGAGGATACCTCCTCCACACAGGGATCTTCCACAATTGGCTCTCCAGTAACCAGAAAAGTTGGAAGTATCAAAGTGGCAGTGGGATTTTCTGTCTCAACATCAGCAGCCTCTAATGCCTCTGGCAGGTCCATAAAGACCCAGTCAATTCAACCCCACACATCCTCACCCTTATCAAGGAGGCAGAAAAAGAAAAAAAAAATATACAGATCTTTCCCAAGCTTTGGTAATTCCCTCCATTAAATCTCAAGTACCATTTATTGTTGCTGATTCAGGTCTTTCAGGTAATTCTGAAAGAGGAGATGAAACTGTGAGACAAGTAGAGGCTGATAAGAGCAGACAAATCACTCAATATTCTAATGTATCTAAATCTTTAGTTTTAATTACTACCTCAATGATAAATCCTGATATGGCTATTATTGATTAGACACTTGATCCTGAGTTTTATGAGAATCTAGAAAGTTACTCTGTTTCTTTATTGAGAAACACTCTAGATGTAGCAAAAATTAATGATGAATATTTGAGAGATATTATTGCTAAACAAATTCATATAATGAACAACATGCAACTAACTCAGAAATATAATAGTTTGTTAACTGGACAGGGTATCAAGCATTGAGGAGTGAGTTACAGAGAGTTTCTGATGATTTATTTCATTACAAAGCAACTCATGAAAAGAAAGTTTCTTTATGGAAAAATATCAAAAATTACTTGTCTAAACTACAAGATACTGTGTCTATCTGTTTCCAGGAGCTAGAGGTAGATAAGATGAACCTGAAAAAATTAAGTGATCATTATTCATCTTTTCAAAAAAAAACCCAGTTATCTTTTGCAACAATCAATGATAGTTTATCTAGTCTTCCAAGGGTGAAAACAAGAATAACAACCATTAAAGGGAAATTGAATTCATTGTTTAATGATCAAAAATATTCTGACATTTCTGTGAAGAAACATATGGTACAGAATTCTCTGAATTTACCAGTTGCTAGTTTATCTAAAGTAAAATTAGATTCAGAAATGCCTGTTGATACCAATGAGTTTCCATCAAAAATTGATGATGCACCACGATCTTCAACAGACGGATTAAAAAATGAGATTACTGCACAATTGGAGAAGTTACAGCTGCTTCTTACTCAGAAACAAGCTGGTACTAAGGAGACTCCTTCAAATCAAAAGAATTGGCCAAAACTTGACCAGTACCCAACATTTGATGGTGATTCTTCTTATAATTGGCAGCAATTCATTTGCAAAATTGATAATTTGAAGAATTCTTACAAACTCCCAGATGAGGAAATTGTGTCTAAGTTAATTTCTTTATTAACCAATGTAGCCCTAATGGGTATAAATATGTTCTCTTAGATAGGAATGACTACCTTTGGAAGATTGGAAGAAATTGATTAAAGCACGATTTGGTGGCTCCAAGTTTAGGATGGCTCAAAAAAGGCAGTATGAGGAAACTAGATATAGCTCTTCTTCTGATAAACCTATTGAGCTCTTAATGAAACTTTTTAAAATCTTGAGGGAAACGGACCCATATATGGAGTTTGAGTTATAGAAGGACAGGATCCTTTATAAATTAGCAATGTCTTTTAGAGACTTGATAGTGGCTAGGAATGAGCTCTTCAGAGAACCTTCTTCTTTCATTAATACTTGTAATGAGATCCTTCTAAACAACAATTATGATTCCAGAATATTCATCCCTAGAGCCTCTTTGGAGAAACCCTCCACTTAATAACAGAAATCTCTGGAAAAGGTTGGTAAACCTTCTGACCATGTTGAACCCAAAAAGTATGCAACACTTTCTTCAAGTGCAACAAGCCTTGAAAGAAAGGCCATGTTTTTGACAAGAAGATAAATCTTGTTGAAAAAATTGAGGAGAATGCTGATGACGCAATAGCACTATATGATACTTCAAGTGATTGTCCCTGCAATATTTCATATGAATCACAACAAGAAATCTTGATGCTGGAAGAAGATATTCATTATTTAAATACTATTGATATTGATAATAATGATTTATCTACAGTTGAGAATGCTGAGATCATAAATACCTTTGAGGATAGATCAATTGTTATTTCCCCTCTCAAGGCACCAGTCTTGATTAATGAAACCAGCGTTGAAGTTGTTCTGGATTCTGGAGCTGGAGGAAGTGTAGTATCTGAAAAAGCACTAGCTTCAGTGGATCAAGACTATAAATCAAAACTTATGCGTATCATTTCTGAAAATTGGAGAGGTTATGGCACTGTTTTGTCCCCTATTGGTACATACAAAGCCACAGTATTTTTTAAAAATAACCATGGTCTTGTAAGAGCTATTTGTGATTTTTTGTCATGAAAAATAGTAACTTAAGCCATTTGTTTATTATAAAAAACGATATTTAACCAAGTATGGCATAAAATTAGATCGTTCAAACAAATGTTTCACAATGGGGATGAATGGAAAGAGAAAATTCAAGATTTAGATATTTTCATGCACAAGTTAGATTATGGAAAAGATGCTGTTGAGATTTATTTAGCAGTTGACTCAAGTCAGGTTTCTGCTTGGGAAGTTTTGTCTCAGATGGATTAAGCTGGTAACATTAGGCCAGTTAGGTATGAATCTGTGGTATTCACCAAAGTTGGATCAAGATATTCTCAGCTGAAATTCGAACTGTGTGGAGTGGCAAAAATTTTAAAGAAACTTCAAAATGTTTTGTGGGGCCAACACTTCGAATTGCAATTGGAAGAAAAATCTTTAATTCAAATGATTAATTGCCCAAGTTAACCAAATGCACCTATGAATAGATGGGTAGCATTCATTCAACATTTTTCTTTTGACTTAGTTCATAAGCCTGGCCAAACTTTTACTATGCCAGATGGTTTGTCAAGAAGACCACCCACTGAAGATTATTCAGACTCAGAAGAGTTCGATGAAGATATACCTATGATTAAAGCCGGCACTAAAGGAGCTGAAGACTCTCAATACCTCCCTCATGAGGTTAAACTGTCTGCTTGTATAAAGTGGGATGAATATGTGGCATATGAGTATAATGAAAGTGTGAAAAGCATATATGTGAATGAGAATAATGTGGTATTATGGGATGATAGTAGATTGATTAATGGTGTATATGTTGGAAGTTTAAAGAATTTGGTAAAGCAGAGGTTAGACAATGATGATGATGAAGGAGATACTGAAAAGGGTGGTAAAGAGGTTGATAAAAGTTTGGTGCAAAAGAGATTTGAAGTTTCAAAATTTAAAGATGAAAAATTTTATTCATTTATCAATCAAAATCAATCAAAGAAGCTTATTACTCATGCAAGTGCAGGTGATATAGGTGATAGGGAAGTGCCCTTGGTTTTTATTTTATTGGATTTTAAAGATGAGGTCTGGGGACAGACTGGGTTTTATTATTTTTTGGTAAAATATTTCTTGACTCTGGAAAGTAAAAAGGAATGTGATGATGATGACTTGATAGCTATCAAAAGAAAGACCCCAGAATTTAATATATCTGAACAAAGATTGATGAAAAGGAGGTATTCAAATCCTCAAGTAGAAGTTTCTCAAAAGAAAGGGCAAGAGTTGGTTATGAAAGCACTGCATGAAGATCTTGGGCATAGGGGAATGGGAAAGACATATAGACCAATTACTGGTAGATTTTGGTGGCCTGGTATGAATATGGCTGTTAAGAAATGGGTTCAGTCATGTGAAGAATGTCAAAGAAGGAGTTATCTAAGGCCAAAAGAACTTGGACATGCAACCGTTGAAAACACTCTTTTTGGTAGGATTAGTTTGGATGCTGTTCATATAGAAGAGGGGAGATATAAATATTTAATTGTAGCCAGAGATGATTTATCTGTATGGGTAGAGGCAGCACCTCTTATCAATTTAAATGCCAAAGATGTGGCAGATTTCTTGTTGAAGGATTGGGTGTATTGATATGGAGTTATGAAATTGGTAACGGTTGATGGAGGACCTGAATTTGGGGCAGAATTTAGGGAAGCTATATCAAAGGTTAGATCAAAGTTTAGGGTAGAAACCCCTTATTATCCTGAAGCTGAAGGAATGGTTGAAAGAGGGCATAAAGTTGTAAAGTATGCATTAGTTAAAATTTGTGGAACAAGTGCTTAAAAATGGAGGCACTATTTACCCTTAGTATTATTTGCTGATAGAATCACTACCAAAAGGACATCTAGATATTCACCCTATCACCACAGAAAATTTGGGGGGGTATTGCTAGCAATACCCCTCATTTAAAAATGTTGGGAAGTGGTTGGAAAGCTGTTGGAAGGCTGTTGGGAGTTCATTGTGAAACCAGATTTAAATTAATTGGACAAAGATTTGGTAATCAGTTAGACCTAGGTTCAACCAAACTCAATCACAGGTTTCTTGGAGCTTGGTGATTACTTTGATTTTGAGCTGAGCACAGATTGAGCAAAGCTTGAACATATCACTTAACATATCATAATATTCACTTTCCCATCTTGTGGAAAGCAAAATTTGATATTTGTTCTAAGAATATCTACATATATTTTCTTGCCAAGTTGGTAACAGAAGGTTAAACTGTAGTATCTCAATTATTACACTAGACTACATAGATATTTGATAAAACATACAATTCAAATCAATTTTAATATTATTGAGATCACCATAAGCGTCTTTCCAAAGACTTACAAAAAGTATGTTAGTATCAAGATATCGTTCTAGGTAGTAGTTTCAATTTAGATTTTGAACTGACATCTAAAGCATTTTACTATTAGACAGAAACATAAATAAGTGTAATAAGAGTGAAATTATTCTATTTTGTGATTATAATGTAACAATAATGCACATTTTTATTGAGAAAATTTTTCTTCCTCCACAAACCAAAATTTACTCTATAGGCTCAAGATTTATTTTTAAGACATATTATTCATTTCAGTTATCATTGATTTACTTCCAATATTTATTAAAAAGATAATAATAATACATGTGAAAGAATTATGAGCTTAGCATAGCATATGCTAAAAAGTTTTTTTGTCGTTTTATTCAAAACTGATTCTTCATTTTTTGCTTCAATTCATCTTTTAACAACCACTATCTTCAGATACTATTCTTACTTAATATGTCAAGTCTCAGATGTGTTGGACAGTTCTCAATAACAATCGATCAAATTTATATGAATGTAATTTCAAGATTTCAAAACTCACCGACCCCCACGATTTTACAGCGAGGCCATTCGAATGTTCATATTTTTGGACTATTTGAAGAAAGAAAACCAACCCTTGTTGGTAATCTTTCTCAAGTGCAGAGTCAGCACATTGGACCACTATTGGGTGACATTGGCTCTGGATCTCACCATTTAAACCAAAGAAGTGCCTTGAATCCTATGAAGCCTTTCTATTTTCATGCTTACTTGGTTCCAGTTTTTGGTAATCAGTATCAACATTGGGGATGCCTCTTTTCTTCAAGTACACTAATCAGTCTTGCTAAAGAAGCATTTTCTTCTGCACAAATCGATTTATGTCCAATCCTGAACTACGACTCCACTATCTTTTTTAATATCCCGCATGTAATTTTTGAAGGCTCTTTCCAAATATCTCAGAGTACTCAAGATTGGAAAGCTGATCAACTTATCCGAGGAATCAAAACAGTTCTCAAAACACATCAACTTCAAGCAATAAATTTTATGATTGACAATGAACAAATGTTAAAGGAAAAGTTGGATATCATGTGGAGGCACCAGGACAACCATTGGCTTAGAACTGGATTCGATGACTATAAAGATCAGTTTCCTAACAATCAATTGCCGCCTGAAGGAAATGGGTCAATACTTGCTGATGATATGGGTTTGGGAAAGACACTTTCAACTCTTTCTCTTATAAGTGCAACTCAAGGTGAAGCAAGACAATTCCAGGTATCAGAAAATCAAGAAGGTATTAATCGGAGTTCAGCCACACTGATTATATGCCCCCTGGCAACACTATTGAATTGGATCAATGAAATAAGTGTGCACTTTGAAGATAATGCACTTCCTTTCAAGGTTCTTTATGGGAAGGATTGTCAAAATACTAATGTCAATGAGCTACAGGACACTGCTATTGTTTTAACGACCTATGAAATAGCTAGCCCAACGATGTCAAAAAATCAAAGCCAAAAAAAGATACCGGTGACTCAAATGCTCTTTTGGTATAGAGTTGTTTTAGATGAAGCTCAGTTAGTGCCCATTTCTATATCTAAAACTTAAAACTTAATTTTTATTATCAATTTTTATAAATATTCTTTTAGTTACATTAAAAATCCTTACTCGCAGAGGGCTCAAACAATATTTGACTTGGAATCCCAACACCGACTATGCTTGACTGGAACTCCACTTCAGAACAGGCCCACTGACTTTCAAAGTCTCATATTTTTTCTTAGAATCGAAAAGTGGCAAGAAGACTGGTTATGGAAGAATTTCCTTTTTCCAGGTTTGCAAAAAGGAAAGGCTAATTCTATTAAATCAATCAATCACTTAATGAAAGTCATAAGCCTACGTAGAACAAAGGATGCAATTTTGTCTCTTCCAAAAAAGATTCAAAGGGGGATATCGGTTCAATTAGCAGATCCATGGAGGTCTAAACTTGATGTGCTTCAAGAAGGATTCACTGAGCGATATGGGCCCTCCAGAAGCACTGACTTCCCTTGGGACTCATCTGAGTTTCTAAGAGAGCTGATGATTTTAAGAAAATTCTGCAACCATCCAATCTACGAAAATCTGGATGAAACTCCAACTTTTGATTTCACCTGGCAGCATTCCGCAAAGATTTGTCATCTTATAGGCCACTTAAAAAACTTTTTTTCTGGTGAAAGGGATATAAATTTTCCAAAAGCTGTTATATTCTCCAACTTTGCAGACTTTTTGCAGATGTAAGTGATTCTATAATGAATTTTTTTACAAAATTGTGTTGGCTTATTAAAAACAATTTTCTAATATTTCAAAATAGAATAAAAATGGCTTTAGATGACCACAATATTAGGTATACCCAGCTTACGGGTGAACTCAGCCGGACAAAGCGAGACAAAAATATGCATGAATTCCATTTTAATAAAAATTGCCAAGTTTTGGTTGGAACGATTCAGGCTGCAGGAGTGGGTATAGATCTCAGGTGTGCTCAAAATGTATATATAATGGTGAGCTCAATGTCTTTTATTTCATATTAAGAACAAAAATATTAAATTTTTTATATGTTCAATGTTGAAATAGGAGCCAAATTGGAATCCAGCAGTTGAGCAACAGGCTGTTGATCGGCTGTATAGAATGGGGCAGCAAAATGAAGTAAATGTTTTGAATTATTTTGTACAAGGAAGTATAGAATTCAGCATGTATAAGATTCAAAGGAAAAAAATGGAGCTAACAATGTAAGCCAAATTTCATTTCTATAAATTTTAATGATAATAGTAATCATTAAAATTATGTTTTTGTTTTCAAGGCTAAGTGTCCCAAACAGTGGAAATGAGGAGTATGAGTGTGCAAACCTATTATTAAGGGAGTTTGTCAATCACTCACATTAGAGGAACAAAGAATTTCAAGGAGAGCAGGTAAATTTATGGGATTTTGAGGATTTAAAAGTCTGAGTTGTTGAGGATTTAGAGATGCAAGATATAAGGGAGAATAACAGTCATTCGGCAAACCCCGGGGGACATGAGAAGGATTAAGGTTAGGGGATAATGTTGAAACCAAACTGATTCTTTTGTACAAGGCCAAGTCCTTTAGCACACTGCCAGAGTAGGTTGAATTATCTCGAATATCAAAGTGTTGTTGGTCAAGATATTGTGCAACTTTAGAAAAATCTTCAGACCTCCATTGCATTAAGATACGTCTTAACAATCCATCATTATCAATTTCGGTGTCTGAACAACATTTGATGTTTGTGAAAAGGTTGTGATAAGTTTCACAATGTGGAAGTTGTTTAAGAAGTTTAGTTCGGTTAACTGAATTCTAAGAATCTTTGTTATTTGAAATAAAGGTCATAAATAAAAACGGTTGAAAAAAAAGGGATTTTCATACTTTTTTTTTTATTCTATATTTATGCTTTCTCACTTTGATTATTTCTTGAGAGCTATGAGAATCCTTCCCAAGTCTTAATCTATCAGCATGACCTAAAAACCAACGGTGAAGAACTCCTATTTGATTTGAGAAGCTAATTTGAGTTGAGTCAATTGGATATGCAATCAAATTATTGGTTTTTAAGGCATTGTCCCAGTGTTTAATGAGAATATTTGCCAAGACCTGGTTCCATTTGTCAAACCAATCTAGGTTCCAAGCGAAAGTTGATCCTGGGAAACCACACATGCGAAGGTGCTCAATAAAAGATTCACGGAAAATTGGTGGAAACTTTTCTGAAACCGCTGAATTTGATTCTGGATGAGGTAGTTCAAAGGCAATGTTGCAAGAATTCATGTCGAATGATGAAAATCTGTCTAATTGCTCTTCAGTAGGGTTTTGTTTCCATCCATTTGATTCTGGTGACATATCCAAAAGTGAACGACAAAAATTGTGTATAGATCTACAAAAGTGAGAATTGAATGGAGGCAAAGTCTCATTAAAAATTCTATTAAGTGTTCTTGTGTTTGTGGGCAGGTTTCCATGAGGAAAGTAAGAGCTACTAGGGTTCATAAATAATTAGATTAAGAAAGTGTTCAATTAAATTAAACAAAGAGGAAGGATAAATTGTTGAGCTCCAAAACTTTATGATCAAAGTTGATTTAAGGAGAAATATCACAAAAATTAAGAATAAGAAATATTTCGACTTTATGGAATTATAATATGCATAATTTATATTTTTATATGCAACTTGAACTCAAAAGGAATGGTATAAAATAAACAGAATGATTATGTGATAAAAGCAGACTCATTTAAGAAACGGATTTTTTTTTCTTTTCAAAAAATTCTTCCACAAAAATAATTTGTTAAATGTGAGGCTATGTTCATTTTTTGATTACCAAAAAATTATTTTTGGTCCAATATGATAGTAATACATATTCTTTTGAGTAATTTTTTTCAACCTGAATAAATAGACTAGAGTGTCACTTCATCGCATTTATGTATGAAAAGTTATACAAGGTTTCAGCTTTTATGTAATTCTTTAAGGTTTACACTTTTGTAGCATCTATTATTTGAGTATTTTTGATTTTTTCTTTATAGAAAATTCTACCTAGTACAGACCAATTTTCAAGTTGAAAGAAATATGTTTGTGATTGTTTTTTACAAAATATTAAACTTATTTTTGGGTTTAACTTTGATTTTTGGGGTAATTTTTTAAATAATTATGTTAAAAATATGGATTACTTTTCTTATAGTCCATAACTAAGAATTTTTATCAAAATCAAATAATTATAGGGTAGTTAGATATAACTCAGAAGGCATTTGATAGAAAAATAATTAAGATGCTTGTGCGTACAACAGAATTTTTTCTATGATAGAAAATATTCTGATAAACATGCATGCATTGTTGTACAAATGCAGAGAGTATACAGAATACAAATAAAGTAGACTGCATAACTTTAAATTAATATATAATTTATCCGATTAAAAATTAAACATTTAAACTTAAATAATTTCAACACATATTCCATCATATTCTTTTGATAAAAAAATGTAGCTTATATTAGCTAGTGCCTTTCAAAAAAAGGAATACCTTCAATCGGTAACTTCGAATAGCTAACTTATTCCTACAATTATCACAATTACAATGCCTCCATTTTTTCATGTATGTCAATGTCAAGATCTTGGATGTGTCAATAGAAAGTATCAAACTTCTTCTGGGTCCTTTGAAGTTGGTATGGCTTTCAAAAGCTCTAATTCTTATGCAAAACATCAAGAGGAAAGAAATAGGAAGGCCCAGATGGTTATTTCTTCCAACAATCCACTTAACATTGGAAGTTCCCGCTCCACAGAAACAGTAAGCTGTATATCTATAGTTCAATGAGAGAATTAAAGTCTTTATGATGTTTCAATGATTTATTACATAGGGGAAGTTGCTATTGGGGGCAGAAGTATCTTCAACAGTCTCTAGAAACTCAAATCTTGGGGAACGGTATAGCCAAATAATTATGTGGCAGGCAGCAAAGCTTTCTCTGATTCATCATTTGAGCAAAGAAGGTTGTACTCAATTTTTGGATGAAGAAATTAAGAAGCTCAAACTTCTAGGTGATAGTGGAATACTGGATTCTGATAGCATTGTCCGCCTGGTCCCACGCTCGATAGATACAGTTTTTAGTCGATTAAAGCTCAATCAATCATTTTTCACTAAAACATGCTGTCCTAAATGCTTTGCTCTTTATGAGTATAACTCTGAATCTCAACCATCTATACTATGTTGCAATCAACCGTTTCTTTCATCATCAAAGCGCTATTTAAAAATGTTTGGAGCAGGACAAATTGCAGTTAAATGTGATGAAAGGCTGTATTTGATGGAGGAACATCAAGAACATGTAAAATACTTATCTCTTAAAACATTTCATCACCATTCTTTTATCGACTGGCTTAAGGAAAAGATCAAACTGTTCAAATTTGAGCTTCTGATTGAGAAGAAAACCCCTGTGGCAGAACGTGTAGAGTGTGATTTGATGAAGGATGTTTGTGATGGTTCAATTTGGAAAAACTTTCCCATAACCACTCCAGCTCTGGATAGCAATGATGATGAATATACGATAACTTCAGGCAACTTAATGTTTACTTTATATGTTGACTGGTTTAGGCCTGGTGGCAATAGGATTGGAGGTCATCAGAAGTCTGTAGGCAATATTATGATGGTGTGTATGAACCTACCTCAAGAAGATAGATACAAAATGGAAAATCTTTTTTTGTATTCTATTATACCCGGACCAACAGAACCCACAAGTGAACAGCTTAATCACCTTCTAAAACCACTGGTTAATGATCTACAAACTCTATGGGATGGTATATTGATTGAAAAGACACATCTTTATCCACGAGGCCGGAAATTAAGAGTTGCATTGTTCTCTTTGATAGGTGACATTCCTGCAATACGAAAATTGGCTGGCTTTTCGAGTCACTCTGCGAAAATGTTCTGCTCTTTCTGTAATATCTCTAAAGATGAAATTAGTGAAAAGAATGTGGGAAATTTTTCATTACGGAATCATGAGGATCATATGTGCTGGGCAACAAAGTGGAAAAATTCTAAGTCACATTGGGAGCGTGTATCAATTGTTCAAAATCATGGGGTACGATGGAGTGAGCTGAATAACCTTGAATATTGGCCTCCAACTGAATATTGCTCAATTGATGTTATGCATTCACATATGCTTGGCAACCTAAAAGATCACAGTCTAAGCTATTTTCAAATCCAAAATGCAGCAAAAGATCTAGAAAGAAAGCTGGAAAAGGATAAAAATTGGCATGTAAGAGAAGAAGATGATGATTTCTTTTCTGATACTTCACTGCACAAACATTCGAAAAAACGTAGAAGTAGCTTAAGCACCACGAATAATAATGATGATGATACAGGACACACGAGACAGCACAAGCGGCAAAGACGTACGAGTTCAAGACAGTCATCAAGTCATCATGGACTAGATAATGAAGGATTGGGAACAAATCGATCAAGAAGCCAGAGTAGGTCATCCAGCTCCAAATTTATTCCTCCATATAGCGATGTGGCCTCAGTACAGTCTCAAAGCAGTGACAGTAGGAATTCATTGTATAACTTAAGGCAAAGAAGCATTAGCATATCACAGAGTGAAGGATCTCACTCATCAAATGAGACAGCTAGAGATGAAGAAAATAAAAGGAAAGGTAAGGAGAAAGAAAATGAAGGTAGTAGTAATCCACGAATCACAGCAGCAGAGCTACAGGTTGTATGGAAGATGATAGATCAAGTAAGAAGACCTTCCTGGCTAACACGAGTTCCAAAATCAGTAGGATCTAAAAAGGCAGGATCCCTCAAGGCAGCAGAATGGCACATGCTGTATACTCTCTACTTCCCTTTGTCACTTATACCCCTTTGGTTTGAAAAATTTAAAGAATCTGAATCTTCAGCTTCCTCAGCTGATAAACCAAGAGAATATTATCTTCTCAAGTCACTTGTAACATTATGCTCGATCACCAATTTTTTGACATTAAAAAATATACAGACTAATGAGCTTAAAGATCTAGATCAATTTCTGTTAGAGTATTGTGAGTGCCTTGAAGAGGGTTGGAAGAATATTAATGCAAAGCCAAATCTGCATATCACTCAACATTATCCTGAAATGATAAAGCGTCTTGGTCCACCATCAGGTACAGCTACTTGGTCTGGAGAGCGGGTGAATCATATATTATCTGAAATTCCAAACAATCACCATCCACGTATGTAATGTTTGTAAGAAATGATTTAAAAACTCAGCTGTGCTAATTTATTAATATTTACCACAGGAGAGATACCGCTAACAATGCTCAAACATTGGTATCGGAAGTCTAGGGTATTAGATCTTGGTGAAGCTGAAGATAATGATCAATGTGAGACTAAAAAAATCCATATTGATCTCGATAAACAAAACAAATGGATCCATCTAAGTATGGCATTATTTACTAAATGGGTAAGGGCACGAATGGGAAAAGAAACTTCAAGACGGGCTTTGACACCATCGGAGAAAAGTGGGGATCGGGTAGTTGAAAATGTAGCAAGCATATTGATACATGGAAAGAGGTTTACTAGTTACCATCGACACATTGCTAATTCAACAATTGAATTCTACTATGGAAAAGATAGCCAGTTTGGGCAAATTGATGATCTTTTCAGATCAAAGGAAGAGATTGATCAAATATATTTAATAGTAAGTCCTTTCAAAGAGCTCCGTCCAGAAGAAACATCAAAGGATCCCTATGAGCTTTTCCCACAAGTGCATTGTCGGTTAGTAAGAGTAGCCAAAGCAACTCAAATTGTGATTAAGAAAGATGCAATAATTGGACATGCAGCTACTGTCGAGCACAAAAAAGGAATGTTTGGAATCAAAGACGAGGTTGTAACTGCCATTGGACTGCAGACAGTAGTGAGTGAAAAAATTAATCAAATTTATTTTCTGTTGACTAACATCTTTGTGTTAATTTGGGATTGGGGAAATTTGTAGGATTGGTGATATTTGTAAATGGTGAAAGAAATAATTCAATGCTCGATTAAAAAATGCAATGCATCCAACTTACCTTATCATAAACCAGTGAACAATTACTTTGGTTGCTTTTATTGCGAGAGAACCCATGCTTTCAATGAGTCATTTTTATCTTAAATGTAAGAATGAAAGAAATAAAATCATGATAATGAGAAATATGATAAAATTTTTACTTAATGAATGATCTTCTTGCTCATTCATCTACTATAAATAGTTTGACCTTCCAACTTTAGCTGATAGCTATATATTATTCACTTTATTTTTCGACAAGAGAACATACACGTTTACAAGACTATATACATAGTATCTTTTTTTACTTTAGCTTTGATAGGTATAAATTTTAACAACTGATTATTTTTATTTTATTTTATTTTATTACAGTTCATTATGGATGATAATTTTGAAGGGATGTCTGTTGACCCAACCGATTCTGATTGTTTTCCGCCTCAACATACTAATACTGGAAATACTCCTCCACCACCCTCTGCTGATCCACCTCCAGATGCATCTCAATCTGTACCACCTAATCCCAATCCAGG
The DNA here is from genome assembly GCA_030280995.1 of Hemileia vastatrix. Lineage (NCBI taxonomy): Eukaryota > Fungi > Basidiomycota > Pucciniomycetes > Pucciniales > Zaghouaniaceae > Hemileia > Hemileia vastatrix. Next base: position 6,847,760 of record JASXTE010000009.1, read on the forward strand.
CCAAGAGTCTCATTCAGAACCGAGAAATTTTAATCCCAATCATCCTTCTGTTTCTGAAAGTGCTGATCAGCAAGCTGATCAGCTAGGAAGAGATTGGGCTAGTGAAGTATTGAGGGAATTTTTCGGAGACCAATCATCATCTGCTCAGCCTAACCAAGGAGCAAGCACAAGTGGAGCAGGTAAGTAAAATTTGTAGTGTATTCTTTTATTGAAAAATAACCAATTTAGTTAACTTATTTGAATTGTTAGTGAATCCCTCAATCATTATGGGTATCAGTGATTACCACAGACTCAATTCAGCAGAGTCTCATGAGCGAGAACGGGGGTTAAGGGCTGTAAGAGGCTTAGTTAGAAGGAATGATGTTCCCAGGAGCTTGGACAGTCTAAATAGAAATATTTACCACTTTCTGAAGTATTGTCTTGGGGGACCAACACAAATATCAAAATATCCTGCGAGCCCAACACCTTTGGAGATTGAAAATTGGAAAGATTGGAGCCAATTCAAACTAAAAACCATTCAAACTGTCCTAACCCAAGTCCAATCTTCTAACCGTGCCAATTCTGCAGCTGATCGACAATTTCTGATAACCAATTCTATAGCCTTCTTGCGATCCAAAATTCGACTACCCGAATTTTTTCCAGCACCTGAGCCTCGAGGACTAAAAGGAGGAGCACCGATCCCACTTTCTGTCAAAAGAAACTTAGAGCGTGAATTGCAAGAAAAAGGTTTTCGGAAATTCGCGTTTGATTGGACTTGCCGTGATTTTTCAGAATCAACTTGGAATCAAGTCATGGGAAGCATAGTATGCGACCACTGTAACAGATGGCTCACCACCTTGAATACAATCGATCAGTCAAAGCTTCAGTTCACTCAATGAGTTATTGAGAAATGGGTAGTTAATAAGGGGAAGGAGATGATAAGGTTGTTTGGGCAAGAAGAGGAAAGGGTAGCAAGAGAAAAGATTGAAAAGAGGGCAAGGGCACAAGTAAAACGTTATCGGACCAAGGTAAGTTTTTAATTTTACTTTGCTTTTTGTTATTATGAAGCTGATTTAGTTGGAATTCAGATTGCTAGTGCACGCTACAAGTTAGCAAGAGATCTCTGCAGTGATGTGCCAGGTTTTGTTGTGCTTTTTCATGATACTAGGTGCATCTCTGATATCGAGGAAGGCCCAGCACCAGCCCCAACTGCACCTATCCGAGCTATTCCTGGATGGCGAAATCCTGAACTCAATGATTTGTTTAAAAAAATGGATAAGATGACAAAGGACTTAGCCCATACACCAGCTCAAAAAAAATCAGCATTAAAAACATATTCACGGTCATCAGAAAGGACAGTTGCACAAAATGGTATATTCAATGTTCCCAAATACCTCCCCAAGAATTGCTATTCAGCAACATTTTTGCAAGGATTATCTGTGAATGAACGTGAGTCACTTGGGGTTGGAGCTGATATTGATCTGGTAAAGATTCGGGAATCAATTAATAGAGCATCAACATCATCATAACTTAGGTATAACGGTGATCTTCTGTGTAATATAGCTATCTTATATTGAATTTTATGTATTCTGTTTTTTTTCAAAGCAGCTTGGTAAATGTTATAAAGTGATATGAGAGAGAGTAACATTTTATTTAAGAAAAACAAATAATGTCACCACGCAATATAGGGGGAGGACTTGCTAGCAAGTCCGCAACTTGAAGTCAGATGGAAATCAGATGGAACTCAGACTGAAGTAATACTGAACTTTCACTTGAAGTATCACACAAATAACAATGGATCTATATTGAAAACATAGTGAAAGTGTGAGGATAACTGAATGGAAGCCAGAAAAAATCATTCCATGAGTCTACTCAATGCAAAGTATTTTTTGAAGATCAGTGACTTTTTCTATTACCTACAACTGTTTTTACAGAATTGAAAACTATGTTTCAGCTAATATTTTATGGAAGTGAACTCTGTTCTTCGCCCGAAGAACAGAGTTCATCCTCCTATTTTCACACTCTGTTTTGTTTCAGCTAATATTTTATGGAAGTGAACTCTGTTCTTCGCCCGAAGAACAGAGTTCATCCTCCTATTTTCACACTCTGTTTGCACCAATCTCCATCCCTTTCAATTCTATCAACACATGCTTGTCTTCCCTTCCCATGCCTTTCGCTATCCTCCCAGCCCCATTGTATGCCATCCTCTTTTGATCCCCATTTCACCCCTCTCAACCTCTCCCAGACCCTTTTCTTCATTTAAAATGCCTCGGAACCCTTAATCTTCCCTTCCAACTCTTTCCCAACCTTTTCGCTACCCCATACACCCTTCCTCACCCCTCTCTCCAGCCTTTCCAGCCCTTGTAGCCCCATTTGTGTTCAAAGTAAATTCAATACTTCTTCATGATGGTTTCATCACTTCCTCAATGTGTGCTCAAAAAGATATGAATTAGGGTTCAAGGTTGCGGACTTGCTAGCAAGTCCGCCCCCCATATTGCGTGGTGTGTATGAGATATAAAAATGTATTTTCAACAAATTGATGGTCCATACCTCTTTATGTCACATTTATGTATCCATATTAATTTCAATCGAATTTAATGTTGACCAATACATAGTGAATACACGCTATGCCACTTATACTTGCCAGGCATTGCTACCATTAAATATGCCAGTATCAAAAATTAATTTCGATCGAAATTAATGAGCATGATAATCATGAATTTCTGGAGTCAACTGCTTATTTTTATGCATGGTGCCTTGCCAACATTAATTTCGATCGAAATTACTTTTGATACTGGCATATTGCATGGTGTCTATTCCTGGAAAGTGTAAGTGGCATAGTGTGTATTCATTACGTATTGGTCAACATTAATTTCAATAGAATTTAATATTGACATTTTCATATTGAACCCAAACCAGAAAACGACCCAAAAAATTCTTCATAAAACTGCTCATTAATTTCTATCGAAATTAGTGAGCACCATATACATATTGAATGGTAGTTATATCTGGTGTGTGTAAGTTGTAAAGCTTGTGTTCAATGTTTATTGGTCAACATTAATTTTGATTGAAATTAATATTAATGTGTAAATGATATTTACATGCTCAATATGCATTGTAATGTGTTTACTTAACAATAGAGTGCCCTACTTTTCATCTTACATAAAAATACTTGGTAGCATGTCAAATTCAATTTTTATTAAAATTAATGTTGACATGTTACCATGCATAACAGTAAGCAACTGACTGAATAAATTGATGATAATCATGAACCTTAATTTCGATCGAAATTAATGTTGCCAAGTGCAGATTGAAAAAAAGCTATGCCACTTACACTAGCCAGGCATATTTACTATTTATTATGTATTGGTCAACATTAATTTTTATAGAAATTAATATGGATATGTAAATTTTATATTTACCCTCAACATGTATAGTAAATTTCAATACTTAAAAATACTTGCCGTCCTTTACATGTCATGCAAAAAAGCATTATATCATTTCAACATTAATTTTGATCAAAATTAATGTTGGAATTCCATTATGCATTGAAACAACTAACTGACTGAAAAAGTTCATGATCAAAATGCTCATTAATTTTGATCAAAATTAATGTTGACCAATACATATTGAATATAAGTAATCTCCACTTACTCAGACCAGATATAACTACCATTCAATATGTATATGGTCAGCCTTAATTTCGATCGAAATTAATGGGAAGTTTTATGAAGAATCTTCTGGGTTGTTTTCTGGCTTGGGTTCAATATGCAAATGTCAACATTAAATTCGATCAAAATTAATGTTGACCAATACATAATGAATACACACTATGCCACTTACACTTTCCAGGCATATATACATGCAATATGCCAGTATCAAAAGTAATTTCGATCAAAATTAATGTTGGCAAGGCACCATGCATAAAAATAAGCAGTTGACTCCAGAAATTCATGATTATCATGCTCATTAATTTCGATCGAAATTAATTTTTGATACTGGCATATTTAATGGTAGCTATGCCTGGAAAGTGTAAGTGGCATAGCATGTATTCATTATGTATTAGTCAACATTAATTTCGATTGAAATTAATATGGAAATGGACTATGCATAAAATTCCTATAAGTATAGGTAAGCTAAGCAGTTAGATAAACTGGTTTGATCAAGTACACCATATAAAAATTTATGTTTTAATGCCTTGGTTAATTTCGATCAAAATTAATATTAAGCCATGCATGTTGAATTTTATCTATGTCTGTGTAGTCCATGTGAAATGGCTTGTATTCAATATGCAGGGGTCTATATTAATTTCGATCGAAATTATGAGGTTCATTGCCTCATAAATTTGATGGTTTCTGTCAGTGTTTCATGCATGGTGCCATCTGATACTTGTTTATTCCTATCAAAATTAATTTCAACACCAATATATTGAATACAAACCATGGCACTTACAGTACTTGGTCATAGCTAAAATTCAATATGCTAGTCTCAAAATTAATATCGATAGAAATTAATCAGGATCCATGAAGTTTATCAATAGTGTATGAGTTAAGTTTCAAGTCATATGTTTCATCATTTTCTTGCACCCATTTCTAGGTTATCTCAACAATTTTTTTCAAGTTTTATTATATTAATCAAAACTGTGGTAAGTTGTGAAAAATTAGCTAATCCAAATCTCAAATTGAATATTAATATTTTAATAATTTTGAATGTTGCTTAAGGTATTTCATTGGGTGATTCATAATAATATTTTATCAACTTAGTAGTCCTATAGCTTTTGAAAAGTAACAATTTTGGTATAGTTAGGGACAACAATGCAATATCTTGTGCAGACTAAGATATATTGCAAAATAAAACTATTCAATTTTTTTTTTTCCCTTAGTTGTATCCAAGTTTATCAAAGGTTTGGTCACGGTGCCCACACCCTAGCCTGACACTCCTCCTGTCACTTAAAAAACAAATTCTTATCTTAAATTCTAATGTTACCAATTTTATATTTATAATTCATTTCTTGTTTGATGAGGCATATCAGTATATATGTGAATCTCGCATTGTCATCTGAAATTAAATTTAACAAATATTCATAAAGGATTATCCTTTTTTTTCATATAATATACTAATTAAGTGTATCTCCATTGTTTAGGAGTAAATTCTAATTTAAAAAATTTTGTATTTACCCGTGGCAATTTGAATACGGGATATAAATTTGTTATTATTTGTTTTTCACACTAAAAGTCCCCAAAGAATTACTAGTATTTTCTGTTAGCTACATCAAATTTCGCTTCAATATAAACAGATTGTGATTTAGCATGTTACTCAGTTTACCCCACTATGAATAATACATGTTAAAAAAAGCTCAAATAATATAAAATCCCCCTCTTTATGTTTTCTGTTTCTTTCATCCTCACTTTAATTTTAATCTTATTCAATTTTTTATCCTATTAAAATATCAACTTCAATTTTCTAGAATAGAGTTTCTTATAATTATTCATCATATTACATCATAATTTTTTGATATCGAATACTTTTTTTTAATATTCATTAATCAATATGTCTAGTATACAAAATCCTACACCTCCACTTTGTATGTATATCATGTTCCTCTCTCTTAATTTATATATTTCACTTATGTTCTATATCTTTTTTTTTCAAAAATTTGATTTTCCAGCACCCAAATGTGTTTCATCCCACTCTCTGATTGATACTCGCTTTGAAGCTTTTGAGCTTGCACCATGTCTGCCACATGGCATGGCACCTAACCCTCCTGTACTTAGCAATGAGAGGCAGGAAATAACAAGAGTTCAGTATCGCAATTTACTTGAATTGGCTAGAGATAAAACAGAAGAGCTTGTCAAGATCCTTAACAATAATCCTTCTCCTTCATATTTATCTAACCCTTGTAATGAATTACTCCAATATGTGAAAAGCCTTTAAAAATGTATGTTCATCACCTTTTTTGTCTCCTTTTAAATTAGTAGATAAGATTATTAATATTTTTTTTTCTTCATATATATTTGTAGCTTATGAGGAGGGTATGATTCCTCCTGATGAAGTCATTGTCATTAGGGATGATGATGAGACAGATGAACCATCAGCTTCAACTCATGCTTCAACTTCTAAGGAAAATCTTGAAACACCTGTTATCCGCTCCAAGAAAAAGAGATTATCCCAAGGCTCCTCTTTTGTTCGACGTATTAAACCGGCTTCTGCTAATGAATTTTCTGATGTATCAAATAATAAATCTCAAAAAAAAAGCAAAGGTTTTGATAATGAGTATATTCTTGTTTCCTTTTTTTTTATTGTTATTCTTTTATCTTTAAAATTCAATCATATATCTCTTTTATTGCTTACATATTGTACTTTTTATCTTTCTTTTGATATTTTGTACCAGAAACTCACCTGCTGTAGATTGTTCCATCCATAAACGCCCTCTCCCTGATGAAGATGATGAAAAGAGCAATGAAAATAGCGATGATCAACTATCAGAATATGAAGCTATGCTTGTTCATCAAAAAAAGCAAAGTTTAAAATCTTCTTCAAGACATGTTGATATGTTTGATAAAGATGATGATTCAAACAGCTCATCACCAAATTCCTTCATTTCTAAGAAGCAATACCCATCACCTCCTAAATTACCTACTTTGACCATTCTGAAAGCTTCTCTACCAATGAAATCTGCTCCAATCAAGATATTGAAAAAACCTCTAACTTATTCACCCTCAGTTCTAAAAGAATCTGATTTGCAGGAGGAATTCTGTAAAATTCATAATTTTTATAAAGGTAGAATCAGCACGGCAAAGGTCCTCAGGTCGTGGTTGGAAATTGTTACTCTCCTCGAATTACGCTCTTCTACTTATTCCCAAGAACCCATGTCAAATATTCCAATGTTTACTTTTCATTGGGAAAAATCTTGTGGAGAAGATTGGCTTTCAAAACTTACTGAGTTATGTAAGTTACCATAATTTTTAGTCTTGACTTTTGTTCTTTTACTTATTTTTTTTTTCCTTTTGTAGCAAATATTTTTTTAGAGATTGATAGCTCACAGCTATGGGTACTCGATAATATTGATTTCAAAAAAATGGAAGATTTATGTGATCCTGATGGTTTAAATACTGAAATTCTTTCCTCAACAAAGAAAACGGATCACCCTGAATCCAATCTTATCCGAATGCTCATGAGATTAATGATCCCAAGTGACCACTGCCGTTCTTCATGGGTATCTCTTATATCATCTTCACTTTATCTGACCGCACATGAATTCAGCCAGCTTCCATCACATCAAAACATTAACTCAGATTGTCCAATTGAACGTGGTCTTCAGCTTCTAGCTCACCTTTCAAATCTGAAGAGTCCGATTTCTGATGGCTTAGAAGTTGGTCCCACTGCACTTCAAACCCGTGATATATCAATGTCAACTCTTCTTCAAATCAGCAATATTATCATTGATATAATTATGTCAATTATCATTCTTAAATCAAAATATTGTGCTGCAACAATATCAAGTGGCAAGACTAGTGAAGCTCAAAAATCAAGTGAGAAAAACGAAAATACTGAACTGACTATAATGAGAGAGAAACAAAAGGCTGCACTAAACAAAATAAATTCTGAATACTCCCACCACCGATATCAATCTTTCACATTCTATATAATTGATGGTGTCCGTGGTTTATTTCTGAGCTCTCAAGATCATAGATTGGCTTCAGCAGCTGATTGCTTGGAGGTAATATCAGAAGTTAAGTTTCTTAATTTACATGAAAAAAAAAATCATTTGATGGAAGAAATAATTTGGAAAAATTTAAATAACTATATTTTAACATTAATAAAACCTTTTATAGGCAAGTGTGATCCATTTCCTTTAAAATTTGATACCCCAAGTCCTCCGGGAATTGCTAAGGCTATTTCTGCAGATTTTCTTAATCACTGGAGCTCCATTCAGCCAGTATCACCTTTTTTTGCTAAACATAGCCTTTCAATAAATTAATATTCCAACATGTAAATAGATAAAGTTCTGTCTATATGATATATCTTGTATAATTCAAGTTATTTTCCTTCAAATACGTCAAAAATGTGACCATCTTTGAAATTTATTAAGTAACCTTTGACATGATTTTCTAAATTAATTATTAAAAAAAATTATTGTAAGTCCAGCAATAACAAAGATTTTAAAATCTACTTATATGATTTCAAATACTTGTATTAAATTCTTAAATATTTTATTGTTTATATAAAAATATGATAACTGCTCTAGTTTTGTTACTTTACCTTTAATATTATATAATCTATTATTTATTACAAATATTTTTGTTGATTGTAACATTTTTAATCAGAAGTAGAACAATTTAAATAATTAAATGAGTACATTCTTAAAAAAATACAATTTAATCTATTATTGATTCAAAATTCTTTCTTCAACTCTTTATTATTACCTTTTTTATTAATAAGCCTGTTTGACCTAAAATACTATACAGTTAATTTGGTAGCATTAAAAGCACATTTTTATGGCTAATATATTTCAAATTCTTTATTATAGTTTTTTTTATTTTAGAACCTTTGCTACCAATTTAATAAAAATGACATTTAAAGATTTCACAACTTATATATTTCCTCAAAAGTAAATCAAATTTTCTTATAATATTATGAAAAAAAATTATTTTATTTCACAAATAAAAAAAATAGATAATACTATAATTATCAAAACTGAAAATGTTACAGCTACTCCCAGTATTTATCATGTTTAAATTTGCATTAAGTTGTGTATATATAATATAAATTTTTAATATTTATATATCTAGATTTTTTAGATTTGTCTTAACATTAGATAAATAATACTTTGCTGATTCTATTTCTTCCTCTATTAAGTCATCTCTTTTCAAAAAAACTCTCAAAGCACTAATCAAATATTCTAACCTAAATTTTTCTTTTTTAATTTCTAAGTATTCTGAAATATCAATATCAAAAACATTAAGCTTTTCTATAGCATGAAAAAGTCTAGTGCTGATTTGAATAGAAGAACCTATCCTAGTGAAGCCAGGAATTTCATGACATCTTGAGGTAAAATGCCTTAGTTGATTGGCAGGCCATAATGTCACTGTTATTCCATTAGTTGCTTCAAAGTTGATTTTACTTCGAATTTCGGGAAACATAAGTTCTCCACCTATTTGTCGTGGTTGGGTCTTATCATACTTCATATGAATGGTGTTTTTTTCTGTATCTTTAGGAAAAAATATTCCTAAAGTATACTCACTTGCATCCTTATCGAGATGAACCTCATTAGAGAACCCATTACCATTCCCTCCAGATGTCCAAGTTAAATTACTAGCAAACGGTACACCCTCTTCTTCACTAGAAACTTTTGAAAATCCAGGAATACCAAGTTTTGCGCAAAGATTAGTTGCCTCATTGTACTTTACATATGATATTTTTTTAAAAAAATATTCAAAGTACATTGCAATCCTCTTCATTCGTTTTTTATATTCATCCGTTTTTACAATATCATCAGTGTATTCATCTGCAAGGAAAAGCATTCAAAAATTCAGTATTTAAATTAAAAAAAGTGATACTTACGAATATGTAAAGATTTCTTTCTATCTAAAATAAAGCCACCACCAAACATTTTTCCAAAACCACCAGCTCTTTGATGATAACAATTATTTTTAATTTCATGTTCGCAGTAAGAAAGATCCTTAATGCATCGCACCGTAGCTTCTAACATATCTAGTTCTTTGAGCTCATGAATTTCAAAAGTCTGCACAAGAACATTAGGTATTAAGACACCTTTTGGTTTATAAATACTACATCCAGGAAAAAAATTGTAATAATTATTGCAATCTGTCATATTATTTGCATAAGATAGTGCATAGAAATGTGGCTTCTTCCCGTTTGTATCCATTCCAAGAGCGTTTACAAGTTTCATTCCAGTAGCAATGTCTTTCGCCCACCTATTGTTAGAGTTCTTCCCTGGCCGTTTTTTTTTTTTCAAATCGTTACTCATTGATGGTTCAATCCTAAGAGAATTCAATTTTGATTTAAAATAGAAAAAAATCAAAAATTAGAAAATAGTAACATAATTTCAATTATCAGTCAATGATACCTTTAACTTTATCATATCTTCAATATTAGAAATACAAAAGTTAGCATATCTACATATTAGTAAATTTATATACTTTTTCTTTATTTCAAATATTAAGAAAGCGTTTCAAAGGTATACTTTATTAAATTATACATATAAAGAGTATAGCTTTATCCTGTATGCATTCAGCAAGTACGAGATTTGGCTCTACACTTAATATTAATAATATAATGAAAGTATAACTCCAATACACTAGTAATATTAAAAAATTTACGGAATTATGATATCCACATATATAAAATGAAAAATCTTGCTCTGATCAATATATTGACTTAGAAAGTTATACTTCAATAAATTATTAATTTTTAAATTGTAGCATTGTCCTGTATGCTTTCAGCAAGTACGAGACTTTGAAACAACTTAAAAATCAATAAATTAAAGGTAAAGTAAAAACAATCTAATTATTATTATGAAAAGCAAAACATTATCCTGTATGCTTTCAGCAAGTACGAGATGATGTTTTACTTTTCATATTAATAATATAATGGTTGAGAAAGTATTAAAGAAATATAGAAAAATGATAAGCAAAACATGAACTTACATGTCTATAAAATCTTCTTCCATTTGTAGCTGATTGATCAAAATTAATTATAAAGTTTATTTTATAATCACTGTTTTAAAAAATAAATGGTTAGATAAATAAATTGAACATTTTTGATAAGGAATAAAGAAAAGTAAATTGACAAACAAATAAAAAAACTTTAAGTTAACTGAAAAAGAATTATTTTATAATGAATCGAAAGGGTACAGTAAAAGATACCATAAAAATAAATTCAGAATTAGAATCATTAGATTAACTTGTCAAAAGTGTAAAAAAGTGTAACAAACCAAAATGATATGAAATGCAATAGCAAGAAAAATTTGCTTACCGGTAATCAGATAAGGTCAAGAAAATAGTACCAATAATTCAAAATGATAAAGCAAAAATATGATTGATAATTTTTGAAAAAGGTAAGTGAGAAAGAGAAAGGAAAAATAAATTGGGTGGCAAACAGATGTATATATCATGAATTTTCACTGATCACATTTTCAAAAAAATGCAGCTCACCAAGTCATATGATAAACTTCATCTAAATTCCAAGAATGATGTTGCCAAGGCACTGTACACAGCATGATCATTTTTTCCCATGCATATACTAATTCCAGCTAGAATTTACTTGGCTGCATGTTGTACAGATGCACATTTGTGGAACACTGAATTTCACATCTAAAAAAAATTGACGCCACATAATTCTAGCTACCATGTTTCACGTAGCTAAAAAACATACACTCATCACATTTAAATTTACATTGCGCCAAAATTAATTCATTTTTGAATTTTTTTAAAGGAAACTATAATGTGCACCACCTATTTCTAAAATATGAACCTCCGCACCATATTAAATTGGGAGACTTTTAATTATGCAATTTTTTTGCCGTGACCTTTTTCCTGATCTTACTTGGTTCAAAATATTGAAACATGGCCAATGTTGATGAAAGAAACATTTGATTTTGTTTCTATGTGTAACAATGGAAGGCTGTTTCTTACTGGCAAAAGAGTGTTGTATATTTTATTTGAACAAATTTTTATTTTTTTATGTATTTTATTTAAAAAATTTACTTTTTATTGCAGCCAGATTTATACTGGCTGCTTTTTAGAAACCTTAATTTATGACCCAAGCCTTTGAAATTGGCTTGGGTCCCTTACATTGCAATTTAGTACTTCCAGCCAGGTTTCCCCTGGCTGGAAGTGTCTCTTTCAAGCAATTGAAGTCGCTAAAAGCGACTTCGATTGCTTGCTGTAATGTTTGCCACCCTCCCAGCTAATTTACTAGGCTGGGAGGTGGCCAAAGCAGTGTGCAACGCGCGTTGCTGCTGCAAGTAACGCGCGTTGCACAATCGCTACCATATTTCATGCAGCTGATATCAAGTCAGCTGCATGAGATATGCGCAGCATGTGCAATGCGCGCTGCATGCAGCAGCAATGCAGGCTGCATGTGCTGCATGCAATGCGCATTACTTGCAGCAGCGATGCGTGTTGCATGTGCTGCATGCAGTGCATTGCACAGCCAGTTTTTTTCTGGCTGTGCAATGCACACAGAGAAACCAAAGTCCCTGCAAGGGACTTTGGTCTCTAAAATGGAAGCGACTTTCCCTACCAGGTGCAATCTGGTGGGAAAGTGAGAGAAACGTTAGACCGAAGTTGTTTGAAAGCAACTTCGGTCTTAAAAACATTAAAAATCATAAAAAAAAAAATGAGAAATGTAGAAAAAAAAAAAATTAAAAATTAAAATGTGAGTATAAGAAAAAAAATAAGTTCTAGTGATACCAAAAATCCAAGCCAATTTCATTTGGCTTGGTTATTTAATAATTAATTTTTAATACATTAAATTTAAAATTCAAACACCATAAAATATATGAATTTTTTTTATATGAATATTATAAATTTAATCTACCTCTTTCTCATAATTATATTTATAATTTTGTTTTTTTAATTTTTGACATTTAAGTTTATTTTTTGGAAATACAAAATTAAATTTTCAACTAAATTTTTTAGTAAGGTAAAATAAATTATAAATTTGACATTTTGTAATTGAATAATGAAAAATATTTTTGTTAGAAGAATACAAATATTTTAAGGGTAGAAATATGGTGCAAATTGTAAGTAAAAAAAATTATATTTTTTTTTGTGAGGGGTTATTTCTATTTTTAAAAATATTTTTCAAAAACATTCATTAAATACTGAATTAAATTACTTTGAAACTCAAATTTTTTGTAAAATAATTAAAAATGAAATAATAATATTGTTGTATTTGATATAAAATTTGAATTGGTAATATTAATGTCTCTTTAAGTAAATTAGAAAATCATTTAAAAAGACCATGTTGATAAGTACTTCATTTTTGATATACAATGGTTATATATATATCTTATATATATTTCTTGAGTGTTATTTTTATATACATTCAATAAAATTTGTAATATAAAATGCCATTTAATAATTAATTAATGTTCAACTTAGTTATAACAACTTCATATTTAATACCAGCCACTAGTATTTACTTTTTAATTTAAAACTCCAATATAATATGAGAGTATCCTTATTTTGTCTGTATGTAATGAACAACAATAACAGACCATAAATGAGTAGGTAGTTAATTACAATAAATAGTTGAAGAATAACCTATAAGAAATGATAAGTTTATCAAAAAGAGTACATTAAAAAAATATACTTTTGAATTTTTTTGATATAATTTGGGTAGTTAAATGAAAATTTAAATTATCAGACATCAAAATGGATAAAATCTAAAAGTAGTGTTTATATAATAAGCCTCATAAAAAAAAAGGATAAAAAATCTACTATGTAACTAAATTATTAAATATTAAGGTATTATTAAAATTATTGAAAAACTTATTTTACAGTTATAATGAAATCTAAATGTGAAAATAATGGTGGGATAATAGTAAGACTATGTGGAAACACTTTAATTTATACATACTTTCAACTATGTTCAGATAAAAAAATTGTTAAAATTGTATAATAACATCTAGTTAATAGTGATGCAATTTTATTTAGATCAAGAATAAATTTTTCTGAGGAAAAACTAATTAAATTGAGATATGGCCATCTCCTTTCAAGAGATAGAATAATAATAAAAATTTAAAAAATTATAATAAGTATTCTTAATCACCATTTTTGAAAAGTCTCTAGTAAAATTCATTATAATATATCATTCATTGATTACATTATATGGAGTTTCATCTTGAAGTAGTGATGTGCAGCTTTGAACTTACACCACGCAATATAGGGGGAGGACTTGCTAGCAAGTCCGCAACTTGAAGTCAGATGGAAATCAGATGGAACTCAGACTGAAGTAATACTGAACTTTCACTTGAAGTATCACACAAATAACAATGGATCTATATTGAAAACATAGTGAAAGTGTGAGGATAACTGAATGGAAGCCAGAAAAAATCATTCCATGAGTCTACTCAATGCAAAGTATTTTTTGAAGATCAGTGACTTTTTCTATTACCTACAACTGTTTTTACAGAATTGAAAACTATGTTTCAGCTAATATTTTATGGAAGTGAACTCTGTTCTTCGCCCGAAGAACAGAGTTCATCCTCCTATTTTCACACTCTGTTTTGTTTCAGCTAATATTTTATGGAAGTGAACTCTGTTCTTCGCCCGAAGAACAGAGTTCATCCTCCTATTTTCACACTCTGTTTGCACCAATCTCCATCCCTTTCAATTCTATCAACACATGCTTGTCTTCCCTTCCCATGCCTTTCGCTATCCTCCCAGCCCCATTGTATGCCATCCTCTTTTGATCCCCATTTCACCCCTCTCAACCTCTCCCAGACCCTTTTCTTCATTTAAAATGCCTCGGAACCCTTAATCTTCCCTTCCAACTCTTTCCCAACCTTTTCGCTACCCCATACACCCTTCCTCACCCCTCTCTCCAGCCTTTCCAGCCCTTGTAGCCCCATTTGTGTTCAAAGTAAATTCAATACTTCTTCATGATGGTTTCATCACTTCCTCAATGTGTGCTCAAAAAGATATGAATTAGGGTTCAAGGTTGCGGACTTGCTAGCAAGTCCGCCCCCCTTATTGCGTGGTGTTATGTTATGAAAAACAAAAAAGTTAAAAAATATATAGTTATACTAATGAAAAAGCCAAAAATAAAAATACTATTATAAATTAAAAAAATAAAACTACATAAATTTTATTCTGCTCTAATGATGGAAGGGTACTATGTATGAATTTCCACATGTTAAATCCAAACCTGCTTTAAGGCTAGTTTACAGGTAGAGCTATTAAGTTTCCTTAAATTCCAAAAATAACTTATGCATTTTACTAATTATTTTTTTCTTTTTTCTTTCCAAAGTTGTTAGAGTTGCTTAATTAATACTGTTATCTTGATTGTAAGATATATAATTTTTTTTGAATACATGATTTATTGTTTCAAAAATTATATTATAAATTTAAATCATTTATTTCATTTTCTAAAGCTTCATTGTCAAAGACACAACTCCATTTTCTATTACTTAACAAATATATAAAATGTGATAGTAAAATTTGAGGAATTTTCTTTTTGAGAGGGTCAAACTATATTGTGAAGATTTTTATCTAGAAATTCTTGTACTCTAAAACCAAATAATTTTCTCCCTTAAGTAAGCCATTTCAAAAATATGAGAATATAAACAAGAATATTAACTTATCTTATTTTTATTTTCGTTACTGAAAGTTTTAGTTCAATCCCTTTTTTTATATGACATTAGTATAAAAACATGGTTAAATGCTACTATATAATTAATTTTTATTATATATATATATATATATATATATATATATATATGAAATATTTAGAACGTCATCCTTTTTTATTTACTTGAATAAATGGCTCAATTATAATACCCAACACTTATTAATGTTTCCCAAACTCAATAACAAATTTCTCATATGAAATATTAGCTTCTAATATAAGAAGTTTATCTATAGATGATATTCAACATGTGATTTTACTTTTTAGATTCAGCTAAAATTAAACAAAAGGAGAAATCATGCATATGTGTATAAATGGTAACCATATGTTACTTAGAGGATTGTGAAATTCACTCATCAGAATGGTTTAAGTATTAAAATAAATTGAGGTCATTATTTTCTAGTATTTGAAACTAATTAGGAAATTATTCTAAAAATATATTTTAATGTGTATCATGTTTAAAAAGTTGGAAATATGATTTTTGAAAATTGTGAGTTTCTTATGAGATACCAAGCTTTAGTTTACATTGTTTCAAGTAGAATAGAATTTTAGTATTAGAAATTGAAAGCAATGTACCATTATCAGATTTTAACTGTGTTCTACTTATAGAATGATTACATAACATTAAACATTATTTAAATCAAAAAGGTTTAAAAGATATTTAGAATTTTACCAAATTTCACCATTTATTAATCTTTGATTTGAAAACAAACTATGATGTACACTCACTAGAAATAAGCAATCCCAATTTTAACATAATTTATCAATCCAAAAATAATGAGTCAATTAACATGAAAATATATATTATTTCAAAACCAATTCTCTAGATTTAAAATATGATGCTTTAATGAAAAATTATTACAAAACTTTAATGCAATGAAGTCTCTTAAAAAATTCAAAAATAGAATATCAAAACAAGTAATTTCTGCAAAAAAAACTACTAACTATTGTAGATAAAGCATAAAAATAAGTCATATTTTTTAAAAAAATGATCTAACAATATTTATTTTTGTTAAAAAAATCAAAACATTGTTAAGTTTGCTTGTTATAATAATGTTAAAATCCA
This sequence comes from Hemileia vastatrix, assembly GCA_030280995.1. Classification (NCBI taxonomy): domain Eukaryota; kingdom Fungi; phylum Basidiomycota; class Pucciniomycetes; order Pucciniales; family Zaghouaniaceae; genus Hemileia; species Hemileia vastatrix. The sequence goes on from JASXTE010000009.1 coordinate 6,864,183, forward strand.
CTAAACATTATCTAAAGGTGGTAAAATATGTTAAAAATAAGTTGAATTTTATGAGATAAAAATCAACAATTTTGTATCATTTCCTGTTGTGCTATGACTTTATTCCACCCTTTTTATCTGATTCTTCCAGTATTACTTTGCTATGATCACTAGTTTTCAAGTTAAAATTTACAAATGTTCATTATACTTGATAATATGAAAAATAACTCAAACTTTTATAACTACAAAATAAGATTTTGTAACTCCTTCTTTCAATCAATATTTGAAAAAATTTTTAGTTTATTTGAGTAATGATTTTAAGAATAACAAAAAATTTGAAATTCACAAGGAATTATTTCCAGAGACTATAATTATTTACTTGTGTAATGCATGAGCTACTTATCAATGATGTAAAACATCAGAAAAGTAAGTTATAGTTATAAATCTACAGATTATACTGTTTCTGGTATATATATCTTCAATAAATCTTTTAAACTTATCTTAGCCTACATACCACACAATAGAAAATCATTATATTAAAAAAGGAAAAAATTCTATGATAATATCATAAAGAATGATAACCATGGATTAATATTCCATAAAAATGGTTAATAATATTTTAAGAGAACCTAAATCAGTATTCTTTCATCAAAATATATCCTTTTTGTCTTTGTAATTTATTCCAAACAAATTTTTTGAAAGTTGAATCTATATATCTAATGCCAAAACCACTATTAAGTTCCCTCTTAGACTATTTAAGAAATTATATATATATATATATGTATATATATATATTATTTATCAAAAATTGAAATAAAGAATAAAAACATAATTTTATTTACCTTTAATTATTTAAATATAGAGTATTTTCAGAATGCATTGTGGTTACTTGTGAAGGTTAGAAGATTTGAAGTTGGATTTATGAGTTTTTAGAAGGGCAAATATTGTAAAATTCTTTCATAAATATTTATTTCATAGTTTCAAATGTTGAAATCTACAAACTAATGGGATTTAAAATTATATTGAGATTTAAAATCTGTTTTCTACTCAAGTAAAATAAAATAAAATGATGATATCAAAATTGAAATTAAGTTTAAACTTTTGATATGCTCTATCTTCAATTTTATTGATAGTGCATCAAAAATTTAATAATATTTTTTTCCTTCATCACTTTTTACATAAAAGATAGTTTTATCATTTTATGAATTAAAGATTGCTTATATAAATTTAACATCTATGTCAACTGTTTATGACTATTAATCTATATAATAAATTTTTTAGAAGAAAAAATAACATCAGTATATACTGACTTTGAAATTATTCAATTTAAAATAGTTTACAGGTAGATAATGAAGGGTGATTTCATTTTTGAATATGAACTATAAAAGTCTTATTTTATCAATTTTAATTCTTTTTGAGCTCAAATGTATCCACCGCAACTTAAGTAAGAATAAAAATTATTTTTATTGAAATTTACATGAGAAAGTATGCCTATTATTCAAAATCAAACTTGCTCTAATGGTGTTTTTCAATCATTATTTCCATTCATAACAATAAAAAACATTTCCATTTGCTGATGTTTTAGTTTTTGATATCCCCAAGTTTATATCTCAGGTGTACTATTCACAAAATTATTAAAAATATAATTTTCGAAATACATGATAAACTTGAAAGTGAGGGGGCATTAAATTTTTAAAAATGAATTCTAAATTCAGGATGGATAGTATTTTTTCTATTTTCACAAATGAACAATTTTTTGTTTCAATTAATCCAGAAAGAAAATTTTGTTGTAAGCATATTATATTATATTTATTATGATTTTAAATACTATATTTTCAAGATTTGTGTTTAATATTTCCTGTGAAAGTTAATGTTAATGTGAATTTAAAGTAAGCTTGAAGAAATTTAATCAATAGGCATATTGGATATTTAAAATAATATTTTGCTCCAATCTTGAATCATCCTGGGCTAAAAAATATCCCAAATAAGGTTTTTGTGGGTCAATTTGGATTTAAGTAGGATTAAGTGAGGTTTAATAAAGGACAGATAAAAGGCTAAATTCATTACTAGTGACTTTTTTCTCAAAATAGTTATAAAATATTTATCATTCTGGACTCAAGCTTCAATAAAGTTGAATTGAAACAGAGATAATTTCTAGCAGCACAACACCATATTTACAAAGGTGTAAAATACCTCAAATATTACTCATAATATAGGAAGGCAAGGAATCTACAAAATTCACATTTCAAACGAGGATTTATATTTTGAATTTGAAATTGAGAAATGGAATATTATTTTCCAATTTAAATATCTATTAGTCATTTTAACAAAAGTTTTCAGTAATAAGATTGAATTTTGATGGTATTTTGTTGTAGATTAATCATTTTGATGAGAGATTTACTCAAAATTACTGGTTTCGTTTCTAATATTCCATGTGAAATTCATTATGAATCTTTTTGAAAGTGAATAGTTGACATATTGGATATGCAAAAGCTTATGTTAGATCAAAGTGAGATCAAAGGGAGCTTAACTGATGATCAAATTAGGATTTTACAAGATCAAACGGTGATCAATGTAGGTTCATCTTGAGCTCAATCTGTGACAAATCTCTGACTAAATGTAAGGCCAAACAATTTCCTACATGGTGATGATGTGTGCATAATTCAAGCATAGATTTGTGGCTCAACGGAGCTCAAGCAAGGGGTATTGCTAGCAATACCCCCCCATTTTTTCTGTGGTGTATGAACTAGTTTTTGGACAAAAAGCAGTTTTGCCAGTTTATTTAGAGGCTGAATTATATCTTGGAGTATATTGGGATACTGTTAACACTACTGAAGAATTGTTATTTGCAAGAATTATGCAGCTGGAGAAGAAAGAAGAATACTTAGAAAAGGCATATTCTAGAATGATTAAAATCAGAAATCAGTCAGTAAGGTATTGGTATGAAAGATTTGCACACTGGCTCAGAAAACCTTTGAAGACTGGAGATATGGTTTTGGTGTATAATAGGTGTTTGGAAAGCGAGTGGGGGAAGATGTTTGCAGATAGGTGGAATGGACCTGATAAAGTCAGAGAACAGGTGTCTGGTGGTTCATATGTTTTGAAAGAATTGGATGGAGTAGTTTTAAAGAAGAGGGTAGCAGCTGATCAAGTCAAACGTTTATATCCTAGGGGCACCAGGAGTTCTGAAAGTTAACTCCGAAATGAGGGTAAACTATTTTTACAATCGTTTGAAGTTTGACTCCAAAACAAGGATAAACTACATAATTGATTAAATAAAATTTTGTCAAAGTTTAACTCTGGAATGAGGATAAACTACTTTCTTATTAAAAACATTACTTTTGTTTTACTATGGTATGGGAGATGAAACTGTTGGCAAAATTTACAACATTTATTAAGACATTCATTTGAAAATTCTTAAAACTCTTAAAAGCGACAAAATTTATGGGGAAGATATATGTTGGATTGATAAATTTTTTATTGGTAGAAGTGTTCACAGGGGAACCTTCTGAATTAAATATTGTCAAGTTTGGGGGTAATTGATGGGCTGGCTGCTCTATAAACAATTACCCCACAATGCTCGTTACCAATTTCCTCCTTTTTCTAGTTGAATCCTGGCTTTGAATTTGATCTATAGGAAGTCCGCTAAGACTTTAAACTGGAACAAACGAAAAGACACTTCTCTTAAGGCCGGATGCAATATTCTTTTTTTACTTTTGTTTTTGTTATTTCTTTTATGTCAGATTTTTTTTGAGGGTATACCTGCTTTGTTCATTTTAATTTTTATAATACTATAAAATATTGTTAAGGGTGATGATCACTGGTTGTCTCTTATTATTTTTACAAATTGGAGGGAACCCACCCAGTGATCATTATCATAAAAATTTTATTTTTATAAACTTTCATTTATTAATTTTGTATTTCTAATTTCTCAAAAATTTGTAGCCACATTAAGTTGCACTTGGATGTGGGTATGATGTCGAGGGTACGGCTCATCAATTGACTGGGGGGCATATTTTAAATTTTATTTTACATTTCATAAATTTTATATTTCAAATTTGTTTATCATTTTTTTTAAATTAAATTGTAAATTTTATTTCATAACAATCTTTTATAACCTTTTATTATTTTCATCATTAAAAAAAAGAAAAGAAAAGAAACTTAAAATTAAAATAAGAGTAGTTTTTTTAGTGTATATTTCTTTTTTTATTTTTCATTTATATTCCCTTCAGGACAGCTTTTTAACCTGAGTAAATTGAATTTAAGAAGAATTATTTTTAGGAGAAGCTCTATCAGGAGAATTTGGAGCGGATTCTTCAGTTATACCGAAAGCTGAATTGATTTGTTGGTATTGGGAAATTTGAAGCCAGTTGGCTATTTTTAGTTGATCCCTCAAAGTTTGCTCTCTGAACCATACCTCAGTTTGATCAGAAGGAGGATAATGGTGAAAATAAGTTAAAATGATATTTAAATTAGGTGAAGGGTGATGTCTAACTAGATGAATAGGGACCTGGGGATAATAAGGACCAGGTAAAGGAAGCTCATATGATAATGAATGGATGGGTGAAGCATTGGACACTGGAATTAGGGAGCAAGAGTCAATTTTATAAATATGATCTAATCAAAATAAAAGGGATGCTAATCTCTATCAACACTATCAAGATTGAGTCTAAAAGGCTTACTGGGATTAGGAACTGGTGTTTTCAGAGATGTGAAGTGTTGATCATTTTTGAAGGAGGTTTGGTATTAGATCTGGGTCTTTTAGAGGATTTTTTGAGATAGGAGAAGAAGGGAGACTGTTGGATCTAGTTCTTTTTGGCTTGTTAATTATTACAGGGCTAGGAAAATGGATAGAAGATGAATAGGAAAGATCCAAGGATGGTCTAATTGAAGGAGTTTTTCTCATGGCTCTTGGAGAAATTGGAGTCCTGGGGGGATTAGAAGCAAGCCTAGACTGAAGAGAAGGAGCATCTGGACCCAGTGTGTTTTGGTCAGGGGAGAAGTTTAGATAGGAAGAAGGGGTAAATGGTGTTGGATGGCTGAAAATAGAAGGAATAGGAGGAGTTGATGGTTTTGGAATGGGACTACAGAAGGAGGCAAAAGAGGAAGCAGTAATTGGAAGGGATCCATATTTTAAGCTGGAGCATTTTCTTTTCTTAATGAAGCAGGCAGAAAAAGCTCTGTTATAGGTGTGTCTCTTAGGGTTGAAGGTATAAACACATTCTTTATGGGTGAAACAGCATTAATTTCAAGATTAATCAGGAGAAGCAACATAGTTGGATGGAGTCATCTTGATAGGATTAATAATTGTATGGAAACACTGGATAATGGCCTGTAAATTGGGAGAAAAGGAACTGGTGGAAAGATATTGGACTCTGGATAGAAAGGGATGTTGGAATCTATCAAAAATTTGGTCCACCATGACCTTAAGCTGGCAAGTTTATCATTCTTTGGTCCACTATGACCCTAAACTGGAAAATTACTCATTCTTTTTCCTGTATGACAATTATCTGGCGATTCAATCGTTATTTGGAGAATTTGAAAGAGATTTACAAGATGGGTCCCCCATTACCTTAAACTGGAATATTCTATGCAACACTATGCACTCATTTTGATTTATCACTTTCCACCAAGACATCTAAACTGGTAATGCAAATTTTTTATGAAGGCTATTCAATTAAAAATCAACAAATTATATAATTTATCACTGGTACTCAAATTTTGAAAAAGGGTGTATGTTTTATTTGGAAAATGTAGTGGTCAATATTGTGGAGGTAATGGATGATGAAATTATGGATGAAGAATCATAATTATGGTGCTAAACATGGTGAAAAAATGATTATTATTATTATTTAAAAGATGAGTTATTAAAAGGTGGTCTATTTGAATGTTGTGATGATGAAATTTTTGAAGGAGGATATGGAAGTCCAAAAAGTAGTGTGCCTTGAATATGCTAAATGGTATGAAGCTTGGAGGACCTTTTGGCGAGAATTGGATCAAGTATTTTTCTCAATCAAAGAGAATGGAATCAGGAGTATTTGGCTCATTTGATGAGAATGGAATTAAATATTCAGCTCAGTAGGTGTGGAGACTACTCTCTTAATGCATATGAGAAGAGACTGGTATAGGGGAGTCTGAAGTGATTCAAACCTTTCTCTCAGTAGTTGGAAGCATCCCAAGTAAAATAGATTTTATTTCAAAATGAAAATTTATGAGAAATCAATTTAAAATGATTTAATAAGAAGAAAAAAACAGGATTCATGTTTATTAAAAGCACTAAACTATAAGATTAAAATAAATAAATTTGCTGAATTTTTTCTACATCATCATCAAAACTCTGCATCAACAATCTTCTCTTCATTAAATCTTCATGATTATTGGTGGGAGTGTCTTGGAAGTAGGATAAAATATTTCTCTTTATATCATCAGTAAAGTCAAGAAAAAGATATCTATGAAATTTAGGATAATGATTTATATAGTCCATTTGGACTTGACCTACATCATCAGAGTTGGTTATTTTAATACCTAAAAGAAGAAAAAGGCTTACTGGGAATAGGAATTGGTGTTTTTAGAAATGATGAAGAGATGAATATGGAGAAGATAAAAGTAGGATTATATATCAATTGAACATGCAAAATTAAAAGAATGAGGACAATTTTCATTGGATGGAGGATGTGGCATTCCAAATCTTAGTATGGCTCTAAAAGACTGTTTAGAATGTTTATTAGGAATATTATGGAGATTGGAGAAGCCATATTAATTTCAAATATTTTATTAATAAATGAAAAATGAAGTTGAAAAGGTCAATAAATGAATTTTTGTCAGCTTTATTAATTTCAAGGGTCATATGATTTTTTACGGCCGCAAAATTAAATTTATAGAAATTAAAGAAGCTAAAGAGCCTTTGTGAACTTTCCCTGAATTTTTGCTATTTTTCTTATATTTTTAATTTATTCTTAAATATTTATTAAAATATTTACCTTTTCAAAAATTACTTAACTTTGATGATTTTTCATAGAGTAAATAGAGCTTCCCAGACTACGAAAAATAGTTGGAAATTTTAAGGAGAAGTAGCTCTATTATGTGTAATTTTTCAAGATTTTTTAATATAGATTTAAGTTTCAAAATTGAGTTGGGAGGTCCGGAAAAGCTCTGTACAAACTCCGTACGAGCTCCAGTGAGCTCTGGCTGTGCTCCAGAGGGAAAAAGGGCACATGACTGATTATTATGCGTATAAGGTTGTAGACTCGGAATTATTCAAGGGGGGACGCAATAATTTAACAGATTGTTACAACCAGTATTCATATTTTTCTTTTGTCAACAAAATAATTAATTATTTATATTAACCTTATAAAATAACTATTCTTACATAACACTTTAAATATTTTACTCAACAACTCTTAAAGATTAACATATAGGGTATCATTAGAAAGGTCGCAACTTCAGAGACTCATTTATAGTATCTGTTTTCAAAAATTATTAAAATCTAAAAACATTAAAACTACTCTCTTTTAAAATATTGTATCTGGTGTAACTTTATTGTTGCATTTCAGTTATTTTTCACAGAAAAACCACTCAATCATCCTAACAAGCGTTAATTAGACAGGGCTTCATTCTTTATTATTATCAAGTAGACTTTTAAGCTTATTGATCGTAAAACTCACAAATTCGGTTAGAAGTGGAGGGTTTTCTTTGATTATCCAGCTCCTTTGGATTCTCCTTACAGCAAGGCAACTGTAAGAGTCTACTACAACGTAATTTGAACTTAAAGAGATTAGGTGACCATTATTCATCTTTACAAAATAAGAACCAGTTATCTTTTTCAACCATCAATGATAGTTTATCTAGTATTCCAAGAGTGAAGACTAGGCTAACCAGCATTGAAGAGAAATTAAATTCATTGCTACATGACCAAATATTTTCTGACATTTATTTGAAAGAAGCTTCTGTGCAGGATACCCCAAGTGTACCTGTCCCAGTTCATCTAAAGTAAAATTAGTGCCAGAAATGCCTGTATTTATTACCGAGTTTTTATCAAAACTTTATGATGTACCTTGTTCATCTACAGAAGGGTTAAACAATGAGATTACTACCCAATTGGAGATGTTACAGATTATTCTCACTCAGAAACAAGCTTGTAATAAGGAGACTACTTCAAATCAAAAGAATTGGCCAAAACATGACCAGTATCCAACATTTGATGGTGACTCTTCCTCTGATTGGCAACTGTTCATTTGCAGAATTGATAATCTAAAAAATTCTTACTAACTACCAGATGAGGAAATTTTGTCAAAATTAATTTCTTTATTTACCTATGTAGCCCTAATGTGGTATGAATCTGTTCACTTGGATCAAAATGACTACTCATGGGAAAATTGGAAAAAGTTAATTAAAGCACAATTTGGTGGTTCCAAGTTTAGATTAGCTCAACAAAGGCAATATGAAGAAACCAGAAATAGCTCTTCTACTGGAGAAACTATTGAGCTCTTGATGAAACTTTTGAAAATATTAAGGTCAATGAACCCAGAGATGGAGTTTGAGTTATGAAGGACAGGATCCTCTATAAATTACCTATGTCTCTGAGAGACTTAATAGTTGCTAGGACTGAGTTCTCAAGGGAACCTTCTTCTTTAATTAATACTTGTAGTGAGATCCTTCTTAACAACAAGTATTATGTTAGAAGATTCATGTCTAGAACTTCATTGGAGAGTACCTCCAATTACAAACAAAAACCTGTGGAAAAGGTTGGTAAAACTTCTGCCCCTGTTGCACCCAAAAAAGTATGCAACAAATACTTGCTTCAAATGCAGTAAGCCTTGGCAGAAAGGCCATGTTTGTGACAAGAAGATACATCTTGATGAGCAGACAGAGGATCATGCTGATGACACAATAGCACTGGATGATACTTCAAGTGATTTTGCAAGCAATATTTTATATGAATCTCACCAGTAAATTTTAATACTTGAAGAGAATATTCATTATTTAAAGAATATTAATATTGAGAATAAAGATTTATCTATGGTAGAGGATGCTGAAAGCATAAAAAACCTTGAGGACAGATCAATTATTATTTCCCCTCTCAAGGCACCAGTCTTGATCAATTAAAATAACATTGAGGTTGTCTTAGATTCTGAAGATGGAGTTAGTGCAGTATCAAAAAGCACTTGCTTCAGTGGACCATGATTATAAATCAAAACATATGCCTATCATTTCTGAGAATTGTAGAGGTTATTGCTCTGTTTTGTCCACCATTGGTAAATACAAAGCCACATTATTTTTCAAATATAACCATGGTTTTGTAAGAGCTATATGTGATTTTTTTTGTCATGAAAAATGATAACTTAAGCAGTTGGTTGATTTTGGGAAATTATATTTTAACCAAGTATGGCATAAAATTTCATCTTTCAAATCAATGCTTCATAATGGGGATGAATGGTAAGAGAAAATTTAAGATTTTCTCCCCCAAAAAATTATTAACACCCGGATTGAACACACACTACGCAATATAGGGGGTGGACTTGCTAGCAAGTCCCCAACCTGAACTCAGACTGAACTCAGATGGAACTCAGACTGAACTCATACTGAACTCATACTGAACTCTACTTGAAGACCCACAAAAACTGTTATGCTGAGTGGTGTTCATCCCTGATTGTATGGTTCCTTTGTCAATAGCTCAATGTGTGTTCAATCTGTGGTGAATTTGAGTCCAAGGTTGCGGACTTGCTAACAAGTCCGCCCCCCATATTGCGCGGTGACATGACATTTTTTATTTCAATATAAAGGAAGATCTAGAGAAGAAATTCCTGCCCTTGTGTCTGAAATTGACAATGCTTCTTTTGGAGAATAATTTTCTGGTGAGGATAAAGATTCCATCATTAAATTGATAAAATATTTTCCTATGGACTTTGCTAATGGGTCACATGAAATAGGATTGGTAAAAGAAGAAATGAAGCTTTCATTATCTTTCCCAGTAACAGGAATACCACCTAGTTTAAAGTTGAAGCCTTATCCTACTTCTCCTACAAAGATAAAAGATATTGAAAACAATATCTATACCCTTTTAAAAATTAATATTATTGAAAATGTAGTTGAGACACCTATACATTGTGTTGTCTCACCTGTCCTAATTTCTTATGAGAAAGATAAAGCTAGGTTATATGGTGATTATAAAGCATTGAAGACTTATACTGTTGATGATATCTATCCTTTACCCAGAATTAGCTCTATACATGCTACCCTGCATGGTGCTAAGTATATCAGCTGTTTGGATGGTAACAAGTGATATTGCCAGGTAACTGTTGAGAAGAATTCTCAGAATTTTCTGATCACTGCTACTCATATGGATATTTATAAGTATGTAAGGATACTTTCTGGACCTAAAAAATGTCCCTTCTGTTTTCAAAAAGTAAGTATAACACATTCCATCAAGAAATAATTGAATCATGGCGGATGGTTTATATTGATGATATCATTATATTCTCTAAAGCATTTCAGGACCATCATAACTACCTTTTTAAAGTGTTCCTTTAGATGGATGAGATAAATATGACACTTGCTTTGAAGAAATGCAAATTTGGTTTTATTCCTAAAAATTGATTTGTCATTATGTCTCAGGTTTACAAATATGTGTTGACCAAAACAAAGTGGCAGCCATACAACAGGTGAAGGCTCCTACCACATTTAGAGAGCTCCAGAGTTTTTTGAGAATTTGTGGATAATATAGAAAGTATATTAAAAATTATCAAATCATAGCATTACCCCTTACCCAATTTATTAGGAAAGATGTTGCTTTTGTCTGGAACAGTGAAAGACATAGAGCTTTTGACACTATGAAAAATTGTTTGATGTCAGCACCAATTCTTTCTTTGCCTGACTTTACTCAACCATTTTTTTATACACTGATGCCAGTTTTGTTGGTCTTGGTGCTTCCCTCCATCAAAAACAAGTGATAAATGATAAAGTATCAGAAGTAGTAATTTGTTATATATCAAGAACCTTGAGAAATAGTGAATTGAAATATGGTGCCACTCAACTAGAGTGTTTAGCAGTAGTGTGAGCTCTAGAGAAGCTACGTTATTTCCTGAATTACCAGAAATTTAAACTTATCACTGACTGCAGTGCAGTTAAATCCCTCTTAAACTTAAAAACACCTAAAAGACATATGTTAAGATAGCAGCTAGCTGTTCAGGAATACAGAGGGAGAATGATAATAGTTCATAGGGCTGGTACTGTTCACCAAAATGTGGATATGTTATCAAGGTTACGTTTGCCAAATGATAACTTGAATCTTGCATATGTTCTTGATGATGAGATAGTTAACATTCATGGAATATATGTGGTTGATATAAAGGAAAAGCTATTACATCTTATTCTGGATTCATATGATAAGGACACTGACTTAAAAATGTTATGTACCACATTAAATTATCCAAGGAATGCTTCAATACAAGCATTAATTAAAAACCTTCCACCAAAGTAACTGAAGGCTTTGGAAAAAAGTAAATCCTCAATTGATGAGCACTACCTCTATTATAGAAGAAAGTAGAGTAATGTTATTATTATTCCTCCTTCTATAAAAGATATCATCTTGAAGATTTGTCATGATGACATATTCGCTGAAATGTTTGATCTTGAGAAAACAATGATCTGAATTAAAAACACCGCTTGGTGGATTAATATGTCTGAAGACACCAAACTATATTTTTAATTGTCAGCCTAAATATCCTTAGGAATGAGTATTTCTTATGCTTAAAATAAGATAACCTTAAGTAGATTAAGCTTATATCTTAAAAATAAGGTTAAAATAATAATATATATTATTTTATTATATATATATATAATTATTATTCTATTATATAACTTATAATAGTTTAAATAGCTTATCCATGGTCTAATAATATTTATTAAGGTGTTAATGGAGTCATAATATACTTATCTTAAGTGATATGAAGTAATTATTGACATACATAAGCTTATATGTATACATAAATCTCATATTCAGTGAAATATGCAGTATATTATGTATATTTAGGTATATAAGTGGGTTTTAGCCCCTTAATAGCCTATAACCTTTGTTTTTCTGCTTATTTTAGGTCATATGGACGAAATCAGTGGACTCACAACGCCTACAGAAGCATAGACACCTATATCAGGCGCATACACCCAGTTTGGACAACTCAAATTACTTCCTTGGATGGTTATTCACGGATTTATGGGTTGGAAGGATGTTTCTGGGTTAATGTGGATGCTTGGGGATGTTATTGGAGGCTTGGAAATTTTATTTTTTTCCTTTATATGCTTTTAGTTTCATTAAATCTCTTTTTGATTATTTATTTTACCTGTTTCTTTATGGTATCTGCTTTTATCTGGATTTTCTATTTATGGTATGGATCAGTGTTATTATTAATAGTGATGGAGGGTCCTTACTGGAGGTCCGGGTGTTGAAACTGCTTGAAGTGGACGCCATGGGGAGGTGATGGGCCCTCACAGTGCTGTAATTGCCGGGGATAGCAGTGACATCATCTGGATTGAAGGTCTGTGCACTCCAGTGGATTTGGGTATAAGTAAGGAGGGATTTTGACCGTTATTTATCATCATTCAATTACTACAACTCCAACAAAAACTATTATACAATTATTAACCTTTAGAAATATATTATAAAGCCACTATGAATTGATTTTATCTTTATATAAGCTATAACTATATTTTATTCATCTATTTTCCACCACTAGCACGCACTTAAATCCAAGTATTGTGAGTTTGACTTGAGTATAACTATTTTATCAGTCTTCCCCTGAGGTTTAATCACTAAATCATTTATCAATAAATATTAGGACCATAAATAAACACTATTATATCATACTTATATACTAGACTATACTGACATTAATCTTGTGATTATTTCCAAAAATCAAAAAGATTGACCAGTAAAATAGCTGGATGAATGCAACATATTAAAACTCCTGATGCACCATTTCAAATAATAAACATAGCTTTGTAACAGAATTTCTTATTGTTGGGAAAGACTGTTATAACTCTTGTTGTGTTATTGTGGACAGATTCACAAAAATGTGTAAATTTATCACTTCTCACAAGGATTTTTCAACTAAGGTATTTGCTCTCTTATGGTGGTCCCATATTTTTAATACTTCTTGATTTCCTAAAGCCATAATCTCTGAGAGAGACCCCAAATTTATTTCAGAATTCTGGATGTCTATGATGTATGTTTGGAGCTTTGATCTGAAACTTTCTACTGCCCATCACCCCCAAACTGATTGATTAGCTGAAAGAATGATTCAGACTTTAGAGGACATTATAAGAAGTTATTGTGCCTTTGGCCTTGAGTAAAAAGACAATGACAGATTTACTCATGATTGGGTTACCTTGTTTCCTAGTTTGGAATTTCCTTATAATAGCACTGTTCATTATGTTACTCATAGAAAGCCTTTTGAGCTCTGGCTTGAATATGTTCCAAATACTCCTGCCAAATTCTCAATAATAAAATACCTAAATTGGATTTAAATCCTTGTGTAAAAGCTTTTCTTCAAATTCAATAACTTTTCAGAAGTCATGCTCAAAAATTTATTGAAAATCCTTTGAATATGAGAAGAATAGATGGCACAAATCCCATAAAGAATACACTTTTAAAAAGGGTGATGAAGTACTGATTTCTACAGTCAACTTCAATGTACATAGAAATAAAAAATTGAAAGACTCATTTTTAGGTCCATTTTTTTCAGAAGAATGGTTGGTGATAATGCAGTTGAAGATATCTTGTATGCTCCATATGACAGAAAACATCCTTTTTTTTCAATATATCTTTTAAAAACTTACACATCCAATTGTGATTTATATCACAAAAGGAGGGGAAGACTAAATAAAACCCTTAATTAAATAACTGAGACAGCAGAAATTGATAAGATTTTAAATGAAAGAATTGTTAATTTTGAGAAAGATACAGAATACTGATTGATATTCAATAATAAGTCATATGAATATGATTCTTGGATACCTGGGAAGGAGATATCTAATATTCCTACTCTGCTAAAGAAATATAAAAAGAAAAAATCATAGCATTTTTTATTGTTTTTGTTAGAGTGAGGGAGTGTCAGCAAGGCTACTAAACTTACCCAGTAAAATAATTAATAATTTTCTGGGATGAAGCCACACCTTTTATTTCTTATGATTTTATTAATTATATTATATTTACTTTATTATTACTTGCAATGAATTAACTAATTACAATAAGTAAATTTAGTAAATATTTAAAATTAATAATAATGTCCCTCATATTTTTATTTCCTATCACTGTGCTCAATAGCAGGTTGGAAGAGAATTAAAAATATATTAATACTAAAATTTAAGAATTCAAATTTCTTTATTTAAAAAGTTTTAAAATTCTATTAAGAAAAAAATTTAATTCAAATTACTTTATACTAAGTGTGACCTTTAAAAGTAAAGTCTAAAGCATATCAAATAATTAAATATTTAGTAAAAAATATTTTATTAATACATCCTTATGGCACACTTTTGTTTTTTGCAATTTCTTATTTTTGGAAATGTCTTACTCTCTGTTGGGTGGTCCTTCAAGTCTAGAAGAATTTTTAAGGAGTTTCAAAGACGCAACAGTGGATTTCAAAGGATTCAAAAATGTTTATGTATTTCTCTTATCTATTTAAAGATTTTTACTCAAATAATTTAAAGAGGTAAAGGGATAATTACTATTTTATTTAAAAGTTGTAGAATTAAGGCTTAATGTAAATACTAAAATAATAATAAATAGTTTTTTATGTAGTTGTAAATAAATAAGTAATGAATGTTCTGAAAAGCACAAAAGTGAGGGCCTTTTATAGGCAAAACATGAGGGAAATAAAGACACAGAATTTACACCATCTACTGTAAGATTGTGAGAAGGAAGATGACTAAAAGGAGTATATATATGACATAAGAAAATAATTTAATTGGTATGTCAACAAGGGCATCAATTTTATTAGTAATAAAGTATTAGTTCCTTGGACTGTCACAATTAAATTAATTATATTAATTTCACAGAATTCAAGATCTCTCAATGAAGTAATATAATAATCTTAAGGTTTTTTTATTATAATTTTATTATTAATTTTTATTCCCAATCTACTATACTATTGACCATGGTGTTAGGAAGTAAAAATGTATAGGACACTTACTTAATTTAATTATTTACACTACTTAATATAATTAGCTTAGTTGGCTGTAAGTAAATTTTAAGTAAATGTTAAATAATTAAATATTAATAAGTATTTTTAAAAAGGTGTGGCTTCACCTTAGTAAAATGATTAATTATTTTACCAGGTAAGTCTAGTAGCCCGGCTGACACTCCCTTACTCTAAAAAAAAATTAAAAATTAAAAAAATGCTATGATTTTTTCTTTTTATACATTTTTAGTAGAGTAGGAAGATTAGATATCTTCTTCCCAGGTATCCAAGAATCATATTCAGATGATCTATTATTGAATATCAAAAAGTATTCTGTACCTTTTTCAAAATTAACAATTCTGTCATTTAGAATCTTATCAATTTCTGCTGTCTCAGTTATTTCATTAAGGGTTTTATTTAGTCTTCCCCTCCTTTTGTGATATAAATCACAATTGGATGTGTAAGTTTTTAAAAGAGATATTAAAAAAAAAGAATGTTTTCTGTCATATGGAGCATACAAGATATCTTCAACTGCATTGTATCCAATCATTCTTCTGGCAACAAATGGACCAACAAATGGGTCTTTTAATTTTTTATTTCCTTGTAAATTGAAGTGGACTGTAGAAATAAACACTTCATCACCCTTCTTAAAAGTGCATTCTTTATTAGATTTGTCCCATCTCTTCTTCTCATATTCAAATGATTTTTCAATATGTTTTTGAGCATTATTTCTGCAAAGTTGTTGCATTTAAAGAAATTATTTTACACCAGGATGTATATCCAATTTAGGTATTTTGTTATTGAGAATTTGGGCAGGAGTATTTGGAACATATCCAAGCCAGAGCTAAAAAGGCTTTCTTTGAGTAACAGAATGAATAGTGCTATTTTAGGCAAATTCTAACCTAGGAAGTAAGGTAACCCAATCCTGAGTTAATCTGTCATTATCTTTATACTCAAGGCCAAAGGCACAGTACCTTCTTATCATGTCCTCTAGAGTCTGAATCATTCTTTCAGCTAATCCATCAGTCTGAGGGTGATGGGCAGTAGATAGTTTCAGATCACAACCACAAACATCCATCAGAGACATCTAAAATTCAGAAGTAAATTTAGGGTCTCTGTCAGAGACTATGCCTTTAGTAAAACCAGCAGTATTAACCATATGAGACCACCATAAGAAAGATAATTCTTTAGTGGAAACATTCTTGTGAGTAGGGATAAATTTACACATTTTAGTGAATCTATCCACAATAACCCAACAAGAGTTATAATTGTCTTTTCCAGCAATAGGTAATCCTGTTACAAAATCCATGTTTATTATCTGCCATGGTGCATCAGGAGGTTCAATATGTTGCATTAATCCTGCTCTTTTACCAGTTAATCTTTTTGATTTTTGGAAAGAATCACAAGACTCAACATATAATTTTGTGTCTTCAGACATATTAACCCACCAAGCAGTGTTTTAAATTCTGATCATTGATTTTTCAAGATCAAAATGTCCAGCTAATATGTCATCATGACAAATCTTCAAGATGATTTCTTTCATAGAAGGATTAATAACAATGACATTACTAAACTTTCTTCTATAATATAGATATCCTTCATCAATTGAAAATTTAACTTTTTCCAAAGCTTTTTTGGTAATTTGGTGGAAGGGTTTTAATTAATGCTTGTATTGAAGCATTCTTTGGATCATTTAATATGGTGCATAACTTTTAAGTGTCAGTTTCCTTATCATATAAATCCAGAATAAGCTGCAATATCTCTTCCTCCATATCAACCACATATATCCCATGAAAATGAAAAATTTCAGCCTCAGGATCATAAGCAGAATGAGAGTCATTATTTGGTAAAGGTAACCTTGATAACATATCCACATTTGAGTTAACAATACCAGCCCTATGAATAATTGTCATTCTCCCTCTGTATTCTTGAACAGCTAACTGCCATCTGAACATATGTCTGTTAGTTGTTTTCAAGTTTAAAAGGGATTTAACTGCACTGAAGTCAGTGACAAGTTCAAATTTCTGGTCATCTAGGTAATAATGTAACTTTTCTAGAGCCCACAACAAAGCTAAACATTCAATCTGAGTGGCACCATATTTCAATTCACTATTTCTCAAGAATATTAAAATATAAAAAATTACTTCTTCTGATACTTTATCATTCATCACTTGTTTTTGATGGAGGGAAGCACCAAGACCAATAAAACTGGCATCAGTGTATAAAAAATGGTTGATTAAAGTCAGGCAAAGAAAGAGTTGGTGCCTACATCAGACAGTGTTTCATAGTGTCAAAGGCTCTTTGTCTTTCACTATTCCAGACAAAAGCAACATCCTTTCTAGTCAATTGGGTAAGGGGTAAAGCTATGACTTGTAAATTTTTAATATACTGTCTATAGTATCCACATATTCCTAAAACACTCTGTAGCTATCTAGCTGCATTAGGAGCCTTCAACTGTTGTATGGCTGCCACTTTGTTTTGGTCAAAACATACCTGTAAGCCTGAAACAACATGACCAAGAACTTTTAAAGAATGGAAACCAAATTTACATTTCTTCAAAGCAAGTGTCATATTTATCTCATCCATTTTTTGGAACACTTTACACAGGTGGTTGAGATGGTCCTCAAATGTTTTTGAGAATATAATGATATCATCAATATAAACCATTAGCCATCCTTCAATTATCTCTTTATGGAATGTGTTATCCATAAATTTTTAAAAATCTGAAGGGGCATTTTTAGGGCCAAATGGCATCATAAAATACTTATAAATACCCATATGAGTAGCAATCATCAGAAAATTCTGAGAATTTTCTCAACAGGTACCTGGTGATATCTTTATTACCATCCAAACAGCTGATGTATTTAGCACCTTGTAAGGAAGCATGTATAGAGCTAATTCTAGTTAAAGGATAGATATCATCAACAGTATAATTATTTACTGCTCTTTAATCACCACATAACCTGGCTTTATCTTTCTCATAAGAAATTAGGACAGGTGAGAAAACACAATATTTAGGTTTTTTAACTACCTTTTCAATAATATTCATTTTTTAAAGGGTAGAGATATTGTCTTCAATATCTTTTCTCTTTGTGGGAGAAGCAGGGTAAGGCTTCTTCTTTAAACTATGTGGTATGTCAGTTAATGGACAAGACAAGGAGAGTTTCATTTCTTCTTTAATTAATCCCAGTTCATGTTACCCATGAGCAAAAGCCACATGAAAAGACTTTATCGAGTAAATGATGGAATCATTATTCTCACCAGAAAGCTGTTCTCCAAAAGAGGCATTGTCAATTTCAGACATCAGGGCATGCATTTCTTTTGTAGATCTTACTTTATATTGAACCACAGAAATACATGTGTTTGATTCTGGCTTTAACAACTTTTTTGGGGAGGAAAACTTAAATTTTCTCTTCCTATTCATCCCCATTGTGAAACATTGGTTTGAAGGATCTAATTTTATGCCATATTTGGTTAAAATGTCATTTTCTATGATAAACCAACTACTTAAATTATCATTTTTTATGGCAACAGAATCACAAATAGCTCTTACAAAACCATGGTTATATTTAAAAAATACTATGCCCTTGTATTTACCAATGGGGGACAAAACAGAGCCATAACCTCTCAAATTTTCAGAGGTGATATGCATCAGTTTTGGTTTATAGTTTTGATCCTCTGAAGCAAGTGCTTTTCCAGATACTACACTTCCTCCAGCTCCAGAATCCAGAACAACTTCACTGCTGGTTCCATTGATCAAGACTGGTGCTTTGAGAGGGGCAATTACAATTGAGCTATCCTCAATGTTCCTTATGATCTCAGCATCCTCAACTGTAGATAAATTATTATTATCAATATCAATAGTATTTAAATAATTAATATCTTCTTGCAGCATCAAGATTTCTTGTTGAGATTCATATGAAATATTGCTGGCACAATCACTTGAGGTATCATCCAGTTCTATTGAGTCATCAGCCTTCTCCTCAGTTTGTTCAACAAGATTTATCCTCATTTCACAAACATGGCCTTTCTGCCAAGGTTTGTTGCACTTGAAGCAAGTGTTTTTTGCATACTTTTTTGGTGCAACAGGTGCAGAAGGTTTACCAAACTTTTCCAGAGGTTTCTGTTGATAAGTGGAGGGTTTTTTCAAAGGGGTCATAGAAATGAATCTTCTGGCATCATAATTTTTGTTTAGAAGTATCTTATTGCAAGTATTAATGAAAGAAGAGGGTTCTCTGGAGAACTCAGTCCTAGCCACTATCAAGTCTCTCAGAGACATTGGTAATTTATAAAGGATCCTGTCCTTCCATAACTCAAACTCCATATTTGGGACCATTTCCCTAAAGATTTTTTCAAGTTTCATTAAGAACTCAATAGGTTTATCAGTGGAAGAGCTATATCTAGTTTCTTCTTACTGCCTTTGTTGAGCCATTCTGAACTTGGAGCCACCAAATTGTGCTTTAATCATTTTTTCCCAATCTTCCCATCAGTAGTCATTTCTTTCCAGGAGAACAGATTCATACCACATTAGGGCAACATTGTAAAAAAAAGAAATTAACTTAGACACAATTTCCTCATCTGGGAGTTTTTAAGAATTTTTCAAGTTATCAATTCTGCAAATAAATTGCTGCCAATCAGAAGAAGAATCACCATCAAATGTTGGGTACTGGTCAAGTTTTGGCCAATTCTTTTGATTTGAAGGAGTCTCCTTAGTACCAGCTTGTTTCTGAGTAAGGAGAAGCTTTAAATTCTCTAGCTGTGTCGTAATCTCATTGTTTAATCCGTATGTTGAAGATCCTGGTGCATCATCAATTTTTGATGGAAACTCAGGGGTATCAACATGTATTTCTGGAACTAATTTTCCTTTATATGAACTAGCCACAGGTAACTTTGGAGCATCCTGTACTTTATGTTCCTTTAAAGAAATCTCAGAATATTTTTGATCATTAAACAATGAGTTCAATTTCTCCTCAATGGTTGTTAGTCTGGTTTTCACTCTTGGAAGACTAGATAAACTCTCATTGATTGTTGCAAAAGGATAACTTATTTTTATTTTGAAAAGATGAAAAATGGTCATTCAATCTTTTCAGATTCATCCTATCTATCTCCACCTCCTGGAAACAGGCAGATACAGTATCTTTCAGTTTAGACAAGTCATTTTTGATTTTTTGCCATATAGAAACTTTCTTTTCATGGGTTGCCTTGTAATGAAACAATTCATCAGAAACTCTCTGTGATTCACTCCTTTATCCTTGATAACCCTGTTAAGTTAACAAACTATTATACTTCTGATTCAGTTGCATGTTGTTCATTGTATGATTTTGTTTAGCAATAATATCCCTCAAATATTCATCATTAATGTTAGCTAAATCTGGAGTGTTTTTCAATAAAGAAACAGAGTATCTTTCCAGCATCTCATAAAACTCAGGTTGAAGTGTTTCATCAATAATATCCATATCAGGATTTATCATTGAAGTAGCAATTAGAACTAAAGGATTAGATAAATTTGACATTTGAGCAATTTGTCTACTGTTCTCAGCCTCTACAGGTCTCACAGTCTCATCTCCTCTTCCAGAATTACCTGAAGGAGCTAAATTAGTTACAAGAAATGGTACTTGAGAGTCAATAGAGGGGCTTACCAAGGTTCGCTGGGCAAGATCATATTGTTTTTTCTTCTTCTTCCTCCTTGACAGGGGTGAGGAGGTGTGGGGTTGACTTGGCTGGGTCTTGATAGACCTGCTTGGGGAGTCTGTTGTTTTTGAGATAGGTAATCCCACTGAGTATTCAGCCAATCCCACTTCCACTTGGATACTTCCACTTTCTCTGGCTTCTGGGGAGTCAATTGAGGAAGATACCTGGGGGGAAGAGGTCTCCTCTTCTCCTGAAGAAAAGCATCTATCTTTCTTATCTTTTCCTCTAGAGCATCTACTCTTGACCTCAATCTCAAGTTGTCTGTCCTTAATTCCTTTATGTGTGTTTACAGGTTCTTTACTTGTTGTGGTAGTGGCATCTTTTTTATCTTGAAGCCTTTTGGAAGTTCTTCTGGGGGGTTTATTACAGGTTTCTTTTCCTGAGTTTTTTCTACCAAAATTTCCACTTCCTCCATTTCTACATCCTGATTGGGGAAATGATTGATTAATTTGAGATAATTTTCTAGTTAAATGAAAACTCACAGAAGTAGCCTCATCATAATCAATTAAATCCAATTCCTCTTCACATGCAGCAGAGACACCTTGATCAGTCATTTCTGAACTTTACTGAAATGAGGGAGGGAGACAATAAGATGAATTAGTTTGTATTTTTACTTTTGTTTAAATGAAAAATAAAAAAATAAAATTTTTCATGATAAAATCAACTATAATAATAATCAATTTATTAATTCAAAACAAGTTAAAACCAGGATTATATAATAATCAACTGAAGAATTAAATTTTAATTTCTTATTAACAATTTTATGATAATTATTATCACGATTTTAAATCAACTTAGAATTTTATAATTAACAGGACTTAATGTATACTGAAATATTAAATATGAATTCTAAAAACTTTATTTTCAGGACAATTTGTCAACTGGAACAAATAAAGTTTAAATATATCAGGACAAGAGTCAACTGAAAATTATAATGAATAATAATTTTTTTTTAAAAATATAATTTATTACCACTAGGACTAAGAACACAATTACTCTATCTTTGTCAACTAGGAAAAACAAAATAAATAATCAAAAAAAAATTTTATTTCCAATTTACTAGACACCTCCCCCTGTTAAATGAGCAAATTAATGCCACTTACAGAGTGCTGAGTAAAAGTAAATACGTAGAGAGTGAAGAGTGCAAAGTGACCCACAAATAGTAATTTCAATAATTACCACAAAATATAAGACGTTTAGTCAATATATGAACCTAAGTTTTGGAGCATGGTTCAATCCCCCTTCACAGCAAAAAAATCATGTCACGTGATATATGACATTCGTTGTTTTTGTCGTTTATTTGTCCTGATAGGTATCTCTAATGGCAATGGTCCCCACATTCTCCGACCTCAAGTAATCAATGCGCCATTGACGATTCGGAAAGGCCTCCAATTTTTGGGTGGTCCTTCAAGTCTAGAAGAATTTTTAAGGAGTTTCAAGGAAGGCAACAGTGGATTTCAAAGGATTCAAAAATGTGTACGTATTTGTCTTATCTTTTTAAAGATTTTTACTCAAATAATTTAAAGAGGTAAAGGGATATTTACTACTTCATTTAAAAGTCTTAGAATTATGGCTTAATGTAAATACTAAAATAATAATAAATAGTTTTTTATGTAGTTGTAAATAAATAAGTAATGAATGTTCTGAAAAGCACAAAAGTGAGGGCCTTTTATAGGCAAAAAATGAGGGAAATAAAGACACGGAATTTACACCATCTACTGTAGGAATGGGAGAAGGAAGATGACTAAAAGGAGTATATATATGACATAAGAAAATAATTTAATTGGTACGTCAACAAGGGCATCAATTTTATTAGTAATAAAGTATGAGTTCCTTGGACTGTCACAATTAAATTAATTATATTAATTTCACGGAATTCCAGATCTCTCAATAAAGTAATATAATAATCTTAAGGTTTTTTTATTATAATTTTATTATTAATTTTTATTGCCAATCAACTATACTATTGAGCACAGTGTTAGGGAGTAAAAATTTATAGGACACTTACTTACATTAATAATTTACACTACTTAATATAATTAGCTTAGTTGCTTGTAAGTAAATTATAAGTAAATGTTAAATAATTAAATATTAATAAGTATTTTAAAAAAAGCATGGCTTCACCTTAGTAAAATAATTAATTATTTTACCAGGTAAGTCTAGTAGCCCAGCTGACACTCACACTCCTGTATGTAGGTGTTAACTCCATGCGCTTTCTCTCTCCTTTTTCCTATAAAAGGCTTTCCCTTTTGTGATGTTTTATTCATTCATTACTTACTTTATTAAATCTTTATTACAACAAATATTTATTACTACTAGTTATTGGTTTTAGTATTTACTTCTACATAACTCTAAATCATTTATTATAATAATAATGATAAACTTTATACCTCTTTAATTTAGTAAAATATACTAAAAGATAAAACATATGTACCTTGACTTTGAAACCTTCAAAATCCACCTTCCAACACCTTTAACCGCCACCAACAATTTTCTAGACTAAAAGAAGCACCTGATACACAGTGTCTTTTCCATTTTATAACTTTTTTTAACTCTTTCAAGCTCAACACGACAGATGAAATACATGAAAATCTATTGTTTTGCATCTGAGTTATAAAAAGTATAAGACTATAGGCCACCAACTTTTTTTCAATTATTTTACTAAAATAATCTTTGATACATTCGAATTTCTGATGAACTACAAGCTTACATTTTTATGGTCAGTTAAGAAATATAAAACATCAATAAACTGTTTAAAAAAAGCAGGTCATGTGCAGAAAAGACACAATTCCTTTTGTGTTCACTTGACTTTATTTTGTTGCACTAGTAAAAATAGTCCAATGGACCACAAGCTTTGACAAAAATTCCTGTGTTCCAGTGGACATGTTGTACTAGAGAAACTGGGATGAAGTAAGATTACAAAAATGATGCTGCATCTTTTCAGAATATTACTTCACTCACAATTCAGAAAAAATGCTGCATCTTTTCAGTATGTGACTTCACTCACAATTCAAAAAAATGTTGCATCTTTTCAGCACATGACTTCATTTACAATTCATGCATAAAATCAATCAAAAACAATTCAAAAAATGCAGAAAAGTTTTAAAACCTGGCAAAATGTCAATCAAAACCTAAAAGATTCTAAAAATTCTAAAAAAATTCTAAAAAAATTTTTAATAAAATTTTAAATTTTCAAAATAAAATAATAAAAATTAAAAAAAGTCAAAGAATTTTTAAAAAATTCAAAAAATTCAAAAAAATTCCGAAAAAAATTAAAATTTAAAAAAAATAAAAATTTACAATTAAAAACTCAAGTCAATTAATAAATTAGAATTTTTTTTACAAAAATATTGTAAGTATATATAAATTGTGCAAAATTAAATAAAATATTAATTTTTTTTTAAAAAAATCAGGAAAATTTTAAAGAGACTAAAAAAAATTCAATAAAATGTTTTTTATTGAATTTATTTGGTAAAACAATTATAATTTTTCCTGAAAATTATTTGACTAAATTATAAAGAAGAATTGAAAAATATATAATCAAAATTCAGATACCTGATACATGGTTGAAGCATTCTTCTGAAAAAATATGGAGGCCACTAGAGTACTTCTGAAGGTACTCTGGGGGTGGTCTGAGGGGCAAAAGAAAAACTTGCTTACCATTCATCTTTTTTTTACCCTGTGATGGTATGTAGTCATCTCACTTCTTTCTCTTTATTCTATCCTAAATAGACTTCTTTTTGCATTTATTACTGAAAATGAATTCCATAGAGGTTACCTACCTAGTTCACCCAGAGATTCTTCTGCTTTAATGGAAATAGATGAAGGAATGCACCCAGAAAAATACCAACATATTATCTTCAGCTGCTATTTCTGCTGCCTCCTGAAATCAAATCCATTAGTCATCTGAACCTGAATATTCAGAAGATGAATAATCAATGTAAGAGTATTTTCTGATGCACATGTCAATTCCAATGATACTGACCTCATTCATGGATTAAAGGAACTCATATTGAGATATTGGAAATTTTTCAAGATTTTACCATTGAAGAATTGATATAGGCTGATGTCCCAGAAGCCTATGCAAGGGCATGTGTCTGTAAATTTGAAACTTATGGAGCCCAGATTTTTCATAAACAAAGAACTTGAGGACATTTTTTATTATTTGTAATGATTTTATTTTTATTTTAAATTTATTGATGATGTGTGACATTGAAGTAGATGTAAAAAAGACTTTTTTTTTCAATCTTGTATTAAATGAAAAAATTTAAAAGTAATGTTTTCATTTTAATTTTAATTATGATGTGAAATTTTTTTTCCAATAGGTACAGGTGATTTAAATTTTCATTAAAAGAATCTTATTTTAAGTTTTAAATGCAAAAAAAATTTTTTAAAAAATGCTTTCATTTTTAATTTAACCATGATTCACAATATATTTCCAATAATACAGCTATATCAGAAACAGTTACTACAGTTTTGTAAAAAATATTTTAACTTTTGGTTTCATCAATTTAAATTTGGCAGGAAATTTAGCTTTCCTTTTCCAAAAAAAAATTCACTTTCACTGTCTAATGTAAATTATTTTTCTAAATTTAAAAAAAAATTGGACAGGTGCACAAGCCATTTTTAATATGGATGTGATATATCTGTACATGTTTTTGAATATTTTATTACAAGAAGCTTATTTTAAATTTTATTATGATGTTCCACATTGTTACAAATAAAGAATATATTACAAAGAAATGAATTCTCTGGCTCTGAAAAGTTTTTTCATTAAAGCCTTTGTAAAAACAATTTTTAAAAAATTATCTATGATACCGTCATCCTTTGCACCACCTGATATTTTGGAATCGCAAAAAATTTGACTCTCTAAGACACTAGAAACGTTCTCTATAGGATTTAAATCTGGGAAGTAGGGAGGAAGGTATATAAGTTTAGATCCCCTATTTTCCACAATTTCAGAAATTTGGCCTTCATTATGCATGGCAGAATTATTTCTCACTAGAACACTGTTGTGATATGAAAAGGGGTTTATGAAGGGGATCTCATTCACATGAGGAAACTTAAAAAAAGGTAAACCAACAGAAAAAAATCTTACCAATATTTTTTCCAGATATTATTTAAAATTAAATTGGCATACAGATTGATATTAAATGGAAGATACAATTAATCCAGAAAGAGAAATGGAGTTGATAATATTAAAGTAATTTGTATCCCTTGATGGGTAATATTCCCTGTCCTTTCACCAGCATGACCTAGTTTAATGAGCTCCATCTGCACATATTCCTGATTTATCTGTTAAAAAGTTCAGATAAATTATTAAGATATTTAGAACAAGAACAAGAAATTAAAGAGACTTAAGTACAAAATAAAACTCACTAGTAAATTCTAAAAAATATTGGTCAATATCAGCAACCAAAAAAAC
This sequence comes from Hemileia vastatrix, assembly GCA_030280995.1. Lineage (NCBI taxonomy): Eukaryota > Fungi > Basidiomycota > Pucciniomycetes > Pucciniales > Zaghouaniaceae > Hemileia > Hemileia vastatrix. Next base: position 6,890,451 of record JASXTE010000009.1, read on the forward strand.
ATAACAAATCCTTCTATCCATGTCTTGTTTGGGGTGAGCTTTTCATACAGTTTTTTTAAAATTTTCAATCACCCCACTAACTCTTGATGAATGGTAGATTGAGTGACATGAATTTTATTTTTCTCCAACAATTCCTGTTGAATTTTGACTAGATAAACTGTTGGATATTCATTTATCATTTTGAAGATAAACTCTGGTTGCTCCATATCCAACTTGAAAGGACATCCAATTTTCATATAAGTTGAAGGATTAGTAATCACAGATTTAGTTTAGTTATGTTAGCCTGGATATTCCCAGAGCTGAGTAAAATAGGATAGTAAAATATGCTAAACCCATGTATTACACATGGGGACAATAAGTAAAGGTATACAATATGTATACATAAGTGAAATAAGTTATTTAATAAAATATATGCCTTTAGAATACCTTTAATACATGCATATATGCACATTTTATAGGTTTTATGTACTTGATATTAAGTTGTAATATTTTCAGGTAATATTAAGAGCCTTAGAAATAAGGTTGCTTAATTTTTAAGCTGTCTCAAAGTTGTTTTTTATTATTATTTTGAAATAATTGATAAATGTGCTTTAAATCACTTAAAAGCTAGATATATGCACTATAAATTTAATAATATTAAAATTGAGATTTGAAAGGACAATTTGCTTTAATTAGAGCAATATATTTGGCTACTTAAATTTCCAATAATAATACTTTTAAAAGTTGATGTTTTTTATGCTAGAAATGGCTTATGTGTACTGGCCTTATGCTGCCTGTATTTATCCCACATGCATAGCTTCATTATTAAAAATTTTGGTAATTTTATGCTAAATTACCCCACAGGGTATGCCCTATATGTGTAAACATGCTAAAATAAGCAAGAGGTGCTTATTTCTTGCAAACAGTGCATACTCATGTGCAGACTCTGCACATTCACTCTTCCAAATTCAAAGGCCAAAATATACAACATGGATTGTGACGCTTGAAATTCAAAGAAGAAAAGATGTGATAGAGATCCCAATTATCCTTTACCTCTGCCTTCACCTTCTCACAAATACATCTCCAGGTCCCCTACCAGATCTCCAGAACTAGGTCCTCCTGCTTCTTCTTTGTCTTCAGCTCCTTCCAGAAGATCCAGGAGATCTGTTCTCAGGACTCTCTCTAAAAAGCCATCTCTATCTTCCCAAGAAGCTGCTTTTATTGCTTCAAATTTCAATTCAAATTCTTCAAATTCAGCTCCTAGGCTGCTAGACTGCATCCAGGAGGCCTGCCTGCCTCACTGGGAAGCAAAAATCTGGCTCAAAATCTCTAAAAACAACCAGAAAACTGAAAAACTTCTCCAAAAAACAACCAAACTTCTGCACAAGATCCTATTCTTGCTGCCAGAGAAATTCAGGCAAGATTTTATGTTTCAACAACACCAAAAATTCTCAAACTTCAAGAAAGACTTCTGCAGATACCCAAGAACAAATCAGAGCTCCCAAAACTACTCAATAACCAAAATCACCTTCTCCATTCAGGAGAAGGAGCTACACCTCCCCTATTCCTTCCAACTACTCCTCTGAAAGTTTCTTCTCTTCCAGTAATTCTTCCTGAAGACAAAAGTCAGCCCCCATATCACCTTCACCCATCCCATCCTCTAACAACATTGGTTCCCCAGTAGTAGAAACCAATGCAACCCAGTAGGATAAAAATACCAACAACAATACCAACAACAATTCTCCTTCTCTATCTAGGCCCAAGGAAGAATTACATTCTAGTTGACCTTCTCAACACCCACTGGAAGAAGACCAGGATAACCCATATTTAGTTTTGGCTGACCCTTCAACAACACATATTTCCAAATCTTCAGAGGTCTAAATTCCTATGGCATCTAATTTTGAAGAGTTTACTAACTGTAGTTACCATAATCTTTAATCCAATTTAATCATAAAAGGCAAATTCTGTGAAAAATTCTTATTTTTTAGATGGCACCCCTCCTCCTGAAACTACTATTAGAGTTATGCCAACCCCTTGCAATTATTTTAGCTCTGGATTATTCTTATATGAAACATAACCTAAGCATAATGTGTTTAAACATGCTAAAGGCCTTTTCTCTTCATGGCCCATTAAATGAGTTTTAAAGGACTCTGAGAAAGCAACTTCTGGAAAAACACTGGAATATTTTAAGGATAATTAGGCACAACTTCCAAAATTCCATCTCAGCTTCATCTGCTTCCTTCAAAAAACTATCTTCCAGACGGGTCCCAGACCAATACAATTCCTACAATCTCTCCAGAAGACTACACCACATGAAACACAGTACATCCTCTGTACCCAACAAGAACCAGAAACGTAAAAACATCCCAAACCAACCTCCAGAAGCTTCTTCTTCCAGACATTAAATTATAGAAAACAGAAAAAAATATAAATTAAAAAAATAGAGAAAAAAATTAATAATTGGAATCTGAAAAAAATATTTTTACTTTTATTTTATTTTATTTTATTTATTTTTATTTTTATTTATTCCTATAACTACTAACATACTAAAGAAACTAGAAAAACAATAAAATTCTTAATTTCAAAAAAATATGAGAGCTGAGAACATAAAATTGAGCAATATTAAAATAAAATAAATAATAAAATAAAATGGTAAACCCCAGCCAATTGATGAGCTGATCCCCTGATACCTTACCCACATCCAAGTGCACCTTGATGTGGATACACCTTTAAGAAATTTTAAATATTTGACAAGTAATATTAACACATAAAGAAAACTTGAGAATGAAAAAATGAAATTAATGAATAAATAAAAAATTAAAATTAAAAAGAAAGAAAAATAGAATTTCCCATAAAATTAATGAGCTTTTCCCCATCAATTCTTTCCCACTTCTAGGTGACCCTGATGTGGTACACCCAACTAATTTTTTATTTTATAAAAAACCCTCACTAACAAAACAAAAGAGAAAAAAAGAGAAAAAAAGAAATTAATATAAGACCACCACAATTCCCTTTCATCAAAACAAATCACAGAAGCAAATCCAGGTCCAAAGAGAAGATCACTGGGTGGGCTCCCTCCAATAAATAAAATTGATGGGAGACTACCAGTGATCCACCACCAAGAAAGATCCCAGAACCAAGAAGCCATTCCACTTCATTTTAAAGTCATGGAGGACTAAAAACCTGAATAAAATCAGAGAGCTGGGATTCAATTTAAGAAAACCAAGGACTTGAAAAAGACATTCTGGGGTGACTTCTATACAGAGCTTACAGACCTTTAGTTACCCCCACACTTTCCAAAATGAAATCTAGAATCCCACAATGGGTACCTTCTAACAAGAACATACATCCATCACAATAAAACCAAAAAAAACTAATAATAATGAAGTATCCAGCTCTTGAAGACCACAGAAATCCAGTTTAAAGTTGTAAAGGACAAAAAACCTGTTAAAAGAAGACCAATTCTAGGGTTCAACTAAATTAAGAAAAGTGGTTGGAAACAGACATTCTGGGTTAACTGTTCTACAGAGCAGCCAGCTCATCAGTTCCCTCCACACTTGCCAAGATAAAATCTAGAAGCCCCACCCTTGGGTACCATTTAACAAAAAAGGCTTCCAACACAACAGATGCATAGAATCAACAACAAAACAACCCAATAAAAAAGAATGATTAATAGTGTGTCCTCATTGCAGAGTTAGTCTTCTTCCCCTCTTGTGCCTCTGGGGTAATATCTCTTCACCTGGTAATCAGAAACTCTCTTCTTCAAGACTACCCCATCCAATTCTTCTAACTGATATTATCCGCCTGTGACTTGAGATCTGACTCTATAAGGACCATTCCATCTCTCAGAGAACATCCTTCCCCACTGACTCTCTAAGCTCCTATTATACACCAATTTCAAACACCGAGGATTTAAAGGATTCCTCAGCCTGTGTACCAAACTCTTATCCCAATACCTAACTGACTGATTCTTAATCTTCATCATCCTTTCATAGGCTTTCTCTTAAAATTCCTCCTTTCCGTCAAGCCGCTTCATTCTGGTACATAATAAGTCTTCAGTTAAACAAACTTCAACCCAATCAATTCCCAAATAAGAAATTGTGTCCAAATCTACTGGTAAAACCACCTTCTGACCAAAAATAAGTTCTTAAAGTGAATATCCAGTAGTCCTCTTGACAGTAAATCTGTCAACAAAAAAAACCACAGGTAAATAATGCCTCCATTTTTCAGCACTATCCCCACACATCTTGACCAAAGCATCCTTCAAAACTTGATGTCATCTTTCAACCATGCCTTCAGCTTCAGGATATTAAAGAGTAGCCACTCTGATCTTTAAACAAACACTAGTAACAGCTTCTTTGAATTCTTCTCCTAACTCTGGTCCTCCATCAACAGTAATTAATTTCATAAGTCCATACTTATAAACCCACTCCTTCTTCAAAAATTCTGCCACATTCTTGGCAGTCAAATTAACCAGAAGCACTTCCTCAACCCAACCAGATATATAATCCCTGGCAGAAATCAAATATTTATAACTACCCTCCTTAAAATGGAAAGTGTTGGGGTGGTCTCTTGGTCTAGAAGTTTCTAATTGAGGTTCAACAGCAACAGTAGGTGGATTTTGAAGATTTAAAAGGCAAGGTATGTAGAGAAGTATCTTTTGTATAACTTACTCAATTTTAAAGTTAAATTTTTATAACTATTATTATAACTAATGAATTAGAAAATACATAGTCTAGATACTAAAAAAAATAGGTAGTAGTAATAAATATTATTGGATTGTAATAAAATAAAATAATTTTTAAGTAAAGGATAAGTCTAAAACAAAAAAAAGGGAGGCCTTATATAGGCAAAAGAGAGAGAAAGAACCAAGTTGAAATCCTATATGCAGAAGTATGAGAGAAGAAAAAAAATTCCAGAAAAATATTTCAAATATTAAGATTGCTCTATAAAAAATGTATTTAAAATATGTTTTTACTGTATATGTCAAAAAAATTGATTTATTTAAAAATTACTGTAAGTGTCACTTTAAAATAAGTAATTTAAATTTTTTTTATATATTTAATTTTGTTTTCATATTTATTTTTATTTCCTTTAAACTGTAATTGAGCACAGTGTTAAGAAATAAAAAATATAAGGGACATTTAATATTAATTTTTAAATATTTACTAAATTTACTTTTTGTAACTAGTTAATTTATTACAAGTAATTTTAAAGTAAATATATTATAATTAATAATAATATAAGAAATAAAAAGGTTTGGATTCATCCCACTAAATAATTAATAATTTCACTGGGTAAGTCTAGCAGCCTGGCTGACACTCTCTCACTCTAAAAAAACAATAAAAAATGCTATAATTTTTACTTTTTATATTTCTTTAGAAGAGTAAAAATATTAGATATCTCTTTCCCAGGTATCCAAGAATCATAATCAGAAGATTTATTCTTGAATCTCAATAAGTATTCAGTACCTTTTTCAGAAGTAACTATTCTATCATTTAAGATCTTATCAATTTTTCCTGTCTTAGTGATTTCATTAGAGGTCTTCTTTGGTCTTTCCCTCCTTTTAAGAAATAAACTACTATTTGATGTGTCAGGTTTCAAAAGATATATTGGAAAAACTGGATGTTTTCTTTCATATGGAGAATACAATATAACTTCAACTGCATTATCACCAATCATTCTTCTGACTACAATAGGACCTACAAATGGGTCTTTCAATTTTTTATTACCTTGTAAATTGAAGTTGACTGTAGAAATCAGTACTTCAACACCCTTTTTAAAAGTGTATTCTTTATGGAATTTGTCCCATCTCTTCTTCATATAGTCAAAGTATTTTTCAATAAATTTTTGAGCATGTCTTCTGCAAAGTTGTTGCATTTGAAGAAAATACTTTACACCAGGATGTAAATTCAATTTAGGTATTTTATAAATGAGAACTTGGGAAGGAGTATTTAGAACATATTCAAGCCAGAGCTTAAAAGGCTTTTTCTGAGTAACAGAATGAACAGTTGTATTATAAGCAAATTCCAAACCCAGAATTAAGGTAACCCAATCATGAATGAATCTGTCATTGTCTTTGTAGTCAAGGCCAAAGGCACAATACCTTCTTATCATGTCCTTTAAAGTCTGAATCATTCTTTCAGCTAATCCATTAGTTTGGGGGTGATAAGCAGTAGAAAAGTTCAGATCAGACCCAAACATCCATTAGAGACATCCAAAATTCAGAAGTAAATTAAGGGTCTCTGTCAGATATTATGGCCTTTGGGAAACCAGCAGTATTAAACATATGAGACAACCACAAGAAGGCTAATTCTTTAGTGGAAACAGCTTTTCAGGTAGGGATAAATTTAAACATTTTTGTGAATCTGTCTACAATAACCCAGCAAGAGTTATAACAGTCTTTCCCAGCAATGGGTAATCCTGTCACAAAGTCTATGTTTATTATTTTCCATGGTGCATCAGGAGCTTCAATATGTTGAATTAATTGGTCTCTTTTACCAGTCAATCTTTTTGATTTTTGTCAAGAATCACAGGACTCAACATATAGTTTGGTGTCTTCAGACATATTAACCCACCAAGCAGTGTTCTTAATTCTGATCATTGTTTTCTCAAGATCAAAATTTCCAGCCAATATGTCATCATGACATATCTTCAAGATTATCTCTTTCATAGAAGAAGGAATTACAATAACTTTATGTAAATTTCTTCTATAATATAGGTAGCCATCATGAATTGAAAATTTTCCTTTTGCAAAGCCTTCTGGTACTTTGGTGGAAGGGTTTTAATTAATGCTTTTATTGAAGCATTCTTTGGATCATTTAATATAGTACATAACTTTTTCAAGTTAGTGTCCTTATCATATTAATCCAGAATAAGCTGTAATAGTTCTTCCTCCATATCAACCACATATATACCATGAATGTGAAACATCTCATCTTCAGGAACATATGCAGGATTTGAGTTATCATTTGGCAAAGTTAACCTTGATAACATATCCACATTTGAGTGAAAAATACCGGCCCTATGAACTATTGTCATCCTCCCTCTGTATTCTTGAACATCTAGCTGCTATCTGAACATATTTCTATTAGGTGTTTTCAAGTTTAAGTGGGATTTGACTGCACTTCAGTCAGTTACAAGTTCAAATTTTCAGTCATCCAAATAATAATGTAACTTTTCTAGAGCCCACAAAACTGCTAAACACTCCAGTTTAGTGGCACCATATTTCAATTCAATATTTCTAAAGGTTCTTGAAATATAGCAAATTACTACTTTTGATACTTTATCATTCATCACTTTTTTTTGATGTAGAGCAGCACCACGACTAAAAAAACTGGCATCAGTGTTTAAAATAAATGGTTGATTAAAGTCAGACAAGGCAAGAATTGGTTCTGACACTAACAATGGTTCATAGTGTCAAAAGCTCTTTGTCTTTCACTGTTCCATAAAAAAGCAACATCTTTCCTAGTTAATTGGGTAAGGGGTAATGCTATGACTTGATAATTTTTAATATACTGTCTATAGTATCCACACATTCCCAAAAAACTTTGTATCTCTCTAACTGTGGTAGGAGCTTTCACCTGATGTATGGCTGCCACTGTCAGGCTGAGGTCAAGTACAAAGACGTGAACTAGCTTGAATGGTCAGTTGTCTAGAAGATTTTAATGGTCCTATATGAATACTGTAGTATAAATCCAACAAATAGTAAAATATAATCAAAAATAACGGTCTCAGTAATAAAATTCTCACTATCTTTATATGTTGCTTAAAATCTTTGTAGTTGGTAGAAAAATAGATTTTAATAACTCAGATACTATTCAAAAGTCTTATAAAAGTACTAATTGATATGTATTGTAATTTATTTGGTTATATTGGTTTAATTGTACTGATAAAGAATGTAGAAATACAACCAAAAACCCTCCTCTTTTTATACACAATTAGTTCCCCAATAATTCCCTTGATGTACCACCCAATACACAGTTAATGACGCCTCCAAACAACTGATAGACATTCCCATCAACATTTCCAGTATCCCATGACATAATTAGAAGGATAAAAACCGCCAAAATCCTGTATTAATGAGGAAAATCCATCAAAATTAAAGAATAAAATAAAAAAAGAGTATATGCGTATTAAACAATGATATAAAAGACTAAAGAGGAAATTTTAAGGTTAATAATAGCTTAATAATAGGGGAGATTCACTGTATAAATGATGGGGCTAATCCTGACATTATACTACGTGAAATTCCCATTTAAAAATATCCAATATTGACTGAGAAACCACCCAAAAACCCAAGAAGGAGCGTGAGATGTGGGGTAACTATATGCAGTCCTTGGAAGGCGCTTGCACGGGTAAATCCTTGACTAAGTTTAGGCAACTTAAAGCATGGTATTGAAATAAGGCGCCAAGAGTGAGGTGATTAATGGAATTAGTGCATATAAAGAGGGTCAATGCATTATTAATTAAGCTAGGACACTAAATAAGTGCCTGTTGCCTATTTTAGTGTGTTTCCCCAAAGTGGGCGTAGAATGTGGGGTAATTATAGTGTGAAAAAGCTAACTTTGCTAAAAATGAAACTATTCACAAGGGAAAAAAGCAGGCAGTATGTGGCCAGTACACAGAAGCCATTTCTGGCATAAAAAACACCAAATTTGAAAAGTGTTTTTTTATGCATTTAAATAGCCAAATCAATAGTCCTAAATGAGAAAAATTGACCTGTGAAAGTGCATTTTTGATATTCTCAAATTTATAGCACATATAGTCAACTTTTAAGTGAAATAAAGCGCATTTCTTTTTTTTTGCATAAAACAGTGAAAATAACTGCTTTAAGTGTACTTAAAAATTATGTAGCCTTATACTTAAGGTTTTTAAGATTACCCTAACATATTCCAACTTAATATTAAGTACATAAGACTTATAAAAGGTAGATATATGCGTGTATATAAGGTGTTATAATGGCATATTTTGTATATTATCATAATTTTACTTATGTATACTAGTTGTGTACTCTTAATTATTATTCCCATGTATAGTTCATGTCTTTAACATAACTTATAAGTAATTTTTACTCAGTCCTGGGGATATAAAGGCTGACAGCCACTTTGTTCTTTTCAACACATATCTGCAAATATGAGACAACATGACCAAGCACTTTTAATGAATGAAAACCAAATTTACATTTTTTCAAGGCAAATTCATACTTATCTCATCAATTCAATGGAACACGTTACACAGGTGGTTAAGATGGTCCTCAAATGTTTTAGAGAATATGACGATATCATCAATATAAACCATCAGCCATCCTTCAATTATTTCCTGATGAAATGGGTTATCCATAACTTTTTGAAAAACTGAAGGGGCATTTTTGCGGCCAAATGGCATCCTAACATATTATAAATACCCATATGAGTGGCGTTCATCAGAAAATTCTGAGAATTTTCATCAACAGGTACCTGGTGATATCCTTTATTACCATCTAAATAGCTGATATATTTAGCACCTTGTAAGGTAGCATGTATAGAACTAATTCTAGGTAAAGTATAGATATCATCAACAGTATAAGTGTAGAATTCTCTATAATCACCACATAACTGGGATTTATCTTTTTCATAAGAAATTAGGACAGGTGAGATAACAAAATGTTTAGGTGTTTCAACCACCTTTTCAATAATATTCATTTTTAAAAGGGTAGAGATATTTTCTTCAATATCTTTTCTATTTTTGGGAGCAACAGGATAAGTCTTCTTCTTTAAACAAAGTAGTATTTCAGTTAATGGGTAATATAATGAAAGCTTCATTTCTAAAATGACATGTGTTCAATCCTGGTGTTAATAATTTTTTTGGGGAGGAAATCTTAAAATTTCTCTTCCCATTCATCCCCATTGTGAAGCATTGGTTTAAAGGAACCAATTTTATGCCATATTTGGTTAAAATATCAATTCCCACAAGGAATCAACAGCTTAAATTATCATTTTTCAAGACAGCAAAATCACACATAGCTCTTACAAAACCATGATTATATATGAAAAATACTGTGGCTTTATATTTACCAATGGGAGATAAAACAGAGCCATAACCACTACAATTCTCAGAAATGATAGGCATATGTTTTGATTTATAATCCTGGTCCACTGAAGCAAGTGATTTTTCAGATACTACACTTCCTCCAGCTCCTGAATCTAAAACTACCTCAATGTTATTTCAATTAATAATGACTGGTGCCTTGAGAGGCGCAATAATAATTGAGTTGTCCTCAAGTTTTCTTATGATCTCAGCATCTTCCACTGTAGAAAAATCATTATTCTCAATATCAATATTATTTAAATAATTAATATCCTCTTCCAGAATTAAAATTTCCTGGTGAGATACATATGAAATATTGCCAGCACAATCACTTGAATTATCATCCAGTGCAATTGTGTCATCAGCATGTTCCTCTGTCTTTTCTACAAGATTTATTTTTTTGTCACAAACATGGCCTTTCTGCCAAGTCTTGCTGCATACTTTTTAGGTGCAACAGGGGCAGAAGGTTTACTAGCTTTTTCAACATGTTTCTGTTAGTAATTGGAGGTTTTCTCCAATGAAGTTATAGGAATGAACCTTATAGAATCATACTTTTTATTTAATAGGATCTCATTAAAAGTATTGATTAAAGAAGAAGGCTTTCTTGAGAACTCAGTCCTAGCAACTATTAAGTCTCTAAGAGACATAGGTAATCTATAGAGGATCATGTCCTTCCATAATTCAAACTCCATATCTGGGTCCATTGCCCTCTTGATTTTCACAAGTTTCATCAAGAACTCAATAGGTTTTTCAGCAGAATAAGAGCTATATCTTTTTTCCTCATACTGCCTTTGTTGAGCTAACCTAAACTTGTAACCACCAAATTTTGCTTTAATTAATTTTATCCAAAATTCCCATGAGTAGTCATTTTTATCTAAGAGGACAGATGCATACCACATTAGGGCTACATTGGTAAAGAAAGATATTAGTTTTGACAAAATTTCCCCATCTGGGAGTTTGTAAGATTTTTTCAGATTATCAATCCTGCAAATAAATTGTTGACAATCAGAGAAAGAATCACCATCGAATGTTGGATATTGGTCAAGTTTGACCAATTCTTTTGATTTTAAGTATTCTCTTAATGAAATAATGCCCTCTTTTAATAATTTTTTCCATCTCCAGATAATATGGCTTTGAGACTTGAATTTAGGCGCTAATACCTTTCACAAATTTTTCAATTCTCCTGAAAATTCAGCACCACCATACACAGTTACCATTTCATCACCCTGTACCTATATGCCTATTCTTTCTTCAGAAACTCACCTACATTACTTGCCTTAAGTTTTACTAAAGGTGTTGCCTTAAACCATGCTGAAATATCATCCCTGGCTACTACCAAGTACTTAAAGCATCCTTCATTAATATGAACTAGATCTAAGCTAGTCCTTCCAAAAAAGTATCTTCACCCACTGCCTTTTTTTTTCTTTAGGCCTTCTTAAACTCCTGCGCTGAGGCTCTGAAAAAGATTGGACCCAATCCTTAACCTCTTCTATCAAATTAGGCCACCAGAATTGCTCTTTGACTCTCCTATAAGTCTCATTTTGACCCATATTTCCCAAATTTTCATTTCATTCTCTAAAAATTTTTTTTTTCCATCTCTATCTACTATAACTAGTTGTGGCCTAGAAGACTGTTCATTCCATATCTGCCCATCTTTAAAAAATAATCCTTAGCACACTTTTCTATCTTATGCAATGTATCTTAATCACAATTTTCTGGTTGAATATCACCTTCAAATACGCTTTTAACCAATATTCCCCTTCAGTTGGCTCATCCATTAAATCCCCATCCTCTGACTGCTCAAAGAGTAATTTTCATCTTAATCTTCAAAATATTGACCTGGTGCTTCTCTTGTTACTAAACTAGCTTCAACATGTGATTCTTACATGTTCTTTTCACCATGATTATCTCTGTAATAGACCTCTACCTAAGGTTCTCTTATTTTAATGTTTTCACTGACACCTCATAATGATGATATTTTAAGGTCTTGTTTGACAAACTTTTTTTGTTTTACATCTTTGCAGATTTTGATCTCTATTAAAGCTACATAATTTTTTAGTAGATTTAAAGCTGTTTTTTCATTGTTTAATGGAAAAAATAAGAATTTCTCTTTAAATCACTTAAAAGTTGAATATATGCACTATAAATTTAATAATATTGAAAAGGTGCCTTGAAAGATCAATTTTACTTAATAAGAAATATTTATTTAGCTATTTAAATGCTTAAAAATAACCCTTTTCAAATTTGATGTTTTTTATGCCAGAAATGGCTTCTGTGTACTGGCCACATACTGCTTGCATTTTTCCCATGTGAATAGCTTCATTTTCAGCAAAGTTAGAAATTTCAAACTATAATTACCCCACATTGTATACCCACTATGGTGAAACACCCTAAAATAAGCAACAGGAGCTTATTTAGTGTCTTAATTACATTATTAGTGCATTGACCTCATTATATGCACTAATTTCATTAATGACCTCAATTTTGGTGCCTATAATGCATTAAAACATATACAATTTCCTACTTAGTCAAGGATTTTATTGTTCAAGGGCCTTCCAAGAGACTGCATTCAGCTACCCCACATTTCACATCTTATTTTGGGTTTCTCAATGGTTTCTCAGTCAATATTTGTAATCTTTGGATGGGAATTCATGTATTAATTTGGAATAATTAGCCTTTTCATTTCTAATGTTGATTACATTTAATTATATGTTATATTTAGTACTTTTTCTTTCTTATTTAGTCTTTGATTTTTAGAATTACATGCATTAACTCTCATTTTGCTTATTACCCAATTTTTGATGGATTAACACTTGTTATTTATTTATTTTGGAATGTGATATGACTCTTCATTTGTTACTGGTTGATCCTTAGATCAATAAGCATGTTTAACTGCTAATTTGTGGCGTCTTTTGCCATGTGAGGGATTGGTAAATTAAGGGGGAAAATTGGAGACTTCATGAGTATAAAAGGAGGAGGTTTTGGGCTTATATTCTACATTATTTATCACTACAATCAAACCATATAATAATTAGAATTACAATACATTTCATTAGTAATTTTAATGTCTTTGAATAGTGTTTGAATTATTATCTCTATTTTTCTACCAACTATATATTGTAAACCATTTATCATTAGTGAGATTTAAATTACTGAGACCCTTATAATGAGTTATATTTTAATACTTATTAGATTTTTACCACAGTATTGATATAGGACCATTAAAATCTTCTAGAAAACTGACTCATCAAGATATTTACATCTCTCTACTTGAATTTAGACCAACAAAAAAGCTCAAAATTGGCACACAGATTTTACAACCACACTTGAAATTTCCTATTTACTCAAGTATTTGCCTGTGCAAGTTCCTGCCAAGAGTCTGCATTTAGGCACCCCATATTTCACATCTTCTTTTGGGCTTCTCAATGGGCTCTCAGGCTATTTTAGTTATTTTTGAATTGGAATTTTACAGCAAGAATTTTTATAATTAATGTCTTCATTTCTAGTGTTGACATCCCTCAATATCACATTATTTTTAAGTCCTTTTATTCCCTTATTTAGTCTTTTATTTTAATATATTCATTAGGGGGTATCAATTTTCAGGGATCCGCAATTAAATTAATTGCAGAAAATAATCTGCATACCCTAATTATCTTCCGCAATTATTTTTTCTAATAATTGGGTTATTAGACACTTTACGTGTCAATTTTGACCTCTTATCCGACATTTTTTTACACAATTTTTCATAACCACATCTTGGACTACTCTCTGGATATGCCTTCTACATTGCTGCACACTCACATTCTCATCTCATCCTGTCCGTTCTATCCGCTCAGAACCCCTCACCATCTCATCTGCTTGTTTCTGCTCCTTTTCACCTTGCTATCTCATATGCTTGTTTCTGCTCCTTTTCATCTCTCTATCTCATCTGCTTGATTCTGGTCCTTTTCATCTTGCTATCTCATCTGCTTGTTTCTTATCCTTTTTATCTTCATTTATATTTTAACATGCCTTGTTATCCTAGATCTTCTCAAAGGAAACCATCACCCAGTTGTTCTTCAAATCCCACTACTCCCTCTTTCCCCTGCTCAGCCAAGAGATTTAACACCTTGCAATTGAAAAAAGATGATCATCTCATTCTTATCAACTGGCTAAAAACCAAATAAAACTATGATTCTTGTTTTGGAACTGAGTATGCGACTAAAGTAGGACTGCCCCCAGCATCAAAATTTAATGTCTATCTTCTAATGGCAAATGAATTATGGAATAAGACCAAAGGAAGGATTGATCTTTTGCCTAAACAGATGGCTGAATGCTTCAAGCATTACCAAGCCAAATACAAGAAGGAAAAGGCACTTTCATCTTCCACTGTTTTTGGGGTTACCGACATAGATATCACTAAGGGCATCAAATCCATAGACAATAAAATTGAATCTTTATATCCTTACTTTAAAGAGATGGATGCAATTTTTGGAGAGGGAGCCAATGTTAATCCTGTAAAAATTTTGGATGGAGAAGATCCTATCTCCAAACATGATTTTGAAGTAAATCTTTTCCCATCCTCTTCCTCCACTCAAGCTTCCCCTCATTTGAATGAAACCAATCTAGATAGCTTTTCTGTAGATCCTATTGGCAATTTAACCCAACAAAATCTAACTCAGGTCTTTTTCTTTTTTCTTTTATCTTATCACTTCTATTTTTTATTTACATATCTTTTTCTTATTTCTTAAAAGGCTGACAAACAAACCCAGGATCCTCAATAAACTGAGTCTGAAGGTAGCAACAATGATGAGGAAGAAAATATGACCTTGAAAAAGAAGAATAGGGCTTCAAGTAGTTTAAATTTCCACTCCCAAAGAAGAAAAAAAGTGATACTTCATCACAAACCCCTTTTTCATCTATGGAACAGTTTTTAGTGAAATGTGATGCTGGTAAGTGATACCATACCTCTTATTACTTTACTCTGATTTTCTTCTAATTTATGTTAATTTATATTATCACTCTATAACAAGTCAAAATTGCTAAAGAGACTCTAAGCTTTGAAAAGAAGAAATACAAGCTCTCTTTAAGGAGGAATGATAGACTACAAGATTTGGAAGAGAGGAATTACATGCTCTCTTTACGGAAGGATGATCGGGCCCAAGATTTGGAGGAGAAGAAGTTTGAGTTAACTCTAAGTATTGAAAAATCAAAAAAAGAGGAGAAAACACTCAAACATCAAAACCTATTAGAGCAGATGAAATATAATTTGATCATGAAGAAAATTCCAAAAAGAAAGATTTCTTGTTAGAATGTGTTAAAGCTAATAAATCTGTTGAGGAAATTGAATGTTTAAAGAAATTGTTTGATGACTAGTTTGTTTTATTTCTCTCACACTTCAACTGTTCATATTTATTTGTACATATAATTTACAATAATTTCCTGTATTTCATTACTCTATCAATCATTACTTGAATTTTTGTATTTTAATGTTAAATATTCTTTTTTTAAATAAAATTTTCATGTCTCCTTTGAAAATTTGATGATCCCCCACCCCTAGATTTTTTTTGAAGTAAGGGGTGGGTATCACCAAAATTCTTTCATGTCATGAATGTTGAAAGTCTTATATGAAACTTTGGCTTTCCTACCCCTTGCATTTTACCAGCATCGCCAAAATTATTACAATTCAAGAATTTCACAAGTCTTATAAGAAATTTTGACAATACCCCCCCTGTATTTTATTGAAGTAAGGGACGGGTATCACCAAAATATTTACAAGTCAAAAATTTTACATGTTACATTTGAAAATTTGGCAATACCCCCCCCTACATTTTATTGAAGCAAGGGGTAGGTATCACCAAAATTTTTACAAGTCTTTAATTTTGAATGTCAGATTTGAAAATTTGGAAATACCTCCCCCCCTGCATTTTATTGAAGTAAGGGGTGTAAGTAATCTAAATTTAATATAATTACATAAATTATTAAATAAATATCTAATATATATCAATTTCCCTAGTTTAAAGTAATGACAATTCCTCAAGCCAAAACGCAGATCAAATCTAGAAACAAAAGTTTGGGACTTTCCACAGGTATAGGCTAGAGGAGCCACATGAAACAAATAAATGTTATCATGATTACCAGTTATACAACTCAAGGTTGTTTGCCCATTACTTTAGTTGAGGAAATTGATATATAAAAAATATTTATTAAAAATTTATGAAAAAATATAAAATTTTTGATGACAATTCTAATCCTCATACTTTTTGTATCTAGATTAGGTTTTTAAATTGATTAACTTTACCTTCTTTCTTTACCTTGTTAATTCTTTGAATCAACTTATGACTGATTTTAAATGAGAAACCAAAATGTGTGAAATCTTGACAGGATTCCAAACCATGAGGAGCTTTGGTCGTTTGATGATTATCCTGAGCAGAATTCCAAATAGTCTCGATGATACAATTTCCCAAACCAAAATCAATGATGCACCGGTGGTCTGGAAAATATAAACCATGTCCTTTCATTTTAGCTAGAGATGGTATTGGTTGGCCAGTTATCGGATTGATATATGAGAAGATACCAAAAGTAAGAAAATTGGCATCGTTCCTATCAATATTAATCCTATTGTGGAATCCAGAATGAGTGATAATAAAATTATAAATAAAAGATATTTGTGGCTTATATCTTCCCGTTTGGAGTCACACCAATTCGGTATTCCAACTTTGGTTGCAAGTTCCTGATTTTATTCAAATGCTTTATTACAGAGCTTTTTGAGTCAAAGAGAAAGAAAAGAGTTAAAGCAAAATAAAAAAATTCATGATTAGAAAATAAAAAACAAGAAAAAGGAAAAAAAAGACTTACCTGGTGAGATGAGTTGAAATAATAAGGGATAGAATAGAAGGACATTGGAGAGATAGAAGAAAGTAAAGATAAAGAATAAGAAGTTGAATATATTTGATGATAAACTTTAACAGTGGTGATGAGAATTCAAAAAAATTGAGACAAATGCCTAGATAATAATCAGATAAGAGCTTCAGAATCCTTATCCTCTAAATATGCAATATAAAAATGTGAAATAAGATAAGTGAAATTTGGAAAAAAAGCTCAACTTCAAAGGTCAAAATCTCAGCAACCACTGAACCTAATTCAAACCTTTTTGTGGGAAATGAGAGATAGGCTTTAGTAGAATCTTCAGTTAAAGGACATGTGATTTAAATAAGCCTAACCCTAAATTTGTTACATAAAAAAATGAAATAAAAATTTAAATTGGGAAAAAAAGGCTCAACTTTAACAGTCAATATCTCAGCAACCACTGAATCAAATTCAAATCTGTTTGTAGGAAATAAAAGTTAGCCATCAGGAGAATCCTCAGTAAAAATAAAATCAGATTTGAATTAACTTAACCCTGATTCTGAGTCTGATTTTCAAAATTTTACAAAAACTTGAAAAGTGGTAATGAAGATGATATCAAAAGGAGTTTGATATGTTCACTGTTATCCAGATTAGAGTCATACATATATTTAAGTACGAAATTTTCATAAAAGGAATGAGATATCATATAGGCATGAAAAAAAGGAGATGAAACTTACCTTGGTTGAAAAGTAGGAAAAATAGAGTAAGAAAGATTGATGTTGGAATTGTGGGGAAATTGAATATGAAGTAAGTGAAATGCATAAATAATGTGCAATGTATGTGTTTCTATGAAATGGAGCCAAAAATAGGTGAAATAGGGGGAAGGGGGGATAATGGCCATGCCAAGGAGGGATGAAGAGTAGGGTGATGGAGCTAAAAAAGAAAGTAAAGAGGGAGGGAAAAAAAGGTTAGTTTTACCATTGAAATCAAAAATAACCACTTACAAAAAAAATTAAGATAAATAAAATAAAATAAACAGAAAAAAAATAAAAAAAATTATAATTAGTAATCAAAAAATCAAAAAAAGAATAAAATTACTTACCTGGAGAGATATGATGACAAAATAAATGAAACCAAATTGTTTGAGGGATGTTGGAGGAGAATATGAAAAGGATATGAGGGATGAATGAAAAAAAGAAACAGTGAAAAATTATGCAATTTTAGAAAATATGCAATGTCATGTTGAGCTGGTGAAATAAAATCAATGAGCCATCCAAAAAAGAGATATTCACCATCAATTCCAAAAAAAATGAATATTCAACAAACAAAAATACCAAGCCAAGTGAATAAAGTATACAAAGTGGAAATTTGGAGAGTATGAAAACAAAAAATTAAAAGAGTTGTGTGCCAAAATGGTGGAGGGTGATTGGCATAATGACAGAGCGTATGCCAGTTGAATGAATGTTTTGTGATTCAAGGGATGGGAGAGCAGGAACTGATTCAGGATCCTCTTCTTCATAAAGATCATTCCACTCATCCTTTAATTCAGCTAGGATATTTTGGAGTATAACGCAAGTCATGATCCAATGATTTGCGCTTTTGATCTCCAATTTTTATTGAAATTGGATTCAGAGCTCCCAAAGACTAGAAAATCATCCGTTTAAAATACCTATAGCATGTTCAATCCGTACTCTTGATTGGGCAAGGTGATAATTAAATTTAGTTTTGGGGTCATTTTCTAAGGTTGCACCACGTAAAGCAGGTATAATGTACTTCCCACTTCCATATGCTGAGTCTGCAAGGAGGTACTGCGATTTTTCAAAGTATGAGTATGGAATTTGAGAAATCCTTATTATTTGGAAGACAGAAGAATCATGACATGATCCAGGGCAGCCACTGTGAAAAGCAATAAATTTTTTAATGACATCACATATAAGTTGAATGGCAATAGAGTATCTAGAAGGAAGATAAAAAGTTAGTTCATGAATGATGAGAAATTGGAGAAGATTTTGAACAAACCTTTTTTTGCAATTAAAATAATGGTTCCCATCATGAGCAGGATTTTGACTCAAAGGTATAGTTGTGTCATCAACAAAACCTACACAGCCAGGGAAACCTTCGGCTTGCATTACTTGAGAGGATACAAGTTGTTGTTCTGGAGTTGGCCAAGCAAGTGTTTGAGACTTGAGGGAAAGGATAACAATCATACAGCACTTGTTGTATAATATCACTGTACCATATCCTATGTTAAATAGATTATCCAAAAATCTTGCTGCAGCACCATTTCCATTTGAGCCAAAGCAACATATTGCAACAGCAAGTTGAATGGCAAGATTACACTGTTTGTTATGGGAATCTTTATGAAAGATAGGATGTTCAGAGATGAGTTTATAAAGTTTGAAGAAATAATTTGGTGAAGTTTAGTTGGGGAATGTTGAGAATGGAGCAGAGATCATATTGGGGATCATGATAAAGATTTGGCCCCCTGGAAATGAGGTAACACATTTTGGAAAGAAAACACAAATAGGCTAAGGCATCTTCCAAATAAAAGTCAGATTTATAGTTGAGAACTAAAAGTAAAGTGATGGCATTAATAGTGGATTGAAGTAGCGGTCTAGTAGAGAGGTGCTTCATTCTTGTCAATAGTATAGGTGTTGGTAGAAGGTTTAGGTGATGAGTGGGAAGTGGGAATTTGCCGCCAAATGTGCAGTTGGGGTGTGTAGATAGAAAAAAAACTTAATTGTTTTCCACCAAAATTAAGTAGCATAGAGTGAGGAGAGACTTAAGGATAGAATCAGAAATTATATGTCATGTGACTTTTTTAAAAATCCATCATGAATGTGATGAGTTTGAGATCAGGAATTAGGAACAGAAATTGGGGTATAAGAGGCAGGATAATACATTATCATAGATTCCTTATCCACTATCCCCCGGGCTAGTGGATAAGAATCTTCCGCAGTTAATTATGTCTGATCCCAGGAAAAAAAATTCTGATCCCTAATTGTGGATCCCTGAACATTGATACCCCCTATTCATATACCATTTTTTGGACCATTACTTTATTTTGATGGATTAGCCATGTTATTCTTTGATTTTGGTATGTGATATGATTCTAATTTTTTTAGGGGATAGTCCTAGAGTTGATAAGTATGTTTTTTTATTATAAGGCCTCACTGGCTGTGGAAAGGACAAGAAAGACAAAAGGGAACATTGGGGTTTTAATGGGTATATAGGGAGGATGTTTTTAGGCTTTTATTCTACATTCTTTATCATTAAATTTTAATCATATAAATATATAATTACAATACATATACATTTGTACTTCTAAATTCCTTAAAATAGTGTTTTAATCAATTTCTCTATATTTCTACCAACTGAACACTGTATACCATTTACATTATGTGAAATCAAATTGCTGAGACTATTATATAAAATTATATTTTAATACTTAAATAAATTTGGGAAACAATATTAATACTGAAAAATTAAAATTTTATAGACAACTGACTAATGAAGCTATTCATGTCTCTGTACTTGAACTCAGACTGACAAGTTATATAATGAGAGCCAAGAGGAAAGTGAGTTCCTGTCAGGCTGAAGTCAAGTACAGAGACGTGAAATAGCTTGAATAGTCAGTTTTCTTGAAGATTTTAATGGTCCTATATGAATACTGTAGTACAAATCCAATAAGTATTAAAATATAACTCAATATAAGGGTCTCAGTAATTTTAATCTCACTAATTATAAACGGGTTACAATCTTATAGTTGGTAGAAAAATAGATTTAATAGTTCATACACTATTCAAAGACTTTATAGGTACTATTTATATGTATTGTAATTGCATTGGTTATATATTTTGATTGTAATGATAAAGAATGTAGATAACAAGTCCAAAAACCCCCTCCTTTTATACCCAATATTTTCTCCAATGACTCCCGTGATTTACCAGTCATATACATGGCTAATAATGCCTCATTATAGCTAATACACCTGTAAAACAACATGAAGAATGACAAATATCATAATTAGAATTAAATCACCTGCTAAAATCCTGTAGTAAAAGGGATAATCCATCAAAAATAAAGAATAAGCAAAAAAAAGAGAGTGTATGCTTGTAATACCTTAAAATAAAAGACTAAAAAGAGAAATAATAACACAAAATATTACACAATATTAAGGGAGATCAACAGTAGAAATTATGGGGCTAATTATGAAAATTAACATAGTGAAATCCCCAATTAAAAAATAACCAATATTGACTGAGAAACCATTTAAAACCCCAAAAAAGGGTGTGAGTTGTGGGGTAACTACATGAAGTCATTGTCAGATTCTTGAACAGTTAATTCCTTGACTAATTTATTCAAATTTAGGTGTGGTAGCAAATTAAAGGCACCAAGCTTGAGTTTATTAATGAAATTAGTGCATATAATAAGGTCAATGCACCTACAATTAAATTAGAAGCCTAAATAAGCACCTTTTGCCTATTTTAGAGTGTTTCCCCACAGTGGGCATAAAATGTGGGGTAATTATTGTTTGAAAAAGCTAACTTTTCTAAAAATGAAACTATGCACACAAGAAAAATGCAGACAGTATGTGGCCAGTACACAGAAGCCATTTCTGGCATAAAAACGCCAAATTTGAAAAGTGTTATTTTTATGCATTTGAATAGCCAAATTTATAGTACTAATTAAGAAAAATTGATCTGTAAAGGTTCCTTTTAAATATTATTAAATTTATAGCACATATATTCAACTTTAAAGTGATTTGAAGCACACTTCTTGTTTTTCACATAAAACAATGAAAATAACTGCTTTAAGTGTACTTAAAAATTATGTAGCCTTATATTTAAGGTTCTTAAGATTACCCTATCATATTACAACTTAATATTTAGTACATAATACTTCTAAAAGGTGGAAATATGTGTGTGTATAAGGTGTTATAATGGCATATATTGTATTTTATCATAATTTTTACTTATGTATACAACTTGTCTACTTTTATTTATTGTTCCCATGTATAGTCCATGTGTTTAACATAATTTATAAATAAATTTTACTGAGTCCTGGGGATATCCAGGATGAAAGCTCCTATGAAATTGTGACCAACTCTTGTAACTAATTATTCCCAAGGTTTTTCCATTCAAGGCTTTATTTAACATTTAAGTTTGAAATAATTGTCTTATTTTAAATAAACCATCCCAAAAAAAATCAGGTTGAGATAAAAGAAAAAAGAAGAAGAACTAAGCAAATATATGGAGAATCAGATAAGGGGGGAAGGGAGAAATCACATGAGGTTGGATGGTCTGGGAGGGAAGAAAAAACCTATAAGAAATAAAAGACATAATTAATAGAAAAAATATATAAATATAAAAAGAAGAAATATAAAAATACAAAAATACAAAAATTTAAAAATTTAAATTTTGAAGGGTCCTGATGATCTAGAAGATTTTTAATGGAGAGCCGATGGCAGTGTTAGGTGAATTTTGGGGTTTCAAGGTCAGAGTAAGTATAATTGATCTTTTATTTGCTTTACTCAATTTAAAGAGGTAAGATTTTATAAATATTATTATAATTAATGATTTAGAATTACGTGTAAGTAAATACTAAAAACAATAAGTAGTAATAAGTATATGTTTTTAACAATGGTTTTAATAAAATAATAAGAAAGTAATAGATGATCAAAACAACCAGAAAAGGGAGGCCTTATATAGATAAAAGAGAGACAAGGCACGGTGGTAGAAATCCTATGTACAGGAGTCTGAGAGAAGAAAAAGAATATTCTAGAAGAATATTTTGAATAATAGGATTGTCCTAGAAAGAAGGTGTTTAAAAGGTGTATTTACTCTATATGTCAGAAATAAATTAATTTATTTATAAATTACTGTAAGTGTCATTTTTAAATAAGTAATTTGAATTTCTTATATAGATTTATTTTTATTTTTAATATTAAATTTTATATCAATATTAAATTTTTATTTTAAATTTTTATTTCTCTTAACCTTTCAAGGGGTTTTTTAAGTCTAGAAGGTTTTTAACGGCGGTTCAACGGTGGTGACAAGAGGATTTTTGGTTCTCAAGTTTAGGGTACCTATTTCATTATCTTTTCAATTATTTTACTCAATAAAAAGAGGTAGGAGTATAAATTAATATTATAATTAATGATTTATAGGTACGTGAATGTAAATACTAAAACAATAATAAATAGTAATAAATATTTAAGTATAGTAAATGTTTTGGTAATATAAGTAAGTTATGGAATGATGAAAAACAACCAAAAGAGAGGCCTCATATATAAGCAAAGGAGAGACAAATCACGGCAATAAAATTCTTAAAAAATAGTATGAGAGAGAGAGAAAAAGAATATTCCAGAAGGAGTATTTTCAAATAATAAAGTTGTTCTAAAAAGAAAGTTTCAGAAAGCAGTATTTACTGTATATGACAGAAATAAATTTATGTATTTAAAATTTACTGTAAATGTCAATTTTAAATAAGTAATTTGAATATTTAGTAGGTAGTTAGCTTTATTTAAATTTTTATTTTAATTTATTTTAATATTAATTTCTTTTTCTTTTAACCTGTCATTGAGCACGGTGTTAGAAAATAGAAATATAAGGGAAATTATAATATTAATTTTAATTATTCACTAACTTTACCATTTTGTAATTAGTTGATTTGTTATAGGTATATATAATGTAAAAAATTAATTAAATTAAAATAATAAGGAGTGGCTACATACAGTAAATAATTAATTATTTTACTGGGTAAGTCTAGCAGCATGGCTGACACTCCCTCAGTCAAAAAAAAACAATAAAAAAAATGCTATGATTTTTTATTTATATATTTCTTTAGAGGAGTAGGAAGATTAGATATCTCCTTCCCAGGTATCCAAGAATCATATTCAGATGATTTATTCTTGAATCTCAATAAGTATTCTGTACCTTTTTCAGCAGTAACTATTCTTTCATTTAGATTCTTATCAATTTCTGCTGTCTAAGTGATTTCATTAGGGTTCTTTTTTGGTCTTCCCCTCCTTTTATGAAATAAATCACGATTGGATGTGTAAGGTTTCAAAAGAGATATTGGAAAAATAGGATGTTTTGTGTCATATGGAGAATACCAAATGACTTAAATTGCATTATCACAAACCATTCTTCTGAAAACAAATGGAATAACAAATGGGTCTTTCAATTTGTTATTACCTTGTAAATTTAAGTGTACTGTAGAAATCAACACTTCACCACCCTTTTAAAATTGTATTCTTTATGGGATTTGTCCTATCTCTTCTCCTCATATTCAAATGATTTTTCAATAAATTTTTGAGAATGACTTCTGCAAAGTGGTTTCATTCAAAGAAAAGATTTTACACCAGGATGTAAATCAAATTTAGGTATTTTATTATTGATAATTTGGGCAAGAGTATTTGTAACATATCCAACCCAGAGCTAAAAAGGCTTTCTTTGAGTAACAGAATGGACAGTGCTACTATAAGCAAATTCCAACCCAGGAAGTAAGGTAACTTAATCATGAGTAAATCTGTAATTGTCTTTATACTCAAGGCCAAAGGCACAATACCTTCTTCTCATGTCCTCTAAAGTCTGAATCATTCTTTCCGCTAATCCATCAGTCTGAGGGTGATGGGCAGTAGAAAGTTTCAGATCACAACCACAAACATCCATCAGAGACATCCAAAATTCAGAAGTAAATTTAGGGTCTCTGTCAGAGATTATGGCTTTAGGAAAACCAGCAGTATTAAACATATGAGACAACCATAAGAAGGCTAATTCTTTAGTGGAAACATCCTTGTTAGTAGGGATAAGTTTAAAAATTTTTGTGAATCTGTCCACAATAACCCAACAAGATTTAAAACTGTCTTTTCCAGCAATAGGTAATCCTGTTTAAATCCATGTTTATTGTCTTCCATGGTGCATCAGGAGGTTCAATATTTTGCATAAATCCAGTTCTCTTACAAGTAAATCTTTTTGATTTTTGGAAAGAATTGCATGATTCAACATATAGTTTAATGTCTTCAGACATATTAAGCCACCAAGCAGTGTTTTTAATTCTGAACATTGTTTTTTCAAGATCTAAATGTCCAGCTAATATTTCATCATGAAAATTTTCAAAATAATTTCCTTCATAGAAGGAGGAATAACAATGACAGTACTCAACTTTCTTCTATAATATATATATCTTTCATCAATTGAAAATTTACCTTTTTCCAAAGCCTTTTGGTACTTTGGTTGAAGGGTTTGAATTAATGCTTGCATTAAAGCATTCTTTAGTTTTCATTTAATATGGTGCATAACTTTTTTAAGTCAGTGTCCTTATCATATGAATCCAGAATAAGCTGTAATAGCTCTTCCTCCATATCAACCACATATATCCCATGAATATGAATAATTTCATCCTCAGGATCATAAGCGGGATTAGAGTCATAATTTGGTAAAGGTAACCTTGATAACATATCCACATTTGAGTGAAAAATACCAGCCTTATGAATAATTTTCATTCTCTCTCTGTATTCCGGAACAGCTAACTGCCATCTGAACATATTTCTGTTAGGCATTTTCAAGTTTAGTAGGGATTTAACTGCACTACAGTCAGTGAAAAGTACAAATTTCTGGTCATATAGGTAATAATGTAGCTTTTCTAGAGCCCAAACTAAGCTAGACATTCAAGCTGAGTGGCACCATATTTCAATTCACTATTTCTCAAGGTTCTTGAAATATAACAAATTACTACTTCTGATACTTTCTCATTCATTACTTTTTTTTGATGGAGGGCAGCACCAAGACCAATAAAACTGACATCAGTGCTCAAAACAGATGGTTGATTAAAGTCAGGTAATGCAAGAATTGGTGCTGACATCAAACAGTGTTTCATAGTGTCAAAATCTCTCTGTCTTTCACTATTCCAGAAAAAAGCAACATCCTTTCTAGTCAATTGGGTAAGGTGTAAAGCTATGACTTGGTAATTTTTAATATACTGCCTATAGTATCCACACATTTGAAAAAAACTCTGAAGCTCTCTAACTGTGGTAGGAGCCTTTACTTGTTTTATGGCTGCCACTATGTTTTGGTCAACACTTATCTGTAACCCTGAAACAACATGACCAAGTACTTTTAAAAAATGAAAACCAAATTTACATTTCTTCAAAGCAAGTGTCATATTTATTTCATCCATTTTGTGGAACACTTTAAACAGGTGGTTAAGATGGTCCTCAAACTTTTTTGAGAATATAATGATATCATCAATATAAACCTTCAGCCATCCTTCAATTATCTCTTGATGGAATGTGTTATCCATAACTTTTTGAAAAACTGAAGGGGCATTTTTAGGGCTAAGTGGCATCCTAACATACTTATACATATCCATATGAGTAGAAATCATCAGAAAATTCTGGGAATTCTTCTCAACAGGTACCTGGTGATATCCGTTGTTAATATCCAGACAGCTGATATATTTAGCACCTTGTAAGGTAGCATGTATAGAGCTAACTATAGGTAAAGATAGATATCATCAACAGTATAGTTATTTAATGCTCTATAGTCACCGCATAACCTGCCTTTATCTTTCTCATAAAAAATTAGGACCGGTGAGATAACACAATATTTAGGTGTTTCAACTACCTTTTCAATAAATTTCATTTTCAAAAGGGTAGAGGTATTGACTTCAATATCTTTTCTCTTTGTGGGAGAAGCAGGATAAGGCTTCTTCTTTAAACTAGGTGGTATGTCAGTTAAAGGACAAGATAATGAAAGTTTAATTTCTTCTTTAACTAATCTCAGTTCATGTGACCCATGAGCAAAGGAGATAGGAAAAGATTTTATCAATTTAATGATGGAATCTTTATCCTGACCAGAAATTGGTTCTCCCAAAGCATTGTAAATTTCAGACATAAGGGCATGCATTTCTTTTGTAGATCTTTCTTTATATTGAACCACAGAAATTCATGTGTTTGATTCTGGTTTTAACAACTTTTGGGGGGAGGAAATCTTAAATTTTTTCTTCCCATTCATCCCCATTGTGAAGCATTGGATTGAAGGATCTAATTTCATGCCATATTTGGTTAAAATTCCATTTCATATAATAAACCAACTGCTTAAGTTATCATTTTTCATGGCAACAAAATCACCAATAGCTCTTACAAAACCATGGTTATATTTAAAAAACACTGTGGCTTTGTATTTACCAATGGGGGAGAAAACAGAGCCATAACCTCTCCAATTTTCCGAAATGATAGGCATAAGTTTTTATTTGTTGTCTTGATCTACTGAAGCAAGTGCTTTTTCAGATACTATACTTCCTCCAGCTCCAGAATCCAGAACAACTTCAATGCTGGTTCCATTGATCAAGACTGGTGCTTTGAGATGGGCAATAACAATTGAGCTATCCTCAATGTTCCTTATGATCTGAGCATCCTCAACTGTAGAAATATCATTATTATCAATATCAATAGTCTTTAAATAAAAAATATCTTCTTCCAGAATCAAGATTTCTTGTTGAGATTCATATGAAATATTGCTGTCACAATCACTTGAAGTATCATCCAGTGCTATTGTGTCGTCAGCATGCTCCTCAGTTTTTTCAACAAGATTTATCTTCTTGTCACAAACATGGCATTTCTACCAAGGCTTGTTGCACTTGAAGCAAGTGTTTGTTGCATACTTTTCAGGTGCAACAGGGGCAGAAGTTTTACCAACCTTATCCAGAGGTTTCTGTTGGTAAGTGGAGGGTTTCTCCAAAGAGGTTCTAGGAATGAATCTTCTGGCATCATAATTTTTGTTTAGAAGGAACTCATTACAAGTATTAATGAAAGAAGAAGGTTATCTGGATAACTCAGTCCTAGCCACAATCAAGTCTCTCAAAGACATTGATAATTTATAAAGGATCCAGTCCTTCCAAAACTCAAAGTCCATATTTGGGTCCATTTCCCTCAAGATTTTAACAAGTTTCATGAAGAACTCAATAGGTTTATCAGTAGAAGAGCTATATCTAGTTTCCTCATACTGCCTTTCTTGAGCCATCCTAAACTTGGAGCCACCAAATTGATCTTTAATCAATTTCTTCCAATCTTCCCATGAGTAGTCATTCCTATCCATGAAAACAGATTCATACCACATTAGGGCTACATTGGTAAACAAAGAAATTAATTTAGACAAAATTTCCTCATCTGGTAGTTTTTAAGAATTTTTCAAATTATCAATTCTGCAAATGAATTGCTGCCAATCAGAAGAAGAATCACCATCAAATGTTGTATACTGGTCAAGTTTTGGCCTATTCTTTTGATTTGAAGGAGTCTCCTTAGTATTACCTTGTTTCTGAGTAAGAAGCAGCTGTAACTTCTCCAATTGTGCAGTAATCTCATTGTTTAATCATTCTGTTGAAGATCCTGGTGCATCATCATTTTTTGATGGAATCTCAGTGGTATCAACAGGCATTTATGAATCTAATTTTACTTGAGATGAACTAGCAACTGGTAAATTTAGAGCATCCTGTACCATATGTTCCTTCACAGAAATGTCAGAATGTTTTTGATCATTAAACAATGAATTCAATTTCTCTTCAATGGTTGTTAGTCTTGTATTCACCCTTGGAAGATTAGATAAACTCTCATTGATTGTTTCAAAAGATAACTGGGTTTTATTTTGAAAAGATGAATAATGGTCACTCAATCTTTTCAGGTTCATCTTATATATCTCTACCTCCTGGAAAAAGATAGACACAGTATCTCTTAGTTTAGACAAATCATTTTTGATATTTTGCCATAAAGCAACTTTCTTTTCATGAGTTACATTGTAATGAAACAAATCATCAGAAACTCTCTGTACTTCACTCCTAAATGTTTTATAACCCTTTTCAGTTAATAAACTATTATATTTCTGAGTCAATTGAATGTTGTTCATTATATGATTTTGTTTAGCAATAATATCTCTCAAATATTCATCATTAATTTTTTCTACATCTGGAGTATTTCTCAATAAAGAAACAGAGTAACTTTCCAGATTCTCATAAAACTCAGGCTCAAGTGTTTCATAAATAATAGCCATATCAGGATTTATCATTGAAGTAGCAATTAAAACTAAAGGATAAGATACATTAGAACATTGATTAATTTTTCTACTCTTATCAGCCTCTACTGGTCTCACAGTTTCATCTCCTCTTCCATAATTACCTGAAGGAACTGAATCAGCAACAAGAAATGGTACTTGATATTCAATAGAGGGGCTGCCAAGGTTTGGGCAAGATCTGAATATTTTTTTTCTTTTTCTGCCTCCTTGATAAGGGTGAGGATGTGTGGGGTTGAATTTACTGGGTCTTGATGGACCTGCCTGGGGCATTCGAGGCTTCTGATGTTGTGACAGATAATCCCACTGGGTGTTTAACCAATCCCACTTCCACTTTGATACTTCAATCTTTTCTGGTTGCTGGGGAGCCAATTGTGGAAGATCCCTGGGGGTAGGAGGTCTGCTCTTCTCTTGAAGAAAGGCATCTATTTTTCTTACCTTTTCTTCTAGTGAGTCTGTTCTTTCTCTCAGTTTTAAGTTCTCTGTCCTCAGTTCCTTTATCTGGATGGAAAGATTCTTTACTTGCTGAGGTAAAGGAATTTTTTTATTTTGAAGCCTTTGGGAAGTCCTTATAGGGGGTTGATGGAAGGTTTTTGCTCCTAAGCATTTGTCTCCACTAGTTTTTCCACTTCCTCCATTTCCACATCTTGATTGTTCCAATAATTTATTAATTTGAGCCAATTTTGTATTCAAGGGATAACTTACAGAAGTAGCTTCACCATAATCAATGAGATCCAATTCCTCTTCACAGGTAGCAGAAACACCTTGATCAGTCATTTTTTTAATTTTAATTTGAACTGAGGGAAGTAAATATTTAATGTGTTAGTTTTATTTTTGCTTTTAAAAAAAATAATAATAATAAAATCTTCTGGACAAAAATCAACTGAAATAATAATCACAATTTTTATTAATCCAAAATAATTCTATAACCAGGATTGAAAGAAATCACCTGAAGAAACAAAATTAATTTTTTAACCAATAAATTAAATTTTGATAATTATCAGGATTAAAATCAACTGAAGGATACTTAATTACCAGGACTTGATTTCAACTGAAATAATTTTAATATAATTTATTTTTATTAATTTTAATATTTTATTGTGAGGACAATTTAACAACTGGAACAACAATATTATTTTAATTTATCAGGACAAAGTCAACTGAGAAAAAAAAATATAATATAATAATAATAAAATATTTTATATTACTTCTAGGTCTAAGAACACTATAGTTCTATCTTTGTCAACTAGGAAAAAAAAATAAAAATTCTAAATTACCAGACACCTCCCCCTGTAAAATGAGCAAATTTATGCCACTTACAGAGTGCTGAGTAAAAGGAAATACGTAGAGTATGAAGAGTGAAAAGTGACCCACAAATAGTAATCAATATAATTACCATTAGTATATATGACTATAGTCAATATATAAACTTAAGTTTTGGAGCAGGGTTCGATTCCCGGTTGCAGCAAAAAGTAAGTCATGTGGCTGATGAAGTTTTGGAATTCCAAATCTTAGTACGGCTCTAAAAGTCTATTTAGAATATTTATTGGGAATAGGACGGTTATCAGAGAAGCTGGATTAGATTAAAGTATTTTATTTTTAAACGAAAAATGAAGTTGAAAAAGTCAAGATATGAATGTTTTGTCAGATTTTTTAATTTTATGGGTCATATGATTTTTTACGGCCACAAATCTAAATTTAATGAAAGTCAAGAAGCTCAACAACCTTTGGGAATTTTCCCTGAATTTTTACTATTTCTCTTATATGTTTAATTGATTTTTAAAATTTATTAAATTATTTACGTTTCTTTTTAAAAATTACTTACCTTTGATGATTACTCACGGGGTGAATAGAGCTGCGAAGCCTACAAAAAATAGTTAGAAATGTTAAGGAGAAGTAGCACTATCATGTGTAATTTTTCTAGATTTTTTATTATAGATTTAAGGCTCTAATTGAATACAGAGGTCCGGACAAGCTCCGTATGAGCTCCGGCTGCACTCCAGAGAAAAAAGGGCACATGACTGATTAATTTGCATATAAGGCTGTAGACTCGATATTAATTTTTTTAAAAAAAAGAAGAATCTAGATAGAGAATAGAGATAGAGGATTATAACAACCATTATTCATATTTTTTTTCTTTTGTACACAAAATAATTAATTATTTATAATACCCTTATAAAATAACAATTTTACATAACACTTTAAATATTTTACTCAACAACTCTTAAACATTAACATATAGTGTATCATTAGAAAGTTCTCAATTCCAGGGACTCATTTATAGTATCTGTTTTCAAAAATTATTAAAATCTAAAAACATTAAAACTTCTTTCTTTTAAAAAATTGTTTCTGGTGTAACTTTATTGTTTCATTTCAGTTGTTTTTTTAACAGAAGAACCGCTCAATCATCCTGACAAGCATTAATTAGACAGGTTTTCATTCTTTAATATTATCAAGTAGACTTTTAAGCTCATTGATCTAAAAAACTCACAAATTTATTTAGAGGGACAGGGTTTTCTCTGATTATCCAACTCCTACTGATTCTGCTTACAGCAAGGCAACTGTAAGAGTCTACCTACATATTTGGTGCCCAATGTGGTGTTTTTGACTTCTCTAGCTTTTAAAAGAACTTACTTGATACTTGGAATTTAAGCCTGCGAGAGGCTTGCTTTCTGAAATTCTTATCGATTTATTTATCTTAGCCTGCAAGAGGCTCACTTATTTGAACGCTTTATCTTTAATCTAATCTAGTAGGATGTCTTCTGCTGCTGGATCTGGTGTGTCTCTTCCTATGACACCATCAGTTAGGATTGTTTCTTTGGATGGGCTAAAGTTTAATGGGGAAGAAGTTAAATGATTTTTGAGCAGATATGAGGCTGCTGCTTTGGTGGATGGATCTATTAACCTGGATATGGTAAAGCAGATCAGGTTTTTTATTGTTGACAGAGAGTTGGAAAAGGAGGTCACTGCTATGGAGGGTTATGAAAGGTTTGATTGGATAAGGTTGTCAAAAGAGATGGTTGATAGATGGGGTGTCAGGTATACTATGGTGAATCTCAATAAGATTTTCAGTGATTGGCAAGCTAAAGGTGGTGTTTCTAATATGGTGGACTTCAAAAAGTTATGTGGATAGTTTGATGAAGTGGTGGAATATCTGATTTTTGTGGAGGAATTGGGAAATGAAAATCAAGCCAAGTATCTATTCTGGTCTTATTTAGTAGGGATATTAGGATGGATGTGTTAAAAGAACTGTCAAGGAAAAATTTGATGAAGGATCTGCCTAATGGTGAACAGAAACTTCCAAATTTGGAGATCATCAAGGAGAATATTCAAGGCTACTTAAAACTCATGGCACTGGACAAATATCAAGAATCTTGTACTCAATATGTTAGCAAGGTTAGTGAAGAATTGGCTTAAAATAAAGATATTATGATTCAAGCTCAAGAAGCCAAGAAGGCTCAGATGGGACAGCCTGTTGCTAAATTTGAGTGAAATGTAGACAACAAGATGGTCAATCACTTGGCCAATTTAACTCAACAATTAAAGATATTTGTTCAATAGACTCAAAAAGCCAATAGAGCACGTGTGGCTTCAACTTTAACTTCTTCTTCTTACCAATCTAGAGGTTATGAGAGGAGGAATTATGGATTTAATGGAAATGGTAACCGCTTTTCTGGGAATGGTAGAGGTGGTAGGAATGGCAATGGTAATGGTAATGGTAATGGTGGATATGGCGAGTCCAGGGTGTGCTCTTATTGTAATAGGAGGGGACACAAGGCTGGACAATGTTATTTTTTGGATAGGGACTTGGATGCTGGTAGAGTAAAATTTGATGGAAAGGTTTATAAATTCCCTTATGGATCTTTCATCATGCCCAGTGAAGGTCAAGCTCCCTTGGGTTTGGTTAGGACAAATATGTATTTGGGGAAAAGGACCAGGTTTGAAGATTTACCTGGTGAGGATGAAGAAAAGGTTAAAGGTGGTAAAGTTGATGATGGTAAAGATGTGGAAAAGTTAGATAAAGGAAATTTTAATGAGGTCAATAAGCCATTTACTCAACTTCATTTGATGGTTTGGAGCTATCCTCTGCAGTTAGGGCAGAGGAAAGTTGTATGGTGGGTAAATACAATGTTGATGCTGCTAGAACAGCAGCTGCTACTAAAGCTAAGAGTAGCATTCAGGGCCAATTAAGGGCTAAACCGGGAAAGGCAAAAATTAAAAAGTTGGAAAAGAAACCTTACTATAAGGACAAAATTTATAATATGCAGAAGGGGATGGCTAATATGGGGCCTCCTAGTTTTGGAAAGTTGGATTTAAATGGTGAGCCTATGCCTGTGCACAAAGATTTGGATTCTGAGGAGGATGTACCTTTGGAATCTCTCTCCAGACCAAGTTTTAGTGGTCCTACTCCTATGGAAGGTGTAAGGAGGACCAGTGATGGATCTGGATTAGTGAAAGTAGCCGGTGATGGAGCTAGGGTTATTAGTAGTGAAGATGTTATTATGGGGGGTGAAGATTGCAATGTGGGTCCCCAAGAGGTTCCCAGGGCCAAGGTAACAAAATCTAGGGCTCAATATGAGAGGCCCATTGTTGTTGGACAAGAGAATGTGATGGAAACGGTTTTAGGAAGATTGAATAAACTTCAAATTCCTTTATCCTTAGGCAAATTATTTACAATTAGTCCATCCCTTGCAGAAAAGCAGAAGAAGAATCTGACAAGGAGAAGTGTGTCCACAGGAGAGGTGGAATATATATGTGAAAATGTGGAGAAGTTTGGTGAGGAGGTGGAAACTCTTTTTTTCTGCACCTTTAGGTTATTTGATGGTTACTCTCAATGGTAGAGAGGTTATGGCCCTGGTATATTCTGGGTCTCAAATCAATCTTATTTCTTTTGAGCAGGCTATTAGTATTGGTCTGCCTATTAAATCTGGCACTGGTGGTAATCTTAGAGGCATTGGAGGGCATGCTACTGAGCTGATGGGTATGGCAGAGCATGTTAAGTTATGTGTTGGTGGATTGGTTGGAAAGGTTTATTTCTATGTGGCCAGGGGGGCTGTTAAAACTGTTCTTGGTGGTCCTTTTTTAATGTATTTTGAGGCCCAGATTGGTTATCAAGCTGGTATGGGCATTAGTTTGGAGATTACAGGGGACGATATGAGAAGGCTTCATATGCGTCTAGCACCCCCAGGAGATGAAGGTTGGTAAACTAGGCCTGGGGTGACAACTATGTGTCAATGTTGTGTATGCACCAAGAAGCGGCGTATTAAACAGACAGCTTCTGGTGAATTATGTTTAGAGGGGTATTATGGAGACCCTCATTTTTTGGGGTAGCAGGGGCTGATCATTCTAATGTTGAAATCTCTCCCCAGGATGAGATCCCGGATTGAAATAGGTCATCTCACTTGGAGGTAATTCAAGTGGATTCTCAATTATTTTCTGTTAATAATACGTTAAATTGTTATTATGTTTCAAATTTCTGTTTTGTCTCACTTCTCTGTCAAGTTTTTTGATCACGTTCAAGAATGGATCAAGAGGGAAGATGGGAAATATTATGTTGAATAAAAATTGGAACAGTTTGTTTTCTGACCTCCAGCAAGAAGGTAAACTGCAATTATTTCATCAAAATTCTATAAAAAATCTTAGTATAATTAAAACACAAAAAAATATTTTTTTTGATAATTCAATCCTGGACCTCCAGCAAGGGTAAACTGCAATTATTTCATCGAAATTCTATAAAAAATCTTAGTATAATTAAAACACAAAAAATAATTTTTGTGATAATATGATTCCGGACCTCCCCCATGAGGTTAAACTGGCTGGTTGTATAAAGTGGGATGAATATGTGGGATATGAGGATAATGAAAGTGTGGATGAGAATGATGTGGTAGTTTGGGATAGTAGTAGATTGGTTAACAGTGTATATGTTGGAAGTTTAGAGAATTTGGTCAAAGAGAGTTTGGGTGTAGATATAAATTCGGTAAAGCGGAGGTTGGACAACGATGATGAAGAAGGAGATACTAAAAAGGGTGGTAAAGAGGTTGATAAAAATTTGGTTCAAAAGAGATTTGAAGTTTCAAAATTTAAAGATAAAAAATTCTATTTTTTTATCGATCAAACTCAATCAAAGAAGCTTATGGCTCATGCAAGTGCTGGTGATATAGGTGATAGGGAAGTGCCCTTGGATGTTATTTTATTGTATTTTAAAGATGAGGTCTGGGGACAGACTGGGTTTTATTATGTTTTGGTAAAATATTTGTTGACTCTGGAAAGGCCA
Source organism: Hemileia vastatrix (assembly GCA_030280995.1). Taxonomy (NCBI): domain Eukaryota; kingdom Fungi; phylum Basidiomycota; class Pucciniomycetes; order Pucciniales; family Zaghouaniaceae; genus Hemileia; species Hemileia vastatrix. Next base: position 6,925,668 of record JASXTE010000009.1, read on the forward strand.
GAGGAATGTGATGATGATGACTGGATGGCTATCAAAAGAAAGACCCCAGCATTTTATATATCTGGACAAAGATTTATGAAAAGGAGGTATCCAAGTCCTCAAGTAGTAGTTTCTCAAAAGAAGGGCAAGAGTTGGTTATGAAAGCACTGCATGAAGATCTTGGTCATAGGGGAATGGGAGAGACATATAGACAAATTACTGATAGATTTTAGTGGCCTGGTATGAAGATGGCTGTTAAGAAATGGGTTCAGTCATGTGAAGAATGTCAAAGAAGGAGTTATCTAAGGCCAAAAGAACCTGGACATGCAACCAGTGAAAACACTCTTTTTGGTAGGGTTAGTTAGGATTCTGTTCATATAAAAGAGGGGATATATAAATATTTAATTGTAGCCAGAGATGATTTATCTGGTTGGGTAGAGGCAGCGCTTCTTATTAATTTAAATGACAAAAATGTGGCAGATTTTTTGTTGAAGGATTGGGTGTATAGATATGTGGTTATGAAATTGGTAACGGTTGATTGAGGACCTGAATTTGGGGCATAATTTAGGGAAGCTATATCAAAGTTGGATAAAAGGTTAGGGTAGCAACCCCTTATTATCCTGAAGCTGAAGGAATGGTTGAAAGAGGGCATCATGTTATAAAGGATGCATTAGTTAAAATGTGTGGAACAAGTGCTGAAAAATGGAGGCACTATTTACCCTTAGTATTATTTGCTGACAGACTCACTTCCAAAAGGACAACTGGATATTCACCCTATGAACTAGTTTTTGGACAAAAAGCAGTTTTACCAGTTGATTTAGAGGCTGAATCATATATTGGAGTAGATTGGGATACTCTTAACACTACTGAAGAATTGTTATGTGCAAGAATGATGCAGCTGGAGAAGAAAGAAGAATTCTTAGAAAAGGCATATTCTAGAATGATTAAAATCAGAAATCAGTCATTATGGTATTGGGATGAAAGATTAGCACACAGGCTCAGGAAGCCTTTTAAGACTGGAGATATGGTTTTGGTGTATAATAGGAGTTTGGAAAGCCAGTGGGGGAAGATGTTTTCAGATAGGTGGAATGGACTTTATAAACTCAGAGAACAGGTGTCTGGCGGTTCATATGTTTTGAAAGACTTGGATGGAGTTGTTTTAAAGAAGAGGGTAGTGGCCGATCAAGTCAAACAGTTCTGTCCTAGGGGCACCAGGAGTTCTGAAAGTTGACTCCAAAATGAGGATAAACTACATAATTAATTAAATAAAATTTTGTCAAAGTTTAACTCCGAAATGTGGGTAAACTATTTATACAATTGTTTGAAGGTGAAACTCCGAAATGAGGGTAATCTATTTCTACAATTTTTTTGAATGTTAACTCCGGAATGAGGATAAACTACTTTCTTATTAAAAATATTACTGACGTTTTACTATGGTATGGGAGACGAAACTGTTAACAAAATCTTACGACATTTATGGAGACATTCGTTTGAAAATTCTTAAAACTCTTAAAAGCAACAAAAATTATGGAGAAGATATATGTTGGAATGATAAATTTTTTTTTGGTAGAAGTGTTCACAGGGGAACCTTCTGAATTAAATATTGGAAAGTTTGGGGGTAATTGATGGGCTGGCTGCTCTATACACAATTACCCCACAATTTTCATTACCAATTTTTCCCTGTTTCTAGTTGAATCCTGGCTTTGGTTTTGATCTATAGGAAGTCCGCTAAAACTATAAACTGGAACAAATGAAGAGAGAATGCACCCACTGCCGGATTCAAGATTCTTTTTTTATGTTAGATTTTTATATAATGAAATATGTTTTTCTTTCATTTTAATTTTTATAATACTTTAGAATACTGTTAAGGGTGATGCTCACTGGTGGGCTCTAATCATTTTTACAAATTGGAGGGAGCCCACCCAGTGATAATTATCCTAAAATTTTATTTTTCTAAAATTTCATTTATTAATTTTGTATTTTCAATTTCTCAAAATTGTGTAACCGCATCAAGTTACACTTGGATGTGGGTATGATGTCGAGGTTACAGCTCATAAATTGGCCGGGGGGCTTCTTTTAAATTTTATTTTACATTTCATAAATTTTATATTTAAAATTCTTTTATCATTTTTTTAAATTAAAGTTCAAATTTTATTTCATAACAATCTTTTATAAACTTTTATTATTTTCATCATTTAAATATATATATATATATATATATATAATAAATTAAAAGTTAAAAATAAATAAATAAATAAAGTAAAAATAAAATAAATATATAAACATACAATTATTTTTTTAAAAAAAAATTTAATTTTAATTTTTAATTTTCTTTTGTTTTATTACTTTTATAGTATATTTTATATAGGAAAAAGGGTCAAGAGGAGCTCGAGCAAAAATGCATCCTACTTCAAAATGTTTAATCCTCCATGACTTTAAACTGGCTAATTTTCAAGACTTTCTTTAAGTTTTTATGATGTTATTTCAAGAATTTGGTTCCTCATTGGATCTGTTAGTCCACTAATACTTTAAACTGGATAGTTTTTACAATTTTATTTCAAGAATTTGGTTCCTCATTGGATCAGTTAGTCCTTCAAGACTTTAAACTGGCTAATTTTCAAGACTTTCTTTAATTTTTTACAATTTTATTTCAAGAATTTGGTTCCTCATTGGATCTGTTAGTACCCTAAGACTTTAAAATGGCTGTTTATGAATTTATTTCAAGATATGCTTTTAGTCCTCCCAGACTTTAAAATGGATAATTTTCATAGACGTTCAAGATTTTATGGATATTTTTGGAGAAAGGTTTAGGATAGAAGTTGGAGTTTTAATAGATAAAAAATTTGGTCCACTATGACCCTAAACTGGAAAATCACTCATTCTTTGTCTTGTATGACATTAAACTGGCAATTCAATCTTTATTTGGGCAATTTTAAAGAGATTTACAAGATTGGTCCCCCATGACCTTAAACTGGAATATTCTATGCAACTCTATGCACTCATTTTAATTTATCACTGTCCACCAAGACATTTAATCTGGTAATGCAAAATTTTTTTATGAACTCTATTCAATTAACAATCAACTAGTTATTTAATTTATCACTGGTACTCAAATTTTGAAAAGGGACATATGTTTTATTTGGAAAATGTAGTGGTTAATATTGTGGAGGTAATGGATGAAGAAATCATGGATGAAGAATGATAATTATGGTGCTAAACATGGTGAAAATATGGTGATTATTATTATTTAAAAGATGAGTTATTAAAAGGTGGTCAATTTGAATGTTGTGATGATGAAATTTTTGAAGGAGGATATGGTAGTTGGAAAAGTAGTGTGCCTTGAACTGGCTAAATGGTATGAATCTTGGAGTACCTTATGGCAAGAATTGGATCAAGTATTTGGCTCAATAAAAGAGAATGGAATCAGGAGTATTTTGCTCATTTGATGAGAATGGAATCAAGTATTCAGCTCAGTAGGTGTGGAGCCTACTCTCTTAATGCATATGAGTAGAGACTGGGATAGGGGAGTCTGAAGGGATTCAAACCTTGCTCTCAGTAGTTGGAAGCATCAGGAGGCAAATAGATTTGATTTCAAAATGAAAATTTATGAAAAAATTGATTTAAAACAATTTAATATGAAGAAAAGATCAGGATTCATATTTACTAAAGCACTAACTATAAGATTAAAACAAATAATTTCGCTGAAATATTTCTTCATCATCAATCTTTTCTCATTAAATCTTCATGATTATTGGCAGGAGTGTCTTGAAAGTAGAAATAAGTTTATGTAGTTGGAGTGGGATGTTAAAGAAAAGATGAAGAGATGAATATGGAGAAGATAAAAGTAGGATTATATATCGATCAAACATGCAAAATTCAAAGAATGAGGACATTCTTCATTAGAGAGAGGATTTGGCATTCCAAATCTTAGTATGGCTCTAAAAGTCTATTTAGAATATTTATTGGGAATAGGACAATGATTGGAGAAGCCAGATTAGTTTAAAATATTTTATTATTAAACAAAAAATGAAGTTGAAAAAGTCAAGATATGAATGTTTGGTCAGATTTATTAATTTCACGGGTCATATGATTTTTTAAAGCCGCAAATCTAAATTTAATGAAAGTCAAGAAGCTCAAGAACCTTTGAGAATTTTCCCTGAGTTTTTACTATTTTTCTTATATTTTTAATTGATTTTTAAAGATTTATTAAATTATTTAACTTTGATGATTTTTCACGGGGTGAATAGAGCTGCGCAGACTACAAAAAAAGTTAGAAATGTTAAGAAGAAGTAGCTCTATTATGTGTAATTTTTCTAGATTTTTTATTATAGATTTAAGGTTCTAATTGAATCCAGAGGTCTGGACAAGCTCCAGACAAGCTCTGTATCAGCTCCGGCCACACTCCAGAGGTAAAAAGGGCACATGACTGATTAATATGCATAAAAGGCTGTAGACTCGAAATTATTCAAAAAAAGAAAAATCTAGATAGAGAATAGAGATAGAGGATTATAAAAACCAGTATTCATATTTTTTTCTTTTGTCAACAAAATAATTAATTATTTATAATACCCTTATAAAATAACAATTTTACATAACACTTTAAATATTTTACTCAACAACTCTTAAACATTAACATATAGGGTATAATTAGAAAGGTCTCAACTCCAGGGACTCATTGAAAGTATCTGTTTTCAAAAATTATTAAAATCTAAAAACATTAAAACTACTCTCTTTTAAAATATTGTATCTGGTGTAACTTTATTGTTGCATTTCAGTTATTTTTCACAGAAGAACCACTCAATTATCTTAAAAAGTTTTAATTAGACAGGGTTTCATTCTTTATTATTATCAAGGAGACTTTTAAGCTTATTGGTCTAAAAACACACAAATTCACTTAGAAGGACAGGGTTTTCTCTGATTATCCAACTCCTTCAGATTCTGCTTATAGCAAGGCAACTGTCAGAGACTACCTACAACGTTTGTCGTCTTTGTTGTATACGTACCCTATTGAAACCTCGTCATTGATGGTCCCTTGGTTGCCGGCATCAAAATATCAATGCGCTGTCGACTATTTGGAAAGGGCCTTAATTTTCAAGGGACTTTTTAAGTCTAGAAGGCTTTTAACGACAGTTCAACTGTCAAGGGGTCCTTTTGGGTCTAGAAGTTTATTTGAGGTTTTTACAAGGGTTTTAAGGGTTTAATGGTTTCTCAACAAAAGGGTACGTACTTTTAAATCAATATGATTGACTTTACTCAAATAAAAGAGGTAGTTTCAAAATATTAGTATAAATTATAGATTAGAATTACGCTATTGTAAATACTAAAGTTATAAAGTATAGAAATAAGTGTTGTATTGTAATTGTAATAATAAAGTAAGTGATGAAGGAATGTTCTGAAAAGCACAAAGCAAGAGGCCTTTTATAGGCAAAACATGAGGGAATAAAATATACGGAATTCACACCATGTATTGTAAGAATGTGAGAAAAAGAATGACTGAAAGGAGTACATATATGACATAAGAATTAAATAAACTGGTACGTCAACAAGGAAACCAAATTTATTAGCAATAAAGTTTGAGTTCCTTGGACTGTCACAATTAATTACACAATAATTAATTAATTATATTACTTTCACAGGATTCCAGATCTCTCACTGAGGTAATATAATTGTTTAAAGTTTTTTTATTATAATTTAATTATTAAATTCTAATCCCATTGACTTATACCATTGAGCACGGTGTTAGGGAGTAAAAGTGTAAGGGACATTTTATTTATATTAATTAATTATACTACTTATTGTACTTAACTAGTTAATTGTAAGTAATACCTAAGTAGATAGTTAATTATTAGTAAGAAGAAGGGGAGTGGCTTCAACTCAGTAAAATAATTAATTATTTTACCAGTTAAGTCTAGTAGCCTGGCTGACACTCCCTCACTCTAAAAAAAACAATAAAAAAAATGCTATGATTTTTTCTTTTTATACTTTTTTAGTTTAGTATGAAGATTAGATATCTCCTTCCCAGGTATCCATGAATCATATTCAGATGACTTATTCTTGAATCTCAATAAGTATTCTGTACCTTTTTCAGCAGTGACTATTCTGTCATTTAGAATTTTTTCAATTTCTGCTGTTTCAGTGATTTCATTTGGGGTTTTCTTTGGTCTTCCCCTCCTTTTTGGAAATAAATCACTATTGGATGTGTAAGGTTTCAAAAGAGATATTAGAAAAACAGGATGTTTTCTGTCATATGGAGAATACAAAATAACCTCAACTGCATTATCTACAACCATTCTTCTGACAACAAATGGACCAACAAATGGATCTTTCAATTTGTTATTACCTTGTAATTTGAAGTGGACTGTAGAAATCAACACTTCATCACCCTTTTTAAAAGTGTATTCTTTATGGGATTTGTCCCATCTCTTCTTTTCATATTAAAATGATTTTTCAATACATTGTTGAGCATGATTTCTGCATAGTTGTTGCATTTGAATAAAAGATTTTACACCAGGATGTATATCCAATTTAGGTATTTTGTTAATGAGAATTAGGGCAGGAGTATTTAGAACATATCCAAGCCAGAGCTCAAAAGGCTTTCTTTGAGTAAAGAATGAACAGTGCTATTATAAGCAAATTCCAACCCAGGAAGTAAGGTAACCCAATCATGAGTGAATATGTCATTATCTTTATACTCAAGGCCAAAGGCGCAATACCTTCTAATCATGTCCTCTAAAAACTGAATCATTCTTTCAGCTAAACCATCAGTCTGTGGATGGTGGGCAGTAGAAAGTTTCAGATCACAACCACAAACATCCATCAGAGACATCCAAAATTCAGAAGTAAATTTAGGGTCTCTGTCAGAGATTATGGCTTTAGGAAAACCAGCAGTATTAAACATATGAGACCACCATAAGAAAGCTAATTCTTTAGTGGAAACATCCTTGTGAGTAGGGATAAATTTACACATTTTTGTGAATCTGTCCACAATAAACCAACAAGATTTATAACTGTCTTTACCAGCAATAGGTAATCCTGTTACAAAATCCATGTTTATTATCTGCCATGGTGCATCAGGAGGTTCAATATGTTGCATTAATCCTTCTCTTTTACCAGTTAATCTTTTTGATTTTTGGCAAGAATCACAAGGCTCAACATATAATTTTGTGTCTTCAGACATATTAACCCACCAAGCAGTGTTCTTAATTCTGATCATTTTTTTAAAGATCAAAATTTCCTGCTAATATTTCATCATGACAAATTTTCAAGATGATTTCTTTCATAGAAGGAGGAATAACAATGACATTACTCAACTTTCTTCTATAATATAGATATCCTTTATCAATTGAAAATTTACCTTTTTCCAAAGCTTTTTGGTACTTTGGTGGAAGGGTTTTAATTAATGCTTGTATTGAAGCATTCTTTGGATCATTTAATATGGTGCATAACTTTTTCAAGTCAGTGTCCTTATCATATGAATCCAGAATAAGCTGTAATACCTCTTCCTCCATATCAACCACATATATCCCATGTATATGAATAATTTCATCCTCAGGATCATAAGCAGGATTAGAGTCATTATTTAGTAACGGTAACCTAGATAACATATCCACATTTGAGTGAACAATACCAGCCCTACGAATAATTTTCATTCTCCCTCTGTATTCTTGAACAGCCAACTGCCATCTGAACATATGTCTGTTAGGTGTTTTCAAGTTTAAAAGGGATTTAACTGCACTGCAGTCAGTGACAAGTTCAAATTTTTTGTCATCTAGGTAATAATGAAGCTTTTCTAGAGCCCACACTACAGCTAAACACTCTAATTGAGTAGCACCATATTTCAATTCACTATTTCTCAAGGTTCTTGAAATATAACAAATTACTACTTCTGAAACTTTATCATTTATCACTTGTTTTTGATGGAGGGCAGACCAAGACCAATGAAACTGGCATCAGTGTACAAAACAAATGGTTGATTAAAGTCAGGTAAAGCAAGAATTGGTGCTGACATCAAAAAGTGTTTCATAGTGTCAAAGGCTCTTTGTCTTTCACTATTCCAGACAAAAGCAACATCCTTTCTAGTTAATTGGGTAAGGGGTAAAGCTATGACTTAGTAATTTTTAATATACTGTCTATAGTATCCACACATTCCTAAAAAACTTCGGAGCTCTCTCACTGTAGTAGGAGCCTTCACCTGTTGTATGGCTGCCACTTTGTTCTGGTCAACACATATCTGTAAGCCTGAAACAACATGACCAAGAACTTTTAAATAATGGAAACCAAATTTACATTTCTTCAAAGCAAATGTCATATTTATTTCATCCATTTTCTGGAATACTTTACACAGGTGGTTAAGATGGTCCCCAAATAATTTTGAGAATATAATTATATCATCAATATAAACCATCAGCCATGATGGAATGTGTTATCCATGACTTTTTGATAAACTGAAGGGGCATTTTTAGGGCCAAATGGCATACTAATATACTTATAAATACCCATATGAGTGTAAATCATCAGAAAGCTCTGAGAATTTTTCTCAACAGGTACCTGGTAATATCCTTTGTTACCTTCCAAGCAGCTGATTAATTTAGCACCCTGTAAAGTAGCATGTATAGAGCTAATTCTAGGTAAAGGGTAGATATCTTCAACAGTATAAGTATTTAGTGCTCTATAATCACCACATAACCTGGCTTTATCTTTCTCATAAGAAATTAGGACAGGTGAGTTAACACAATGTTTAGGTATTTCAACTACCTTTTCAATAATATTCATTTTTAAAAGGGTAGAGATATTGTATTCAATATCTTTTCTCTTTGTGGGGGAAGAAGGATAAGGCTTCTTCTTTAAACTAGGTGGTATATCAGTTAATGGGCAAGACAATGAAAGTTTCATTTACTCTTTAACTAATCCTAGTTCATGTGACCCATGAGCAAAGGCCATAGGAAAAGACTTTATCAAATTAATGATGGAATCTTTATCCTCACCAGAAAGTTGTTCTCCAAAAGAGGCATTGTCAACCTCAGACAAAAGGTCATGCATCTCTTTTGTAGATCTTCCTTTACATTGAACCACAGAATTACATGTGTTTAATTCTGGTTTCAATAATTTTTTAGGGGAGGAAATCTTAAATTGTCTCTTCCCATTCATCCCCATTGTGAAACATTGATTTGAGGGATCCAATTTTATGCCATACTTGGTTAAAATATCATTCCCTAAAATAAATTAATTGCTTAATTTATCATTCTTCATGACAACAAAATCACAAATAGCTCTGACAAAACCATGGTTATATTTAAAAAACACTGAGGCTTTGTATTTACCGATGGGGGACAAAACAGAGCCATAACCTCTCCAATTTTCAGAAATGATAGGCATCAGTTTTGATTGATAGTCTTGATCCACTGAAGCAAGTGCTCTTTCAGAAACTACACTTCCTCCAGCTCCAGAATCCAGAACATTTTCAATGCTGGTTCCATTAATCAAGACTGGTGCCTTGAGAGGGTAAATAACAATTGAGTTATCCTCAATGTTCTTTATGATCTCAGCATCCTCAACTGTTGATAAAGTATTATTATCAATATCAATAGTATTTAAATAATGAATATCCTCTTCCAGCATCAAGATTTCTTGTTGAGATTCATATGAAATATTGCTGGCACAATCACTTGATGTATCATCCAGTGCCACTGTGTCATCAGCATGCTCCTCTGTTTGTTCTACAAGATTTATCTTCTTGTCACAAACATGGCCTTTCTTCCAAGGCTTGTTGCACTTGAAGCAAGTGTTTGTTGCATACTTTTTTGGTGCAACAGGCGCAGAAGGTTTACCAACCTTTTCCAGAGGTTACTGTTGGTAAGTGGAGGGTTTCTCCAAAGGGGTCCTAGGAATGAATCTTCTGGCATCATACTTATTGTTTAGAGGGATCTCATTGCAAGTATTAATGAAAGAAGAGGGTTCTTTGGAGAACTCAGTCCTAGCCACTATCAAGTCTCTCAAAGACATTGATAATTTATAAAGGATCCTGTCCTTCCAAAACTCAAACTCCATATTTGGATCCATTTCCCTCAAGATTTTAAAAATGTTCATGAAGAACTCAATAGGTTTATCAGTAGAAGAGCTATATCTAGTTTCCTCATACTTCCTTTCTTGAGCTATCCTAAACTTGGAGCCACCAAATTGAGTTTTAATCAATTTCTTCCAATCCTCCCATGAGTAGTCATTCCCATTCGGGAGAACAGATTCATACCACATTAGGGAAACATTAGTGAACAAAGAAATTAGCTTGGACACAATTTCCTCATCTGGGAGTTTGTAAGAATTTTTTAATTTATCAATTCTGCAAATAAATTGTTGCCAATCAGAGGAAGAATCACCATCAAATGTAGGATATTGGTCAAGTTTTGGCCAATTCTTTTGATTTGAAGGAGTCTTCTTAGTACTAGCTTGTTTCTGAGTAAGAAGCAGCTGTAATTTTTCTAATTGGGCTGAAATCTCATTGTTTAATCCTTCTGTTGCAGATCCTGGTGCATCATCAGTCTTTGATGGAAACTCAGCGTTATCAACAGGTATTTCTGGAGCTATTTTTACTTTAGATGAACTAGCCACAGGTACTATTTGAGCATCCTGCACTATATTTTCCTTCACAGAAATGTCAGAATATTTCTGGTCATTAAACAATGAGTTCAATTTTTCTTCAATGGTTGTTAGTCTTGTTTTCATTCTTGGAAGACTAGATAAACTCTCTTTGATAGTTTTAAAAGATAACTGATTTTTATTTTATAAGATAAATAATGGTCATTCAATCTTTTCAGAATCATCTTATCTATCTCCACCTCCTGGCAACAGGCAGATACAGTATTTTTTAGTTTAGACAAATCATTTTTTATATTTTGCCATAAAGCAACTTTCTTTTCATGGGTTGCTTTGGAATTAGACAATTCATCAGAGACTCTCTGTGATTGACTTCTTAATGCTTGATAACACTGATCAGTTAACAAACTATTATATATCTGAGTCAATTGTATATTGTTCATTATATGATTTTGTTTGGAAATAATATCTCTCAAGTACTTATCATTAATTCTTGCTTCATCTGGAGTGTTTCTTAATAAGGAAACTCAGTAACTTTCCAGACTCTCATAGAACTCAGGGTCAAGAGTTTCATCAATTACAGCCATGTCAGGGTTAATCATTGAGGTAGCAATTAAAAGTAATGGATTCAATACATGAGATATCTGTGTACTTCTCCCAGCCTATTCTGGTCTCAAGGTGTCTTCTTCCCTCTCAGATTTACCTGAAAGAACAGAATCAGCTACAAGAAAAGGCACTTGAGAATCAATAGAGGGACGTACCAGGGTTTGCTGGGTATGACCATATTGGGCTTTCTTCTTCTTTTGCCTCCTTGATAGGAGTGGGGAGGTGTGGGGTTGACCTGTTTGGGCCTTGACAGACCTGCCTGAGGTAACTGATGCTGATTTTGAGACAGGTAGTTCCACTGAGTGTTTAACCAGTCGCACTGCCACTTGAACACTTCCACCTTTTCTTGGGACTTGGGAGCCAATTGTTGTTGATCCCTGGGAGGAAGAGGTTTCTTCATCTCTTGAATAAAGGTATCTATTCTTCTCACCTTTTCTTCCAGAGTATCTACCCTTGCCTTTAGTCTCAAGTTTTCTGTCCTTAGCTCCTTTATGTGAGTTGACAGATTCTTTACCTGTTGAGACAATGGCATCTTTTTTATCCTGAAGCCTTTTGGAAGCTCTTCTAGTGGGTTTATCATAGGCTTCTGATCCTGAGTTGTGTCCACTAGGATTTCTACTTCTTCCATCTCTACATCCTTTTTGGGGCAAGGATTTATTAGTCTGAGTAATTCTTCTTGTTAAAGGAGAACTTACAGAAGTTGGAGCATCATAATCAATCAAGTCTAGTTCCTCTTCACATGCAGCAGAACCACTTTGGTCAGTCATTTTAAGATTTTACTGAAATGAAGAAAAGAGACAATAAGATTAATTAGTCTTTATTTTTGATTTTTATTTAACAAAAAAAAATAATAGTAATAATAATAAAATCTTTTTTAGGATAAAAATCAACTAAATAAAATTAATTTATTAATTTAAAAAATAATTTAAAACCAGGATTATAATATAATCAACTGTAGAAATAAATTAAAATTTTTATTAATATTTTTAATTAATTATTTTCAGGATTTAAATCAACTAATTTATTACCAGGACTTATTGTCAACTGAAGTAATTAAATATGAATCTTCATTAATTTAACAAAATTTTATTAAACTGATCACTTAACTACCAGGACTTAATGTCAACTGAAATAATTAAATATGAATTTTTATTTTAAAATTTTATTAAGCTGATCACTTAACTACCAGGACTTGATGTCAACTAAAGTAATTAAATATGAGTTTTATTAATTAAAAAAATTTTATTGAACTACCAGGACTCAAGGTCAACTGAATTAATTAAATATGAATGATTTATTAATTAAAAAAAATATTATTGTCAGGACAATTTGTCAACTGGAACAATTAAAATTTAATTTAATCAGGACAAATGTCAACTGAAAAATTATAATAATTAATATTAAAATATAATTATTTTATTACTTCTGGGACTAAGAACACTTATTGCTCTATTATGGTCAACCAGGAAAAATAAAAGAAAATATAATAATAAAAATAAATTCCAAATTGCCAGACACCTCCCCCTGTAAAATGAGCAAATTTATGCCACTTACAGAGTGCTGAGTAAAAGGAAATACGTAGCGAATGAAGAGTGAAGAGTAACCCACAAAAAGTAATATCAATAATTACCACAATATATACAATGTTTAGTCAATATATGAACCTAATTTTTGGAGTGCGGTTCGATTCCCGTTCACAGCAAAAAAAATTTCGTCACGTGATGTATGACAATCGTCGTTTTAGTCGCTTTCTCGTCCTTACAGGTACTCAAACGCCGATGGTCCCTTCAATTACGCCCTCAAATCACAATGCGCTGTCGATAATTCGGGAGGGTCCTCAATTTTCAAGGGGTCCTTTTGGGTCTAGAAGTTTATTCGAGGTTTTTACGAGGGTTTTAAGGGTTTAATGGTTTCTCAACAAAAGGGTACATACTTTTAAATCAATATGATTGACTTTACTCAAATAAAAGAGGTAGTTTCAAAATATTAGTATAAATTATAGATTAGAATTACGCTATTGTAAATACTAAAGTTATAAAATATAGAAATAAGTGTTGTATTGTAATTGTAATAATAAAGTAAGTGATGAAGGAATGTTCTGAAAAGCACAAAGTAAGAGGCCTTTTATAGGCAAAACATGAGGGAATAAAATATACAGAATTCACACCATGTATTGTAAGAATGTGAGAAAAAGAATGACTGAAAGGAGTACATATATGACATAAGAATTAAATAAACTGGTACGTCAACAAGGAAACCAAATTTATTAGCAATAAAGTTTGAGTTCCTTGGACTGTCACAATTACACAATAATTAATTAATTATATTACTTTCACAGGATTCCAGATCTCTCACTGAGGTAATATAATTGTTTTAAATTTTTTTTATTATAATTTAATTATTAAATTCTATTCCCATTGACTTAAACCATTGAGCATGGTGTTAGGGAGTAAAATTGTAAGGGACATTTTATTTATACTAATTAATTATACTACTTATTGTACTTAACTAGTTAATTGTAAGTAATACCTAAGTAGATAATTAATTATTAGTAAGAAGAAGGAGCGTGGCTTTAACTCAGTAAAATAATTAATTATTTTACCAGTTAAGTCTAGTAGCCTGGCTGACACCAACGGTGGTGACAAGGGGATTTTGGATCTCAAGTTTAGGGTACATATTTAATTATCTTTTTGATTATTTTACTCAATAAAAAGAGGTAGGAGGATAAATTATTATTATAATTAATGATTTGGAAGTACATGAATGTAAATACTAAAACAATAATAAATAGTAATAAATATTTAATTATAGGAAATGTTTTGGTAAAATAAGTAATTAATGGAATGATGAAAACCAACCAAAAGAGAGGCCTTATATGGGCAAAGGAGAGACAAAGCACATCAATAAAATTCTAAAACAGTAGTATGAGAGTGAGAGAAAAAGAATATTCCAGAAGGAGTATTTTCAAATAATAAAGTTGTTCTAAAAAGAAAGTGTCAGAAAGGTGTATTTACTCTATATGACAGAAATAAATTAATATATTTAAAATTTTCTGTAAATGTCAATTTTAAATAAGTAATTTGAATATTAAGTAGGTAGTTAATTTTATTTGAATTTTTATTGTAATTTATTTTAATATTAAATTCTATTTCTTTTAACCTGTCATTGAGCACGGTGTTAGAAAAGAGAAATATAAGAGACATTTTAATATTAATTTTAATTATTCACTTACTTTACCATTTTGTAATTAGTTATTTTTTTATAGGTAAATTCAATGTAAATAAGTAATAAAATTAAAATAATAAGGTGTGGCTTCATCCAGTAAATAATTAATTATTTTACTGGGTAAGTCTAGCAGCCTGGCTGACATAACCTGTCATTGAGCATGGTGTTAAGAAATAAAAATATAAGGGACAATTAATATAAATTTTAATTATTTACTAATTTAAATTTTTTGTAACTAGTTAATTTATTACAGATAAATTTAAAGCATATATTTTTTAATTAATAATAATATATAAGAAATAAAAAGGCATGGCTTCATCCCAGTAAATAATTAATTATTTTACTGGGTAAGTCTAGCAGCCTGGCTGACACTCCCTCACTCTAAAAAAACAATAAAAAAATGCTACTATTTTTCCTTTTTATATTTCTTTAGAAGTGTAGGAAGATTAGATATCTTTTTCACAGGTATCTAAGAATCATATTCTGAAGATTTATTCTTGAATCTAAATAAGTATTCAGTACCTTTCTCAGCAGTAACTATTCTGTCATTTAGAATCTTATCAATTTCTGCTGTCTCAGTGATTTCATTAGGGGTCTTTTTTGGTCTTCCTCTCCTTTTGGGGAATAAATCACAATTGGATGTGTAAGGTTTCAAAAGAGATATTGAAAAAACAGGATGTTGTCTGTCATATGGAGAATACAAGATAACTTCAACTGCAATATCACCAACCATTCTTCCGACAACAAATGGACCTACAAATCAGTCTTTTAATTTGTTATTACCTTGTAAGATGAAGTGGACTGTAGAAATAAGTGCTTCATCACCCTTTTTAAAATTTTATTCTTTATGGGATTTGTTCTATCTTTTCTTCTTATATTCAAAAGATTTTTCAATACATTTTTGAGAATGACTTCTGCAAAGTTGTTGCATTTAAAGAAAAGATTTTACACCAGGATGTAAATCCAGTTAAGGCATTTTGTTATTGAGAATTCGGGCTGGAGTATTTGAAACATATCCAAGCCAGAGCTCAAAAGGCTTTCTTTGAGTAACAGAATGAACAGTGCTATTATAAGCAAATTCCAACCCAGGAAGTAAGGTAACCCAATCATGAGTAAATCTGTCATTGTCTTTGTACTCAAGGCCAAGGGCACAATACCTTCTTATTATTTCCACTAAGGTATGAATCATCCTTTCAGCTAATCCATCAGTTGGGGGTGATGGGCAGTAGAAAGTTTCAGATCACAACCACAAACATCCATCAGAGACATCCAAAATTCAGAATTAAATTTAGGGCCTCTGTCAGAGATTGTAGCCTTTGGGAAACCTGCAGTATTAAACATATGAGACCATCACAAGAAAGCTAATTCTTTAGTGGAAATATCCTTTTGGGTAGGGATAAATTTACACATTTTTGTAAATCTGTCCACAATAACCCAGCAAGAGTTATAACAGTCTTTCCAAGAAATGGGTAATCCTGTTATAATGTCCATGTTTATTATCTGCCATGATGCATCAATAGGTTCAATATTTTGCATTAATATGGCTCTATAACCAGTAAATCTTTTTGATTTTTGGCAATAATCACAGGATTAAACATATAGTTAGTGTCTTCAGACATATTAACCCACCAAGAAGTGTTTTTAATTCTGATCATTTTTTTTCAAGATTAAAATGTCCTGCCAATATGTCATCTAACAAATTTTCAAGATGATCTCTTTCATAGAAGGAGGAATAACAATAAAATTACTTAACTTTCTTCCGTAATATATATTTTTTTCATTAATTGAAAATTTACCTTTCTCCAAAGCCTTCTGGTACTTTGTTGGAAGGGTTTTAATTAATGCTTGTATTGAAGCATTCTTTGGATTATTTAATATGGTACATAAATTCTTTAAGTCAGTGTCCTTATCATATGAGTCCAGAATAAGCTGTAATGGCTCTTCCTCCATATTAACCACATATATCTCATGAATATGAATAATTTTATCTTCAGGAACATACACTACGCAATATAGGGTGTGGACTTGGTAGCAAGGCCTCAACTGGAACTCAGATGGAACCCAGATGGAACTCAGACTGAACTCATACTGAAACCCTCACTGAACTCAACTTAAACACCTACCTAAAACTGCTCTTCTAAGTGATTTTCATCCCTGATTTTATGGTTCCTTTATCAATAGCTCAATGTGTGTTCAATATGTGGTGAGTTTGGGCCCCAGGTTGTGGACTTGCTAGGAAGTCCACCCCCCATATGGTGTGGTGATATACAGGATTTGAGTCCTCATTTGGCAAATGTACCCTTGGTAACATAACCACATTTGAGTAAATAATACCAGCCCTATGAATTATTGTCATTCTCCCTCCATATTCTTGAACAGCTAGCTGCCATCTGAACATATGTCTGTTAGGTGTTTTTAAGTTTAAGAGGGATTTAATTGCACTGCAGTCAGTGACAAGTTCAAATTTCTGGTAAACCAGGTAATAATGTATCTTCTCTAGATCCCACACTACTTCTTAACACTCTAGTTGAGTGGTACCATATTTCAATTCATTATTTCTCAAGGTTCTAGAAATATAACAAACTACTACTTCTGATACTTTATCATTCATCACTTGTTTTTTGATGGTGGGCAGCACCAAAACCAATAAAAATGGCATCAGTGTATAAAACAAATGATTGATTAAAGTCAGGAAAAGCAAGAATTGGTGCTGACATTGAACAATGTTTCATAGTGATAAAATCTCTTTGTATATCACTATTCCAGACAAAATCAATATCTTTCCTAGTCAGTTGGGTAAGGGGTAATGCTATGACTTGATAGTTTTTATTATACTGTCTATAGTATCCACACATTCCCAAAAAACTCTGTAGCTCTCTAACTGTATTAGGAGCCTTCACCTGTTGTATGTCTGCCTTTTTGTTTTGGTCAACACATATCTGTAAACCTGAGACAACATGACCAAGCACTTTGAAGGAATGAAAACCAAATTTTCATATCTTCAAAGCAAGTGTCATATTTATCTCATCCGTCTTATGGAACACTTTACACCGGTAGTTAAGATGGTCCTCAAATTTTTAGGAGAATATGATAATATCATCAATGTAAACAACAGCTATCCTTCAATTCTTTCTTTATGGAATGTGTTATCCATAACTTTTTGAAAACTGAAGGGTAATTTTTAGGGCCAAATGGAATCCTAATATACTTATAAGTACCCATATGAGTAGCAATTATCAGAAAATTCTGAGAATTCTTTTCAACAGGTACCTGATGATATCCCTTGTTACCCTTCAAACAGCTGATATATTTAGCACCATGTAGGGTAGCATGTATAGAGCTAATTCTGGGAAAAGGATAGATATAATCAACAGTATACGTTTTCAATGCTCTATAATCACCACATAAACTGTCTTTATCTTTCTCAAAAGAAATCAGGACAGGTGAGATAACACAATGTTTAGGTGTTTTAACTACCTTTGCAATAATATTCATTTTTAAAAGGGTAGAGATATTTTCTTCAATATCTCTTCTCTTTGTGGGAGATGCAGGATAAGTTTCTTCTTTAAACTAGGTAGTATATCAGCTAATTGGCAAGATAATGAAAGCCTCATTTCTTCTTTTACCAATCCCAATTCATGTGACCCATGAGCAAAGGCCATAGGAAAAGATTTTATCAATTGGATGATGGAATTATTTTCCTCACCAGAAAGTTGTTCTCCAAAAGAAGCACTGTAAATTTCAGACAGAATGGAAGGCATTTCTTTTCTAGATCTTCATTTATATTGAATTACAGAATGACATGTGTTCAATCCAGGTGTTAATAATTTTTTGGGGGAGGAAATTTTAAATTTTCTCTTCCCATTCATCCCCATTGTGAAGCATTAGTTTGAAGGATCCAATTTTATGCCATACTTGTTTAACATATCATTTCCCACAATGAGCCAACTGCTCAAGTTATCATTTTTCATGACAACAAAATCACATATAGCTCTTACAAAACCATGGTTATATTTGAAAAATACTGTGGCTTTGTATTTACAAATGGGAGACAAAACTAAGCCATAACCTCTCCAATTCTCAGAAATGATAGGCATAAGTTTTAATTTATAATATTGGTCCACTGAAGCAAGTGCTTTTTTAGATACTCCACTTCCTCCAGCTCCAGAATCTAAGACAACCTCAATGTTGTTTCCATTGATCAAGACTGGTGCCTTGAGAGGGGAAATAATGATTGAGCTGTCCTCAAGGTTTTTTATGATCTCAGAATCTTCTACTGTAGATAAATCATTATTCTCAATGTTAATATTATTTAAATAATGAATATCCTCTTCCAGTATTAAAATTTCTTGGTGAGATTCATATGAAATAATGCTGGAATAATCACTTGAAGTATCATCCAGTGCTATTGTTTCATCAGAATGTTCCTCTGTCTGTTCAACAAGATTTATCTTCTTGTCACAAACATGTCCTTTCTGAAAAGTCTTGCTGCATTTGAAGCAAGTTTTTGTTGCATAATTTTTGGGAGCAACAGGGGCATAAGGTTTACCAACCTTTTCCAGAGGTTTATGTTGGTAATTGGAGGTTTTCTCCAATGAAGTTCTAGGAATGAATCTTCTAGTGTCATACTTTTTGTTCAAAAGGATCTCATTAAAAGTATTAATGAAAGAAAAAGGTTATCTTGAGAGCTCAGTCCTAGAAACTATTAAGTCTCTCAGAGAGATAGGCAGTTTATAGAGGATGCTGTCCTTCCATAACTCAAACTCTATATTTGGGTCCATTGCCCTATCTATATATTTTCACGAGTTTCATAAGTAACTCAATATGTTTTTCAGTAGAAGAGCTATATCTAGTTTCTTCATACTGCCTTTGTTGAGCTATCCTAAACTTTGATCCACCAAATTGTGCTCTGATTAATTTGTTCCAATCTTCCCATGAGTAGTCATTTTTATCCAAGAGAGCAGATTCATACCACATTAAGTCTACATTGGTAAATAAAGAAATTAATATTGACACAATTTCCTCATCTGGGAGTTTATAAGAATTCTTTTAATTATCAATCCTGAAAATGAACTTCTGCCAATCTGATGAAGAATCATTATCAAATGTTGGATATTGGTCAAGCTTTTCTCAATTCTTTTTATTTTAAGAAGTCTACTTATTACAAGCTTGTTTCTGAGTGACAAGGAGCTGTAACTTCTCCAATTGGGAAGTAATGTCATTGTTTAATCCTTCTGTAGATAATCCAGGCACATCATCAAGCTTTGATGGAAACTCAGTAATATCTTCAGGCATTTCTGGCACTAATTTTACTTTAGATGAACTCAGAACAAGTTCAATTGGGGTATCCTGGACTACAGGTTCTATCAAAGGAGTGTCAGAAAACTTTTGATCATGTAACAATGAATTCAATTTTTCTATAGTGGTTGTTAATCAAGTTTTCACTCTTTTAATACTAGATAAATTCTCATTGATGGTTACAAAAGATAACTGGTTCTTATTTTGTAAAGATGAATCATGGTTACTCACCCTTTCTAAGTTCATTCTATGTCCCTCTAGCTCCTGGCAACAGATAGACACAGTATCTTTTAATTTAGACAAATCATTTTTGATATTTTGCCATAAAGTAACTTTCTTTTCATGAGTTACTTTGTAATAAAACAAATCATCAGAAACTCTCTGTAACTCACTCCTCAATGCTTGATGACCCTTTTCAGTTAACAAACTATTTTATTTCTGAGTCAATTTCATGTTGTTCATTATATGATTTTGTTTAGCAATAATATCCCTTAAATATTCATCATTAATTTTAGCTACATCTGGAGTATTTATCAATAGGGAAACAGAATAACTTTCCAGATTTTCATAAAACTCAGGACTAAGTGTCTCAATAATAATATCCATATCTGTATTTTTCATTGAATTAGCAATCAAAATCAAAGGTTTAGATACATTAGAATATTGAGCAATTTGTCTACTACTCTCAGCCTCTACTGGTCTCACAGTCTCATATCCTCTTCCAGAATTACCTGAAGGAACTGAATCAGCAACAAGAAATGGTACTTAAGATTCTATAGAGTGTCTTACCATGGCTCGGGCTAGAATTGAATGTGATTGTTTCTTCTCTTTTTTCCTCATTGATAGGGGTGAGGAGGTTGTGGCTGAACTGATTGGTTCTTGAAGGACCTGCCTGAGGTACTTGTTTCTGTTGTTGCTGTTGGGACAGATAATCCCACTAGGTGTTCAGCCAATCCCACTGCCACTTTGAGACTTCCACCTTTTCTTGTTGCTGGGGGGCCAATTTTTGAAGGGCTCTTGGGGAAGGAGGAGGTTTCCTCTTCTCTTGAAGGAAGAAGTCTATTTTTCTTACCTTGTCTTCTATAGAGTCTGTTTTGACCTCATCTTCAGTTTTTCTGACTTCACCTCCTTGATGTGAGTGGAGAGATTTTGGACTTGCTGATTCAAGGGCATCTTTTTTATTTTGAAGCCTTTTGGAAGCTCTTCTGGGGGTTGATAGAAGGCTTTTGATCCTGAGCATTTGTCTCCACTAATATCTCCATCTCCTGCATTTATACATCCTGCTTGGTCCAGTAATTGATTAATTTGAGCCAGTTTTGTAGTAAAAGTAGAACTTACAGAAGGACCTTCATCATAATAAATTAAATCTAGTTCCTCATCACATCCAGTAGAGGCACCTTGATCAGTTATATTTGTAATTAATCTGAACTGAGAGAAAGAAATATTAAAATTTAATCAGTTATTATTTATTCTTTATTTAAAGAAAAATAAGGAAAAAAAATTTTCTAGTATATAAGTAATTATCAGGATTTTGCAATCAACTGGAATAATTAAAATATAATGTTTTCCAGGACATAAAATCAACTTAAATAATAATAAAAAAAATTATTAATTAATTTAAGATAATTTTATAACCAGGATTAAAATAAATCAACCCAAATAATAAAATAATTTAATAATTAGTAATGTATATGTTGATAATTATCAGGACTAGAAGTTAACTGAATAATTTAATTACCAGGACTTAATGTCAACTGAAAATAATTTAATTACCAGGACTTAATGTCAACTGAAAGAATTTAATTACCAGGACTTATTTTTAACTGAAAATAATTTTAATTACCAGGACTTAATGTCAACTAAAATAATTTAATTATCAGGACTTATTTTCAACTGAAATAATTTGAATATAATAACTTAAATTAATTTTTAATATTATTAATTTACTGTCAGGACAATTTGTCAACTGAAAAAATAATATAAAATTTTTAATTATCATGACAGAGGTAAACTGAAATAATTAAAAAAAATATTAATTAATTAATTTAATTTATATTACTTCTAGGGCTAAGAACAATATAGTTCTATCTTGGTCAACTAGGGAAAAAAAATATTTTATTTACCAGGCACCTCCCCCTGTAAAATGAGTAAGTTAATGCCACTTACAGAGCGCTGAGTAAAAAAGATATACATTGACAATGAAACATGCAAAGTGACCCACAAATATTAATTAATATAATTACCACAATTATATACAACTATTTCTAATATATGAGCCTAAGTTTTGGAGCGCTGTTCAATTCCAGGTGGCAGTAAAAAAAATAAGTAACGTGGTTGATGATGTTTGTTGTTTTTGTTGTCTACTTGTCTGATTGGTACCTCGTAGTTGATGGTCCCTCGGTCGCCGGAATCAAGATATCAATGCGCAGTCAATGATTGGGAAAGGGCCTCAATGGTCGAAGGGTCCTGATGGTCTAGAATATTTTTAACGGAGGTCCAACAATGGTGTTAGGTGAATTTTGGTTTCTCAAGGTCACAGTATGTATAATTGATCTTTTATTTGCTTTACTCAATTTAAAGAGGTAAAATTTTATAAATATTATTATAATTAATGATTTAGAATAACATGTAAGTAAATACTAAAAACAATAAGTAGTAATAAGTATATGTTTGAAATAATGGTTTTAATAAAATAATAAGTAAGTAATGGATGATCAAAACAACCAGAAAAGGGAGGCCTTATATAGGCAAAAGAGAGAAAAAGCACAGAGGTAGAAATCTTATGTACAGGAGTATGAAAGAAAAAAAGAATTTACCAGAAGAATATTTCAAATAATAAGATTGTTCTAGAAAGAAGTTATTTAAAATGTGCATTTACTGTATATGTCAGAAATAAATTGATTTATTTAAAAATTACTGTAATTGTCAGCCAGGCTATACCAGGAGCCAAGAAAAGTTTATTTCAATTTACTGTAACTAAAAGAGGGCGTAAAAATTTGCTTATTATGTATATAAATTAATCTTATATTGCATAATGAAATGATATAATTATTTTATTAAATATATATAAATATTATATTAATTTTATTATTATATAAATTATTTATACATTTAAATTAAACATGATATTTATTCTATAAATTATGGTGCATTTTTTATGTATTTAATATATACAAATTTATAATTAATTAATTATAAACATATATTATAACTATAAGTGTAAAATTGACTTATAATGTAATTAAATTAATTAATTAAATTTATATATTAAATAAACCTTTTTCATACATTATTAAACAATAATATTGGGCGCTTTTTTGACCCTTAATTGTGTCAGTAAAATTATTAAACAAATTATAACACTTATTTAATAATATGGTATTTAAATTCTCACTTTAAATTAGAAATTTCATTAAATTAACTATATGTTTCATTTAAACTAATTATTGAATTAATTACATAGTTAAAACCATTAATAAAAATTGCTTTATACTTGATTTAATTGATTACATAGATTTTTGCGTGAAAATAATTCTAATTGTTTTAATTAAACCCTCTACATACTACTGTAATGTCTGTTTTGGATTATTTTTCTCACAGTTCTTATTTTTCAGGCTTACTTAGTTACTCACTATTTTAATTAACTGGTTTGGGAACTTATGGTGGGAAAATTAGTTACTTATTCATGGGTTTAGTTAACTGTTTCATGTTTTTCTCTTAATATCTATGTTTTCATTTCTATTTCTTTTATATTCTTGTTTTAGCTTATTACTATTTTGTATATACTGATTTTTGGCGCTTCAGAGGTACCCTGTTCTATAAAAGGGCCTTGGGTAATCCCCTTTAGCCCATCATTTATTATACACTCAATCTTGAATATATTTTTAATATAATATGTTATTATTATTTTTATTAGTATTATAAATCTAATTTAAATTTTATATAAATAACTAAAGGTTGCAATAATTCTAGTAATAATAACAAGCGTTTACCGCGCATTGAAATAACTCTTATTTAAAATATATATTTTATAATTTTATAACCCTCAGTATTGTGTCAAGTCCCAAGTAGTCCTTGTTGCCTTTTCTCTTAGAATAATTAAAGTTCTTTTTATTATTTTATTTCTGTTCCTATCTTCTTCTTCTTCTTCTTCTTCTTCTCCTCCTCCTCTCCATTCTTTCCTTTTTCCTCTTCCTCTTCTAGACATCTGGTGCAGACAATCCTATAGTACTAGCTATAGGCCTTGACCAAGGGAGTTGGAGAAAAACCAGAGAGAAAATCCCCTGTCCCTTTAGAAAAATAGAGTGAGATTTACTTGCTAAAGTAAGTTGGTTCCTGTTTTTCTAAAGCCCCTTTTAAACACACTTGACTGCTTGATGAGCCAAGAAAGTAGTCCCCAGATAGACTACCAGACCAAAGAACTGAAATGTAGAACAAAGTCCACACCAGAGACAGCAAAGATACTTGATGTAGGCTGCAAATCCACACCAGAGACAGCAATAATACTTGCTATAGCTTGCAAGACTATAACAGAGAAAACAGTTGCTAAAGTTAAGTTAAAGAAGAACTTACTTGCAACAAACACAGCCAATTGGGGCCAGAAAACAGTGAAAACTGTGTGAGGAACAATGAGATCACCTCCAGATGGTTGTATGATGATTAAGGTTGCCCCAAACTGTCTTATTCACTATGTACACACAGACCACTAACTAAGAGCCCATGCGCACCCACCAATATGGCGCCTGTACCCGCCAAATTGCATAAAAAACCCTCCTGGAGTGCTCCCCAACCTCCTAAAACAGAGGCGGACAGGCCGCCCGACGTCGGAGATGCCGCCTGAAGCGGCCCGGCCTCCCTGAAGCCAGAAAACCAATAAAAACCACTAATCTACTTAGAAAAATTAGCTTCAACTACTAAAACCTTTAAAACACGGAATTTCACTATAACAACATTGAGACATGAAATATAGAGAAAAATTAGCTCTATCCAATGGTACTAAGCACTTAACCCTAAGACTTAAGGTTAGCCTGTAAAACACAAAAAACAAAATTAAACAGCAATCTTTTATAAATGAAAAATGAGGAAATGACCCCTTAAAACTCAGAATATGAAAAATGTCTACCAGACATAAAATATAGAGAAAAACTAGGGCTATCCAATGATAGTACCCACATACCTGCAGACCCAATATCCACGTAATAAAACCAGAAAAATACCAAATTCCTTAACAGATGTCAATTATAACATGCACAAACAGCGCCAAATCACACAACAAAGGCCCCTGCCAATGTTTGAAGACCACACCGGCCAATAATTCGGCGCCTTTCCAAATGACAACGACTACGATACTTGCAACAAAATGACATAGCGCATGGACCACCCAACCAAAAAGTAAAATTTTTGCTGCAACCGTGTTTCGAACTTGGGTTCAATAATTTAGGTTTATATTATATTAAATCATATATTATTTTGAAGTGATTTTACGATCACTATAGTAAGTTAACCTTTGCACCTCTCACTCATACTATTATATTTTTACTGCAATAACAGTGTTTGTGGCTTAATTGCTGATTCACTGAGTGTAAGTGTTCATTATTTTTTAATTTTTTTTTCCTATTTGACCATAATAGAGTAAAACCCTTAGTCCTAGAAGACAATTAATTTTAATAAATTATTAAATTAATTTTATTATGATTTTTTGTTTATTTGTTGACCATAGTAGTACTCAGTACTTAGTCCCAATATTGCCAATATATTAATTTTGGTATTAATTATTTTGGTTGAATTATAAACCTTTGTTGGTTGGTCCCATTTTAATTATTGTTATTTCTTAATAAAAAAAAATGTAATTACATTTTTTGGTTAATTAATTGATTTTTGATAAAAATTTTGTTTTGTTAAAAATTCAATAATTTATATTTTATTTTGAAATTAACAATTTGAATCATTAAAATAATATTGATTCTTTTTTTCACATTTTAAATGTCCAGTAGTTTGGCTAACAGCATGGATAACTTACATGTGGATGAGATTGAAGTGGATGGTGACACTGAATCTATAGGTTCTTCTAAATTAACTTACAAAAATTATTCAGCTGACAAAAAACCTTCAAGATGTGGAAATGGCAGGAGAAGTGGCAAACCCCCCTCACCAAACACCTCTGAAAGAAGTAAAACCTCTAATAAATCAGGAAAATCAACTCAAAGGTATAAAAATAAAAAAGATACCACTAACTCAACAAGTAAACAACCTGTCCAGTCACATAAAAGAACTGAGAGCAGAAAGTATGAAGTACAAGGCAAGAGTAGACACACTCTGGCAGCAGATGCAGGAATTATTAAATCCCAAACAGGCTCAACCTCCTCATTTCCCAGCTTCCCAGCCTCAGCCTCAACCTCAGCCCAATCAGCTACCCAGCTCCTTCACGCAAAATCAAAGCACTCTGCAGGTGGAGCAGTGGAAATGGGATTACTTGATGAGCCATTTCCAACAGAATGTTCAGCAACCAACAGCTCAACAACCTGGCCCATCCATGACACCAACCTACCATCCATCTCCTCAGCCCCATCCTTATCAGGTAGGCAGAAGAAAGAAGGCACAGGCAAAGTTTCCTCCCTTGCCATGGTGAGTAATTTGTTTGATAAACATTTTGGTATGTATAATAACAAATCTTCTTCAGGTAATATTGTGGATCTTGGTGAAAGAACAGTTAAACCCTTAAAAAGACAACTTCCTTTAATGAGTAGCCCCAATGATTTAATTAGCAAATTATCATTTGATGAACCTTTAAATTTGACTTCTGCTTCTTTAATTAATCCTTCTCTTGCAATTAAGAATGATTCTGTTTCCCCTGAAGTCTATACTTTAATTGAGAAAACTTCTGAAGAAATATTGAGAGATACCCTTGATTTTAATTTTGTGAAAGACAAAAATTTAAGAGATGTGTTAATACATGAGAGTGATAGATTAAATAATTTGCACTTGCATTGTAAAGTAAGTTCTTCTGTACAAGATACAGCTTATTTTAAAATCAAAGAAACATTGAATATTGTTCTTAGCCAACAAAAACAAATAAGGAGTGACCATAGATCTATCTCAGATAAGAATATCAATCTGCATAAAACCTTGAGTTAATTTAAACCCCTTATTGAAGAAAATTATTCATTAAAAGGTGAAATTAAATCTCTACAAAATGAGTTTAAAAATCTAAAAAATGATTTCCATGCAATAAGTGCCAAACACACAGTTTCTGAGGACAGAAATGTTTTATCCCTTGCAAAATTAAATGACCAGATGTCTGAAGTTCCTAGAATAAGAAACTATGTGTCTGACCTGCAGGAAAAAATTTCAACCTTAACCATCAATAATTATGGTATAAATTAGAATGCTGCCCATAAGCTGCATAAAAATAAGGGAAAAGAACCTGAACAGAACTCCTCTTTTCTTCCTTATATTTCAGCCATTAAACAAAATGACAATGAGTCTGTAAAATCTTTTTCTACTAGCAAAAAATCTTGTGATGGTCATGTACCATCTTTTTCTGTTAATAATGAAATTTCTGAACACCTGGATAAACTTCAGTAATTATTAATGATAAATAATTCAAACCAAAAAATGGAACATCCCAATAGTCAGAAAAATTGGCCTAAATTGGACCAATATCCTACCTTTGATGGTGATTCTTCATCTGATTGGCAACACTTTATCCAAAGAATTGATAATTTAAAGAGATCTTATAAACTACCTGATGAGGAAATTGTTTCTAAGCTAATTTCTTTATTTTACAATGTAGCCTTGATGTGGTATGAATCTGTTCTATTGGATAACAGCCATTATACATGGAATGATTGGAAATCCTTGATTTAGAATCAGTTTGGAGGCTCAAAATTCAGGTTGGCATAGCAAAGACTGTATGAGAATACTAGATATGTATCCTCCTCTGTTGAAAAACCAATTGTTTTTCTTATGAAAGTAACAAAAATCTTGAGAGCAATTGATCCAAAGATGGATTATAATATTTGGAGAGATAAAATCTTGTATAAATTACCAAATTCTCTTAGAGATTTAATTGTAGCTAGAACTTAGCATGTGAGGGAACATTCTTCTTTCATTAATATCTGTAATGATGTACTTCCCAACCATAGATATGAACCAAAGAATTACCTTGGAAAATCTTATCATGATCAAAATAAACCCTCTACAAAGCCCCCAGAAAAATCTGGTAAACCCTCTGCCCCAGTTGCACTTAAAAAATATGCAACAAATACTTGTGATAAATGTAACAAATCATGGCAAAAGGGTCATTTTTGTGACAAGAAAATTCATCTTGTTGAAAAAAATGAAGACACTGATGAGGCTGAAATTGATATCAATAACTCTTCTAGTGACTGTGAAAGTAATATCTCCTATGACAATGAGTCTGTTAAAGATGTTTTAATTTTGGAACAGGATTTCCATTATTTCAATAATATATCTGAAGAATGTGTATTGGAGTTATCTTCAGTGGAAAATGCTGAAATAATTATAGAAATTACTAACAATTCTATATCCATATCTCCTTTGAAGGCACCTGTTATCATTAATGGTAAAAATGTTGATGTAGTTCTTGACTCTGGTGCTGGAGGAAGTGTAGTGTCTGAAAGAGCCTTGGCTTCAGTAGATAAAGATTATTTGAGTAAATTGTTACCTATGACTTCTGAAAAATGGAGAGGGTATGGTTCTACCTTGTGTCCTATTGGAAAATACAAAACCTCTGTATTCTTCAAATATAATGGTGGTTTTGTCAGAGCTATTTGTGAATTTTTTGTCATGAAAAATGATAATTTAAGCAGTTGGTTTATTATGGGTGATGATATTTTAACCATTTTTGGTGTGAAATTGAACCCAGCAAATAATTGCTACACCTTGGGATTGAATGGCAAAAGAAAATTCAAAATTTCCTCCCCTAGAAAACCATCAGGGCATCTGTTAAAGTCTTGTAACTCACTGATCCAGTGTAACGGCAGACCAACAATTGAAATGGATGATTTATTAAATGAAATAATTACTGCTTCTTTTGGTGATCAGTTAACTAGTGAATAAAAAGATTCTATAATTGCCTCAATTACCTCCTTCCCTATGGCTTTTGCTCAGGGTTCTCATGTCTTAGGAAGTGTTCAGGAAAAAATGAAAATTACCTTATCCTGTAACTTGAGTGATATTCCTCCTAGTCTTAAGAAAAAACCATATCCTGATTCTCCAACAAAAAAAAAGGGTATTGAAGATAATATTGCCACATTATTGAAAATGAATATCATTGAGAAAGTGGGTGTCACCCCCAAATATTGTGTCATCTCCCCAGTCTTGATTTCTTATAAAAAGGATAAGGCTAGATTATGTGGAGATTACAGAGAATTAAACACTTATACTGTTGATTATATTTATCTTTTGCCCAGAATTAATTCAATACATGCTACCTTGCAAGGTGCAAAATTTATTAGTTGTCTGGATGGTAATAAAGGGTATCATCAAGTTCCAGTTGAGAAAAATTCTCAAAAAATTTTGCTTATTTCTACTCATATGGGAATATATAGTTATTTTAGAATGCAATTTGGCCCTAAAAATGCACCTTCAGTTTTCCAAAAGGTCATGGATGACACTTTCCATCAGGAAATAATTGAAGGATGGCTTATGGTGTATATTGATGATATAATAGTTTTTTCTAAAACTTTTGATGAACATATGATTCATTTAAATAGTATTTTTCAAAGAATGGATGAAATCAATATGAAATTGTCCTTAAAAAAGTGTAAATTTGGCTTTCAATCTTTAAAATTCCTTGGCCATGTTGTGTCAGGCCTAAAAATTTGTGTAGACCACAATAAAGTTTCTGCAATTCAAAATGTAAAGGCACCAACTTCTGTAAGAGAAATCCAAAGTTTTTTGGGTATGTGTGGCTATTATAGACAGTATATTTAAAATTATCAGGTGATAGCTTTGCCTCTTATCAAACTAGCAAGGAAAGATGTTGCATTCATCTGGAATATTGACTGTCAAAAAGCTTTTGATGCATTAAAATGTTGCTTAATGACAGCCCCTATCTTAGCTCTTCCAGATTTCAACAAACCTTTTGTCCTGTATACAGATTCTAGCTTTGTTAGTCTGGGTGCTGCCCTTTACCAGAAACAAATTATTAATGATAAATCCTCATAGGTTGTAATTTTTTATATTTCAAGAACCTTGAGAAATAGTGAATTGAAATATGGTGCCACTCAATTAGACTGCTTAGCAGTTGTTTGGGCTCTTGAGAAGCTTCATTACTACCTGGATGACCAAAAGTTGAATTGGTAACTGACTTTAGTGCTGTGAAGTCCCTTATAAACCTGAAAACACCTAATAGACATATGTTCAGGTGGCAACTTGCTGTTCAAGAGTACAGAGGAAGAATGACAATTATCCATAGGGCAGGAAATGTTCACTCCAATGTTGATATGCTGTCAAGATTGCCTCTGCCAAATAATGACTCCAATCCTGCTTATGTACCTGAAGATGATACTGTTCATATCCATGGTATATTTATAGTTGATATGGAAGAAGAGTTATTACAATTAATTCTGGATTCATATGATAAAGATTGTGATTTAAATAAATTAGTTACCATCTTAGATGATCCTAAGAATGCTTCAAATCAAGCATTGATTAAAACTCTTCCTGAAAAGTATCAAAATGCTTTGGTTAAAGGAAAGTTTTCTATTGAAGATGGTTATATTTATTATAGAAGAAAGCTTACTAATGTAATTGTAGTTCCTCCTTCTATGAAAGAAACTATCCTCAAACTTTGTCATGATGACATATTAGCTGGTAATTTTGATCTTGAAAAGACATTAATTAGAATCAAAAACACTGCTTGGTGGGCTAATATATCTGAAAATACAAAGTTATATGTTGAATCTTGTGATTCCTGACAGATATCTAAAAGGTTGACAGGTAAAAGAGCAGGGTTTTTACAACATATTGAAGCATCTGATGCTCCATGGCAAATCATTAACATGGATTTTGTCACTGGTCTTCCTGTAGCAGGTAAAGACAGTTATAACTCTTGTTGGGTAATAGTGGATAGATTCACAAAAATTTGCAAATTTATTCCCACCCACAAAGATGTATCCACAAAGGAATTAGCTTTCTTATGGTGGACTTACATGTTCAATATTATTGGATTTCCAAAAAGCATTATCTCTGATAGAGATCCAAAATTTACTTTTGAGTTTTGGACCTCTTTGATGGATATTTGTGGCTGTGAGTTAAAGTTGTCTACAGCTCACCATCCTCAGACTGATGGTCTAGCTGAAAGAATGATTAAAACTCTGGAAGATATGATTAGAAGGTATTGTGCCTTTCGATTAGAATATAAAGACAATGACAGATTTACTCATGAGTGGGTCACTCTATTGCCTGGTCTTGAATTTGCATATAATAGCACTGTTCATTCTGTCACTGAGAAAAAGCCTTTTGAGCTTTGGTTAGGTTATGTCCCAAAAACTCCTCCTAAAATTCTCAATAATAAATTACCTAAGTTGAAACTACACCCTGGTGTAAAATCTTTTGTGCAAATGCAACAGCTATGCAGAAAACATGCTCAAAGCCGTATTGATAAAGCATTTGAATATGAAAAGAAGAGATGGGATTAATCCCATAAAAAATACACATTTAAAACGGGTGATGAAGTGTTGATATCTACTGTTCATTTCAATCTACAAGGTAACAACAAATTAAAAGATCCTTTTGTAGGACCATTTTTTGTTAAAAGAATGGTTGGAGATAATGCAGTAGATGTTTTATTGTACTCTCCATATGATAGGAAAAATCCTGTTTTTCCCATTTTTTTGCTTAAGCCTTATACTTCAAACAGTCACTTATTTCCCAAAAGAAGGGGAAGACCTAAGAAAAACCCTCAGGAAGTCACTGAAACTTCAGAAATCAATAAAATTCTCAATGATAGAATTATCACTTCTGAAAGAGGTACCGAATATTTATTGAGATATAAGAACAAATCATCTGAACATGATGCATGGATACCTGGCAAGGAAATTTCAAATCTTCCTACTCTGTTAAAGAAGTACAAAAAGAAAAAATCTTAGCATTTTTTTATTGTTTTTTAGAGTGAGGGAGTGTCAGCCAGGCTATACCAGGAGCCCATTAAAGTTTATGTTAATTTACTGTAACTAAAAGAGGGCGCAAATATTTTCTTATTATGTATATAAATTAATCTTATATTGCATAATGAAATGATATAATTATTTTATTAAATATATATAAATATTATATTAATTTTATTATTATATAGATTATTCATACATTTAAATTAAGTATGATATATATTCTATAAATTATGGCGTATTTTTTATGTATTTAATATATACAAATTTATAATTAATTAATTATAAACATATATTATAACTATAAGTGTAAAATTGACTTATAATGTAATTAAATTAATTAATTAAATTTATATATTAAATAAACCTTTTTCATACATTATTAAACATTAATATTGGGCGCTTTTTTGACCCTTAATTGTGTCAGTAAAATTATTAAACAAATTATAACACTTATTTAATAATATGGTATTTAAATTCTCACTTTAAATTAGAAATTTCATTTAATTAACTATATGTTTCATTTAAACTAATCATTGAATTAATTACATAGTTAAAACCATTAATTAAAATTGCTTTATACTGGATTTAATTGATTACATAGATTTTTGCGTGAAAATAATTCTAATTGTTTTAATTAAACCCTCTACATCCTACTGTAATGTCTGTTTTGGATTCTTTTTCTCACAGTTCTTATGTTTCAGGCTTACTTAGTTACTCACTATTTTAATTAACTGGTTTGGGAACTTATGGTGGGAAAATTAGTTACTTATTCATGGGTTTAGTTAACTGTTTCATGTTTTTCTCTTAATATCTATGTTTTCATTTCTATTTCTTTTATATTCTTGTTTTAGCTTATTACTATTTTGTATATACTGATTTGTGGCGCTTCAGAGGTCCCCTGGTCTATAAAAGGGCCTTGGATAATCCCCTTTAGCCCATCATTTATTATACACTCAATCTTGAATATATTTTTAATATAATACATTATTATTATTTTTATTAGTATTATAAATCTAATTTAAATTTTATATACATAACTAAAGGTTGCAATAAGTCTAGTAATAATAACAAGTGTTTTCCGTGCATTGAAATAACTCTTATTTAAAATATATATTTTATAATTTTATAACCCTCAGTATTGTGTCAAGTCCCAAGTAGTCCTCATTGCCTTTTCTCTTAGAATAATTAAAGCTCTTTTTATTATTTTATTTCTGTTCCTATCTTCTCCTCCTCCTCTCCATTCTTTCCTTTTTCCTCTTCCTCTTCTAGACATCCAGCTGATAGTAAGTGTCATTTTTAAATAAGTAATTTGAATTTCTTATATAGATTTATTTTTATGCTTAATATTAAATTTTTATTTTAAATTTTTCTTTCTCTTAACCTGTCACTGAGCATGGCGTTATGAAATAAAAATATAATGGAAAATTAATATTAACTTTAATTATTTACTAATTTAACTTTTTTGTAACTAGTTAATTTATTACAGGTAAATTTAAAGTAAATATTCTATAATTAATAATAATATATAAGAAATAAAAACGTGTGGCTTCATCCCAGTAAATAATTAATTATTTTAATGGGTAGGTCTAGAAGCCTGGCTGACAATAAAAATATAAAAATATACAAATATAAAAATATAAAAATATAAAAATAGAAAATAGAAAAATAGAAAATTCAAAAATTTAAAAATTTAAAAATTTAAAAATTTAAAAATTTAAAAATTTAAAAATTTAAAAATTTAAAAATTTAAAAATTTAAAAATTTAAAAATTTAAAAATTTAAAAATTTAAAAATTTAAAAATATAAAAATTTAAAAATATAACAATATAAAAATATAAAAATATAAAAATTTAAAAATTTAAAAATTTAAAAATTTAAAAATTTAAAAATTTAAAAATTTAAAAATTTAAAAATTTAAAAATTTAAAAATTTAAAAATTTAAAAATATAAAAATATAAAAATATAAAAGTATAAAAGTATAAAAATATAATAACATAAAAATGTAAAAATGTAAAAATATAAAAATATAAAAATATAAAAATATAAAAATATAAAAATATTTAAATATTAAATTTTCAAAAATTTTAAATTTTTAAAATTTTAAAATACAGAAATTTAAAAATTTAAAAAAAAATTGAAGAAAATACTGACCACAAAACTGGGAATTAAGTGGGAGGAGGAGTTGGATTTGAGGTGAGGATAGGAAATTGAATGGGACTTGGTAGGATGGGAGGATCTATTTGGTTGGGGATAGAACCCTTGGAAAGCTGTTTTTTGAAGAGGATGTATTTTCAGCTAGTGGCAGATTGAATGTTTAAATGTTACTAAAATTTCTGTGAAAAAGTGGCTAGTTTTTGGAAAATTGCACCATGACTTGTCAATAGAGCTGTAATTGGGTAATTATTCCTCTTCTTCCCCTGTGGCCACATTCTATTGCTAGGTGACTTATCTTCTCCTTTCTTTCTATTCTTTTCTCTTATCTAACTCAGTAGTTATTTTTTAGTTTGGAAGTGCTACTCATAGATAAGAGGCTTGTGAGATTTGCTCATTATCTGTTTTTTATTATTGAAAAGGTACTGCTATGTGGTTTACTGATTACATGAAATAATAATGTTGATAAGTTGTATAATTTTATTGCAGGCTAGTGGCGCTACTCATAGATAAGAGCCTTTTAAGATTTACTCCCAAGTGGTTATTTGTTATTGAAAAGTTTTTGGAACTACTCATAGATAAGAGGCTTGTAAGATTTACTCACAAGCAGTTATTTTTTATTGAAAATGTTCTTCAGAGATTAAAACCTCAAATCCTTCTGTTTGGGGTGAGATGGTCTATATGTTTAGATCATCACCTGGATGGCCACTAGTCACCTTGACTTGTGTGTTTCCAGTTCAAATCCCTGCTGCCCCATCCCTGGTTAACTACACCCCCTTTGTTCATGGTTGGGACACTCATTTCCTTGCTTGTATCAATGTCTTGTTCTCCCCACAATATCTCTTTTCTCCCTCAGAAACCTGTGGTGGATGGACACATATGTGAAGGCTGGAAAGCCAACCCTACTTTTCCAACCCCCCACTATCTGGATGATTGTGCTTGGTCACCCACCTTGGGTCAGCTGCAGAATTTCACTCCCCTTGTATTCTTTAAAACCCTGCCCATCAAACCACAACCCCACAAGGATTGCCCTCCCCCCTATGGAAACCCCATGTGTTTCCTCAAGCCAACTGGCTCCCCCTGTTAACATCTTAATTTCCCAGACACCTAACCCATTACATTCATTACTCCCCACTTGTACCTACCCTATTAGTTAACCATGACTTCATGCCCCTAGCTGGGTGAGATTGTAAGAAATAAAAATATAAAATTAAAACCTTCAGCTTTTTTTTCTTATCAACTTTTTATGCTAATTTTCTGTTAGAATTTGTTGCATGTTTCTCCAATTTTTAGGTGGCTTTTAAGGTTTATTTGCTTCATTCAGCTGTCTCAACTTACATTAGGGGTGAAAGCATATCACATTTTTGTTTCAGGTGTTTAAGTCCTGCACTCAAAATGTGACATAGATTCTTGTAATATAGTGTGACATTAGAGCTTGAACTATGTCATGTTTCTTTGTGGCACATTGAGTCTCACAATTTAGCATGTCAAGAGGACCAGCTTTGTGTCATGTTTTATTGTGGGACATTGACACCCAAAACGTAAATGAGACACAGTTTTGCCCTCAATGTTTCTTATAAGCATTTTAAAAGTGCATATGAAGTGGAACAGGCTCATGTTGCATATTTTGCTGGGAGTTTCTTCAATGTAGAGAGGGGGGGTTATATACCCCTATATGGTACTTTGGACGGATAATTCTAAAGTCTTGCTTTTGATTATTTTCAACTAACTATTCTTCTCTTTCTCCCAATCCTTTTGCTTGAAATTTCTTAACTTTCTACATCAAGATATTTTTTTTCTAGAATGAAAGGAACCTGTTAGCTTATTTACTCTATTTCTTCTTATTTTTACCTAGGGCTCAAGACTATATAAATTTTAAATTAGAAATATGGCTTTGGATTTTTTTTTTGAGTTTTCAGAAGGTTAAAAAAAAGCCAAGCATATTAGAGAGCTGCTCATTCACCAGGAATAAAATTTGCAACTGCTAGCAGGTGGCTCCCCCCAATTGAACTACCATAGTTCAGCCAGGGATAGGAATCTGCTAGCAGGTGCCACCTTTTTTTTCAGGTGATTGGTTTTTGGGGTACAAAATCTGGGTTGTTTTATAAGCTTTGAGTCATTACTACAATGTCACCGGACAACCTATGCACAGGGTCAAGGGTGATCCCAAAGCAAGTGAGATACAAGTAAGAGGGAAATTACAACTTCGAAGCACAGAGGACTACTTTGAGGAAGTGGTTTGAAGATAGATCTAAGTAACTAATAATGGTTCAAGATAATCTTTGAGGAATAATTAATGTATATGGTAAGGACACTAACTATTGTAGTTAATCTCACAAAGGGTTGTAACTTAATAATCAAAGGGAAGATTTAAGTATTTTAAAATTTAATGAAATTGATTATTAAGAAAGAAAAGGACAAATATAATGATAGCCTAATAAGAGTTTGACTACTATCACAAATATATTTTATAATTTAATTCTAGAGAACATCAAACCAAAGTAACCCCTTTTAAATATCCTATTCCTCCTTGCACTGACCCATTAACCAACCAGCCACCATATACCCACAGACCTATTTAATCCACTGGAGTTCCCATTTACCAATCATCTAACCTTATAACCCTTCTACCCTGTTCCTAATTCCCAGACCTCCTAATTACCCTCAGACCCACAATTACCCCTTTTGAAGATTGCCTTGACCTTAGCGCTAGACTGCGCATACATTGCTTTTGTTTGAAAAGCATAAGTGTCTTTATTTTTAAGATAATTTCGAAGTTTGAATAGCGTGGCTAATTTGAGAACACAATAGAATTTAATTACCCCATGGTTGCTTTTTGCGCATTGCTAGTGGAGTTAGAGCTTGAAAAGTGGGGTAGTTGAGGTACTTTCACTTTGAGTGTCACATAACGCATGACATACAAGAAAAAAGTTATAATACTCACAAATTTCTTAAAAAGTTTTGTTTTTTTTGCATTTTTGAATAAATCAAAATTAAAATGGTAGTAATTTAAGGTTAGATAATAAAAATGCTCCAATACATACAATAAACAAAAATTTCAGAGTTTAGAGTCCTTGCAGATCTAAAAGGTAGCAAGAAATTTAATATCAACTAGTCTTTAAATCACCCAGTATAGAAAAGTATCAGCCAGGTTTGCAGAATGCCATAAAATGATTGCTATAGTTTCTTATTCTAATTATACAATGATATTTGTAGGGCCAAAAATTTCATCTTCTATAGTCACATTTCAAGCTTTGAGATGTTTTGTCAAGGGGTATTTTTTGGTCTAGAAGCTTGGTTCAAGGTTTTCACGGGATTTTTAAAGGTTTAAAAGTCTGTCAACAAAAAGTTACATATTTATAAAATCAATTTGATTATTTTACTCAAATATAAGAGGTAGGTTTAAGATATCAATATAAATTATAGATTAGAATTACGATGTTGTAAATACTAAAGTTATAAAATATAGAAATAAATGTAGTTTTGTAAATGTAATAGTAATATAAGTGATAAAAAGAATGATCTGAAAAGCACAAAGTAAGAGGCCTTTTATAGGCAAAACATGAGGGAATAAAATATACGGAATTTACACCATATATTTTAAGCATGTGAGAAAAAGAATGACTGAAAGAAGTACATATATGACACAAGAGTTAAATAAACTGGTACGTCAACAAGGACATCAAATTTATTAGCAATAAAGTTTGAGTTCCTTGGACTGTCACAATTACACAATAATTAATTAATTATATTACTTTCACAGGATTCCAGATCTCTCACTGAGGTAATATAATTGTTTTAAATTTTTTTTATTATAATTTTATTATTAAATTCTATTCCCATTGACTTAAACCATTGAGCATGGTGTTAGGGAGTAAAATTGTAAGGGACATTTTATTTACACTAATTAATTATATTACTTATTGTACTTAACTTGTTAATTGTAAGTAATGCTTAAGTAGATAATTAATTATTAGTAAGAAGAAGGGGCGTGGCTTCAACTCAGTAAAATAATTAATTATTTTACTGGTTAAGTCTAGTAGCCTGGCTGACACTCCCTCACTCTAAAAAAAACAATAAAAAAATGCTATGATTTTTTCTTTTTATACTTTTTTAGTAGAGTATGAAGATTAGATATCTCCTTCCCAGGTATCCAAGAATCATATTCAGATGATTTATTCTTGAATCTCAATAAGTATTCTGTACCTTTTTCAGCAGTGACTATTCTTTCATTTAGAATTTTTTCAATTTCTGCTGTTTCAGTGATTTCATTTGGGGTTTTCTTTGGTCTTCCCCTCCTTTTTGGAAATAAATCACTATTGGATGTGTAAGGTTTCAAAAGAGATATTGGAAAAACAGGATGTTTTCTGTCATATGGAGAATACAATATAACATCAACTGCATTATCTCCAATCATTCTTCTGACAACAAATGGACCAACAAATGGATCTTTCAATTTGTTATTACCTTGTAAGTTGAAGTGGAATGTAAAAATAAACACTTCATCACCCTTTTTAAAAGTGTATTCTTTATGGGATTTGTCCCATCTCTTCTTTTCATATTCAAATGATTTTTCAATACATTTTTGAGCATGATTTCTGCATAGTTGTTGAATTTGAAGAAAAGATTTTACACCAGGATGTATATCCAATTTAGGTATTTTGTTATTGAGAATTTGGGCAGGAGTATTTGGAAAATATCCAAGCCAGAGCTCAAAAGGCTTTCTTTGAGTAACAGAATGAACAGTGCTATTATAAGCAAATTCCAACCCAGGAAGTAAGGTAACCCAATCATGAGTGAATCTTTCATTATCTTTATACTCAAGGCCAAAGGCACCATACCTTCTAATCATGTCCTCTAAAGTCTGAATCAATTTTTCAGCTAAACCATCAGTCTGTGGATGGTGGGCAGTAGAAAGTTTCAGATCACAACCACAAACATCAATCAGAGACATCCAAAATTCAGAAGTAAATTTAGGGTCTCTGTCAGAGATTATGGCTTTATGAAAACCAGCAGTATTAAACATATGAGACCACCATAAGAAAGCTAATTCTTTAGTGGAAACATCCTTGTGAGTAGGGATAAATTTACACATTTTTGTGAATCTGTCTACAATAACCCAA
This sequence comes from Hemileia vastatrix, assembly GCA_030280995.1. NCBI lineage: Eukaryota > Fungi > Basidiomycota > Pucciniomycetes > Pucciniales > Zaghouaniaceae > Hemileia > Hemileia vastatrix. The sequence continues at coordinate 6,964,777 of JASXTE010000009.1, forward strand.
CAAGATTTATAACTGTCTTTACCAGCAATAGGTAATCCTGTTACAAAATCCATGTTTATTATCTGCCATGGTGCATCAGGAGGTTCAATATGTTGCATTAATCCTTCTCTTTTACCAGTTAATCTTTTTGATTTTTGGCAAGAATCACAAGGCTCAACATATAATTTTGTGTCTTCAGACATATTAACCCACCAAGCAGTGTTCTTAATTCTGATCATTTTTTTTAAAGATCAAAATTTCCTGCTAATATTTCATCATGACAAATTTTCAAGATGATTTCTTTCATAGAAGGAGGAATAACAATGACATTACTCAACTTTCTTCTATAATATAGATATCCTTCATCAATTAAAAATTTACCTTTTTCCAAAGCTTTTTAATACTTTGGTGGAAAGGTTTTAATTAATGCTTGTATCGAAGCATTCTTTGGATCATTTAATATGGTTTATAACTTTTTCAAGTCAGTGTCCTTATCATATGAATCCAGAATAAGCTGTAATAGCTCTTCCTCCATATAAACCTCATATATCCCATGTATATGAATAATTTCATCCTCAGGATCATACGCAGGATTAGAGTCATTATTTGGTAAAGATAACCTAGATAAAATATCCACATTTGAGTGAAAAATACCAGCCCTTTGAATAATTGTCATTCTCCCTCTGTATTCTTGAACAGCCAACTGCCATCTGAACAAATGTCTGTTAGGTGTTTTTAAGTTTAAAAGGGATTTAACTGCACTGCAGTCAGTGACAAGTTCAAATTTCTGGTCATCTAGGTAATAATGAAGCTTTTCTAGAGCCCACACTACAGCTAAACACTCTAATTGAGTAGCACCATATTTCAATCCACTATTTCTCAAGTTTCTTGAAATATAACAAATTACTACTTCTGAAACTTTATCATTTATCACTTGTTTTTGATGGAGGGCAGCACCGAGACCAATGAAACTGGCATCAGTGTACAAAACAAATGGTTTATTAAAGTCAGGTAAAGCAAGAATTGGTGCTGACATCAAACAGTGTTTCATAGTGTCAAAGGCTCTTTGTCTTTCACTATTCCAGACAAAAGCAACATCCTTTCTAGTTAATTGGGTAAGGGGTAAAGCTATGACTTGGTAATTTTTAATATACTGTCTATAGTATCCACACATTCCCAAAAAACTTTGGAGCTCTCTCACTGTAGTAGGAGCCTTCACCTGTTGTATGGCTGCCACTTTGTTCTGGTCAACACATATCTGTAAGCCTGAAACAACATGACCAAGAACTTTTAAAGAATGGAAACCAAATTTACATTTCTTGAAAGCAAGTGTCATATTTATTTCATCCATTTTCTGGAATACTTTACACAGGTGGTTAAGATGGTCTTCAAATGTTTTTGAGAATATAATGATATCATCAATATGAACCATCAGCCATCCTTCAATTATCTCTTGATGGAATGTGTTATCCATGACTTTTTGGAAAACTGAAGGGGAATTTTTAGGGCCAAATGGCATCCTAATATACTTATAAATACCCATATGAGTGGCAATCATCAGAAAGTTCTGAGAATTTTCCTCAACAGGTACCTGGTGATATCCTTTGTTACCATCCAAACAGGTGATATATTTAGCACCCTGTAAGGTAGCATGTATAGAGCTAAATCTAGGTAAAGGGTAAATATCATCAACAGTATAAGTATTTAGTGCTCTATAATCACCACATAACCTGGCTTTATCTTTTTCATAAGAAATTAGGACAGGTGAGATAACACAATGTTTAGGTTTTTAAACTACCTTTTCAATAATATTCATTTTTAAAAGGGTAGAGATATTGTCTTCAATATCTTTTCTCTTTGTGGGGAAAGCAGGATAGGGCTTCTTCTTTAAACTAGGTGGTATATCAGTTAATGGGCAAGACAAGGAAAGTTTCATTTCCTCTTTAACTAATCCCAGTTCATGTGACCCATGAGAAAAGGCCATAGGAAAAGACTTTATCAAGTTAATGATGGAATCTTTATCCTCACCAGAAAGTTGTTCTCCAAAAGAGGCATTTTCAATTTCAGACAAAAGGGCATGCATCCCTTTTGTAGATCTTCCTTTACATTGAACTACAGAATTACATGTTTTCAATTCTGGTTTCAATATTTTTTTAGGGGAGGAAATCTTAAATTTTCTCTTTCCATTCATCCCCATTGTGAAACATTGGTTTGAGGGATCCAATTTTATGCCATACTTGGTTAAAATATCATTCCCTACAATAAACCAATTGCTTAAGTTATCATTCTTCATGACAACAAAATAACAAATAGATCTTACAAAACCATGGTTATATTTAAAAAACACTGTGGCTTTGTATTTACCAATGGGTGACAAAACAGAGCCATAACCTCTCCAATTTTCAGAAATGATAGGCATCAGTTTTGATTTATAGTCTTGATCCACTGAAGCAAGTGCTCTTTCAGAAACTAAACTTCTTCCAGCTCCAGAATCCAGAACAACTTCTATGCTGGTTCCATTAATCAAGACTGGTGCCTTAAGAGGGGCAATAACAATTGAGTTATCCTCAATGTTCTTTATGATCTCAGCATCTTCAACTGTAGATAAAGCATTATTATCAATATCAATAGTATTTAAATAATGAATATCCTCTTCCAGCATCAAGATTTCTTGTTGAGATTCATATGAAATATTGCTGGCACAATCACTTGATGTATCATCCAGTGCTACTGTATCATCAGCATGCTCCTCTGTTTGTTCTACAAGATTTATCTTCTTGTCACAAACATGGCCTTTCTTCCAAGGCTTGTTGCACTTGAAGCAAGTGTTTGTTGCATACTTCTTTGGTGCAACAGGGGCAGAAGGTTTACCAACCTTTTCCAGAGGTTTCTGTTGGTAAGTGGAGGGATTCTCCAAAGGGGTACTAGGAATGAATATTCTGGCATCATACTTATTGTTTAGAAGGATCTCATTGCAAGTATTAATGAAAGAAGAGGGTTCTTTGGAGAACTCAGTCCTAGCCACTATCAAGTCTCTCAGAGACATTGGTAATTTATAAAGGATCCTGTCCTTCCATAAATCAAACTCTATATTTGGGTCCATTGCCCTTAAGATTTTTAAAAGTTTCATTAAAAACTCAATAGGTTTATCAGTAGAAGAGCTATATCTAGTTTCCTCATACTGCCTTTGTTGAGCCATTCTGAACTTGGAGCTACCAAATTGTGCTTTAATCAATTTCTTCCAATCCTCCCATGAGTAGTCATTCTCATCCAGGAGAACAGATTCATACCACATTAGGGCAAAATTAGTGAACAAAGAAATTAACTTGGACACCATTTCCTCATCTGGGAGTTTGTAAGAATTTTTTAAGTTATCAATTCTGCAAAAAAATTGTTGCCAATCAGAGGAAGAATCACCATCAAATGTAGGATATTGGTCAAGTTTTGGCCAATTCTTTTGATTTGAAGGAGTCTCCTTATTACTAGCTTGTTTCTGAGTAAGAAGCAGCTGTAATTTTTCTAATTGGGCTGTAATCTCATTGTTTAATCCTTCTGTTGAAGATCCTGGTGCATCATCAGTTTTTGATGGAAACTCAGTGTTATCAACAGGTATTTCTGGAGCTATTTTTACTTTAGATGAACTAGCCACAGGTAATATTTGAGCATCCTGCACTATATTTTCCTTCACAGAAATGTCAGAATATTTCTGGTCATTCAGCAATGAGTTCAATTTTTCTTCTATGGTTGTTAGTCTTGTTTTCATTCTTCAAAGACTAGATAAACTCTCATTGATAGTTGCAAAAGATAACTGATTTTTATTTTGAAAAGATGAAAAATGGTCATTCAATCTTTTCAGATTCATCTTATCTATCTCCACCTCCTGCAACAGGCAGATACAGTATCTTTTAGTTTAGACAAATCATTTTTTATATTTTGCCATAAAGCAACTTTCTTTTCATGGGTTGCTTTGTAATGAGACAATTCATCAGAGACTCTCTGTGATTCACTTCTTAATGCTTGATAACCCTGATCAGTTAACAAGCTATTATATCTCTGGGTCAATTGCATATTGTTCATTATATGATTTTGTTTGGCAATAATATCTCTCAAGTACTCATCATTAATCCTTGCTACATCTGGAGTGTTTCTCAATAAGGAAACTGAGTAACTTTCCAGACTCTCATAGAACTCAGGGTCAAGAGTTTTATCAATTACAGCCATATCAGGTTTACTCATTGAGGTAGCAATTAAAAGTAATGGATTAGATACATGAGTTATCTGTCTACTGCTCCCAGCCTCTATTGGTCTCAAGGTGTCTTATTCCCTCTCAGATTTACCTGAAAGAACAGAATCAGCCACAAGAAAAGGCACTTAAGAATCAATAGAGGGACGTACCAGGGTTTGCTGGGTATCACCATATTGGGCTTTCTTCTTCTTTTGTCTCCTTGATAGGGGTAGGGAGGTATGGGGTTGACCTGGTTGGGCCTTGACGGACCTGCCTGAGGTAACTGATGCTGATTTTGAGACAGGTAGTCCCACTGAGTGTTTAACCAGTCCCACTGCCACTTGGACACTTCCACCTTTTCTTGGGACTGGGGAGCCAATTGTTGTTGATCCCTGGGAGGAAGAGGTTTCTTCTTCTCCTGAAGAAGGGCATCTATTCTTCTCACCTTTTCTTCCAGAGCTTCTACCCTTGCCTTTAGTCTCAAGTTTTCTGTCCTTAGCTCCTTTATGTGAGTTGACAGATTCTTTACCTGTTGAGACAATGGCATCTTTTTAATTCTGAAGCCTTTTCGAAGCTCTTCTAGTGGGTTTATCATAGGCTTCTGATCCTTAGTTGTGTCCACTAGGATTTCTACTTCTTCCATCTCTACATCCTGTTTGGGGCAAGGATTTATTAGTCTGAGAAATTCTTCTTGTTAAAGGAGAACTTACAGAGGTAGGCTCATCATAATCAATCAAGTCTAGTTCCTCTTCATGTGCAGCAGAACCACTTTGGTCAGTCATTTTAAGATTTTACTGAAATGAAGAAACGAGACAATATGATTAATTAGTCTTTATTTTTGATTTTTATTTAACAAAAATAAAATAAAAATAATAATAATAAAATCTTTTTTAGGATAAAAATCAACTAAATAAAATTAATTTATTAATTTAAAAAATAATTTAAAACCAGGATTATAATATAATCGACTGTAGAAATAAATTAAAATTTTTATTAATAATTTTAATTAATTATTTTCAGGATTTAAATCAACTAATTTATTACCAGGACTTATTGTCAACTGAAGTAATTAAATATGAATCTTTATTAATTTAACAAAATTTTATTAAACTGATCACTTAACTACCAGGACTTAATCTCAACTGAAGTAATTAAATATGAATTTTTATTTTAAAATTTTATTAATCTGATCACTTAACTACCAGGACTTGATGTCAACTGAAGTAATTAAATATGAGTTTTATTAATTAAAAAAAATTTATTGAACTACCAGGACTCAAGGTCAACTGAAGTAATTAAATATGAATTGTTTATTAATTAAAAAAATATTATTGTCAGGACAATTTGTCAACTGGAACAATTAAAATTTAATTTAATCAGGACAAATGTCAACTGAAAAATTATAATAATTAATATTAAAATATAATTATTTTATTACTTCTGGGACTAAGAACACTTATTGCTCTATTATGGTCAAACAGGAAAAATAAAAAAAAATATAATAATAAAAATAAATTCCAAATTACCAGACACCTCCCCCTGTAAAATGAGCAAATTAATTCCACTTACAGAGTGCTGAGTAAAAGGAAATACATAGCAAATGAAGAGTGAAGAGTAACCCACAAATAGTGATGTCAATAATTACCACAATATATACGACGTTTAGTCAATATATGAACCTAATTTTTGGAGCGTGGTTCAATTCCCGTTTGCAGCAAAAAATTTTGTCACGTGATGTATGACGTTCGTTGTTTTTGTCGCTTTCTCATCCTTACAGGTACTTGATTGCCAATGGTCCCTTCGATTACGCCCTCAAATCATGATGCGCCGTTGATAATTCGGGAAGCTCTCAATTGTCAAGGGGTATTTTTTGGTCTAGAAGCTTGGTTTGAGGTTTTCACAGGATTTTTAAAGGTTTAAAAGTCTCCCAACAAAAAGGTACGTATTTATAAAATCAATTTGATTATTTTACTCAAATATAAGAGGTAGGTTTAAGATATCAATATAAATTATAGATTAGAATTACGATGTTGTAAATACTAAAGTTATAAAATATAGAAATAAATGTAGTTTTGTAAATGTAATAGTAATGTAAGTGATAAAAAGAATGATCTGAAAAGCACAAAGTAAGAGGCCTTTTATAGGCAAAACATGAGGGAATAAAATATACGGAATTTACACCATATATTGTAAGCATGTGAGAAAAAGAATGACTGAAAGAAGTACATATATGACACAAGAGTTAAATAAACTGGTACGTCAACAAGGACATCAAATTTATTAGCAATAAAGTTTGAGTTCCTTGGACTGTCACAATTACACAATAATTAATTAATTATATTACTTTCACAGGATTCCAGATCTCTCACTGAGGTAATATAATTGTTTTAAAGTTTTTTTATTATAATTTTATTATTAAATTCTATTCCCGTTGACTTAAACCATTGAGCATGGTGTTAGGGAGTAAAATTGTAAGGGACATTTTATTTACACTAATTAATTATATTACTTATTGTACTTAACTTGTTAATTGTAAGTAATGCTTAAGTAGATAATTAATTATTAGTAAGAAGAAGGGGCGTGGCTTCAACTCAGTAAAATAATTAATTATTTTACTGTTTAAGTCTAGTAGCCTGGCTGACATGTTTGCTGTGACTGTCAATTCAATTTTAATAGCTTTACAGGCCAGCGGCTTTATTAAGATGAGAAGCAAATGACAGATGTGTATTAGCGGATTCGGGTTGGAATTTGTGATTAAATTAATTACATATTTATCTTCTCCACCACGCCACGCGACGCGCTTGTTCTTGGTTACTTTTCAATAGTAAAAACTTCTGGAATTATTCCCCGACATTGGTAGAAGCAGCCAGTTGATCATTTTCTAGTCGAGACGGTTCTGGACAAAGGCTTGAACTATATATTATTGCAAGAGCCACAAGTTTCGATTTTCTTCCTTTCATCATTAATATTAGTTTCTTCAATAATGACTTTACTTTTTCTCCCTGTTAACAGTTCAGAGACGGGAAATGCCAAAAAGAGCAAAAGCGACGAGCAGCTCTTTTTTAACTGGTTCGCTAAGTGTGAAGTCAAGAATTAAAAAAACGAACAAAAAAGCGCCAACTACTTCTAAAAATTCACAAAACGAGAGATCTTCGAGCCTTTCAAGTATCGCAAGCAGCAGCAGTAATAGTGATAACAAAGATATAAATTTATCAACTAGAACAAGCGAAAAGATAAATAATCTTAAAATTACTGAGTACGATCGATCTCTCGCCAGAATCCAATCAACAACCCGCAGTCATTCTTTTACATACCATTTAAGTCATTTACAGGATTCTTTTTACAATCAGCCCAACGAATCCGAGCAAAATTCACGACAAGAACAATCACAGTCATCTGATAGTCATCCAGTTTCAACAGAATTCCACGCATCATCAACTCTGGAAAATCTTCAAACTCATTTACTTAAGTGGTATGATAAAGTGAAAAAAAATCGTGAAATGCCTTGGAGGAAAGTAATTGACAAACCTATAAAAATCACCAAGCAGGAAAGCGGACAAAGAGCTTATGAGGTAAGGCCTGGTTTTTACCATTAACTTTCATCATAATACTAGAATGGAAGCCGTTTAAAAAATAAAAAATAAAAAAATTGACTCACTTCTATTTTTTTCTTTTTACTTTCTTCTAAAATTTTTCAAAATTATTAAAGGTTTGGGTCAGTGAAATCATGTGTATGTGTACTCATCTGCATCACTCTGCCAATGGAAAAAGAGTTAGTAGACTCATGATCTTAGCTTTTTATTTCAGTGCAACAAACACAAGTAGAAACAGGTAAACAAAAAGAAATAAACTCATGATAGTGGCCTTTTCAATCAATTCGTCCTCTTCTCGAACTCAACCTTTTCTTCTTCTTACTTATTTTTCCAGTCAAGTCATATTATAGTTAGTCTTTTCACGATATCAATCAAAATTTATCGCAATTTTACTCAGCTCTAGTCAAATAAACTTTATATGACGTATGTTTTGGAAGTACGCTGGATGCAAAAGTTTCCCACCGTTTTTGATCTCGCAAAAGCTGATATCGAGGAAGTAAATCAATGCTGGCAAGGTGAGTTGAATTTCCTCATACATAACGTGAGCTTATTTACATACATACATAAATCCTGAGAACGAAAAGTGGAATGAAAGTTAATCATGGACCTTCTATACTTTAGGTCTGGGATACTATTCTCGTGCTTCGAGGTTACTCCAGGGTGCTAGAAAAGTAGTGGCCGATTTCGAAGGAATTTTACCAGATGACCCTACGTTAATGGAAAAGCATATCAGCGGCATGTAAGCCCTTCTTCCAACCATTATATCATTTTACTTTTAAATGGCTGTATGACGTTCGATATTTGTTTGATCTGACAAGATGAATATCAAACTTACCATTCCTTATCTTCACTATGATCTCCATTTAAAAATCTGGTAAACCCAATAAACAAGATAGTGGACCTTATAGTGCCGGTGCGATTGCTTCTATTGCTTATGGTAAAAGAGTCCCCATGATTGATGGTAATGTCCATCGTGTTTTATCTCGTCAGTTCTTCAATTCTTTATTAAGTATGCGTTTTCCGATTAAGCATTTTAATCATTCCAACTTGTCAAAATCAGGTTTAACAGCTTTACATGCACCTCAAGCTGCCAAGCCCACTACAAAATTTCTTTGGGACCTAGCCGCAAAACTAGTTCCTCCTGATAGACCTGGGGATTTTAATCAAGCATTGATGGAACTAGGTGCAACGATTTGTACCCCTCGTAACGCTCATTGTGGAAGTTGTCCAGTGAGACGTTTTTGTAGAGCTTTTATGGAAGTCAGTAGATATTTTCATTTTTATATCATTTTTGCTTACTTTTCTAAGAATTATTCAAGCTGGCTATGAACATATCATTATATATATATATATGGGGATTAATTTTGCTTTTAGGTCACTGCCATTCAGAATTATGAAAGTCATCATCATCAAGATTTTTTTGACGGGGAAAAAAAGCGGTACCTGCATTCAAATGGCGATATAGAAGAACTTTGTAGTCTTTGTCAACCATTCACACTTGATGAATTAGATAGCAGCAAAGGTAGCCATAGCAAGCTTGAAGGCGTACATCGATATCCTATGGCCAAAGAAAGAAAGAAACCGACACGACAACAAGTACTGGTGGGCTTAGTCGAATGGAACAATAATTCTCCTACTGCTAATCATTCTCATATGATGACTTTGCTAGTTAAAAGGTCTGAGAAAGGTGCTGTATTTCCATTTGATAGATATATTTTTTTTCTCATATGAGAAAATAAGAAAACAGTTGAAATATTTTATTCATTTGCTGGGAAGATTTGCAGTTGGGATGATATCTGAAATTTTATCTTATATATATATATAGGTTTATTAGCTGGACTGTGGGAATTCCCTTCACTATGCATTTCATCGAAAAATTCCACTGGAAACCAGAAATTCTCAGAATCGTTTCAAGTAGAGAAACATATAGCAAATTTAGAAAATCTGATCAACTCATTTTTAATGGAACCTATTCAATTGGCTTTGCCTTCGACAATTCAATCCTCACTTGAGAACCAGTCTGTTAATACTTTTCAAAAAAGTACAAGAAAGAGGAAAAGGAATGATAATGCATGCATTTCACACGACAATACAATGTCACAAAGCAAAAACTTGAAATCATCAGTTGAGGTTCAGATCACTGAAATTCCATCTTTTGAGCATGTGTTTAGTCATTTAATCGTGACTTATCACTCATTGCGAATCATTATTAACTCAGAACAATTACCCGAACTTCGAAAACCATCCCCACTCAGTGGTATTAATCCGAACGCTCATGGCCTAGATTTTAGTCATGTTGATAAAAATCAACTAATCAACTCTACACTTCAAACTTCAGATGAAGTTACTAAGAATAAAGTGTATATTGAATCTAGTAGCAGCAAGCAGGCCATTGAACCACTGGACGGGAACGAAGACAAAAGTCAAGACCAAAACAATATCAAATGGGTGCTTAGCGATGTGATCGGGCAATCTAATTTGGGTAACGCACATAAAAAAGTATGGGCGCAAAAAGAATCAGGGACAAAAAGAAAAACATGAAATGTTTTCAAGTTTTACTTAGTCATCTTTAGCAACAAAATGCAACATTGTTTTTGAAAAAAATCTTCTAGTGAAATTTGCTTCAAAAAGATTAGTTAAGAAAACCCTTTGCATACATGTTAGATGTGTAGTAATAGAAGGAGCGGAAAAGACTTTTACATTGTAAAGCTTATTGCTTGTTTTCCTGTATTGAAATGCTTGAGAATTCAGGACTTTTGAGGGAGTATTCTTGTTTTCCTCTCTTTATCCAAGTTGGAAATTTTTATTGGGTATGGATTGAATAATTGAAAAAGTTTTCATGACCTAAAAACAACTTATAATGCACAGCTCAAAATGTAGAAAATGAATATCGTGATTTTCTTAAGTTTCTTAGACACTTGTGACCGTTACACTGATTAAAGGTTGGAACAAAATTGTTTTACAGCAAATTGGAGTCTTTGGCACTCGTAAAATACTCTTACAAGATTTGCTAAGGAAAATTACAACAAGGCTTAGATTTGTAAAAAGATATCCTCTAAGGAATGAGATAGTGAAAGAAATCTAACACTAACTGAAGCTCCGCTTCAAAATTGACCACTTGGTTACCCGATTTTGATGGGAATTCAGGAGGTACAGCCAAGTCACAAAATCTTGCGGAATTTTCGACGAAAAAATAAAAGTTTCGCCCACGAAAAAATGATTTGCCCATTCAAAAGAAAGTACCCCCGCCCTATCCCCAACCCTTTTGAATAGGTAAATCATTTTTTGTTGAGAACAACTTTTATTTTTTCGTCGAAAATTCCGCAAGATTTTAAGACTTACACCACCGACAAATTGTAGCACGGTGTCAGCCTGTAGAACTCCGGAAAGAACCGGAGAACAGGGGACGCCGCGACTACAGTATATATCTTTAATGACTATGTACATATGGTACTTAAGCACATAACATCCCCCCACATTGTCATTTAAACTATTCCAACATAATCATCCTCCCTATTTGCTGTTAACCATCAAAAATACTAAGAAGAAGAAAAGAAATATGGAAGAAAAGAAAGAGAAAAAATAAAATAAAATAAAAATAAATAAATAATAAATAATAAATAATAATCCCCCCCATTCCACCTTATATCACCACACACAGACATCTTTCCTTTTATTGAAAGTTAGAAATGGGCCCAGTACTTTGGTTAGAATATCAGCACGCATCTTTGCAGTTGGAACCCTAATAGAAGAGCTTTTTTAAGGAAGAGCTCTTCATTCACCAAGTAATAACACCTATTAATATGTCTTGTCCTCTTGTCTCCAGGATTATTTCTTGCATTTGATACGGCCCCTTTATTGTCACAGTGGAGCCTGACAGGTGAAAAATCAGGGTATAGATCTTGAAGCAGATTTGAGATCCAAATTGCATCCTTCATTCCACTGCTAAGAGGCATATTGTCAGAAGGTTCTTTTGGTCTAGAAGAATTTCAATGGTCCAATGGTGGTGATAGGTGCAAAAGTGACTCAAGATTTCAAGATAGTGTAAATATTTAATTCTTGATAATTTATTACTCAAATAAAAGGTAAATTATTGTATTATTATTACTTTATGAGCTTAGAATTATGCAAATGTAAGTACTAAGATAGTAAGAGTAGTAATAAATTGATTGGGTTATATATAATATAAATAAAAGTAAGTAAGAATTGGATGAATCAAAACAGCCAGATTGTGAGGCCTTATATAAGCAAAAAAGAAGATAAAATACAGAATCAAAAATTCTATATACATGAGTATGAAAGAAAGAACAATTCCACTATTAGACATTTCAAATATTAAAGCTGTTCTATAAAGAATGTATCCATATACTGTATTTAACTGTATATGTCCATTTTATTTTATTTACTTTAATTTTCTGTAAATGTCAAAGTAAGAATAAAATAATTTGAATTTAATAATAAGTATTAATATATTTTTATTTCACCTCTCAACTGTCATGAGGAAATTGTCAAGGGATAAAAAATGAGGGACATTAAATTTAAATAATTACTTGATTTTACTTATTTTAATTAGTTAAATTATTATACATAAATTGCAAAGTAAGTATAATTAATAAAATAAGAAATAAATGTGTGGCTCTATCCTAGTAAATAATTAAATATTTATTGGATAAGTCTAATAGCCTGCCTCAAAATTTCTCACTCTAAAAAAAACAATAAAAAAAATGCTATGATTTTTTCTTTTTATATTTCTTTAGTAGAACAGGAAGGTAAGATATCTCTTTCCCAGGTATCCAAGAATCATATTCAGAAGTATTATTTTTGAATCTCAATAAGTATTCAGTACCTTTTTCAGTAGTGATAATTCTGTCATTTAGAATCTTATCAAAGTCTGCTGTTTCAGTGATTTCATTAGGGGTTTTCTTTGGTCTTCCCCTCCTTTTTGGAAATAAATCACTATTGGATGTGTAAGGTTTCAAAAGAGATATTGGAAAAACAGGATGTTTCCTGTCATATGGAGAATACAGGATAACTTCAACTGCAATATCACCAACCATTCTTCTGACAACAAATGGACCTAGAAATGGGTCTTTTAATGTGTTATTACCTTGAAAATGGAAGGGGAATGTAGAAATTAGTACTTCATCACCCTTCTGTCACGCGCCACATGACACTAGAGGCAAAAGCAGCTCATTAAATCAATAATACAGAGGTCTAAATCCATACTCGAAGCGCAGAAAAAAATTCTACATAGCAACTGTGACTTTCCTTTGTGTACTCACTATTCAACCACGCTAGTATAAACTTTAAATCTAAATTAGTCAATCTCTCAATAGTGTGTTTAGTCTTTTCTTCGATAAGTGACACACAGAGCAATAGTTAATGTAATATTCCACTAAAAGGTTTATTAAGTATCTGTGGGTTATTAACAAGGGTAGTGAGCATGAACAGGATGGTTAGTGGAGGATTAAAGGGTTAACAGATGTTAGTGAGGAGAGTCCAGGTGTAACGGGTGTATTTTTTGTAGGTCTGTGGAGTGCAGAATGATGGATGGGTATGAGGTCAATGCAAGGAGGAGTTGGATTGTGGTTTGATATTTCTTTAGAATTAAATTATAAAACATATATATAGTTAATAGTGGTAAAGCTTCATGTTAAATCATTATTATTGTACATTTCCTTATTTTTCTCAGTAATAATTTCTAAAACTTAAATATTTGATTATTGAGTTTCCAACCCTTTGTGAGATCTTAAGAATATTAACATTACCTTTAAAATATATTAGAATTCTTATTGAACATATCTTGAAGCAGTAGCTCTTCCTTCGAGTCATCTTCAAATCACTTCCTCAAACATTTCCTCTGTGCTTCAAAGAAGTTTCTAAACTACTCTCTTCATCTCACTTCCAGAAACACCCTCGACCTTGTTTGTAGGTGGTCTGGTGAAAGTATAATTTAATTTTCTGTAGTTCTCATTCTTTGGCACTACTATGTCCTTTTTTCAGGTGTTTAAATTCTTTAGAAATGGCACCTGTTCAACACACTCCTCCTACGGGCGCTACTACTAGGGCTCGTGCTAGAGGCAGTCCAACAGCCACAGGACCTGTTTCCCGCACTCACTCCCTGGAACCTCTCGACCTTAGGGAACGTGGACACTCAGTCCAATCTGTAGAAGATATCCCCCAGGATTTTTATGATTCTAGCGAGGAAGAAGAAGGAGAGGATAAGATGCATGAGGCACCATCTGCCCCTGCTACTCAACCTTCTGGTCAACCTTTGGAAGCTGGACCATCTAATTCTCTGGAAGACTTCATGAGACTTTTCATGAAAACCCTTTTCAATCCAACATCTTCTGAGGGATCAAAATTCAAAACTCCTTCCATGAAATCTCCTGATAAATTTGATGGAGAACATCCAGACAGATTGCGCCCCTTCTTGCAAACCTACAAGCTCTTGTTCCATAACAACCAATCAAAGGTTGTGTACGCTTCTTCATTCCTAGCTGGAAAAGCAGCAAGGTGGTTTGAACCTTATTTTCTCATTCTCTCTTTGACAGAAACCCATTTACTCATTAATAACTGGGAAAAGTTTGAAGACCAACTCTTCACGTTGTTCTGTGACCCTAATGAAACTGACAATGCAGAAATTGAACTTGATTTCCTTTGCATGAGTGATAATGGAAAAGCCTCTGAATATATCTCGAACTTCAGAGCACTTCAAACTTGAGTAGGTTGGAATGATGTTGCCCTCAAGTATCATTTCAAAAAGGGACCTCCTTCAAGGATTCTGGATCAATTAAATCTTCATGGTCAGAAGATGACTACTTTAATGGATTTAATGTATTGGACCCTCAAACTTGATGGTGTCTACCAAGGACAACTTCAACATCATTGATACGCCAACAAATATCAAGGCCTAAATTTTAAATCGGGACCTTCTTCACACCCACGGACAACTCAATCCAAACCCAATAAGGGAAAGTACAAACCTTGACTGAAAAGCTTGACCCCAGGCAATATCAGTAAAGTACTGGATCCGAAAGGGGAACTTAAAGAAGCTGAGAGGAAGAGACAAGCAGATAATGGGCTATGTATGTATTGTGGGGTTAAGCACAAGCTAGAAGATTGTGTAAAGGTTAAGGAAAGAGAAGGTACTAGTTCAAGTTCAAAAAACTAGTAGATAGTTTACTTGTGTGCAAAGAAAACTATCTTATCTCTCCCACTGCACAGAACCTCCATGTCTTAAGGACTGGAGTTGCCATAAATTGCTTGAGATTCATTCTTTTTAAGGAGGATACCCCCTTCAGTTGTCTTATAGACTCTGGAGCTTCAATTTCTTTTTTCAGTTTATCTTTTTCCGAGAAGTTAAAGCTGAAAATCACAGATATCAATCAAACTCCAATTTATTTGGTCTAATCAGAGGAACCCAAATATTGGGTAAGTAAGAAAGTGTTATGGGTTTTCAACTTTCCAAATTTTCCCTCCTTTGAGTGGGAATTATCAGTCTTGGACGCCCCAAGAATGGACGATACCATCCTTGGCCATGACTTTTTAACGCATTGGAATCCTGAAATTGATTGGTCACGGGGATTGATCACCCCATGCACTAAGTATCTTTCTGATTCTTCAATTCAGGTCAATAGGGAGTTAAACAACCCGCCTGACAATGTCCTGCTAGAGGAAAAATCTCTGCCAGATCACTTGCAAGCATCTGATCTTTCTCTAAATGAGCAATTGGCTAACCCTTCTAGCTCAATCACTTCACTCAAAGAGGATTTAAATTGCCTCTAAGTAGTTGAATTATGCTCTCTCAATTCTGGTCTTCCCTCAACAGATTCTCTCGAACAAGATGAGGACGACCAAATCAACGTTGGAGCCATTAAATCGACTCTACCGGGAATCTATCATGATTTCCTTGATGTTTTATCAATCCGCAAGGCCAATATATTACCACCTCATTGACCCTACGACCATCAAATAGAGTTAATAGGTCCAGTACCTCTGGAAGGTCCTGTCTATTCTTTATCAAAGGACGAATCTCAAGTTCTTCAAGACTAAATTGCAGAGAATGTAGCCAAAGGTTTCATCAGAGCCAGTAAATCACCAACCAGCTCCCCTGTTCTTTTTGTAAAGAAAAAAGACGGTAGCCTTAGGTTGTGTGTTGACTATAGAAAGCTCAACACAGTTACAAAGAAGAATGCATATCCAGTTCCTCCTATGTCATTGCTTCTTACCCTTTTTAATGGTGCTAATTTCTTTTCTAAAATTGATCTTAGAGGCACTTATAATCTTATTCTCATTGCAGAAGGTCATGAACCACTGACTGCAATGCGCTCTAGATTTGGAAGTTTTGAATATTTAGTAATGCCTTTTGGATTGTGTAACGCACCATATACTTTTCAAACTTTTGTTAATGACATATTTCAAGATGTTGTCATCTACTTAGACAATATTTTAATTTTCTCAAAGACACTAGATGAACATATTCATCATGTTTGACAGGTTCTAAATTGCCTTCGAGATCACAGTTTCTATGCCAAGCACAATAAATGCAAATTCCATTTTAAAATCTTTTGATTTTTTGGGGTTTACGTTGTCCACTTATGGTTTAGTAATGGACAACAAAAAGGTCCAAAAAATCCTGGAATGGCCTGAGCCCAAAACCGTTAAATCCCTCCAAGGATTATTGGTTTTTGCCAATTTCTATAGAAGATTTATTAAAGATTACTCTAAAACTATTTCCAATCTTACTTCTCTTCTTAGAAAAGATATTCCTTTTGTTTTTACTTCTACAGCACAAAAGGAATTAAAAGCATTGAAGACTGCGTTTACCACAGCTCCAATTCTTGGACACTTTGATCCTTCTGCTTCGACAATAGTCGAGACAGAGGCTAGCAATTATGCTATCTCAGGGGTCATTTCTCAATTCAATCCTGAAACAAAATCATTTCATCCTGTTGCTTTAGAGTCACGCAAACTCATTGCGGCAGAATTAAATTATGAAATTCATGACAAGGAGCTTTTAGCTATTATTCATTGTCTTAAAAAATGGCACTCTTTTCTTCTGAGCCTAGATAGTCCTTTTCAAATCCTGACTGACCATAATGCTTTAAAATACTTTATGTCTTCCAAAGTATTAACCAGGCATCAAGCCAGGTGGGCTGAATTTTTGTCTGAATTTCCTTTTTCTATTTCCTATTTCCCAGGTAAGAACTGCATTGTCCCAGATACCCTGTCATGTCGGGATGACGTTTACCCACAGCAAGGGGGCACATTTTCTGAAAAGAACCCAGAAAATGTGAAATCAATTTTCAACAAATCAATGTTAACAACTCATCAACTTAATTTGATGACAATTCAATCTTTTCAAAATACACTATCCAACATCCTCGAAGCTCAGTCAAAGGACAATTATTGTTTAGGGATAAAAGACAAAATACTCTCAAAGCAAGGGGCCAAAAGATTTAGTATTAAATCAGTTCTATTAGTTTTTGAAGGTAGAGTAGTCATACCCGACGATAATGAAATAAAATTATGGATTTTTAATAGTCGACATGATTCTCCATTAGCTGGTCATTTTGGGGTTGATAAAACATAATAGTTAATAGAGAGGGATTTCTTCTGGCCAGGAATGACCAGAGAAATCAAGGCCTATATAAGATCTTGTTACAAATGTAATAGGAATATGCTCCCCATAACCGGAAGCATGGGTTGCTTCAACCACTTCCTATTCCCTCTAAGCCTTGGGAATCTTTATCGATGGATTTTATTTCTCAACTTCCTCTTTCTAATAATTTTGATGCTATATTAGTAATATTAGATAGATTTTCAAAAATGTCTATTTTCATTAAAACCACTACTACTGCTACAGCAGAAGATTTGTCGAAATTGTTTCTAGAATATGTATTTTCCAAACATGGCTTACCTAATGATATTATTTCAGATAGAGGCTCATTGTTTGTATCCACATTCTGGACTCAATTGTGTTGACAACTCAATATCATGAGGAATCTTTCCATGGCCTATCATCCTGAAACCGATGGGCAAACGGAAAGGGTCAACCAAATCCTCAAACAATACCTTCAAATGTATGTCAGTTACCAACAAGACGATTGGACCACATGGTTACCATTGGCCAAATTTGCTTATAATATCTCAACTCATTCTTTGACATGACAATCTCCTTTCAAAACTGTTTATGGAAGACATCCTTGATTCAACTCAATCTATGTAGGAACTAGTCATCCTGCAGAACATTATCTTAAAACCATATCACAACTCCAAGAAGAACTTAAATCAAACTTGAAATTAGTGATTCAAAGGTACAAGGAACAGGCCGACAAACATTGGCAATCTGCTCTTTCCTTTAAACCAGGTGACAAAGTATGGCTTGACGCTGTAGAGTAGACTCCTACAGTCACCTTGCTGCAGGCAGAATCCAAGGGAGTTGGAAAAAAAAAGAAATCCCTGTCCCTCTAAGTAAACGTAAGAGTCAATTAACTAAGCTTGAAGATCTGCTTGAAGAGTTGGATAAGTTGAAAATCTGAGAGAAAGACTTTGAAAGTGTTTGAAACCTAATACCAGATTACACTGATACCAGTCACAGAAAATACTTAGAACAAGCCGCAACACTTGCCCCAGAGACTGAAAAGTACAGTAAAGTACCCCAGAAACTACCCTTGGGATGATCTGTTCAAAGGTGCCTTATTAAAGGTCTGCCCCAGATTTACCCAGTTTCCCACCAAAATTAAAGAGTGTTCTTTATTATATTTTTATTTTATAAATTTTATAAGAAAAGAAATAAATTTGAGTCACCAAGGATGAGAGCTATCCAATGGTACCCTATATTTTGATATTTTTTATTATCATTGTTGTTATATGTTAAATATTGTTAATTATCAAAAAAGACCCTTATTATCAAAACTAAAAGACAAAAAACATGTAGAAGACTAAAATTCCCCCCTTCTATCTGATTCTCTTCATCCAGAACTTTCCAACAATACCCTACATGCATAGGATCTACAATAAACTATTGATCTAACATGCATGATAAATTCTAACCAAATTTTGCCACAATAGCCAAACTTTCCTGCAGTGACCAAACTTTGCACTGGTGATCAGACTTTTCTACAGTGACCAAACTTTACCACAGTGCCCAGACTTTTCTGCAGTGAGCAAACTTTGCACTGGTGATCAGACTTTCCTACAGTGACCAAACTTTACCACGGTGCCCAGACTTTTCTGCAGTGACCAAAATTTGCACTGGTGATCAGACTTTCTCATTGTGAGCAAATTTTGCCATAATGAGCTAATTTGGCCAGAGTTAGTTAATCTTTTCACCATAACCAAACTTTTCCACAATGACAGAATTTTTCCAGTACACTTTGCTTTTGCACCGGAAAATAACCAGAGCAAACCGGAGCGCACTGGAGCGCACCGGAAAAAAATGGCTACTCCATGAGCACACTGCATCCATTAAAAATAACAAGAGAGCCCTAGAAAATCCAGTAAAACCAATACTCAATCCATGAAACCATCAAATAACAATAGGAATAACAACATATATCCATTCCAAAACACCATGAATCCTCCAGAAAATCACCATAAATCCTCCAAAAATCACCATAAATCCACCCAAAAAAAATCCAGTTAACTCCCTTCAACCAAATTAACACCTGCTAACACCATGATTTTCTTCCAACCAAGGTCCAATCAAATTTTCACCTAAGTAGCCTACCCAGATTTGGAATGCCACATCCTCCCTCCAATATGGAATGTCCCCATTCCATTCTGAATCACATAAAACACTTTTCCACCATCATTTCAATAAAAATTTTGCATCTAAAGTTGACTCCACTTGATTTATGATGCTTCAATCCGCTGAGTATGAAAGAGTAGGCTTTAAACCCTACTGAGCTAGAACTGCAATGATCTAGACACCGCCATGAGGTCCTCCAAACTCCTCTACCATTCACCTCCAACAAAAAAAAGAAAATTAAGAGAGTGGGCTTTCATCTCAACTGAGCCAGAACTGCAATGATCTGGACATCTCCATGAGGTCCTCCAATTTCCAAAATCACCAACTACAGAAAAGAAAATTTAGAGAGTGGGCTTTCATCTCCACTGAGCCAGAACTGCAATGATCTGGACATTGCCATGAGGTCCTCCAATTTCCAAAAACGACCTCCACTTGAATTTTCTTGAGTCATCAAGCGCAAAAATCACCAGTTTATAGTCTTAGAGGACTTCCACCTGCATCACAAAACCAATGCTAGAGATCAATCTATAAAAAATAAAACATGTAAACAAACTTTGTGGGGTAATTGTGTGTAGAGTTGCCAACTCATCAATTACCCCCAAACTTGCCAATATAGAATCTAGAAGGTTCCCCAATGAACACTTCTAACTAAAAGAAATTGTCCTCAAATCTTGGCCATTATAATTCCTAGTTTTATTGACATCTTCAGTTTTCCACAGTCTTGAAGTTTAGGACCAATCATATATGATCTTGAAAAGAATTTCAGTTTTAAGTCTTGATGGACTAGCAGAATCAATAAAATAAATATATAATAAAAGAAAAAGATAAATAAAAAAATAAAAGATGTACCCCAGCCATTTGGATGAGCCGAACCCCTGACATCATACCCACATCCAAGTGCACCTTGATTGTGGATACACAGAAAAGAAAAATTAAAAATATAACATAAAATGAAATTTTTGAAAACAAATTATTTTTTTTTTATTTTTTTATTTTTTTTTTTTGAAAATTAAATTTGAAAATATATATATATATTTTTTTTTTTTAAATTTTGAAAATTTGAAGATTTGAAAAATGATAATTTAATGAAAATCAAGAAAACAAACTAATGATCACTGGGTGGGCTCCCTCCAATTTGTAAAATTGATTGGAGACAACAAGTGATCATCCACCCCAATACAAAAAAAAAAAGAAACAAAACAAAATTCTTGAATCCAGACTTCCAAAAGATTGTGCTGTGTTGACGTAAGGTTCCAGTTTATAGTCATAGAGGACTACCTATATAACAAAAAACAAAGCCAGGATTCAACTAGAAAAAGAGAAGGGTTGGAAACGAACATTATGGGGTGATTGTGAATAGAGCTGCCGACTCATAAATTACACCCAAACTTGCCGATATAAGATCTAGAAGGTTCCCCTGTGAACACTCCTAACAAAATTTGTTTCCCTCTCATATTTTCACCACATAATAAAATTTTAAAATTGAAGTAATGATTGATTTTTAGAAAGACTGTGAGATTTCCTAAAAGATTGATAGTGTAGTTTATCCTCATTTTGGAGTCAAACTTCAGCACTCTTTGTGTCCCTAGGGTAAAACTTCTTCACTTGATCAGCAGCTACCCTCTTCTTTAAGACAACACCATCCAGTTCTTCCAACACATATGAGCCACCAGAAACCTGTTCTCTAATCCTATATGGTCCATTCCATCTATCAGCAAAAATTTTCCCCCACTGACTTTCCAAACTCCTATTATACACCAACACCATATCACCAGGCCTCAAAGGCTTCCTGAGTCTATGAGCCAACCTTTGATCCCAATACCTGACAGACTGATCCCTGATCTTGATCATCTTATTGTATGCCTTCTCCAAATATTCCTCCTTCTTTTCTAACTGTTGCATTCTAGCACAGAGAAAATCTTCAGTAGTTTTGACTACATCCCAATCAACACCAAGATAAGATTCAGCTTCAAGATCAACCGGTAAAACAGCTTTCTGACCAAAAACTAATTCATAAGGAGAATAACCAGTTGTCCTCTTGGTGGTAATCCTGTCAGCAAATAAAACAAGGGGTAAATAATGCCTCCACTTTTCAGCACTTTTTCCACACATTTTAACCAAAGCATCCTTAATAACTTGATGCCCCCTTTCAACCATTCCTTCTTCTTCAGGATAATATGGGGTCGCCACCCTAACCTTTGAGCCAATTTTTGAAACAGCTTCCTTGAATTCTGCACCAAACTCGGAGCCGCCATCAACAGTTACCAACTTCATAACACCATACCTATACACCCATTCCTTCATCAAAAATTTTGCTACATTTTTAGCAGATAAACTAATAAGAGGGACAGCCTCAACCCAACCAGACAAGTCATCCCTTTCCACAATCAAGTACTTATATTTACCTTCCTTGATGTGAACAGCATCCAAACTAACCTGTCCAAAGATAGTATTTTCACCAGTATCATTTCCAGGTTCTTTTGGCCTTAAATAACTTCTTCTCTGACATTCTTCACATGACTGAACCCAAGATCTAACAGCCATCTTCATTCCAGGCCACCAAAATCTATCAGCAATCTGCTTATAAGTTTCTCCAAAGCCCCTATGCCCTAAATCTTCATGAAGAGATTTCATCACCAATTCTTGACCTTTTCTTTGAGATACAACAACTTGAGGATTCGGATGTCTTCTTTTCATCAACCTTCTACCACACAAATAAAAACCAGGTGACTTCTTTTTGATAGCCACCCATTCAGCTTCATCACATTCTTCTGGTTTTCACAGAGACAACAAATATTTCACCATTAAAAAATAAAACCCAGTCTGGCCCCAAATTTCATCAGAAAAATCCAATAATATAACATCCAAAGGAACCTCCCTGTCCCCAATATCTCCCACTTGTGAATGAGCAATCATTCTCTGAGCATTTGGCTGTTTGCTGAAATTCACATAATCCACCTCATTCAAACATTTTTCCATGCTACAACTATCCTCCTTCAGATCCCAAACATAAACACCATTAACCAACTTTCAATTATCCCAAACAACCACACCATCCTCATTTACAAAAACCTCATTATTGACTAGATCATCAACTTCATCAAATTCAACAAAAATAGAACCAGCCAGTTTAACCTCATGGGGGAGGCATGGAAAGTCCTCAGCAACCTTGGTACTGGCCTTGATTATAGGTATATCTTCATCAAACTCTTCTGAATCGGAATAATCTACTGTAGGTGGTCTTCTTGACAATTCATCAGGCATAGTGAAAGATTTTCCAGGCCTGTGCACTAAATTGAATGAAAAATGTTGAATAAAAGCTACCCACCTAGTCATTGGAGCATTAGGTAAACTAGGTGAATTAATCATCTGAATTAAAGATTTAGCATCCACTTGAAGTTCAAAATGTTGACCCCATAAGATATTTTGAAGTTTCTTTAAAATTTTTGCCACACCACAGAGTTCCAACTTTGGTTGTGAATATCTTGATTCCACCTCAGTAAAAACTACAGATTCATACCTAACTGGTCTAATATAACCATCGTTATCCATCTGAGAAAGCACTTCACCAGCCGCCAGCTGACTAGAATCAACAGCTAAATAAATCCTACCAGCTCCTTCACCATAATCCAACTTATGAAGAATAATATCTTCACCAACCACCTTCATCAGCTTAACAAAAGCTTCTTCACAAGCTTCGTCCCAATCCCAATCAGCATCCTTCCTATTTAACCTTCTCAATGGAGCAGCCAATAATGAGAAATCCCTAATAAACATCCTAACATAAACACATACTCCCAAAAATCCTCTAACTTCAGTAGTGTTTCTAGGTCTCGGCCAAGATTGAATTTTGTTGACTTTCTTCTTTAACATAATTCTGCCTTCCCTACCCACCACATGACCAAGAATCTCTAAAGCTGGAACACAACAAGAAAATTTAGAGCTGGAAATAGTTAAACCAGCTTCTTCAATCCTAAACAACATCCTTTCCAAAGTTACTGCATACTCCCAAATAAACCTTCTAATACCTGGATTCTCCTCCAACACTTCATTATCATAATCAGTTGAAGGACCTTTAATTCCACCATCATCAATAAATATACCAGCATACTGTGGAATTTCATCTTGAAGAATCCAAGTCATTTGTGCTTGATAAACAGCAACAGAATTAGTAGCACCTTGAGGTAATCTAGTCAGCTGTAACCGTCAAAGAGGAGTATCAAAAGTTTTCAGAGGTCTTGAATACAGATGTAATTCTCTTTCATCATAGCCCCCCATAATATCACCCAAACCATAACATACCCGTCCAGAAAAAGCATCAACAAATTCCTCGGCACTTGGAGGAATACCAGCATCTTTTATAGTCACCCTATTCAATTCCCTAAGATCATGAACCACTCTAAGCTTTCCATTAGGCTTCTTGATACAAAAAACTGGACTTGAATAACTTGATGACAATTGTTTATAAAGTCCAGTCCTAATCCTTTCACTAAAAACTTCAATATAATCATCTTTAAGAGCAGTAGGAATCGGAATTGGCTTGAGTTGCCAAGGTTCATGACAAACAACTGGAATCTTGTAAGGTTCACCATAAGAATGCTTTAAAACACCCCTCTCTTCTTCCACAAATGCAATAGCCTTCTCCCTCAACACCATCACATCCAACAACAAGTTAATCTACTCACCAGATAACCAACCCTCTGGCCCAAAATTTACAACACCAATCCTATGAAAAGTAATTCTTGACGTTTCAGAAAATTCAAGCGGATTCTTTCTTAAAGGAGTTTCATATGGATCTCTTGAAAAAAGCGGTCTCTTCAACGGCGGATTCAATCCAGTTGGCAGTGCTTCATTGATTGGTTTAACTTTCACAGCAACCTTCTTATATTTTGCCGCTTCCACTTTCACATGTACTTGAGGAATTGAGCTCCTTTCATCAACAGAATCTTCATCTTCATCAGAATTAAGAGTAACAGAATTTTTACAAAAAGAATTATTAGAATCAGATAAAGAAATTTTATCAGCTTTATTTTTATTTTTATTTTTTGAAAAAGAATTATTAAAGTTTTTAGAAACAGAATTATTGGAATTTTCAAAAATATTGTTATCTAGTTTTTCATTATGCAGACAATTTTTAATTTGATTTTTATTTTTAGAAATAAGAAAAGAATAATCAAAAGTATGAAAAGTTGGCAGTCTATCCTCATGCAGGAGGTTACCAGCATGCCAAGTAGGCTCAGCCCTATTGACAATATCTTTACATAAATAATTTTTTCTTTGATTTTCATTTATCTTGAGATTTTTTTCTTGATTTTTGTCCAATTTTTTCTTTCTATTCCTAGAAAAACAACCAGGGGTGTCCCCAATGCTCACATGTGTGGCCATCGTAATGTTTTTGAAAGGTGTAGAAGAAACCCTAGCGGTGCACAATTGGGAGGACTTACTTTTAGACCCATTTGCCACCACTCCAAAACTTTTCCGCTCCAACAAAATTTTCCCTAAAACATCTTCAGAACTTGAAATAAACTTGAGAGAAAAACTTGAAGAAAAACTGAAACCAGACAAATAATTTGACAAAAATTGACATAATAAAGTAATATTATCTACAAAAAGTTGAGATTCCACTTGATATATCTCCACTTGAGCTGACCTACTGCAATCCGGGATTTCTTCTTGAGGAGAGATTACAGCACTAGACTGATCAGCCCTATCTACCTTAAAAAAGAAGGGTTGCCAAAAAAATGATCACCACTATCCTCAAATACACCAGAAGAGGACTTCAAATCTTTTCTCTTCCTAATACAAGTGCAACACTGACAAGATGCAGAAACACCAGGCCTAGTTTCCCAACCTTCATCACCTGGGGGTGCCAACCTCATATGTAACCGCCTCATATCCTCCCCAGTAATCTCCAAACTAATCCCAACACCAGACTGATAACCAATCTTGGCCTCAAAATCCATCAAAGATTGCCCTCCTAAAACTGTCTTCACAGCTCCTCTAGCCACATAAAAATGAACTTTTTCAACAGCTCCACCTACACCTAACTTTACATGCTCCGCTGTACCAATCAACTCAGTAGCATGCCCACCTATCCCTCTGAGATTTCCTCCAACACCAGCTTTAATTGGAAAATCCAGACTAGTTGCTTGATCCAATTAAATTAAATTTATTTGTGAGCCTGAATCAACCAATGCCTTCACATCTTTGCCATTTAAAGAAACCACCAAATATCCCAAAGGAGCAGAAAAATGAGTCTCCACCTCATTACCAAACTTCTCCACATTTTCACACATATACTCCACCTCACCAGTAGCCACTCTTCTCCTAGTCAAATGCTTCTTCTGCTTTTCAGCAAGGGCTGGACTAATAGTGAACAATTAAACCAAAGATAATGGAATCTGAAGCTGATTCACCCTTCCCAAAACAACATCCATAGCATTCTCTTGACCAGAAACCACTGGCCCCTCATAATGAGCCTTACTCCTAGCAACCTTTGCCCTAGAAGACTCCTGAGGTCCCACATTACCAACAACATCATGCATCTCCACGTCAGAATTATCCCCATGAACCTTTCCATCCACAGAGACCAAACCAGAACCATCAACAGTAGTTCTAACTCCCTCCATTGGCCCAATAGAACTTGGCCTAGGCAAAGAAGCCAAAGGCACATCCTCCTCTGTATCTGAACCATCATCCAAAGGCATAGGATCACCATTAAGATCAAAAGCACCAAAACTAGGGGACCCATATCAGCTATCCCCTTCTGAATCTGACGAATCTTTTCAGGCGTATAAATCTTCTTGGGATCTTCAGCCTTCTTCGAATCTGCCTTTCCACCTCTTGACCTTAACTGATTAGAAATACTGCTTCTAGCTTTAGAAGCAGCCTCCACATCATATACACCAGCCATACACTCACCATCCTCCTTAAGAACCTTTACTAACTCCAAATTACCATATGAAGTAGAAAAAGTATCCTTACTAACCTCTTTTTCCTTCCCTTTATCTCCAGAATTATTTCCAGTACCAGAAGAAGCCTCAGTAGGCAATTCCTCAAACCTAGCTCTCTTTTCACCCATACTATTCCTCCTCACCAAATCCAAAGGAGCCTGACCTTCACTGGGCTTGATAAAAGATCCATCAGGAAACCTAAATACCTTTCCATCAAATTTTACTCTACCAGCAGCCTGATCCCTATTCAAAGTCCAACAATCATTAGACTTATGTCCCTTCCAGTTACAGTAGGAACAAATCCAAACATCAACAGTACCACCATTCCTCCTATCATAACCTCTACTTGAATAAGATGAAGAAGAAGAAGATGAAACCCTGCTGGCCTTCTGAGTTTCTTGAACAAAAATTTTCAATTGCTTCATTAAGTCAGCCAATTAATCCACCATCTCCTTATCCACATTCTTATTCACCTTAGGAACCGGTTTCCCTAACTGAGCTTTTCTTGCCTCCTGAGCCTTCTTCATAATATCGTTATTATCAGCCAAAACTTCATTAATCTTGCTGACATACTGTGCACAGGTTTCTTGATAACTGTCCAAAGCCAAAAGCTTGAGGTGAGACTCCACCAATTCTTTAACCACCTTAAGAGCAGGCAAATTCTGCTCCCCATTAGGTAAGGTTTTCATCAAAAACTTCATAGACAACTCCTTTAACACATCCATCCTAACATCCCTCCCAAAAGCGGACCAAAATAAATCTTTGACTGCATTTTCATGAGCCAATTCCTCTACCTCCACCAGATATTCCACCACAGTTTCAAAACTACCAACAAATTTCCTATAACTCACCAAAGAAGTTATTCCACCCTGCACTTGCCATTCTCCAACAACCTTATTTAAATCCACCATTGAATATCTGACTCCCCATCTGTCCACCATTTCCCTACTAAGCCTTTTCCGATCCCTAGTCTTATAACCCTCCATACCAGTAATCTCCTTCTCAACTTCCCCATCATCAATGAAAAAGATTACCTGCTTCACAATATCTAAATAAGAAGCCCCATCAATTCCAGCAGCAGCCTCATATCTCCCTAAAAACCACTTTAGATCATCACCAACAAACTTGGGCCCATCCCAAGTTTCAATCCTTACTGAAGGCCTGACACCATCAGCAGAAGCAGCAATAACACCAGCACCAGATGGAGAAGACATCCCAAATAGAACCAGAAACCAATAAAATCTGCAAGGTTTCAGCCCTTTACCAGACAACCGACAATATCCTACAAGGGTTCAGCCCTTTACTAGGATAAAACAACAAACAAAAACAAAAACAACAGATCTAGCAAGGGTTCAGCCCTATACCTAGATCCCTACTACCACAGATTCTGTACTGGTTCAGCCAGTTACCAGAATCACCAAATAAACAACCAATCAAAATCCAACAACCAGAATACCAAAATCCAGAAGTCCAACAAGTAAGTTTCTTCAGAAGCCAGAGAATTTGAACCCCACATTGGGCGCCAAAAATGTAGAGTAGACTCCTACAGTTACTTTGCTGCAGGCAGAATCCAAGGGATTTGGAAAAACAAAAAGAAATCCCTGTCCCTCTAAGTAAATGTAAGATTCAATTAACTAAGCTTGAAGATCTTCTTGAAGAGTTGGATAAATTGCAAATCTGAGAGAAAGACTTTGAAAGTGTTGGAAACCTATAATATAGAAAAAAATAAGTTCAATAAATGATTACACCTCCAAAACAAATACCTAATACCATATTGCACTGATACAAGTCACAGCAAATACTTAGAACAAGCTGCAACACTTGCCCCAGAGACTGAAAAGTACAGTAAAGTACCCCAGAAACTACCCTTGGGATGATCTGTTCAAAGGTGCCTTATTTAAGGTCTGCCCCAGATTTACCCAGTTTCCCACCAAAATTAAAGAGTGTTCTTTATTATATTTTTATTTTATAAGTTTTATAAGAAAAGAAATAAATTTGAGTCACCAAGGATGAGAGCTATCCAATGGTACCCTATATGTTGATATTTTTTATTATCATTGTTGTTATATGTTAAAAATTAATAATTATCAAAAAGACCCTTGTTATCAAAACTAAAAGACAAAAAAACATGTAGAAGACTAAGATTATCCTCCTTCTATCTGATTCTCCTCCTCCAGACCTTTCCAACAATACCCTACATGCATAGGATCTACAATAAACTATTGATCTAACAAGCATGATAAATTCTAACCAAATTTTGCCACAATAGCCAAACTTTTCTGCAGTGACCAAACTTTGCACTGGTGATCAGACTTTTCTACAGTGACCAAACTTTACCACAGTGCACAGACTTTTTTGCAGTGACCAAACTTTGCACTGGTGATCAGACTTTCCTACAGTGACCAAACTTTACCACAGTGCCCAGACTTTTCTGCAGTGACCAAACTTTGCACTGGTGATCAGACTTTCCCATTGTGAGCAAATTTTGCCACAATGAGCTCTTTTTTCCATAATGAGCTAATTTTTCCAGAGTGATTTAATCTTTTCACCATAACCAAACTTTTCCACAATGACAGAATTTTTCCAGTACACTTCGCTTTTGCACCGGAAAATCACCGGAGCGCACCGGAGCTCACCGGAAAAAAATGGCTACTCCATGAGCACACTGCATCCACCAAAAATACCAAGAGAGCCCTAGAAAATCCAGTAAAACCAATACCCAATCCATGAAACCATCAAATAACAATAGGAATACCAACATATATCCATTCCAAAACACCATAAATCCTCCAAAAAATCACCATAAATCCTCCAAAAATCACCATAAATCCACCCAAAAAAAACTCCAGTTAGCTCCCTTCAACCAAATTAACACCTGCTAACACCATGATTTTCTTCCAACCAAGGTCCAATCAAATTTTCACCTAAGTAGCCTACCCAGATTTGGAATGCCACAACGTCTCTCTAAATTCACCTATACCTCTAAAAGTAGCAACTAATGGAAAAAAAAAATTCATTACAGGGAAAGGTTCCTTGATTTTCCCAGCGCTAAATGGGAATAATGTCAAAATACAAAATGTATATTATTGTGAAAAAGCTAGTGGCACCCTTATTTCATAGGCTTCAATAATTCTGGCACAATGTAAGATATATTTCTCATCAAGAGACATGGATATCTTTTCTGATGATGGAACTCTAATATTTATGGATAAATTTAACAAAAGAAGTTGGACACTACCCCAACTTTTCCCAAGAGACATGCTAGACATAGTCATTGATAGAAGTCAACTTGTAGATAGATGTTTATCCTAAATGAAATCAAACTGTTATCCACCTTATAAAGCTGAAAGAGTTAAACTTGAAATAGATAAAGAAGAATTTTTGGGATACTGGCATCAAATTTTTGGCCATCAAAGTTTGAGAAACATTAGGAAATTTTTCAAAGGACAATTCAATGAAGGAATACCTGAAGACTTACTAATAGGTTTTGTTGATTGTGAAGATTGTAAGCTAGAAAAATCAAAAAGATCTGATCCAATAAATCCATCCAATAGATTACATCCAGTTGGGGAAACTATTGCGGTGAATTTAATGTGTCTTTTTGAAGTTCCAACCTCTAATAAAGGTATTTATCTACTTACAATGTTAGATATTGGTTCCAGTTATGGTAATGTAGAGATTTTGAAAAATAAAGATGAAACTAACAAAATTATCAAAAACTATATTACAAGGATCCAAAAAAGGGCTGATGTGGTCGTGAAAACACTGAAAAGCAATAATGGAGGTGAGTTTATTAATAAAAGCCTACAAGAATGGTTGTACTTACATGGTATAGAGCATGAATATTCACTGCCATATTATCATGAGCAAAACAGTGATATTGAACAATTTAACCAAACTATTTTTGACATGGGAAGGACAATTTTATTAGACAGTGGATAGGAAAAAAATTTTTGGGGCCTGCTTTCAAATGGGCTGTGTATACACAAAACCGATTACCAAACACTTCCAGTAATGAAATGACTCCTTACAAAAAACTTTTGAAAACAAAACCCAGACTCAATCACTTAAGGATTTTTGGTTCTACTGCCTACGTGCATGTGCCAAAAGAAAAAAGAAAAAAACTTGATAACAGGAGTAGAAAATATAAAGTTGTTGTTTATCTGGAGCGCTCAAAGGGTTGGTTTCTCATTTATGTTGATACTGGTAAACTGATTTCATCAGCATGAGCTATGTTTTCTGAAAACATTCCAAAATTTAAACAAAAGAAAGGAAATGCTAACAATACTGACAAAAATAAAATGGAAATAGATTTTATTACTAACAAGTTTATTTTTAACAACTTCAGTGCAGAAGAAAAAATTCTAAAACAAGATTAACTAGTTGACACTATTGAAATAAGTTGTAGGGCAATTTCAAACAACTTACCAACTACCTTTTTACAAGCAATGAAATCAAACAATCTGGAAGACTGGCTAACTGCATGTAAAGAGGAAATGAACAACCTTAAAAATATGGAAGTATGGATAGAAAATAAACCCCCAAAAGGACAAAAAGTCCCCAATTCCAAATGGGTGTTTGCAGAAAAAACAGACAATAATGGAAATTTAATAAAACAAAAAGAAGGTATGTTGCAAAAGGTTATCTACAAAAAGAAGGTATTGATTACAGTGAAAAATTTGCATCAAAATCAACTTTTACATCATTAAGAATCTTCCTAAAAGTGGCAGCAGCTATTAACTGGTCAGTCAATAGTTTTGATGTAGTTGCAGCATATCTAAATTCACCTATTGATGAAGATTTATGGGTTAAAGCACCACAAGGTTTTGGACAAGAAGAAGGCAAAGTATTCAAATTAAAGAAGTCCTTATATGAAGAAAAACAAGCAGCAAGGTGCTGGTGGAAACACTTAGAAAGCAATTTTAGAATTATGAACTATATACCTAGCTATTATGACAGCTCAATTTATATTCTTTGTGACAATGAAAACAATGGAGTACTATGGATTCATGTAGACAACGGAGTAATTATGGGCTCTAATACAAACATACTCAATAAATCTCAGAACAAACTGTCAGAACTAGCTCAAATCAAATGGCAGGAAGATATTAAAAATATTGTGGGAGTAAAAGTAGTACGTAAATAAAATGGGTTAATTTTATCACAACATATTTTAATCAACAAAATAGCTGACCGTTTTGATGGAGAATACAAAGTAAAAAACCAACTGTCTTACCAAAGGACTAAAAACTAAAAAAAGGTACAGGAGAAAAGTTGAAAATTACTGAGTATCTAGGACTTATAGTCTCTTTGAATTATTTGTTTGTAGCAACAAGACCTGACATATCTTTTGCAGTAAACTATTTGGAAAGATTCACTAACCATCTAAATGAAGAACACTGGGAAGCTTTAACTCACCTAATACAATATGTTATTACAACAAAAGATTCTTCTTTTCACATTTTTCCAGATAAGAATATGGGACTAGATGCATACGGAGATGCAAACTGGAACAATGACTTGAAAAGATGTACTAACAGTAGAGTTGTGTGCTCTATGGAAGTACCAGTGAGCTGGCCATCTAAACGACAACAACTAGTAGCACTTTCAACATGTAAGTCAGAACTTTCTGCTTTAGCAGCAGTGACCAAAATGGCAATGTGGATTAAAAACATGATAGAAGACATGACCAGAAAGGAAATTATGATGACACTTCAATCTGATAATGAATCTACTATAAAAGTAGCTTCTGACCAACCATCTAACAAACAAATTTTTTATATGGAAAGGAATTTTTTCTACTTCAATTCTCAACTACATAAGAAAAGGGAAATTTTAAAATGGATTGGGAAAAAAGAACAGAAGGCTGACATTTTAACAAAAAACTTAGGTCCAAGTCTAGTTGATAAAGCTAGTAGATTAGTTAATGTATACAATAATTTCTTAGGGTGGCGAAATGTAGTTGAGGAGGGGGGTGTCAATGTGTGAAATCTAATACATAACTAAGTACTCAACTTAATAACATAACAAATGTATATAGTCATGACAATAGACATAAGTAATTGATCATCAGTATTAGAATAAACTACTATCTCACTGTTGAGTAGTAAACGATGACCAGATTGAGCTCTGGAAACCTTCTTATTGCTCCATGTGGCATCAGTATAAGATAATAGTTTGAGGGTACTGGATCTGTCAGGATGAATGTGAAATGAAAGTTTAGAAGTGTGTTGAACATAGCCTAAGAGGTGATTGAGAGCTGTCCAATGAGTAGCTGTTGGCTTTGAAGAGAATCTAGCAATGAAATTTCTGAAAAAGATAGATCAGGCCTAGTTACCACTTCTACGTAGCTGAGAGTACCTAAGATAGAAAGATACTTGGTAGTGTCAACTTCTTCATAATCTGGTTCTGTCCTGGTTTTTAGCTGCTTAGGTAAAGGAGATATTTTGGCTAGTCCTGAAATATTGTGTTCTCTTAAAATCTTGTTAATAAGCTGAATATTGTTTAGATTAAAGCCTTCAGGTACCTCTTTAGTACCTAAACCTACAATTCCATCCACTTTTCATTCCATTTTACCTTCAAAGATCTATCCAAACCATCCTCCAACTCCTTCAACACCTCACTACTTCTGGTTACAATGCCATCATTAACATATATCCAAACCACACCTAAACAACCTTTTTTCTTTAATACATAAAAACTTTGGTCATATTGACTAGCTTTATATCCTAGAGAGTTAAGCTTTTCAGCAATGTGTAGCCACCAATATCTTTCTGCTTACTTGGTGCCATACAGAGCTTTCTTCAGACAGAGAGCATTGTCTGTATCCTTCAGATGAAAACCTTCAGGAGGACATACCCATACAGCTTTTTCCATAGGAATGTGAAGGTAAGCTGCTGTGAAATAAAAAAATTTTACAGGCCATTTGTGATATGCTTCAAGAGTCAAGAAAACACACTGTGAAGAAAAAGTTGCAGTGGGAGCAAAAGTTTCAGTAAAATCAATACCATACTGTTGAAGAAAACCTTTTGCTACATAGTGTGCCTTATAGGTTGGTGATTCTGAAGTAAGATTTTCAATGGTGAATACATCTTTCATTGGTAATTTTACTGCCTGGTGTGACTTTTTCTTCATACCAAACATTTATGTTCTTCATGTTTTCTAGTTCTCTTCTGCATGACAGTTCCTATTATTGAAGGTCAGGGGAGAGCATGGCTTGTAGATGAGTTCAAGGGATAATATCAGAGTGTGACAGACCTTTTTTGACAATCTCAGTAACCTCTTTTTCTGGTTAAAGAAGTTTCTCTTCATCTTTTAACTCACCTAATTTTAAATTGTTGAGAATAGACTGAAGAGAATCCTTTGATGGTGTTGTTGGTGGAGCTTGAAAAGCAGCATCATGAGTAGGGAGGTGATCACCTGGGAAAACAGCCATGGCAGATTCAAAAAAGGTGTTTGAATCTTAATTCCGAAAAATCCAACCAGCATTGTTTAATGAATAACCTACACACTTACAAATCAAAGCACGTTGATCAATTTTTTGGAGTGTTTCCTTGTGAATATGAACAAACACTGTTTCATTAAAAATTCAAAAGTTGGAATATTTTGGAGTTGCATTGTACATCATCTGAATAGGAGTTTTTTCATCTGTTTTAACATTAGGAATACAGTTGTGAAAATGAGCCACTCACTTGTATGCTAAACCCCAGAATGATTCAGGTAGATTTCTTGCAAGGAGTATTGTTCTTGAAATGTCACCAACTTCTCTGTTGAACCTTTCAGATCTTCAATTTTTCTTGTGATAGTAAGGGCAGGTGACTTTGTGAGTAGCACCAATAGCAGCCAAGATATGAGCCATCTTATTTCTGTGCATCTCACTTCCATCAGTGCGTAAAGTCTGAAGTTTCTTCCCAGTTACATTTTCCAAATTTTTAAAGAAAGAAACAAAACATGAAGCTGCCTCATATTTGGCATTCAGTAAAGATACCTCACCATAGGAAGTTGAGTTTTCTCTGAACATTGCTGCCCATTGTGCACCATGAATAGTGGGGTACATGGGACCAACTAGGTCTCCTACAATTAAAATCATTAGGAATTCTGGTTTTGATTCCCAAGATGCTGATGGTTTCCTAGTGCTCTTTGAAATTAAACAATTTTCACAATCAATCTTACTTGCAGGCATAGATAATGGTAGACCAGTGCCCATACTAGCATTGATTATTTTTTTGATGGTGTCAATGCTGATATGTCCTAGCCTTCTATGCCAGTCCATTAGGGAACCTTTGGCTGCAGGTGGACAGTTGATGTAATGATTCTTTTTTACAGTGTGAAGAAGCAAAGTGTGAAAGGTGTAGCAAGAAGAAGGAACATCATTTGGATTTCAATTACTAACACTAATTACATCCAATACCCATTTTCTTGTATTCTCTACCTGGCCAGTCATAATCAAATCTTCTTTAAAATAAATCCCTAAATTTTTATTTTCAGAACACAAAACAAAACAGAAACCACAGTCCACTAAATCAAATAAAGAGATAATAGTAGTCCTAAAATATGGAAAATAGAAAAAATTGGCAACAGTGACTATTTTTCCATCCCCTTTAATTTTCAAATCTCCTATACCAGTGATGAATGAAGAAGGACTGTTAGTAGCAACTTTGACTGGAATTTTTTTTTTAAGAAGTTTGAAATTGCTGAGAAGGCTCACATTGCCAGTGAGATGATGAGTTGCTCCAATGTTCAAGATAGAATAGTTTTCAGAAATTGCCTCAGGGGACCATTCAGCACTATTCAGATCCATATGTTCAACCATTTCATAAAGTGCTTCAATATTTTGTTCAAAAATAGTGATTTCATTAGCTTCAATTTGAACATCTCTAGCACAAATGGGACCACTCTGGGGGAATTTGAAAGGAATATAACCCTTTCTGTTTCTTACATTAGGATCAGAAGCAAAAGCAGTTGCACGTTCACACATAATGTATAGCTTGTGTGAGAAATTTTCAGACTGAGGATTATATGGACAATGAGCCACAACATGAGCAGTGTAATGGCATTCATTGAAATTTTGATGTGCACCAGAAGGCCTGTAAGAATCAGTTTTCCTCTGAATCTGAGTGGCAGCATGAATAGAGGGTTCAACAGTGAGAGTTTCAGTAGGTGATGGGGGAATGCCTTATTAATCAGCTCTGTTCTGGGTGAGAGTTGGCATGAGTTGGCAAAAATCTTCAAAAGTGACCTATTTTGAGTCAGGGAAACTATCAAGGGCAACAAACACTACACAATATAGGGGATGGACTTGCTAGCAAGTCCCCAACCTGAACTCAGACAGAACTCAGATGAAACTCAGACTGAACTCTACTTGAACACCCACCTAAAACCCTTCTGCTGAGTGGTGTTCATCCCTGATTGTATGGTTCCTTTGTCAATAGCTCAATGTGTGTTCAATCTGTGGCGAATTTGAGTCCAAGGTTGCAGACTTGCTAACAAGTCCACCCCCCATGTTTCATGGTGACATAGGTCAAAATAAAGATCCTTCAGACATGCTGGTAGTAAAGTGTGGAACATCAGACCTTTAAAAAACTTTTGATCAAAGATAATTCCTTGTTGCTCTATCATCTCAAAATGTTTGTTGAAAGCTTCCAAATATTCATTGTGAGACACAAATTGGGTTTGTTTAAGATTAATGAAATTGCAGATTGCTGTCATTATGGTGATATGATTATATCTGGAGAACTTATTGTAGATATGATGGTAAGCTTGGTGAGCCTTCCAGTCAGTAGAAATCTCATGTTTCAGATTGGGAGAAATTGAATGTACAAGAATCAAACCGTTGAATTGATCCTCAAATTCATCAGGTCCATCATAATCATTCAGTGCATAGGCTCCTGTGCCAACAAAATCTTTTATTAACTCCCTTACATTACAGTTCCAATCAGAGAAGTTAGATCCATTTTCTTCAAGATTAGGTATAGACTTAGTGAACCCTATTATGTTGCGCAAGGTGCGTTGTCTTTCAATCATGCTGATAGGGACTTTATGCTGCGGTTGGGTCTTGTGAGGCGGCACAGAACAGGAATGAGGAAGAGAGTCAGTCTGCCTGAAAGGACAGACTGGTCTTCCAGGTGTGGTTGAGCCATCAGAATTACTCATGTTAGCAGTGGTTTTATTGTAGGGATTAGAGAGGGGGGTCTCTGTGTTTGGGGGTAGAGTCTGAAGGTGGTTGTGCAGCCTGTTGGTCAATAGATAGGCCTCCAATTGCTTGTGTCAATCCTTCAATAGTGGATGGTAAAGGATCTGCGGGCTTGTGTATGTTTGAGAAGTTTGTCAGTTTGTTTGGAAAAGGGGAGCTTGTGAGGGGAAGGGTGGAAGGAGTGGCGGAAGGGGAATTTAAAGGAGAGGGTGGTGACACAGGTGTAGGAGTGAGTGTGGGTGCAGGGGTTATTGATATTGTATGTGAGTGGGTAGAGGAGTGCATTTTGTGTGTAGTAGAGTTT
Organism: Hemileia vastatrix; assembly: GCA_030280995.1. Lineage (NCBI taxonomy): Eukaryota > Fungi > Basidiomycota > Pucciniomycetes > Pucciniales > Zaghouaniaceae > Hemileia > Hemileia vastatrix. The sequence continues at coordinate 7,001,778 of JASXTE010000009.1, forward strand.
GATGTGTCAGGGCCAAGGTCAAGCAGATTTAGTCCAAGGCTTTTAAGCTCCCAGTTAGATATGGAGCAAATGAGTTTCTTTTTACCAGCAAGAGGGTTAGGTGTGTATTTTATAGACATGCTCTGGGGGTCTTTCTGTTACTAATGTTCCTAGTGTCGCTAACGTTGTGGAGTTTTTTTACAGCTAATGTTTCAATGCCTGTGGGTACAGCCCATAACCTGTAGCACGGTGTCAGCTTGCAGAACTCCGGAAAGAACCAGTGATTGCATTGCTTACCAGTAGCGCAGTGTCAGCCTGTAGAACTCCGGAAAGAACCATAGAACAGGGGACGCCATGACTACAGTATATATTTATACTGACTATGTACATATGGTGCTTAAGCACATAACACAAATTGCTGGTGTTCCCAATGTGATTGTCACCCGGGGGTTTGCATTGGGTTTACATAAAATGTGTGAACGCCACTGCGAACGCTGATGCAAACACAACACACATTTGCGAACGCCGCTGACTCTTTGGAGTGTCAGTGCAAACGCCTCCCATGCCTCTCACCTTGATTCACTGGAAGTTAGTTTGGCTTAGATACCTCAGTGAATCAAATTTAAAATCAACTAGCCGCCCATCTACCTTTCTGTTCTTTCTCATCTTTTCTGTTTGCCTATCTTATCATCTACCTTTTTTTTCTAATTAACTATACTCATAAAAAGTTAAGAAAAATTCAAAATGCACTTATGTCTTTGTTTAAAATGTTTTAAATATTTTTAAAGTGACAATCTTGGAATCACTTGCAATGACAAATATATTTCTGCTTGGGACAAGCTTAAGCATTACTGAAGAGATGGTGAAAAATTAAAGGTACTGATGTCCTTCTGAGGAGTGTGAAAATGAGATGGATGTCCCATCTCAAGTGGAAGGTAATGGGGCCAGTTGCATTTCTTATTTCTTTGTTTCACCTACTTGATGCACTTTGCCTGATAAAATGTTGTGCTGTCCATCAAAAATAATTCTAAATATCATCCGGGATTAAAGAATTGGTTTGGGATGATTCGGTGCTCACTGGTGGTGGCTGAGAAAGGTTCATGATATCACAAAAAATTGAAAGCAAATCAACTGGAACAGTAAGTATCATGAAATGTTTAAAGATAAACTGAAATCCCCCAGTATTATTTTATTTGCTCCTTCCTCCATGCCCCCAGCTAGGTGAGATTGTATGAAGTAAAGAAGAAAGTAAAGATAAAAGAAAATGAATAATAGAAAAATAATTAACATTGAGGGAGGAATGATAGACTGATTAATGGGCGAGAAGTGCAAGGCGTTCACACTGACGCTCCAGAGAATCGGTGGCGTTCGCAAATGTGTGTTGCCTTTGCATTGGCGTTCGCAGTGGCGTTCACACATTTTATGTAAGCCCAATGCGAATCCCCGGGTGACGATCGCATTGGGAACGCCAGCGATTTGTTGGTGGTGTTAGCTGTAGTACAGAGGTTGCAGTCCAAAAAAAATTGAATTGATAGTGGCGCACAAGTTTGTGCCCGAACCAAAATGCTAATAATTACCCTGTGTCCTTACAGCTCACCATAAAAAATCATTTTTTTGAGAAAAAAATTAAAAATTAAAAAACAAAATTTCCCATGATTGCAAGATATTTTTCTTACTCTTGTATTTCTAACATATTTTTTCTTTTAGCACATATTTTCCTTACACATATTTTTCTCGCACATATTTTTCTATCCTTATGTCCCTCCCTACAATATTCCCAACTCGCCTTGTACTTGGTGCGTAGTGTATAAGACAGTAGATATGTTCCATTTCTGCCCCACTTTCTTTCTCGATATATTATTTGCTTGTATCTCGAGAGGTTATTCTATCAACCGTACAGGAATATTCATTTAACGATTTTTTGCTCTTGAACGAATTACTTTTTCTTGTCTTCAAAAGGGAAATCAACAGTGTGAAAAACATGTTACAGTTTTTTTTTCGATTATTTTACTTTGCTCTTTATGCCCAACCCTTTCTGGTAGTAGCCTTTAAAGACCATCAACTTCCAAATCCAAGTTCTTTAAGTAGAAGAGCAACAATGGGCCACCCCACTTCATTAGGTGGATATAGTTGTACGCTGTCAATGTGGAAGACTAACGACCCTACAAAAGGTAGCTTCGTTTTTTTTAATTTCTACTCAGAGATGTAATTACCTTTTTACTTTGAAGGGCCGCGTATCCATTGTGTCAATGGAGGAGTAAGGAGTAATCGTTATGTCAGGACAACCTATGATTGCTCGCCCTTGAGTTGCTCTGGAACAATTGGTATGTTTTTTCATTAAACTAAAGTCTAATCATCACACTTGAGTTATTGAAAAATAGTTAAAAAGATAAATTGCTGACCTCTATAATTTCATTTTTCCACTCTTTTTTTTCATGGTTTCTACAAAAGCCGCGAGCCAGTGTCATAACTTTCGTGGTGGAAAAATTGATCCTAATAAGTGGTTCACTTGTAATGAAGGTTACCTTATTGATAACAATGCCGAGTTTAATGGCCTAATCGGTGAGATAAACTTGCTTTTTTTACTATAATTTCTTTGAATCAAACTGACCCAGAGTGTTGAGTGGGATCATGTTTAAATTGAATTAAACTTTTTTTCTTAAAAAAATGCTTGGTAGCTTGTTACGTCAATAAACAATACGAATTCGATTGCCACCAAGCGAACTCCAACTACACTTGTGAGTATAATTGATTTATAATCAGAAAGCCTCCATAAATGCAAAAGAAGAAAGCTGAATTTTATATTTTCTATCTTATCATGTTACACCTGATCAGATTGTGGTGAATGCACCTTTGTCAGAGAAGGCTAGGTATGACAGTTTACTTCTTATCTTATTTATCTATCTATTTATCTATGGATTTGAGTTTCATAAAATATTAACCAATAGACACCACAGGAAATTTGAAGACGTTTTATATTACACGTCACCCAAACGTTTCACCTGTTGGTTGCGATTTCTTTCATTTTTCAGCAAAAAAGATGAAATATGACCAAAATTTTAACTGTCATATGAAACGTCTGGGTGGCGTATAGCATAAAACGTCGTCGTCTTTCTTGTGGTGAGAGGAAGATTAAGAAGCAAGACTAAAACAGAAACGTTTTGATTATTTATAAGATTGGCTAGATGTAAAGGTGGAGTCAGGGAAGTTGTACAGAAACAATCAAGGGCACATAGAATGAGAGAAGAAGATTTTTAGGGAATATTTTAATTAGAACTAGAAAAGAACCTACAAAGTATGTGATGGGTGAAGAACATTGTTAAGCTGAAGTAAATGAAAAGTCATGTTTTTGAGCTACTCATTTGAGCTCAGTCCTAGATGTGTAATACACTACGCACCAAGTAAGATATCACTGATGGGGATATTCATGCGTGAGTTGGGGATATTGTAAGGAGTGACATAAGGACATAATAATAGGGGGTGTCAGTTCTGGCAAATCCGCACTTAACTTAAGTGCAGATTTCAAACCAAATCAGCACTTAACTTAAGTGCGGATTTCAAACCAAATCAGCACTTAAATTTTGCAAAAAAGTCACTTATTTCAAAAAAGGGTGTCAGTTATGACCTCAAATCAGCACTTTTTTCACATTTTTTTTCACAACCACATGTTGGCCACAACATCCCTTCCTTTCTTACCCCATCCCTGTCACATGTGACACACTGACCTTCCTCGCTCCCTACCCATCAATCCTCGGCACACACCCCTTCCTAACATTTTCAACAGTTTATTACAACATTTTGACCAGGCATGTTTGGAAACATTCCTGAGAAGTCCTGAACAACTGTCTAAAACTGGGTGTAGAGAGGTTAAGAAGTGTTTGGATGGTGTACTTGGGGGTATGAAATACTTGAGGCTTTCTGGGAAGAAGGTAATGTTTCGTGGCCATTTTTGATAAAAGGACAAAATCTTCTTCTAGATCAGAATCAGAATTGTAATCAGAGTCCAAGAGCAGTTCAAGAGCCATGAAAGTCATTGCTTTATGTAATTTATCATGATTTGAAAGTGAGGAAGGCATGGCTCTTATATGATATGATATGAAAATGTAAATGATGTACAATGTTTTGAGTTATGAAGTGTTAGGCTGCAGAGTGCTGCGGTGGAGTGCTGCATATGAATGGGATGATGCTGACAAATCAGTGAAATGGGACTTGATGGTGAAATCAGCACTTTTGGTTGAGAAAGTGCGGATTTGAGTGAAATAAGTGACTTTTTAGTTTTGAAATCCACCAGTGTTGGGGCTAGTGTGTTTTGGAAATCCGCACTTAGATAAGTGCGAATTTGGTCAAATTTAAGTGCAGATTTGCCAGAACTTACACCTCCTAATAAGTGTAAGAAAAAGAAGTGCAAAAAAGATATGTGTGAGAAAAATAAGTGTAAGAAAAATATCTTGCGGCCATGGGATTTAAAAAAATAAATTGAAAAAATGATTTTCTTATTATTTTTTTCCTATTTTTATTTACAATTTTTTCTTTTGAAAAAAAAAAAAAAAAAACATGGTTGCAAATGGTTTTTCTTACACTTGCTTTTCTCAGACTTGTTTTTCTTGCACTTACTTTTCTTACATTTATTTTTGTGACCTTATGTCCCTCCTTAAAATATCCCCAACTTGCACATGGATATCACTACAATAGGGGGTGTCAGCTCTGGCAAATCCGCACTTATTTAAGTGCAGATTTCTGAAACACACTAGCCCCAACACTGGTGGATTTCAAAATGAGATAAGTCAGTTATTTCACTCAAATCCACACTTTCTCAACCAAAAGTGCTGGTTTCACAATTCTCACTACACTCCCTCTCTCTCACCTCCAACTACCTCTCCTTTCCTTTTGTAACATTCTCCACTTGCAGCTCCTATCACCCCTTCTCTTTCAATTCCCCTCTTCCTCTCACTCCTCTCTGCTCATTAATTCACTCCCATCTTTCACTCCACTCCCTCTCTTCATTACACCCCTTTCCCCTCACTCATGATTGATATATAAGCAACCAAACATCCCAAACACCCAAAACTAACTGCATAAAAAAAGGAAGGAGTGAAATTTCTTGCTCCTTATGTACAAAACACTAATGAGCAAGTCAACAAATTTGCTTGCTCATGTCTCAAATATTTTAGTATATTTCAAATTTCAAAAAAGAGGATTTTAGAAGTATCTCAAACTTCTGAAGTTCATTTTCTCTCACCTAGCTACAATTTGGTGGTGGTAGTGAGCAAGGAGATGGTGGTGGTGGTAGTGGTAGTGAGTGAGAAGGTGGCAGTGGTAGTGAGTGAGAAGGTGGAGGTAGTGGTAGTGGTAGTGAACAAGAAGGTGGAGGTGGTACTGAGCGAGGAGGTGGTGTTGGTGGTAGTGAGTGAGGAGGAGGTGGTGGTGGTGGTAGTGAGAGAGGAGGAGGTGGTGGTGGTGCTGGTAATGAGCAAGGTGGTGGTAGTGAGCGAGGAGGTGGAGGTGGTGGTAGTGGTAGTGGGCAAGGAGGTGGTGGTAATGGTAGTGAGCAAGGTGGTGGTGGTGGTGAGTGAGAAGGTGGCGGTGGTAGTGAGTGAGGAGGTGGAGGTGGTGGTAGTGGTAGTGAGCGAGAAGGTGGCAGTGGTAGTGAGCAAGGAGGAGGAGGAGGAGGAGGAGGAGGAGGAGGAGGAGGAGGAGGTGGTGGTGGTAGTGAGCAAGGAGGCAGTGGCAGTGGTGTGAGTGGTTGCATGAGAGGTAGAGGGAAAGGAAGGAGAGGTGGAAAAATTTACCAAAATTAAAACAAAAAACATACCTAAATGATCAAGAAGAAAAAGAGAAAAACAAAAAATACTGATAAAAAAGAAGTAAAAAAAACTTACCATTGTTCAGATAACAATGTTTCAATTGGAAAACAAATAGTGAGAACAGGATCTATGAAGCACAAACTAACAAGGGAAATGTGTGGTGAGAAGTAGGTGAGCAAGAAAAGGTCTGATTTGAGGTCAGAACTGGCACCCATTTTTGAAATAAGTGACTTCTTTTCAAAATTTAAGGGCTGATTTGTAAGTGCTGATTTGCCAGAACTGACACCCCCTAATAAATGTTTGTTTTGTCTTGGGTGAAAAAATGGTGCAACAATTATGCAACAGTTATGTAACAGGGCAAGATGGTCTATGTGGTTAGATAATTGCCTGGATGGCCACTTGTAATGGCAATATAGACTTTTTAAGTATTAGTTTAGATTAAGATAAGCATAGTTATGAATTATAGTTGAACAGAAATATTAAAGTTGTATTGATAGAGTAATATGTACAAAAGCAGATTATTTGTATTTTAACATTTACCAGCCACATTTAGAGTACCGAAAACGGATTCTAAAATGAGTGTACGGGTTTCAGCCATACTTTAAATGGACATACAGCTAGACCCAAAAAGCTTTGTGGGAAATGCAAAAAATTTCACAACTTTTTGTGTATCCAATTGGTTCTTTTGGGAAATTCCACCTGCACACAATCATCCAAATTGAGTGTAGTGCCAGATATAGGTAAAAAATATGGAGAATTCAGAGGAAATATACATAACCCATGCTGAAAAATACATATCAGTTGCTTACTTCATCCCTCCCTCAAAGAATTTACTGATCCTCCAGCCCATTCCTTCTTCCTCATTTTGTGCCTGATCCATTTTTTGATTTTGAAAAGGTATGTAAGCAATAATTTTTATTGTGGTTCATTATTTTTTATTTTTTTGTTTATATGTATTAATCATCAATTTTTTTTCTTTCTTCTGCTCCATATTTTTTAGACAAATTTTTCTCAGTCAGTAAATTTTTAATATTATCATTATACTTTTTATTAATATGATTTTTTTTGCACCCTTTTAATTTCAGCTCTACTCTTGCCTAATTCAATATGCCTTATTTGAAATAAAACCCAATGTTCAAAGTTACAGTGGTAATGGAGGCTTTAAATGGAAACAGTCTTGATGAGATAAACAAGACACACACTTGCAATATTCATGAAAATTCTCATCAAAGTTGGGTTAAGTTGTATCAAACAACTAAAGCTGTTGTTACTGATACTACTATGTATCTCAAGAATGGATGTCCATTGTCTTTACAAGAAGATCACCATAAATTCATCTTTGAAATGGTAGAATGTGTTAAGACCTAAGAAGGCAGACTACCACTAGTGCTAACACTAGCCTAAGACAGGACTGACTATGCTGGATACAGCAGTGAGACTAACTAAGACTGAATATGTTGGGACTGCCAACAGTGAGGGAAGACAGGACTCACTATGCCAATTGGAAGTGAGACTAGAGAATAACTGGATTATTAGATAAGTTGTCCAGTGAGAAGCACTCCACAGCACTGGCCCCATATAACCCGCTTATGCAATATCCACTCTTTTGCCTCTTTACAATGCTTAGCACCCATAGTGCTCCTCCTCCCCACCCCTCAACCAAATCCTAATATTACCCCCTCTTTTACCCCTCCTGTCCCCTGCGCTCCTTCTCAAACTCCTTCAAACTTTCCTTTGCATTCACCAAATTTTCTACTGGCTCCCAGGACCTATCTCCAACCCCATAACCTTTCCCCTATACACCCTCTTAGAAACAACCTTTTCCACTTCAAACTCCTCTTCATTTCCCACCTGGATTGGCGCTGGTGGCTCCTCTGGATGCCCTGGGATTTTATCTTCTTTATGGTTTGTGAGCAATGAAATGTTGAAAACTGAATGTACTTGTCTCATTGAGATTGGTAGTTACAGTTCATAAGCTGAGTCAGATACTTTGTGTTTGACTTTGAATGGCCCCACTTTCTTGTGATCTAATTTAGCACTGGGGCACAATGTGGAAAGGAAATGTGAGCTTAACCAAACCTTGTCACCTACCTGTAGCATGCAATTCTGGGTCCTTCCTTTAATGTGATGACAATTCATTGATTGTTGAGATACCATGTGAGCTGCTTCTAGTTCTTAATGTATACTCAATATTATTTGGATCCACTCTTCTGCTTCTGGAACTTGTAACGTGAATGGGGTACCAATTGAGAATGTTGGGTGATATCCATAGTTAGCATAGAATGGTGACATGCCTGTTGCAGCATGTACCCAGTTGTATGAGAATTCAGCTAATAGTAACAGCCGTACCCAATCATCTTGCTGATAGTTAATAAAGTGGCCCAAGTATTGTTCAATTGCCTTATTCACTATTTCAGATTGCCTGTCAGTGTGCAGATGCCATGCTGTTGATAAGATGGGCTTAATTATCAGTTGATCATACATTGCTTTGAACAATTTAGAGTTAAAAGTACTTCCCCTATATGATACTATACTTTCAGGCAATCCATTTAATTTCCAGGCATGCACCACCATTAAGTCTGAAATTCCCTCTGATTTAAACTTGGTAGTGGTGGGAACAAAGTGTTCCATCTTGGTCCAGCGGTCAACTACTGTGAGGATAGCATTCTTTCCTTGTGACTTGGGAGACTCCACTATAACATCATAAGAGAGGTCCTTCCATGGCTGCTTGGATATGTTTAACAAGGTTAGTGGTGTGGTTGTTGGGATGATCTTGTTCCTCTGGAAAGAGTTGCATGATGCTACATAGCCCTGGATATATGCCTTAATGGACTTCCAGTAAAGTTGCAATTCACAAGCTCCACAGTTTTCAGAGGTCCTGGGTTTCCTTCAATTGTGGAATCATGCCTAGATTTTACCACCTTCCTCTTGAGCTCTTCATCATTTGGCAACAATATATTCCCACTCTAATACAGTACTTCCCCTTCAAGGTGTTACTCCTCCAATCCTTTCCTTACCAGTACCTCTTTTAATAACAGCACCTTCACCAACTCCTGAACCCCCTCATCCTCATCCTTTCATGCTCCCTCCTTACCCATTCCATCAAATCTTCATCCAGCAACTCCACCTCATCTAGGATTACCCCCTCTTTTAAGTCCCCCTTCAATAAAATAGCACCAACAGTATGTAGCTGGTCCAGTGCTGGGCACTATTCAATATGTTGTGATAGTGCATCAGGTTTTCCACTTTTCTTCCCTGGTCTGAAAGTAACAACAAAATAAATGCTACTTAGCAGTTCTGCCCAATGTGCTTGTTGGAAAGTCAACTTTTTAGTGGTCAGGAAGGTTTCCAATTTTTTATGATCTGTGTAAATAATAACTTGTAGTCTGTGAGGCCCTTATTCCAAATAGTGGCACCAGATGCGTACTGCTTCAACTAGTTCCAATAACTCCTTATCATATATTTCATAGGTCTATTCGGCACCTAGAAGTGTTTGTGAAAAATATGCTACTGGATGAAGGTCATTTTCAGCATTGTATTGGGATAATACTGCACCTAGTGCAAAATTTGAGCAGCCAAATTCCAGAACAAATGGCTTCAATAAGTCAGGGATGGCAAGAGTAGGGGCTGTCACAAGTTTTCTCTTCAGGTAGTAAAACACATCTGGTTGGCTACCTGACAAGATAAACTTGACTTCCATCTTTGTGAAATTGTGCAATAGTCTGCAAATGTGGGAGTAATTTTCAATAAAATGGCGCCAAAAATTTTCAAATCCTAGAAATTACTGGAGCTCCTTTACTGATGTTGGTGTGGGCCATTCTGTTACTGACTTAACTTTCTCCTGGTCCATTTGCACCCTATTCTTTGAAATGATCATACCCAGGTAGGGTATTTCACAGAGGGGAGAAAAACCCTGAAATAGACATCAAGTTCATTTTTTTGGCACAGGGTACACTTCTGAGTCTGATTTACAGAGTGACCCTGTTTGAGCTCTTTTATTTTTTTAAAAACAGATGTTTGAATTTCCTTTTCTCACCCCATTTTCTAATTGTGCACTCATCCACTAGTCATAATAATCCTATACAAGTGCCTCCTTCACCTTTCTTTTCATTTATGCAACTATTTCTATATATATGACTTAGGTTACCTTTCATTCCCTCCCATCTCCCTCCCCCTCCACTCACTCACACTCACTCACACTCACTTGCTCTCCCTTCTTCTCCCTTCTTCTCCCTTCTTCTCCCTTCTTCTCCCTTCTTCTCCCTTCTTCTCCCTTCTTCTCCCTTTTTCTCCCTTTTTCTCCCTTCTTCTCCCTTCTTCTCCCTTCTTCTCCCTTCTTCTCCCTTCTTCTCCCTTCTTCTCCCTTCTTCTCCCTTCTTCTCCCTTCTTCTCCCTTCTTCTCCCTTCTTCTCCCTTCTTCTCCCTTCTTCTCCCTTCTTCTCCCTTCTTCTCCCTTCTTCTCCCTTCTTCTCCCTTCTTCTCCCTTCTTCTCCCTTCTTCTCCCTTCTTCTCCCTTCTTCTCCCTTCTTCTCCCTTCTCTCCCTATTTCTTCCCTCCCTCTAACTCCCTCTCCCTCTCCCACTCACTCCCCTCCCCTTCCTCTTCTACTTCCCCCTCCTCTCCTTCTCCTTCTCTCTCTCTCTCTCTCTCTCTCCCTCTTTCCCTTATTCATTTTCTTCCCTACTCACACTCACACTGTCAGCCAGGCTACTAGACCTACTCAGTAAATAATTCTGATTATTTAATAGAGTAGAGCTACACCTTTAACTCTTACATTATTAGTTATATTTACTTTATAATTACTTATAATATTTTAATTAGTTAAAAGTTGAAATTAATTAAATAGATAGTTATAATTGTTTACTCACTTTCTTACTCCTTATCAGCATCCTCATAGCGGCTGAAAAGTAGATAAAAAATAATAGTTTAGAATATTAAAGAAAAATCAAACATTTTATTACCCTTGACATGTACAGGAAATACCATGTACAGTACTTTCTTTCTAATAATATTTTAATTTGAAATTTAATTGTGGGAATTTTTCCCTGTTATATTCTTGTATGTAGTATTTTGTACCACATTTTTTCTCTCTCCTTTGCCTATATAAGGCCCCTCAATTTTGTTGTTTTCAATCATTCTATTCCATTCTTTACTACATTAAAATATTATATACAAATTAAATACCATTACAACTATTACAATTTTCTTAGTATTTACAATTAAATATTGAAAGTTATAAGTAATAATAATAATTACAATCTTTACCTTTTAAACTGAGTAAAATGAAAAAGATTAAATATGTACCCCAAATCTTGAAATCTTGAGTTATCCTACCCTTCACCACCTTTGGACTGCTGGAATAATCTTTTAGACAAAAAGACCTCTCTAAAACCTGAGGGCCTTTCTGAATTGTTGTCAACCCATCAATACCTTGACACTGACAACTTTGTTGTAAAAAGAAAACTGTTCTATAATACTAAACTATAGACCCAATCCAAGATGGGTTGGTTCTCCTCTTTTAAAGAAAAAAAAAGAAGTGCCTGCCAGTCTAATTTTAAAGAAAGTAAAAGCACATATTATAAGTTTGGTTATCTTAATTTTTTGGAGAAGAAAGTAGGATAATATTGTAGAGATCTATTAAAGAAAAAGGAAGATATATTTAAAATATAAGTAATCAAACTGTTGGCTAAAAATATTCTCAGTCACTCCCTCTTGAAGTGCTCTATCTAATAATATCCTTACTGTAGCAATAAAATAACTCTACAGAATTACTTCTGGTATGCACACCCAATATGTACAAAAAAAATAAAATGTATCTATTCCTCTTTTATCTATATCAAAAATATCTACTAAATTTCTTTTCCACCCTACACTTTTACAAGTGAGTGCTCTTATATGCATTTTTATGTTCGGCTCCCCTTTCTTATGTTTCCTTCCCCTACTGGCTTTCCTACACTAGTTTAGCGCTAATACATGATGTCAAACAGTAACTAAGTATCTCAATAAGATATGTAAATTTGTTAGCATAAATTTTTATTCTAATAGCATCTGAAACATCTAGACAAGAACAACTATTAGCACCTAACACTCCACTTTCCTGTACATACCCTATGTTTCTTGAGATTCCTGACTTAAAAATTGGTGCTGTACCACCTTCATACATATTCTATAACCCATGAGTCCCTACCAATAGTGAAAACATCCACACTAAGCAAATGACTTCCCTATTTTTGATCTTACTTGTTATCTTTCTTTGAGCGCTACTTGCAACCTATTCGTCTTCCTAGTTCTACCTTCTTTCTTTGAAATGTTTTTCATCTCCTTGAGAAGACACTGCCTTCCCAAAAGGCATTGCTCTTATCAGAGCATGATTTTCATACCTTCACTTATTGCTGCTTTCTAACTCCATATAATATTTCTAGTGCTAACCATAGCATTCACAAGTGCATACCATATCCTTTTATCCTATAATTTTGTACGCGTTTCCCTCTACTCTTTACTTTCCACTGCTTGTATATTCATACTTCCCCTAAAAAAAGTGTGCACAGAGAGTCTATCCATTCTGTGCTTTGAATACCCCTTAATTGCACTTCTGTAACCATCCTTCCTGACAACCCACTGTTGCACTTTAGAGAATTGATCCTTTTTTTGCATTACTGCAAGATGTGTACCACAGTCACTCTCTCCTCGCAACTTCCCCCAGGCGCTATATAACTAGGTGCATATCTTGCACTATTTTCTCATTCCTCCTTCTTCACTTCTTCTATCTTCTAGTTTTGCTTCCTCTTCTTGCATCTTCTTTATCATTGTGAATCCAAGTAAAAATATTACCAAAACCATCCAAGAATTTGTCCTCACACAGAAGATGGCCATTGCTACCGCTCCTGCCATCAAGGCTTTTCTTACTGGAGCTGAGCATTGTCAGTGCTGCACAGAGAACGGCATCACTCCATGTTGTTTCTCAAAGGCTCTCTGTGGTAACAGTATCACTCTGTATTGTTTCTCAAAGGCTTTCTGTGGTAATGGCTTCTTCACAATAAGTTTTTCCTTTTTCTTCTTTATTCTCAAATTTTTGTCACTAATCTCATTTTCTTCCTTCATAGTCATGCGACTTTTTCTAGAGTCCCAAAAAGATATGCAGTCTCAATTGTCCACCTGCCATTTCTGCTCCTGTCATTGCCACTACTGCTGTCAATCCCAATGCTTTTACATCAAACCTTATAAGACAGTTGGCCATTAAGTGCCCTTCCCCTAAAAGAGCCAAACAAACACACAGCTTGCCTACTCCAAGCACTGCATCAAACACAACACTCTGTTCACTCTTCTATAAAGATTCGATTCATACTGTAAGCTGTCCTCAAAAAAACTTTTTTTCTTTACTAACACTTTTCTTTCTTTTACTTAGGAGGTCCCACAATCTCTACATGCCACAACGCCTCCAACTCCACATGTCAAAATCATCATCCCAGGCCTCAAAGAAGTAACCTTCTGGGCTGTCACCCCTGTCTCCAAGGATGTTATTACCTTTCCAGAACAAGAGAACACACCTCCTCCAACTAAATTTAAAAATTGGTTCTCAACTCTGTCAATGTCCAATATTTTTGAGGAAGAAGCTCCTTCCATTCACATCCCTTTCCCTGAAGACTGGAAAGTCCTCAATTGAGTGGTTTCCCCTCACTACTACTGCAAAATCAACTGATTCAACACTGCTCTTGACACTGTTTTCAATTATCTTGAAAACACTCCAGCTCTTGATGATCAAGACATACAAAACTGAGTTTCCGTAGTCAAAACCCTACATTTGACTTACAACAAGCACCACACAATATGGGGGGCGGACTTGCTAGCAAGTCCGCAACCTTGAACCCTAATTCATATCTTTTTCAGCACACATTGAGGTGGTGATTAAACAATCATGAAGAAATATTGAATTTACTTTAAAAACACCTTGAAACTGATTTGAACCTTCATTGAACCACAGTTGATTAATAGTTCAAAAAATATTCACAGCAGGAAAAAAATGTGCACTAGACGTCTAGTGCTTTTTTTTGCTTCCTGAATTGATTCCTGGTAGAATTCCAAGTGGGACTTCCATCTGATACTGTCAGGACTCAAAAATCTATGCTTCCTAAATCATCATAAACATTCTGTAACTCTCGTGAACAACTAAATCAATAGTATCATATTACTTCTGAGCACGCGTGGCAACGTAGAAATGTAGATGTTGGATAGCTTATCGATAGTGATAATAGTACATATATATATCTTGTACCTAGTCTCTTATTCTCTATCGATTATTCTCTCACTTACATTTCTCGATCATATCTTTTCATTGCCTAAACGCGTACTCATTGTCATTGTTGTAACTTGTCGTTACAACTGTGATTAGGTATTGTTTCAGTATTGTTTACATTATTTGCCTATTTATTAACTCTTCTTCATTTTCTATCTATTACTCTTTATTACATAGGTTGGCTCACCCAGAATCGTCAACTGCTTTTCATCTTGTAACTAACAAGATTTAATTGTCTATTTTAAAAGGTTAGAAACAAATTATTGAAATCAATTGATTATTCTCTCACTTACATTTCTTGATCATATCTTTTCATTGCCTAAACGCGTACTCATTGTCATTGTTGTAACTTGTCGTTACAACTGTGATTAGGTTGGCTCACCCAGAATCGCCAACTGCTTTTCATCTTGTAACTAAAAAGATTTAATTGTCTATTTTAAAAGGTTGGCTCACCCAGAATTGCCAACTGCTTTTCATCTTGTAACTAACAAGATTTAATTGTCTATTTTAAAAGGTTGGCTCACCCAGAATCGCCAACTGCTTTTCATCTTGTAACTAACAAGATTTAATTGTCTATTTTAAAAGCTAATAGATACCTCCCTCCCCTAATTCTCCCTTATCTTCAATCCGCCTTCCTATCCTACCCCCTTATCTTGTTGCTAACCTTGCCAAATACTAACCCTTTCTACCTTATCCCTTCCCTTCACAGTGAGAAAATAACTCTCCTCTCCTTCCCCCCCTCTCCCTTCTCTTCTCTTTATTTCTCACACCTCCCCCAGAACCTCACTCACCTTTCCCAGCCCACTGTCATTATTTAGTTTTATTTTACTTTGTATTTTTTCATTTTTCACTTTTCTTCCCTAAAAATATCTTCCTTTCTCAACAATTGGCCGCATTTTTTTTAGTAAACACAAGCAACTCAAATTCTGAAATATGTATTTAGTTACATTATTTACCACTTGGAATGGGTTATAATTCCTCAAAATTTTATTCCTTCTTATTTCTAATTTATACATATAAATTATTCTCAAGTTTATCAAAAGTTTTCTACTTCCCAAGCCCTTGAATGCCTCCCCAACACTTTTTTCACCTCTCCAACCTCATCACTCACCTCCCCCAGAAAAATCAAGGGACTGGGGAAGGCTCGGGAAGGTGAGAGATGGGCTTTACAGGGCTGGGAGAGGCTATAAAATCCCCTAACACACTTCGGGAAGGCTTGCAAAGGTGAGAAAGGGTCCTTAAAGGGTTGGGAGAGGTGATAAAAGCCTCTCACCTACTACTCCCAGCCCTACTTAGTCTTTACAGCACCTTGTTCAAATCTCCAGCAAATTAAGGGACTGGGGAGGCTGGGGGAGGTGAGAAAGGGGCTTTAAAAGTCTGTGGTAGGTTATAAAAGCCTCTCACTCACTTCTCCCAGCCCTCTTTAGTCTTTACAGCACCTTGCTCACATCTCCAGCTAAAGTAAGGGACTGGGGGAGGCTGAAAGAGGTTAGTGAAGGGCTGGAAAGGGCTTGGGAAGGTGAGAAAGGGCTAGGGGAGGTAAGCGAGAGCTGGGGGATGTGGAAAATAGACTGGGGAGGTGAGTAAAAATTTGAGAATGTGAGATAAAGGCTGGTGAAGGATAATGGAGGTGATTGGGGTGAGTGAGGGGAATGGGAGGTGAGAGAGAGGTTGAAAAAGGGGTTTAGTTGTGTTAAAAGTGAAAATAGAGTGGAGGGGAATAGTGAGGAGGGCTTAAACATAGATTTTGAAGCTTAAAGGGTGTAGCAAATGTATCAGGAGGGTAATAAAAGGGTGGGGAGTGGTAATAAAATTAACAGAAATGACAAGGCAGAAAAAGTTGTGTGGAGAGATTGAGAGGTTGTCCATTGAGGTAGTGAAAAATGGAGAGTGAACTTTGTTCTTCGGGAAAACATCAGAGTCCACTCCCTCAATATACAGCTCTATTCTGCCAATATGGAAAATGATTGATAATTATTTTTTATTGATATTTTTGAACTTAAACCTATAGTTTATACATCTTTATTTTATATTTTTGATTTACAATGCACTTTAAGACCAAGAAAGTAATATAGTAAAATAATTGGTAATGAAATACTATTTTTCTTTTTTACACAAGAGTTCACAGAATTCATCTGATAACTATACATGATATAAATAATATAATATAATAGGAAAATTGTAGCAAAAAGTTGAAAACTAGAACAAAACATTTAAAGAAATTTTAAACTATTGAACTTATGTATTTTATGAGTTTATTGTATTTATTTTCAAATGTAATAGTAAAATATGTTAGTTAGATTAAAAATAGCTTTGAAGTAAATTAAATAATTCAAGTAAAGGTTGAAGAAAATATTTATCCACGTATATAACCATTTAGGCTGATTTCTTGTTTTGTGATTGCTATATATAACTGGATAATTGACTGTGATAACTGCAAATTTAAAAAATTTCAATAAGTTATCTACCTCAATATATTTATGATAATCTATTCAGTAACAGAATAAACTTTCTGAGTCCTTTTTTTACTAATTTTTTTTCATTTCAATGACTAAATACATTTTCAAAAAAATTATTTGTCATGTTTTTGGTGGAACTTAGATTGAACTCTCAATGCAATCTTGTTTCCAAGTGTGGTTCAAGATAATTTAAGCCATGAAAAAATTTATGATTTTTTAGAAGTTTTATTAATTACTTTTAAATATAAAAATAATTATATTTTTATATCAAAATATTTTTATTAAATACTTTGAAGTTCTGAAAATAAGTACAAATTAAGAATCATTTTTAGAAAATATTATATTAAAAATAGTTTTAAGTTGATTATATATTATTATGATATGATTTCTTTCAATATAACAGATTAAGAAACTACCTAAAAATCAATTTTTTACAACTATATTATATAAAAAAGATATCAGCTCTTCTGCTTAGATTTGAAGTACTTCAAAAAACATTATTTTTGTCTTAGGTACACATTATATAGAGTATTCATAGCATCATATTAATTTTTTAGACTTATATATGTAAGTTGAAGGGAAGTGTCAGCCTAAATATCCTTAGGACTGAGTATTTCTTATGCTTAAAATAAGATAACCTTAACTAGATTAAGCTTATATCTTAAAAATAAGGTTAAAATAATAATATATATTATTTTATTATATATATATATAATTATTATTCTATTATATAATGTATAATAGTTTAAATAGCTTATCCATGGCCTAATAATACTTATTAAGGTGTTAATGGAGTCATAATATACTTATCTTAAGTGATAGGAAGTAATTATTGACATACATAAGCTTATATGTATACATAAATCTCATATTCAGTGAAATATGCAGTATATTATGTATATTTAGGTATATAAGTGGGTTTTAGCCCCTTAATAGCCTATAACCTTTGTTTTTCTGCTTATTTTAGGTCATATGGACGAAATCAGTGGACTCACAACGCCTACAGAAGCATAGACACCTATATCAGGCGCATACACCCAGTTTGGACAACTAAAATTACTTCCTTGGATGGTTATTCACGGATTTATGGGTTGAAAGATGTTTTTGGGTTAATGTGGATGCTTGGGGGATGTTATTGGGGGCTTGGACATTTTATTTGTTTCGTTTATATGCTTTTAGTTTCATTAAATCTCTTTTTGATCATTTATTTTACCTGTTTCTTTATGGTATCCGCTTTTATCTGGGTTTTCTATTTATGGTATGACTCTGTGTTATTATTAATAGTGATGGAGGGTCCTTACTGGAGGTCTGGGTGTTGAAACTGCTTGAAGTGGACGCCATGGGGAGGTGATGGGCCCTCACAGTGCTGTAATTGCCGGGGATGGCAGTGACATCATCTGGATTGAAGGTCTGTGCACTCCAGTGGATTTGGGTATAAGTAAGAAGGGATTTTGACGGTTTATTATCATCATTCAATTACTACACTTCAAACAAACACTACAATACAATTATTAGCATTCAGAAATATATTAATAAGCCCTTATAAATTGATATTATCTTTATAAAAGCTATAACTATATTTTATTCTTCTATTTTCCACCACTAGCACGCATTTAAATCCAAGTATTGTGAGTTTTATTTGAGTATAACTATTCTATTAGTCTTCCCCTGAGGTTTAATCACTAAATCATTTATAAATAAGTAGTAGGACCATAAAATAACACCATTATATCATACTTATATACTAGACTATACTGACAGGAAGTCTCACAGGATAAAATTGGTCATTTTGTAAAAAAAAATAAGTAAATATCTTTTAAATCAATATATATTTTTATAAAAAGTCAAATTTTAATATTTATGTTTTGTTTTAAATCTGTTATGAAGATTTGAAATTTTGCTATTTAAATTAATTTTTATAAAAATATACTCATTCCAGTATTGCTTTGTGATAAGGCCAATTTCAAGAAAATTTTTAAATTCTTCTGTTTAAATAAAATATCAAAGGGATTGTTTTTCATACACTTAGAAATTGAATAGAAACAGCATATAAGATTTACCAATAAGCATAAATATCATGATTAAAATAAATCATTGATAAATCTTGAACCCATATATTTAATTTTACAATTGTGTGTAAGTGTTCAGTTGTGAATTACTCATATCAAAACTTTAATTCTAATGAATAAAAAAGCGTACCTGAAATGTTTCATTTAATTTATTTTTCAACACCATAGAATTGAAATATTTTTTCTTTTCATTTAAAACATGGAATAATATTATTTTTAATCAAAAGATGATTGCCTTTACAGCTGCTTTTCTACATGGTTAAAATCTAAATTACTTATTGTGTCTTTTTTACTAAATGAATATCATATAATAGTTTTTCAATTTGAAACTGATATAATTATGAAAAAGTACCACTTTTACCTATTTAATTCAGTTCTTGAAAAATAATACTATCAAAATATTTACCTGAAGCACATTTTTTAACATGAGAGCACTTTGAAAATTATATGGTGCTTATTCCCAGGTTGACACTGAAATTATCCCACAATACAGCATTGAAGCAAAATTAAGCACTAAAATTAAAGTTTAAATAAATTTATACTACTTTGTTTTTATTATCTTTTAATTTTTACATCTAGCATGAATTTTAGTCTTTCATATGAAAAATTCACTAAGTAGTGATTAATTATTTCAACTCATGAAATTACTCTACCAAATAACCATATTTACATGGAATTTTGATAAAATACATCTTGAAGAGTTCCAGAATATTATATATGTATTACATTGAATAAATTTATATTGTGAAAATTCTTAGTAGTTGAATATTCAATAGAAAAAAAAAGAGCAAAAAGATATTTCCTTTTAATTTTAATCATCTTCTTGCATACAAAAATGGAAAAAACTGGATCATAATTCACTTGTATAAGAATTATACTTCTTTCTAGACATATAATTAGAAAATTTATCAACTATTAGTGCTTAGTGTAATGAAGATATTAGAGGACTTAATTGAAACAGAAATTAGGAAAACATATTTCTATCTTTTATTTTTTTTAATTATGAGTCTTTTCACAGTATTCTAGAATAGAAACTTGAGAATTTTGATGGTTCAATATTTTTATTAAATAATTCCATTGAATTGAAAATAATTATATTGCATAATCAGAAATAATAAAAATACAAAAAAAAATCAGGTAATACGGTTTAAATTAAAAAATAAAAGCTTCAAATTCTTGGTTAAAAGGAGTTATCATTAAAAAGAACCACTAATCTTATTTTATATTGTTTCAAAAAAAAATAGAATAAAATAATTATAGAGGTTAAAATTGATGTTTTTGAAATAAATAGTATAATTTTCAGTCTTTTTAATGATCAGGTTAAATTCAAAATGAAAATGAAAATGAGTTTTATGAAAAAAATTCTGTGAATGGATCATATTATTAATCTTCCCTTGTTATTATTTCTATAAATTATTTATTAAAATTTCACCATCATTCCAGCACAGACTAATCCATTTTTTTTAAGAGCTCAACATGACTTCAAAGTAAAGTTCAGTCTGAGTTCAGTCTCAGCTCAGTCTGAATTCCATCTGAATTCAAGTTGAGGACTTGCTAGCAAGTCCCCCCCAAATATTGTGTGGTGAAGGTTTAAAAGAACTGAGAGTACACTTTCCTTGATAGGCATTAAAGTAAGTCACATCCTTTTCTTCATCTTTCTTCCTTCAATACTAAATATTTTCTACTCATTATTTTTATAAGTTTCCAATTTGTACTTTGCTGTAAAAAAATGTATCTAGTGTATTATTACTCTAATTTTAATTTCTTTGAAGGTTTAAACAAATCTATTTGCTTAGGATGGGTCCCCCAACCTTTCCCATTTGTGTATTAAATGCAAATATTTTTGTGCCTTTACCTTATATATGATGCCATGTCATCTTCCTACAGTTGCGCTCCTGAATTTTTTGAGATTGGTCAATTAATGAACAAAAACAGCTCCACATCAATCCCTGGTTTTCCCGCAGATACCAATAACTTAATCATGCCCAAAGAATGGAAAGGATACCCCCCAGTTTCAATGGTTATTCCAGTTAATCATTATCTTCCTTCATTTCCTTCTGATTAGCATTGTAACTCTAGCGCATTGTACATAGTTTCCCGTATCAACTATGCTAAACTTCAAAAAAAAAAATTATAAATTTTTCATAAACCATGAGCTAAGCACGTAGCGCTTACAACACCCTTTCAATTTCCATGAGCACCTTCTTAGAGAGTCAGAGAGTGCTTGAATGTGATACTTCTACTATCTTAAAATAACTTCTTCAGCTAAAGTAACTGCCTTCTTCTAAATCCCCAGTAGCCTTCTGATTTGACCAGACAGCCATTCCTCAAACAAGCTCACCCAATTCTTCATATCCCCTTGTACAATGTTAACTCTTCACTCCATAAAAAAATCTACTCTAGTTGCTATTTCCAGCTTCCTGTTTGGCCATAGTCGCTCTGCCATTGCTAAAACCCTATCCATCACAGCTGTGTCATAACATCCTCTGAATCCAAAAAAAATTAACATACTGATAATATTTTATAATATTTCCAGAGAAATCATAAATAATGTTATTAGTTTATCCTTGTTCCAGAGGTTATTCTTGTGTCACTGGTACCCCTCTTGAGTAGAATCTTTTGATATGATTGGCTGCTACATGTCTCTTCCATTCAGTACCATCCAATTCCTCCAGTAATTTGTTTTCTGATCTTATAAGGACCATTACATCTGTCTGAAAACAGTTTACCCCATGAGCTTTCAAGACTTCTGTTGTATACTAATACCAAGTTCCCTGGTTTTAATGGTTCTCTTAACCTATGCACTAGGCGCTCATCCCAATATTTAACAGTTTTATCCCTAATTTGCATCATTCTTTCATATGCCTTTTCCACAAATTCATCTTTTCTTTCAAGCTATGCTACTCTTGCTAAAATTAAATCTTCAGTTGAGCACACTTGATCCCAATCACATCCTAGAAAATATACAGCTTCCAGATCAATAGGTAGTAATGCCCTTTGACCAAACATAAGTTCATAAGTTGAAAAAACAGTCATCCTATCTTCAAATAATACTAAAGGCAAAAGATTCTTCCATTTTGCCCCATTAGTTTCACATGGCTTAACTAACGCATATTTTATCACTTGATTCCCTCTCTCAATCATACCTTCCGCCTCTGGATAATAAAGTGTAGAAACTCAAATTTTGGCACCAATCCCCTTCACTACTTCATTGAATTCACCAGAAAATTCAGAACCCCCATCCAGAGTTACCATTTTATTTACCCTGTATCTATACACCCATTCCATCTTTAAAAATTCAGCTACATTACTTTCCTTAAGGTTTATTAAAGGTGCTGCTTCAGTCCATCCTGACAGATTATCCCTGGCCACAACCAAGTACTAAAAGCGTCCTTCTTTAATATGAACTGCATCCAAGATAATCCTGCCAAAAATTGTATCCTCACCCATCGCCTTACCTTTTTTTTAGGCTTTCTGTAACTTCTGCACTGACATTCTGGGCAAGATTGAACCCAATCCTTGATCTCAGCTCTCAATTTTGGCCACCAAAATTTTTCTTTTACTCTTCTATAAGTCTCATCTTGTCCCCTATGTTCTAAATTCTCATGTAATTCTTTATGAATATTCTCTTTCCTTGCTCTACCTTTTATTACCAATTGCAGCATAGAAGAACATTCCCTCCATACCCATCCATCCTGAATAAAATTGTCTTTAGCATGCTTCCCTACTTTGCGCCATGTGTCTTCATCACAATTTTCTGGTTGACCATCTCCTTCCAGATACTTTCTCAGCCAATCCTTTTGCTCAATTGGCTCCTTGACTGAATTCCCATCCTCTGACAGTGTATGTTCTTCATTACTTGATCTTGATCCATTATACTCTTTGTATGATTCCTGAAGTTTTGGTCTTCCAACATTTTCAGAGGCCTTTGTTGGGGTGTTTGGCGCTGTTGGTGTATGTCTTAATTGACATTGGTTGAAGAATTGGGTGTTTTTCTGGTTTTATTCAGTGAATATTAGGACTATGGGTATGTGAGTACCACCATTGGATAGCCCTAGTTTTCCTCTATATTTTATGTCTTGATGTCATTTTTCATTTCTTAAAGATAGCTGTTTAATTTTGTTTTTTGTGTTTTAAGAGATAACCTTAAGTCTTAGGGTTAAGTGCTTAGTACCATTAAGTAGGGCTAATTTGGCTCTATATTTCATGTCACAATGTTGTCATAGCTTAATTTTGTGTTTTAAGGGTTTTAGTAGTCATGGTGGATTTCTCTAAGTATTTTGGGCTTGTTTAGATGTTTTTGGTGCTTTTCTGGCTTCAGGGAGGTCTGCCTGCCTTGGTTATAGAAGGCTGGGGAGCATTTCTAGAGGGTTTTTATTCAATTTGGCTGTCAAAAGCGCCAAAATTAGTTGCTGTGCATAGATGTTTAGGGGGATGGTCTGTGTGTATATATGGGGAATACAACAGTTTGGGGAAACTTTAATTATCATACAACCATCTGATAGTTATATCATTGTTTCTTACTCTGTTTTCACTGTTTTTTGGCCACAATTGGCTGTGTTTGTTGCAAGGTTAGTTCTTCACTTAAATCTACTTTGGCAACTGGTTTCTCTGATGTAGCTTTGCAACCTGCATCAAGTATTATTGCTGTTTTCTGTGCAACAAGTGCACAGTGTTTTGGTTCTCCGGTGTGGATCTTTCTGCATTTCTGGTTTCTGGTTTCTGGTTCTTTGGTTTTCAGTGGTCTGCTATTGGCTATTTTCTTGATTTTTTAAGCAGTCAAGAAGTGTGTTTGAAGGGGATAGTAACAGTCTCTAATTTTCTGTAGCAAATAAATCTCATCTGGTATTTTCTCAAAGGGAAAGGGGGTTTTCTCTCCAGTTTTACTCCAATTCCCTTGGTCAAGGCCTATTGCTAGTACTATAGGATTTTCTACAATTTTACTCTTTTTAATATGTTAGCTTCAACATTAAACTCTTGCACATTCATCTCCTCATTATCACTTTCCTTAAACTTTCCTAGTTTAATGTCATCACAGACGCTGCCTATAAACATTGATGATAGTTTTTTGTCTTTCCAGATGTCAGCCATTAGTTTTAAGTCTATGTGGATGCTATTCGCTAGTTTTACATCTTCCCAGAAAAGCTTTATCCTATTTCTAAACCTTTGATAACAATAATATATTCCATTTATCCACATTTTATCTTCTTCAAATTATTCTGCCTCAGAATCCTCTTCACACAACCCTCTTCTTGACAAGGAGTCTGGCATTGTGAAAGATTTTCCTGGTTTATGGACCAAATAAAAAGAAAATAAATTAATCTGGGCCACCCAACTAGTCATTGTTGCATCTGGTAAGCTTGGACTGCTGATCATTTGCACCAAAGATAGCGCATCAACCTGCAACTCAAAATGTCTCCCCCAAAGCATCCATTGCAACTTCTTCAAAATCCTTGCAACTACACACAACTCTAACTTAGATTGAGAGTAACTAGACTATAACTTTGTAAAATTCTTTGATTCAAAAAGGACAGGCTTATAATTTCCTTGCTCATCCTCTTGCATTAAAACTGCGCCTACCAAAGACACACTTGAATCTACCCCTAGAGTAATCTTTCCAGCACCTGGCCCATATTCCAACTTCTTTAAAAGAATGTCTTTCCCTACAATCCTTTTAAACAACTCAAAGGACTCTTCACATTCCTCTGTCCAATACCATACAACATCCTTCCTTGTTAAGCACCTTAATGGAGAAGATAACAAAGCAAAATCACAAATAAACATTCTCACATAGGTACAAATACCTAAAAACCCCCTAACTTCCATAGTTTTTCTTGGTCTTTGCCACATAAGTACCTTGTTTTTCTGCTTTTCTGCAATGATTCTTACCTTCCTACATACAACATGACCAAAAATATCTAGCGCTGGTACACAAAAAGAAAATTTTGACCCAGAGACTGTCAAACCAGCCTCCTCTATCCTAAAAAGTAACCTTTCAAGAGTAATAGCATATTCCCAAATAAACCTCCTAATTCTTGGCTTATCCTCTACAACCTCCCCATAATAGTCATATATTTGCCCTTTTATACTGCCATCATCAATAAAAATTCCTACATCTTCCAGAATTTCATCCTGTAATATCCACATCATTTGTGCCTGATACACTGCCACTGAGTTTGTAGTGCCTAGTGGTAACCTTATTAACCTGAAGCACCTCAATGAAGTTTCAAATGTCATCATTGGCCTTGATGAAATATCTAACTTGTGCTCATTGTATCCTCCCATTATATCTCCTAATCTGTAACATGCTTGTCCTGCAAAAGATTCCACAAATTCCGCTGGTGTTGGTTGTAATACTGCATCCTTAACCAAAAACTTGTTCATTAATCTTAAATCATGAACAACAATTAACTTACCATTATGCTTGATAACACAAAATATTGGACTTGAGTAACTAGAAATTGATTGTTCATACAAGCCAGACCTTAACCTTCCCTAATTAATTCTGTATATTCTTTTCTTATTGCTGCTGGTATTGGAAATGCCTTCTTTTGCCATGGCACATGAGGTATAACTTAAACAATATTAGGTTTCTCATTAGAGTGCTTTAATAAACCTCATTATTCTTCTGAAAACACAATAGCTTTTTCCCTAAGTACCATAACATGTAACAATAAACTCTTTTCCTCCTGCAACAACCAACCTTCTGGCCCAAAATTAACCATTTGAATTCTTTCCAAAGTTATTGTATCCATGGGCATAAACTCGAGTGGAAACATTGTTTAAGGCATGTCATAAGAATTTCTTGATAGCCTCAGCCTCTGAAAAGGAGGGTTTGAATCCGGAATTGGTACATTTACTGGTTTAACCTTAACTGCTACTGGTTTATACATTGACGCTAGACAGCGCCAGCTGCTGCCTTCATTACACAATATTAGACCTTTTCTAATATAACTCCTAGTTGTACCTACATCATATTTTTGTCTTTTCTGAATAATAAAAGCATAAAACAACCCACAATCAAAGAAATCAAAAATTCCAGGCACAATACACTCTATGGTAGTATTACAAAGACACCTGTGAAGACCCACTTTATGTATCCTTTCTTGTACTGACTGATCACTATCCGGGTTCTTCTTACTCTGGGAGATAGTAATACCTATAATGCCAGCCCCTAATGAAAATATTGTTGCCTCCCTGGCGGTTTCCCATTTTCTTCATCCTCATAAAACTCCCTTTCTTTCTCTAAACTCACAGATCGAACATACTTAGTTTCCCAGCCTCCATCCTTAGGCACTACTAAGACTGCTGTCACTGGAATTCCATCATCACCCATTATCCTATTCCCTATAGTCTTATTCAAACAATAATATATTGTTGTAGAATAATCCATCAAAAATGGTGTTCCCAAAACTAGTTTCACTACACCCATAGGAACATAAAAGTGTAAATCTCTTGACACTCCTGCAACTCAAGTATTCACATATTCAGCTACCCCTATAACTGGTAGCCTACCACAGTCCCTTTGCTATCTTTTACTGGAAAACCTAAATCCACAGTGTCCTCCGCAAAAACTACATTAATTTGAGAACCAGTATCTAATAGTCTTCCCATTAATTGTAACCATTAAATACCTTAGTGGCCCTGCATATTGTGGTACCCTTGAAAGTCCCACAGCTGGTTGAAATGAATGTTCCACTAAAGCATACTCAACACAGTTCACAACTCTTTGCTTCCCACATTTATCTACCATTCCATTTTCCACATCTGGAGATACTGCTGTTAACACTCCCAATGGAAATGAAACTGTTTTTTTGAGACATTCTGAAATTAGATCTTCAGCTTCACTAGGATATTGCGCATGAACTGGGCACTACATCCTCCACTTTTTTTGAGTCACCTTTGCTCCAGCTTTGGCCCTACCTGGTGGATTATTTGGAGTATTATGCTTTGCTCCAGGCATCCCTTCTTACGGTACTGCTCTTCACTGAGCTACCTCTGGCTCCTCTAATAGTTTTTCTTCAATATACTGATACATATCATAATCCATTTCCACATCCTCAGGTTGTACTAGCATATTTTCTCTTTTAGTGTACCCTACCTCCTTGATGTCCTCCAGATTTGCATACTTAGCACCAGCCCTTCTCAGTCTACTAATAGTTGGTGGAGCCATTTTCTTATGTTTGGCTGAAAACATCTCCAACTGTGCTGTAGTGAGTGGTGCTGCAACTGCCCCCTCTTTGACCTTGAAATTCAACACTGCACAAGTAACTGTAAAATTCACTGACTTTGAGTTTTTATCTGCAAGCTCCTTGCCCTTACTAGACTTGACTTCCATAGCTTTCTTGTTAATATGATTGATGATCTTGGCTTGCATCCCTCAATCCTTATCCATAAAAAGCTTTTTTCCATTTTCCAAAATTAAAGCTTTCCCATTCTCAAAGACTACCTTGTCTTCTTTATCTTTTTGATGCACATTTCACCTCATCGGCATATGACCTTCTTTATTACAATAATAACATACCATTGAAGAGAGCTGCGACAGTTGAGGAGTAAATCTATGCTTGGTTTTAGCCACTTCACTCAACTTCTTCTCCAACTCTTCAACTCTTGCTATCACTGAGTTTGAATCCTGTGATTTTGCCTTTTTATTTGGAGTTGATTCTGAGGAAGGTGATCCAGTACTAGGAAAAACCTCTATTACCTCTACATCCTCTAAAGAGACCCTAGCTGCTCAGCTCTCTAACCGATGCAACTTCATTTCTGCCTCTGCAGCCATTTCCACTTCCTCTAACCCTGAATACTTATAATCCCTGTTCCTCTTCCTAACTAATTTTCCCTCATTATCAAGACACCTTTTTTCCCAATCTTCAACCTCAGGCGCTAAAAACTCACAAACCCAAGGTAATGACACACTAGTATAACTAAAGTCTTCATT
The DNA here is from genome assembly GCA_030280995.1 of Hemileia vastatrix. Classification (NCBI taxonomy): domain Eukaryota; kingdom Fungi; phylum Basidiomycota; class Pucciniomycetes; order Pucciniales; family Zaghouaniaceae; genus Hemileia; species Hemileia vastatrix. The sequence continues at coordinate 7,029,320 of JASXTE010000009.1, forward strand.
ACTGACCAAATAATCTACTACCTGATCAAATTCTTGTTGAAAGTTTTTAAAATCTTTAAGGTCTCTAACATCCCCACAGGGTGAAAAATAATATGACTTGTAGGCAAGTTTTTTTTTATTGATCTCATAGTAACCCATGAAGTAATCCTTGAGTAACCTTTTTGAGGGATATATGAGTAGAAATCCATCAAGTAAAGATATTTTGGAAACACTTGTAGATTTCTTTGCTACCACCCCCTGCCAAAAGCATGATTCAAGGGAATATGACATATACTTTATTTTGATATTCACTATGCATGCAAAATGCATATTGAATAATCTTTCATATTGAATATTAAATATAGATGCATAATTCATATTCAATATGAACAATATATGTAAAAAATTTGTAGAAAATATGCATATGCATATGCAAAAAAGAACATATGCGTATTCAATATGCATAATATACATTTATTCAATATGAAGTCTTATTTGGTCATGAATATGACTGTCAAACCAAAATCACAATTTCCCTCATGAATTTTTACACTTGACTAGTAGTATGAGGAATAAAAGATAAGGTCAAGCAGTAAAAAAATACTGTGTGCATTCATTTTTGGGAAGTGGAAATTAGAAGTGCAGAATTATGGTTGGTGCCCATAATTTAATATGGTTCTTTAATATTGAAGAAGTATTTTTAATATTGAAAATGACTTTTGGTTGGTTGGTATTTGATCTAGCTGTGCCATGGTCTTTTCTCAGTATTGTCATTACTCCTTAATATTATTGAATTATTTTCAGTATTGACATTTCATTTTGGTTGCTTTTGAAGTTGGCTCTATTTTAAAACTGTCAAGATAATTTAATACTTGACTTGCATTAATGCTAGTCAAGTATAAATTAAGTAATTAAAATGTTATACTTGTATTAAGAGTACATCTTGGGTGCAGTTATATCAAGATCATCATCACTCAAATAAAATACTTGATTATATATCATGATGGCTGAGTTATTGAATAATTTTCAATGTTGATAAAGGCTTTAGCTCATATTTTCAAGGGCTTGTTGGCTGGTTGGGTTCTGTTCCCATTTCAAAAACATCATATATTTGATAATAATGAGATGATTATATATACAGTGCTCTGAACACTGTGTCTCAAGTATATGGTGAATTTCATGAAATAAATTTTTTTCCTCCATCTTACTCACAACAATCTTGAAATGTTGTGCTCAAATGCCTTGGTTAACTGTGCAGATAGGCCAATCTTTGTTTCCTCTATAGCACTTGCTAATCCACAGTGCAACACCCTCATTAAGGATGATATTCCTTTTGAAGGACACAGAACCTTTGACACTATGCAGAAGCCAGAGTTAAAAAAAAGTGGGATGATTTTGTAATTGATTTGGTTTACATGATTAATGATTAAATATTCTAAAACCTGACATATGCTACAAAAGTGCAAGTGAATTCAGTAAAATAAAGTATGTGGGTTGAATTATTTTTAAATAATTCCATCATATAATGTAGCCCTTCAAAAATTGGAAAGGAAATAATATGTGTAAACCTGCTGAAAGTCTTTCTGTTTCCCCTCTGTAGCCCTTTTTTGGCCCCCAGGGGCACCCCACTCAGCCCCCCCTGGTTACTCAGAAGGACCATTAAAGTTAACTTCATGTATGTCTTTTGTGTTCCTGTTTTCCCCAAAAAGATCCTTGTGGGATATACTCAGCCATTTTCCTCACCCTATATATCCTGAGCTTTATTGCACTCTCATGACTCCAGCCCAATAGCCCATGCTTCTGTAGGATACTCCCAATATTCCTCATTTTCCATAATCACCTCCTCTTTCACCCTTTTGCTTTCAGGGTGTGTGCCAGAAAATATGCTGCATCTTTTCAGCATGTGACCTAGTTTATTTCTCCCCTCAATCCTTGGGTTATATGAATCAAAATTTGCTATGAATTTTAATCCATTTGAACCATAACTTTATGCCTCCAATGTCAGGTCACATGCTGAAAAGTTGCAGCATCTTTTCAACACGTGACCCTGAGAATGGGGGTATCAGGAAATGTGTCGAATTGATCACAAGTCAAGAAAATTGTTTTCCATCTGAAACAAGGGTTCCTGCAAGCCAGCACCAGGTCACGCACTGAAAAGACGCAGCATCTTTCCAGTATGTAACTTGAGAGTGAGGCTGTAAGGAATTGGGTCAAGAAGATCACAAGTGAAGCAAATTGTGATTCATCTCACACAAGGGTGCATGTGAGCAAGTACAAGGTTACATGCTGATAAGATGCAGCATCTTTTCAGAACATAAACTGATACTGGCTCTCATTACATCGTGTTATTTTTTTTTACTTCTTATATACACACATATATATATATCCTACTCTCTCCCTCCTCTTTCCTTACCCTCCTCTTGCTTCCCTTGTCTTACTTCATGCACATCAGTTTTTCATTCTATTTTTCTTTCCATATTTTAAATCATCATCTAATAAAAAAAGGAAATAAATTTAAAAGATGGTTTGAGCTTTCCATCAATTATCTTAAAACTAAACTAATAAGAAAAGGAAAAAAAAGAATAAAAATAATCTTAGAAATTTTAAACTCCCAATTGATTATGTTAATACAACTGATCAAAATTGATTAAAGGAAACAAAAAGATAAAGAAAAAAAGTAAAGAAGAAAAAATATAGAGAATTTTAAACAGCAATTTAATGATTCTATAACATTCATAAAACAAAATGATAATAAAAATATCTACAGTAGTTAAAGCTGCCATTTAAAAAAAAAGAATTAAAGAATCAAAAAATTAAAAAATTAAAAATATCTAGGTTAGTCTAAATTTCCAATTAATTGTTTGAAATTCATAAAAATAAAAAAATTAAAAAAAATTAAGAAATCTAGATAAGCTATAACTGGGTATTTTTCTTTGGAGCTTGTGTTTGAAAAGGGGAGTCACAGTGCATGAGTGCAGAGTTAAATATAAGAGCATATTTAGATTAATAGGAGAGAGTCTCAGTTCAAGATCATGGGAGTAAAGAGTTAGAAGATTGATGAAGCAGGAAAACATGAGTGATCAGTTAGGGTGGCAGAAGTGATTGGATTCAAGAAAATGGTCCTACACTTTTCTGAAACACCAAAATATGGTCAAATACTGGTAAGGTCCTTTTTAATTTGTGTTAAAATAAATTTTGAGAATGATTTTAGTAATTTTCACACTCCTTGTGGGACTACTGGAGTTACTACTGAAGTTAGTCTGGGGTTAGTCTGAGGGACAAAAAAAGGACTTGCCTACAAGTTGTATTATTTTTCACCCTGTTCCCCTTTAGGTTTTGCCCTATTCAACAAGACATCTAGATCCTTGATTTTATACCTAGTTTCCTCCATAAGTTTAAGCCATCTTTTTAACATCTGCACTTTCAGTGCCATCCAGTTGCATTTCTCATGACCATCCAGTTCCTCTAGATTGTCTTTACATTCATTTGTGACAAAAAATAACACTTGAAGCACCATATCATAATCTGATGCTCCATGTACTTCTGCGGCTTGCTCAAACGCCATGCAATATGGGGGGCGGACTTGTTAGCAAGTCCGCAACCTGGTACTCAAATTCACCACAGATTGAACACACATTGAGCTATTGACAAAGGAACCATACAATCAGGGATGAACACCACTCAGAAGAACAGTTTAAGGTGGGTCTTCAAGTAGAGTTCAGTCTGAGTTCAGGTTGGGGACTTGCTAGCAAGTCCACCCCCTATATTCTGTAGTTAAAACTCCTCAAAAACTTTTGAGTGTTGATTCCTGTAAACCACAAGCTTTCATCCTTGCACCTAATAATTGTAAAAATCATAGGAGGTATTAAGGCCATAGAATCGGGCAATTTTTCCCTCTCCTGAGTAACTCTAGAAGTAGTAGCTGTAAGCTCCATTCTACCTTTTTACTACTAAAAGTATAAAAAGAAAATAAGCATTAAAAGTTTATATCAACTATATTTTCTAATACAGCCCTAATCTATCCTCTGATAACAGCTTGATCAACTTTTTGTAGACCCTACAACTCTTCCTTTGAAGTGACGGCTTGATTACGTCATCTTTGACAAAACCCTGAAAAACAAAAATAATAACCAAACTTACAATCTGGCTGCCACTGTTGGGAGATCAGTTGTAGAAAGAAAACTGTTCTATAATACTAAGCTATGGAAAAAATTGGAGATGGGTTGGTTCTCCTCTTTTTAAGAAAAAAAAAGAAGTTCCTGGCACTCTAATATAAAAGACAGTGAAAGCACATATTATAAGTTTGGTTATCTGAATTTATTAGAGAAGTAGGATAAGTTTGTAGAGATCTATTAAAGAAAAAGGGAGATAGATTTAAAATAAAAGTAATCACATTTTTGACTAAATCTATTCTCATTCACTCCCTCTTGAAGCACTCTATATAATACTATCCTTAGTGTAGGAATAAAATAACTCTACAGCATTATTTCTTGTATGCACACCCAATATGTACAAAAAAATTAAATATATATATTCCTCTTTTATCTATATCAAAAAATATCTACTCTATTTCTTTGCCACCCTACACTTTTAAAAGTGAGTGCTCTTATATACATTTTTATGTTCAGCGCCCCTTTCCTATGTTTCCTTCCCCTACTGGCTTTACAACACAAGTTTAGTGCTGATAAAAGATGTCAAACAGTAACTAAGTATCTCAATAAGCTAAGTACATTTCTTAGCATAAATCTTAGTTCTAATAGTGCCTGAAACACCTAGAAAAGAACCACTATTAGCACCTAACACTCCAATTTCCTGTACATACCCTATGTTTCTTGAGATTCCTGACTTAATAATAGTTACTGTAACACCTTCATACCTATTGTATAACCCATGCCTAACACATGAGTCCCTACTAATATTGAAACTTTCTGTGCTAAGAAAATGAATTTATTATTTTGTATCTTACTTGTTATCCTTTCTTTGAGTGCTACTTGCAACCTATTCATCTTCTTAGTGCTACCTTCTTTCTTTGACATGTTTTTCATCTCCTTGGGCAGACACTGCTTTTCCCAAAAAGCATTGCTCTTATCTAAGCATGATTTTCATACCATTTCTAATTTCTGATTTCTTACTCCATATTATATGTCAAGCTCTAACCATAGCTTTCACAATTACATACCATATCCTTTTATCCTATAGTTTTGTATGCTCTTCCCTCTACTCTTTACTTACTTCTGCTTGTATATCCATACTTCCCCTAAAAAAGTGTGCATGGAGATTCTATCCTTTCCTGTGCTTTAAATACCACTTAGTTGCACTTCCATAACCATCCTTCCTGAAAACCCCATTTTTGCACTTTAGAGAATTGAGCCTTTTTCTGCGTTACTGCAAGATGTGTACCACACCATGGGACCATTGACTCCAGCGACCTATAGGGATTTTTGGACAAACAAAAAACATCAAACTTCAAATGCACATGACTGTATTTTTTTCCATGACCAGGAATCAAACCTCACTGAAAATTAGAAGGCTTATATAGATGTAAACTTCCTATACTTTTGTAGTGACTATAGCCGTTATTATCAGTAGGTCTCACTCTGCATATTTCATACTATATGTATAAATTTTTTTTACTCTACAATCTGTAATTAGCATTTACTTGCTCAAATTACAGGTAGAGGTGTCTGGTATATATATATATATATATTATTTTTTCCTATTAGATCAAGATAGAGCATAAATTTTTCTTAGTCCTAGAGGTAATAAAATTTTAACTATTTGATTAAAAATTATATTAATTAATTATTTCAGTTGAATATTGGTCCTGATAATTAATATATTATTTCATTATTTCAGTTGACAACTAGTCCTGGTAATAAATAATAACAATATAATATTTAATTATTTCAGTTGAATATTAGTCCTAGTAATTAATAATAAATTTTGAAATTACTATAAATATTTAAAAAAAAATTTTTTTAATATTTTTTTTTGAAACAAAGAAAAAATAATCACTGAAAAAATATTAAAATATTTTTTTTAGCCCAATTTATTCAAATAATGGCTGATTTAAGTCTTTCTACCACCTGTGAAGAGGAGTTGGATCTAATTGATTATAATGAAAATTCTGTAAGCTCTCCTTTGACTAATAAATTTTCTCCAATTAATCAATTATTGAACCAAACAGGATGTAGAAATTCAAGAGGTGGATATCAAGAAAGAAACACCTCCCCAGGACTTCAAGCCCCAGGTTCTCCCTCCAGAAGAACTTCCAAAAGGCTTCAAAATCAAAAAATTTCCAGTACAGCAGCAGGTAAACAACCTTTCAACTCACATCAAGGAGTTGAAAACAGAGAACCTCAGATTAAAGGCTAAGGGAGAGCTACTAGAAGAAAGAGTAAAAAGAATAGAGACTTTCTTCAAGAGAGGAAGAAAACTCAAAAAGTGGAAAAATCTCCTCCACATGTGGGTCCTCCTCAGCAACAAGAAAAGGTGGAAGTGTCAAAGTGGCAGTGGGACTGGCTGAACACTCAATGAAACTCACTTCAAGCCCAGAAGATGCAACAGGCTCCTCAAGCAGGTCCATCCAGGCCCCGAAAATGCAATCCAGCCCCTCCTTACCCTTACAAAGGAGGAAGAAGAAAGAAAAAAACCACATCCAAATTGCGCTAAAACAATGGTAAGGCCTTCCATTGAATCTCAAGTTATTTTTCTTGTAACTGATTCAGCTCCTTCAGGTAACTATGGGATGGGAGATGACACTTTGAGACTAGTAGAAACTGGGTCTAGCAGACTAAATAGTCAATATTCAACTCATGTAAATACTTATTTAGTTTCAGTTGCTACCTCAACTATAAATACAGATATGGCTATTGTAGATATATCAATTGATCCTGAAGTATATGAGACTCTTGAGAGTTACTCTGTCTCTATCTTGAGAGATTCCCCTGATGTAGCAACTATTGATGACCAATATTTGAGACTCATTATCACCAAAAAAATAAAATAATGAAAAACCTACAATTAACACAAAAGTTTAATAGATTTTTAACTGACCAAGGTTACCAGGCATTGAAAAGTGAGTTGAATAGGGTTTCTGATGAATTGTTATGTACAAGGTAAATTATGAAAATAGTAATAAAAAATTTGCTTTGTGGAAAAATATTAAAAATGATCTGTCCAAATTGAAAGATTCTACATCTATCTATTTCCAAGAACTAGAAGATAATAAATCAAACTTGAGAAAACTAAATGATCATTATTCATCTTTACAACATAAGAACCAATTATCTTTTGCTACCATCAATGAGACATTAAATAGTATTCCAAGAATGAAGACTAGGTTAAAAAACATTGAAGAACAATTGACCTCATTATTATATGACCCAAAATACTCTGACACTCCTCTGAAAGAAACTGTTGCACAGGATACTCCAAATTTACCTGAGCCAAGTTCCTCTAAAGAAAAATTAGTACAAGAGAAATCTGTATATATTTCTGAGGTTCTTTCAAAAATTGATGATTCACTCAGTTCATCTAGAAATGGGTTAAGTAATGAGATTACTGCTCAATTACAAAAATTGCAGCTGCTTCTTACACGGAAACAGGTACACCAAAAGGAAATTACTTCAAATCAGAGAAATTGGCCAAAAATTGACCAATATCCAACATTTGATGGTGACTCTTCCTCTAATTGGAAGAAATTCATCTGCTGAATTGATAATCTTAAAAATTCTTATAAACTACCAGATTAAGAAATTTTGTCTAAATTAATATCTTTTTTTTCCAATATTGCACTGATGTGGTATGATTCTGTCATTTTGGATAAAAATGATTACTCTTGGGAGGATTGGAAAAAATTAATTAAAGCACGATTTTTTGGTTCAAAGTTTAGGATAGCCCAACAAAGACAGTATGAGGAATCTAGATATAGCTCATCTACTACAGAAAAACCTCTTGAGTTCTTTATAAACTAGTGAAAATCCTGAGAGAACTGAATCCAAACATAGATTATGAATTATGGAAAGACAGGATCCTTTATAACTTTCCAATGTCTTTGAGAGACTTAATTGTTTCTAGAACTGAATTTTCAAGGGAAACTTCTTCTTTTGTTAATACAAGTAATGAATTCTTTTTGAATAAAGGGTATGAAACTAGGAAGTTTATCCCTAGACATTCATTGGAGAAACCCTACAATTACCAACAAAAAAATCCAGAAAAAGTTGGTAAACCTTCTGCCCCCCTAACACCTAAAAAATATGCAACAAAAACTTAATTTAAATGCAGTAAGCCTTGGAAGAAATTCCATGTTTGTGAAAAGAAAATAAACCTTGTTAAAAAAACAGAGGAGCCTGCAGAAGACACAGTTGCACAGGATGATACTTCAAGTGACTGTTCCAGCAACATTTCTTATGAATATCACCAGAAAATCTTGATTCTGGGAGAAGATATTCATTATTTAAATAATATTGACAGTGATAATAATGGCTTATCTACATTTGAAGATGCTAAAATCATAAGAAACCTTAAAGACAGCTCAATAATTATTGCCCCTCTCAAGGCACCAGTCTTGATTAATAGAAAGAACATTGAGGTTGTTTTGGATTCTGGAGCTGGAGGAAGTGCTATATCTGAAATAGCACTTGCGTCAGTGGATCAGGATTATAAATCAAAACATATACCAATCACTTTAGAGATTTGGAGAGGTTATGGCTCTGCTTTGTCCCCCATTGGTAAATACAAAGCTACAGTATTTCTCAAATAAAAACATGGATTTTTAAGAGCTATGTGTGACTTTATAGTTATGAAAAATGATAACTTAAGTAATTGGCTCATTGTTGGAAATGATATTTTAACCAAATATAGCATTAAAATTGATCCTTCAAGCTAATTCTTCACAATGGGATTGAATGAGAAGAGAAAATTTAAAAAATTTTCTGCAAAAAAATTAATAACACCAGTATTGAACACATGTAATTCTGTGGTTCAATATAAAGGAAGATCTACAAAAGAAATGTCTGCTCTCCTGTCTGAAATTGACTCAGCTTCTTTTGGAGAACAACTTTTTTGTGATGAAAAAGATTCCATCATTCAGTTGATAAAAGCTTTTCCTGTGGCCTTTGCTCATTGGTAACATGAATTAGGACTGGTAAAAGAAGAAATGAAGCTCTCATTTTCTTGTCCATTAAATTAAATACCACCTAGTTTAAAGAAGGAGCCTTATCCTTCTTCTCCCACAAAGAGAAAAGATATTGAAGACAATATCTCTACCCTTTTAAAAATCAATATTATTGAAAAGGTAGTTTAAAAACCTAAATATTGTGTTATCTCACCTGTCCTTATTTCTTATGAAAAAGATAAAGCCAGATTATTTGGTGATTATTGAGCATTAAACACTTATACTGTAGATGTGTCACGCGCCACATGACACTCAAGGCAAAAGCAGCTCATTAAATCAATAATACAGAGGTCTAAATCCATACTCAAAGCGCAGAAAGCAATTCTCCATAGCAACTGCAACTTTCCTTTGTGTACTCACTATTCAACCACGCTAGCCTAAAACTCTAAATCTAAATTAGTCAATCTCTCAATAGTGTGTCTCAGTCTTTTCCTCAATAAGTGACGCACAGCGCAATAGTCAATGTAATAGTACACTAAAAGGTTTATTAAATGTCTGTGAATTATTAAAAGGGGGTAGTGAGAATGGACGTAATGGTTAGTGGAGGATTAAGGGGTTAACGGATGTTAGTGAGGAGGGTCCAGGTGTAACAGGTGTATTTTAATGGTCTGTGGTGTGCGGAATAGTGGATGGGTATGAGTTCAATGCGAGGAGGAGTAAAGGATATAAAAGGGGTTGGGTTTTTGGTTTGACATTCTTTAGAATTAAATTATAGAACGTATATATAGTTAATAGTGATAAAGCTTAAGTTAAATCATTATTATTGTATCTTTCCTTATTTTCTCAGTAATCATTTCTAAATCCTAAAACCTTTGATTATTGAGTTTCCAACCCTTCGTTATGGTAAGGTAAACTCTTACAGTCGCCTTGCTGTAAGCAGAATCCGGAGGAGATATGTGGATTTAGCTGAAAACCCCGTCCTTCCAATGAAAATAATAAAATGGGTGTTCTAAATCACTAAGCTAACCAATCTACTTAGATCTGATTGATAAAAATAATGAAACTCTAAAATATTTAACGCTTATTGAGATTTAATGAAAGTGGCTGTTGATAAAGAAATACTGATAACAACAATTAAGGTGTACCAGTGAAAGATCTGAAAAGATTGACTTTTATGTTTTTATAATAATTTAAATTTTTATGAGACAGCAATAATCAAGTCCCAGCAATGAAGACCTTTCTAAAGATACCCTATATGAAGTGTTATTTTAATTGTTGAGTAGTATTTCTAAAATGTTATATATAAAATATAAAGTTATAAGGGTATTACAATTTATTTAATTTGTTGAGTAATAAAAAATGAGACCGTGGTGGTTAAAGATTAAGCTGTATGATGTGTCCCCCCCCTCTCAATTTCGAGTTTGAGAAGCGCTTAAGTATTCCTAGTCACGTGCCTAAGTTTTCCCCTCCAGAGCTCTTCCAGAGTCAATCCGGAGCCCGTCCGGACTTCCGGACTCAATTAGAACCTTTAAAACTATAATAAAAAATCTAGAAAAATTACACATAATAGAGCTACTTCCCCTTTACATTCCAAACTAATTTTCGTAGTCTGCGCAGCTCTAATTACCCCGTGAAAATTCATCAAAGTTAAGTAATTTTTGAAAACATAAATATTTCTATAAAACTTTAAAATTCATTTAAAAATATAAGAAAAATAGTAAAAATTCTGGGAAAATTTCCCAAGGTTCTTGAGTGACTTGACTTGATACTTATAAATTTTTCAGACCGTAAAAATAAGTTTTCTCCGTAAAATAAATTGTATTTGTGTAGGCATTCGCTCGTGACCAATTTCTTCATATTTTAAACTCCAATAAATTAAATAAAACCCTTTTATAAAAAATAATAACACCAATCTTGCACGCCGTAATAACTCCATTTACATACTTAGGTGCCGTACTAAACTTTAGGCTACCACATCCTCCCTCCAATCGAGAATGTCCCCATTCTTATAACTTTGCATAAGTGGTTGAGCAATTCCAAAAGAATTATCTTTTCTAATAAAATAATTTGATAAATTCGTTTTAGCTGGTCTTCTTTTAATTCTTTATAATAAAAATGTTGTTTCTTCTTCTCTGGCTTGATATAACATAAAATAAAATAATATAAATCTTGTGATGATTCCACTACTGAGAGCAAGGTTTGAATCCCTTCAGACTCCCATATACCAGTCTTCCTTCTTGTCACAGCATTGAGAGAGTGGATCTTCCTATGAGCCGAATACTCCTGATTCCAACCTCATAGGGCCCCCCACTGAGCCGAATTGTATGATTCCAATCTCGCCATAAGGTCCTCCAAGCTTCACACCAAAAAAAATGGCCTAACTATGAGGCACTAAAAAAAATCATTCCCTAAAATCCAACTACCATCCTAACTTCTGATTCCTTCATCACAATTTTCAAACTTTGCTATACAGCAAACCCATAAAATACTTTTGCCAGGCTTCCAATAATAATTTTAACTTTAGACCATGTTAAAGCGCCACAAATTTCACCTAATTAACCATTATGCTTTCTTTAGCATCATCACCACCTAAAATTTTAACCTCCTAAAGCTTATCAGCACCCAATTCCAGAAATAATTGAATAACCAGTTTAGAGTCATAGTGGACAGTGATAAATTAAAAGATTGAATTGAGTTATCCAAACAAGATTGACATTCCAGTTTAAAGTCTTGGTGGACCAAAAATATAATCGATTGCCAGTTTATGGTCTTGGTGGACCAAAGATCGTTTAGGTGCATAAATAACTTGATATATTCCTAAGTAAGGCCTAGGCTTGACCAAAGATTGAATAAATTTGATAATCCAGTTTAATGTCATAGTGGACCAAACATTTGATCGACAAGTAATCCAGTATAAGGCCATAGTGGACCAATGAATGTTGAATTATCCTGCAGATATTAATTTTCCAGTTTAAAGTCATAGTGGACTAGACAATGAATGAACTACCAGTTTAAAGTCATGGTGGACCAAACATTTAATCGATAAGGAATCCAGTTTAAGGTCATGGTGGACCCAACAGCTTGATAACAGTCCAGTTTAAGGTCTTGGTGGACCTAACATTTGATAACACTCCAGTTTAAGGTCATGGTGGACCTAACATTTGATTTATATAAAAAAAAATCCGCCTCCAAAAATATCCATAAAATCTTGAAAATCCTTGAAATTCAGTTTAAAGTCTTGAAGGACTAACAGCTCCATTATAAAATCTTTAATGAAAGTCTTGAAAATTAGCCAGTTTAAAGTCTTGGAGGACTAACAGCTCCAAAATTTGTATAAAAAAAACCTTAAAGAATGTTTTGAACAGTAGCCAGTTTAAAGTCTTGGAGGACTAACAGCTCCAAAATTTGTATAAAAACCTTAAGGAAAGTCTTGAAAAGTAGCCAGTTTAAAGTCTTGGAGGACTAACAGATATCTTGAAGTAAAATCCCATTGGTATTGAGTTCTCCTAGACCCTGTTTCCTGTCTAAAATAAATGAATAAAACTAAAAAGAATGAAGACTGAAAAATAAAACTAAGAATTATAATAATAATTTTGATTTTAATTAATTGATTTTTTTTTTTTATTTTTATTTTTTATTTTTATTTTTTATTTATTTATTTTTATTTTTTTATTTTATTTTATTTTTTATTTATTTATTTTTAATTTTATTTATTTATTTATTTTTATTTTTATTTTTATTTTTATTTTATTTTATTTTATTTTATTATTTTTTTTTTTTAAAATAAAAGATATTAGAAAAGATAGTTTAGAAATAAAATTTAAAATTTAATTTTTAAAGAAAGATAAATGAATGTGAAAAGAAGTAATAAAAAAGAATTATCAAAATTAAAATTTTAAAAGATGCCCCCCGGCCTTTTGATGAGCCGTACCCTTGACATCATACCCACATCCAAGTGCAACTTGATGTGGTTACACAATTTTGAGAAATTGAAAAGAAAAGAAAATAAATGAAAGTTTTTTGAAGATAATTTTTATAATGATGATCACTGGGTGGGCTCCCTCCAATTTATAAAAATGATTAGAGACCACCAGTGAGCATCACCTTTACAATAATTCATAATATATATTAAAGAAAAGGAATCACAATCTAACATAAAAAAAATCAAAAACAAAATAAAATAAAAGAATCTTGAATCCAGCGTTGAGAGCGGTGTCTCTTGATTTGTTCCAGTTTATAGTCTTAGTGGACTTCCTATAATTAAAAGACAAAGCCAGGATTCAACTAGAAACAGGGAAAATTTTGGAAACGAACATTATGGGGTAATTGTGTATAGAGCAGCCAGCCCATCAATTACCCCCACACTTGCCAATATTTAATTAAGAAGGTTCCCCTGTGAACACTTCTTCCAATAAATTTTAAAATTTTTCCAACACTATCTTCACCCATATTTTAAGAATTTTAAATTTTGAAAATTTTCAATGAAGGTTTTCTCGTATTTCATTATGTTTCATCACAGTTTCGTTGCCCATATGCAGTGTAACGATAGTAAATTATTTGATAAAAAAAAGATAGTTTATCCTCGTTGCGGAGGTATCCATAAAATTTCGTAGATATCATAGTTTATCCTCATTGCGGAGGTATCCATAAAATTTGATAAATGTCATTAAAATTGTAGTTTATCCTCATTTCGGAGTTAGACTTCGGCACTCCTGGTGCCTCTAGGATAGAACCGTTTCACTTGATCGGCCGCTACCCTCTTCTCTAATACTACTCCATCCAACTCTTCTAGCACATATGAACCGCCCGAAACTTGCTCCTTGATTTTATACGGTCCATTCCACCTATCTGCAAACATCTTTCCCCACTGACTTTCCAAACTCCTATTATACACCAGGACCATATCTCCTGGGTTCAAAGGTTTCCTTAATCGATGTGCCAACCGCTCATCCCAATATCTAACTGATTGATTTCGGATCTTCATCATCCGGGAATATGCCTTTTCTAAATATTCTTCTTTCTTTTCTAGCTGCATCATTCTTGCACACAATAATTCTTCAGTAGTTTTGACCGTGCCCCAGTCAACTCCAAGATATGATTCAGCTTCTAAATCAACCGGTAAAACTGCTTTCTGTCCAAAAACAAGTTCATAAGGTGAAAATCCGGTCGTCCTTTTGGCAGTGATTCGATCAGCAAATAAAACTTAAGGTAAATAGTGCCTCCACTTTTCGGCACTTGTCCCACACATTTTAACTAAAGCATCCTTAATAACTTGATGCCCTCTTTCAACCATGCCTTCAGCTTCAGGATAATATGGGGTTGCTACCCTAACCTTTGATCCAACTTTCAATACGGCCTCTTTAAACTCTGTCCCAAATTCAGGACCTCCATCTACCGTTACCAACTTCATCACCCCATACCTATATACCCAATTATTCAAAAAGAATTCTGCCACATTTTTGGCAGTTAAATTAATAAGAGGCGCTGCCTCTATCCAACCAGATAAATCATCTCTGGCCACAATTAAATATTTATACCGTCCCTCTTTTATATGAACGGCATCTAAACTAACTCTTCCAAAGAGCGTATATTCACCGGTTGCGCGTCCAGGTTCTTTTGGCCTTAAATAACTTCGTCTTTGACATTCTTCGCATTACTGAACCCACTGTTTAACAGCCATCTTCATGCCAGGCCACCAAAATCGATCAGAAATTCTTCTAAACGTTTCTCCAACGCCTCTATGCCCGAGATCTTCATGCAGTGATTTCAAAACTAATTCTTGCCCCTTCTGTTGAGTTATAACTACTTGAGGATTTGGATACCTTCTCCTCATTAAACGTCGACCAGATAGGTAAAACGTAGATGACTTCCTCTTGATAGCCACCCATTCATCGTCTTCACAATCTTCTGGCCTCTCTAAAGTCAACAAATATTTGACTAACAAAAAATAAAAACCAGTCTGACCCCAGACTTCATCTTGAAAATCGATTAATATAACATCAATAGGGACTTCTCTATCACCAATATCACCTGCACATGAATGAGCCAATAATCGTTGACCCCTAAATAAATCTTTAATCAAGCTATGTCAACGTTTTTCTTCTGAACCTTTGGATCCTTCGTAAACCGTATTTGAAAATACCTCTTTCTCTTTATCCACCCTTTTATTTAAATTCTCTAATTCTCCAACATATACACCATTCCTTAATTTACTACTATCCCATACTACCAATCCATCTTCCTCTACATACACCACATCTTCTTCTACCTCCTTTCTACTGAATTTATCTACACCTTTTTCAACACCTTTTTTAACATAAAAACTATTTTCCAGTTTATCCTCTTGGTGGAGGTCATCATCATCATAATCTAAACACAATAGTCCTGCCAGTTTAACCTCATGGGGGAGGTATGGAAAGTCTTCAGCTCCTTTAGTGCTGGCTTTGATAATAGGTATATCTTCATCAAACTCTTCTGAGTCTGAATCTTCTTCAGTGGGTGGTCTCCTTGATAAACCATCTGGCATAGTAAAAATTTTGCCAGGCTTATGAACTAAATCAAACGAAAAATGTTGAATAAAAGCTACCCATCTCGTCATGGGTGCGTTTGGTAAACTTGGGGAATTAATCATCTGGATTAACGATTTCGCATCCACTTGCAACTCAAAATGTTGCCCCCACAAAATATGCTGAAGCTTCTTCAGTATTTTTGCCACACCACATAATTCCAATTTTGGTTGAGAATATCTTGATTCGACCTCAGTAAATACTACAGATTCATACCTAACTGGCCTGATGTAACCAGCTTTATCCATCTGAGACAAAACCGCCCCAGCTGCAACCTGACTTGAATCAACTGCTAAATAAATTCTGCCAGCTTCTTTTCCATAATCCAACTTGTGCAGGACTAAATCCTTCCCCACAACCTCCTTCAACTTCACAAACGCCTTCTCACACTCTTCATCCCACTCCCAGTCTGCATCCTTTCTTGTTAACCGTCTCAATGGAGCTGCCAATGAAGAAAAGTCCTTGATAAACATTCTAACATATACGCAAATGCCTAAAAACCCTCTGACTTCGGTCGTATTCTTGGGTCTTGGCCAGGACTGAATTTTGTTAACTTTCTTCTTGGACATAATCCTACCCTCTCTACATACCACATGGCCTAATATTTCTAAGGCTGGCACACAACATGAAAATTTTGAACCTGAAATAGTTAAACCAGCCTCTTCAATTCGAAACAAGATTCTTTCTAATGTAATTGCAAATTCCCAAATGAATTTGCGTATCCCGGGATTCTCTTCCAACACCTGGTTATCATAGTTGGTTGTTGGTCCCTTAATTCCTCCATCATCTATAAAGATTCCAGCATATTGTGGAATTTCGTCTTGAAGGATCCAAGCCATCTGAGCTTGATAAACTGCAACCGAATTTGTTGCACCTTGAGGTAATCTTGTTAACTGTAAACGTCCTAGTGGTGTATCGAATGTAGTGAGAGGCCTTGAGTCCGGATGTAACTCTCTCTCATCATATCCACCCATAATATCTCCCAATCCATAACACACTCTCCCTGCAAATGCTTCAACAAACTCCTCAGCACTAGGCGGTATCCCAGCATCCTTTATTGTAACCCTATTTAATTCCCTAAGATCATGAACAACTCTAAGCTTGCCATTCAGTTTCTTGATACAAAATACCGGACTAGAATAACTTGACGTTGATTGCTCATACAGTCCAGTGCGTATCCGTTCTCTGACAACTTCGATATAAGCTTCTTTCAATGCAGCTGGAATAGGAATCGGTTTCTGCTGCCAAGGTTCATGACATACCACAGGAATCTTGTAAGGCTCCCCATAGGAATGCTTCAACACACCCCTCTCCTCTTCTACAAAAGCAATGGCCTTCTCTCGCTTGACCATCACATCCAACAACAACTTCTTCTCTTCTCCAGACAACCAACCATCAGGTCCAAAATTAACAACACCCAGTCTCTCAAAAGTGATTCTTGACGTCTCAGAAAATTCAGGCGGATTCTTTACCAAGGGACTTTCATAAGGATCTCTTGATAACCTTGGTCTTCTCAAAGGTGGATTTAATTCAGCAGGTAGCGGTTCATTAATAGGTCGAACTTTATTTGCTACTTTCTTATATTTGGCTGCGTCCACATCTAAATTAACTTGAGGTAAAACATTTCCTTTTGTATTGCCATTAAAACTCTCATCAAATGAATCTTCTTCATTGCCAGAATCTGAATAAGAAAAATTAGAAAAATATTTTATTTCATTTTTAAATTTTACCCTTTTCTCCTTTCCCTCGTCTAATTTATAAACAGATTTTCCAACACCTTTGCTTCCCTTATCCAACAGTAAATCACCCGTAAAGAAAGTTGGCAGTTTAACCTCTTGCTGGAGGACCGGAATTGAATTTTCACAAAAATTATTTTTTTGAGTTTTAATTATACTGAGATTTTTAATTGGATTTAGATAAGATTTTCACAGTTTACCCTCTTGCTGGAGGTCCGTAATAGAAGGAGATAATTGCAGTTTAACCTCTTGCTGGAGGTCCGGAATAACATTTTCACATAAATTATTTTTTTGTGTTTTACTTATACCGAGATTTTTAATTGTATTTTGATGAGATTTTTGCAGTTTACCCTCTTGCTGGAGGTCCATAATAGAAGGAGATAATTGCAGTTTAACCTCTTGCTGGAGGTCACAAAACATACCCTTCCAATTTTTATCCAACCTAATTTGGCCCATTTTGCCTTTTTCACCTTTTTTAAATTTAATAGAAAAACCGGGTAAATCCAATAAACATATAGAAAAGTCCATAACATATTTGCACTCCAAAGTAATATTAACAGAAAATAATTGAGAATCCACTTGAATTATCTCCAAGTGAGCTGACCTATTGCAATCCGGGATCTCATCCTGAGGAGAGATTACAACATTAGAGTGATCAGCCCCTGCTACCCCAAAAAATGAGGGCATCCATCCCTTTCCAACAAACATAATTCACCAGAAGCTGTCCGTTTTATATGCCGCTTCTTGGTGCAAACACAACACTGGCACAGAGTAGTAATCCC